>OX336890.1:19628723-20333723 GCA_946959425.1 Argyrosomus regius
TTTCTTTTCTTTCTTGATTTCCCAGATTTCAATCCAATCGAGCCTATGTGGGATGTGTTGGACAAACAAGTCCGATCCATTGAGGCTCCACCTTACAACTTATAGGACTTATAGAATCTGCTGCTATCTCAATAATGTTTTGAATTCAGGACTACTTGATCTGCCACTGAAAGAACTTCACCTTCATCACTTTACTTGACTTCAGTGACAGAAGAAAGACAGACTTGAAATGTTGTACTTTAAAGCTCTGCTTCCCCCTGCTGTCTAAAACATGCACACACACTCTGTCTCTAAACTGTCAGGTTAGAGTTGTCTCAGTGACTGTGAGCAGTTATAGAGGCGGTCATGTGACCAGAACATCGCCACATATCAACATCACAAAAGTCATGGAGGACGATGATGCTGGTACATTGGTTGAGCCTCCTTTTAAATTTAGACATCTCTGTCATGTTATTTTGCACATTTTCAGGTTTTTTCACATTAAAATGCTTTAATCCATGCAGAAAACTAATTTTCCAAACACTTAATGAATAAAATAAATATTTAAATAGAATATATAAATATTTCATATGTCTAACATAAACTAGAATCCCAACATTATTAATACCTCAAATCATCAGGGAATTAAACAACTATTTCAAATTATTATTGAATAAGTTAAGAGGGAAGTCATGAATCCTTTGGCATGTTTTCAGGGATACCTAAAGATATTCATACTTTTTACTTCTTAAAAATAAAACTTTAATGTTGCAGTTGGTAAATGTGGAGCTGATTTTAAGGACTTTATGTTTCTGGCTAACTTCATCTAATACATCAGGATTCATTTGTTGATTAGATTTTGTCTAAATAATTTAAATCTGAGCATCTGCCTCTGAAATGAAGAAGCATAAAGTAGCATAAAACAGAAATAGTTAAGTTGAAGTACCTCAGAAGCAAAGCACTTGACTAAATGTGCTTAGTTAGTCACCACTGGTCCTTATAGCAGGTTACTATGAAGCTGTGTGTGTTGAGTTAAACTATCCTCCGTAGTTCCCTTCGTAGGGCTCTTCTGCGGATTTCCTTAAAGTTCTCGGATGTCAGACACTCGGGGGGCTCATGTTGCCTTCCTCCTCCTCCTTCTCCTCCTCCTCCTCTTCGGAAACGGGATGTGATGTAAATACACAGCAACTTTTTTTTTTGTTCCTCTCTCTGGAGTTTGCAGATCTTCATCTTCCAACACATTGTTGAAGGAAAACTAGAATAGCAGGTATAAAATAAGAGAAACAAGGCAGACAGTAAACTATCAAGGAGAGCAAGTCACCGTTAGTTTTCTCCACCATGATCCTGTGAGCTCCTCCGTCTGTCTCCGACAACAAACTCACGACCTGCCGGACTGGACTCCGAGAAAAAAACGGATCAAACCGGAGAGAAGCTCACTGCTGTTGTGGATCCGGAGGGAAACCACGGACAGGTAAACAGTTGACAGTTTCTATCTCTTTGTTATATAAGTGAGTGAAACAGGAAAGTGAAGCCGGGCGGCGAGTTCAGACTGTCTGGAAACTTTGACTGCATGACAGCAGACCTGAGATCAGTCCTCCTGCTGCTGCTGCTGCTGCAGACTGAGGCCTAGATATGATATCTGAGATCTTTGTTATCTGCAGGAGAAGTGATCCAGTAATAAAACACAGATTAAACAAACAACACTGTCAACTCTTAAAATACCACACAGACTGTTTCAAATCTCAGAGATAAACTGCAGAAAAACATCAAATGCAACATCTGATTTAGAGAAATCTTCCATATGGACATTATGTATAGGAAAATTACAATAATAGTATAGTGGATATTAGAGGATAAACTGACAGTAGCTTACCTTAAAAAGACATAATATAAAAACTCTAACCATTATTGAACATATTTAATTGGCAATGATAAACACCAGTATTGGTAGCAACCAAATTAGTCGATAAATCCCATAAAATACAATATGTCTGGCATAAAATCACTATAGAGAACCATAGATGTACTGTGATTTACTGGAAGAATATTCTAAATGTATTACAGGAATATTAATTTAAGTTGTTATAGGAAGATTATTGTGGGACCATAACAGATGTAAATACTAATACTCACTACAAAGTGCCACAGAAATACTGAATATTAACATTAATGTGAAACTCAACAGATGTTTGTGAATTATGAAGCTGATAAAATAAAATATTAATGCAAATCAGCTGCTTTGAAATCACTGTGGAGAGTCACAACTAGAACAATGTTTACAACACTGATATGAAAATATGAATATATTACTTTATACTATTATAGGAGATGTAAATAAACTTATGGAGTAAATATAAAACATCCATTGAACACATGCAATGATAAGACGATTAATTAATTAGTCGATCTATCTGCAACTATTTTAATCATTTAAGTCATTCATGAAAAATGTATAATAGTTTCTCTTCTTGTAGTAAATGAAGTATTGAGGTTTTTTTTTTTTGGACTGTTGGTTGGACAGAACAAGACATTAGATTAATAGATTTAGAAGTAAATTAATAAATAATGAAAATAATCTTTAATTGCAGCCCTAGAACACACACATTCATAATGAACCATAGATAGAACTAACACAAGGGCCATACTCTGTAACCTTGAATATGTATTAAATATACATCGTACAGTGATGGTGCCCGGTAATATTTGGTACATTAGAATTATTGTACCAAATATTTAATATTTATAATCTATGTATTATTAGAGACGGGTATCATGGCACTGTACAGGTAAATATAGAAAAATGTAATAATCATTATCATAACAATGAATGCTGACAGTAGAAATTACAAATATTGTAGCAACAAAGACCTACTCTACTTTATTAAATCAGTAATACATGTGTACTGGAGGCATAAGACAAAACGTGATTTTGTGGTGTTAATTTGTTAATTGTTAATTATTTAGTCTATGAAATCAACAAAACATTTGACAAATTGACCAACAGCAGAGTCAGTGTGTAATAAACTGTCAGCAGATGACTGGATGTGTCTGCGCTAAAGATGAAAGTGATGAAAGTATTTCATTTTGATAGTGGGGTGTGAAAACTTGTTGTGCACTGAAATTATAGCCACCTTTAGCAGCACGAGGTTACGATGTCACTTTCTGACTCCAAACTTCTGTTAATGATACATAAGATTCAGTGTTGTTCAGCTGGAGCAGCCCCTTCTGTGCAGAAATCCTGTTGTGCTGCCTTTAAAGGAACAATTGGTGATCTAGTATCCACGTCCAAGTTGACGTGTTTCTTTTCTCTCTTTTTTTTTGTGTGACTGTTATGGTCCAAAATACAGAGTAAAAAATGAAAAAACAGTTTGAGAGCAATGTTTATTATTATAAAATTGCAAAAAAAATATGTATTTCACCATCTACAGTCCATAATATTAAAAGATTCAGTAATTCCAAATGTAAGGGACAAGGCCAAAAACTAACATCGAATGCCCCTGACCTTTGATCCCTCAGGCAGCACTGCATTAAAAACCGACATGACTGTATAAAGGCTGTTACTAAAGGGGCTCAGGAACACTTCAGAGAACCGTCGTCCATAAACACAGTTTGTCTCTGCATCACCAAATGAAAGTTAAGACTCTACCATGCTAAGTGAAAGCCACATTTCAACAACATCCAGAAACGCCACAGACTTCTCTGGGCCTGAGCTCATCTGAGATTGACTGACACAAAGTGGAAAAGTGTGCTGTGGTCTAAGTCCACATTTTAAATAGTTTTTTTGAAAACATGGATGTCGTGTCCTCTGGGCTGAAGAGAAAAAAAAAAGGCCATCCAGATTGTTACCAGCGCAAAGTTCAAAAGCCAGCATATGTGATGGTATGGGGCGTGTTAGTGCCCATGGCACGGTGGGTAATTTGCTCATCTGTAAATGCATTGTTGATGTATGCAGGTTTTGGGGCAACATATGCTGCCATCCAGACGACGTCTTTTTCTGAGATGTCCCTGCTTATTCCAGCAAGACGATGCCAAGCCACATTGTGCATGTCTTATAACAGCATGACTTCGTTTTAAAAGAGTGTGGGTACTAGACTGGACTGCCTGCAGTCCAGACCTGTCTCCTATTGAAAATGTGTGGCACATTATGAAGTGCAAAATACAACAATGGAGGCCACGATTTGTTGAGCAACTGAAGTTGTATATCAAGAACGGGGAAAGAATTTCACTTTCTAACTTTTAGTGTCCTCAGTTCCCAAATGCTTCCTAATTTCTGTTAATGAAAAGGTGATGTAGAACAGTGGTAAACATGATCCTGATGAAGTCAATAAGGGATTTGTGAATTATTGTATTCTGTATTTGATTACTTTTCACACAATGTCCCAACTTTTTTGGACTTTTTTTTTGGATCTGAATACTTTCTCCCTACTCCCTATTAGAGGTGAAGACAGATATGATTTAACAGACGCCTCCCAGCCAATCAGAGAGCAGGATTTCCAGATAACTGGAGTTAGTTTATGGCTGATATTTTTCACTGGTTAATAATCTTCTGTGTGTGGGAGTGTGTTGCTGACCTCTTGACCTCATGTGAGGTGTATTAGCAATCATGTTTGGGTTATTTTCATGCTCAGAGCTCGGTCAGCTCAGTTTACAAGAGCAAACTCAACGGCTGACAACGGAGTTTGACTGCAACGTGCTGTGTTTTAGGGATAGTTAAATATTTAATAAACAAGATGCTAACAAACCAAAGTCAGAAAAAACCAAAGATACTCCTTTTATCAACCGATTTACAGCGTAATCTGGTTTCAGTGGATGAAATCCTCTCACATCTTTGTTCGTTTCTGTGGATCTTGAAACCAGTCCTAGTCTGACTAGTCATGGTCTTTAACGAATGAAGACCACGTGGTTTGAGCATAACCCACGATTTGATCGACTTGTCACAGAGATGGATCTGTTGACCTGCTGTGATTCTATCTAAAGCACTTTTTGGACTTGTCTCATGAAAGTTCATTCTTCGCATTAGATATATTACTGACAGTAATAATGCTGACTGATTAACAAAATGTCTGATTATTGATTAATTATTGATGTCATTTCTCAAACCTTTTTTGGTTCTCGCCCCTCCAATGTGAGGATTTACTGTTTTAAATCACAGTAAACTAAACGAGACATTTGAAGAGTTAACTTCACTCTGGGAACTTGTAATGAATACGTTTTTGTTGGTTCTGACTGCCAGTAATCTAAGTCATTGACGACTGATCGCATCAGCCTCCTGCAGGTGTATTTAACAGCTTTATGTTCCTGATATGTAGCAATTAAAACGATTTATTGTCTCACGAAACAGACTGTGAGAGCAGCCTGGAGCTACAGAAAGTCTGATTTCACAACAGCAGCAGTTGGGTGTTTGGCTCAGACTGTGAGAGCTGACAGCTTTGTTCAGTCACAGAACAAACCTAAAACAAAACAATGGAAGATATATTGTTTCACCCTGCTGCCACTCAGCCAGACAGGGATCATTCAGACAGTTGACGTTTAGCATTTTCTTTACTTTTTATCGCTCAGGTTTGGGGTGTCTCCATAGAGCAGTATATGATCAATACATGTGCAGGATTGTATATGGATTACATCCTTTGAACAACCAGCATGTGACTGCTGCTGCTGCTGCTGCTGCTGCTGTCAGAGTTATTCACAAATTCACATGACGACTGATGTTTAATGCAAACCCCCCCCAAGAGAAACGAAAAACAAAACACAGTTTTGTGTTGGTCTTTGACCATCAAACCTTTACTGAGGTAAGCCGCAGCAGGTTTGTCCTCATGTTTGTTTCCTGACGGTGAAAAAAAATCCTCTGTTCATTCTCGTAAAACTACAAAATAATTTGTAATTGGAAACATAGGTCTGCTGCACTTCAGAGCTTCAAAATCTAAAACTTATGTTTATTTTTCTCATACTGACTGTGTTCTTTCGACAATGAGAGGAAAAAAACGTGAAAAAATGACAAATGTTTTCAAAATTTATCAAACTGTGGTACTTTTCAGAGCTGTCCTGCTCTTACAGGATATTGCAGTCACTTCCTTAAAGGATTTCTATACATACTCTTTATAACTTAAGCCATAATAATGATAATTTTGTGTCTTTTACATTTGATTTTTAAATTTGTGAATGCAAACCTACGCAATCAATTTGTGGATAGAAAGCAAGGGCCAGTCACATCGCAGCCTTGATATTGGATGCTGTGCCCTCACTGAGGCCAGCTTTGAGGACTAAAACTTAACAAGATGACGTCAAACTGTCTTCAGGAGTACGCGAGTGAGCTCTCTTCCTTTCCAGTAAAACATAATCCGACCCATCCCGATACCTATGCGGCATTAGATCCAGATCTCTTCTAAAATCTCTCCAGCTGGAGCCAATAAAGTAATCTTGAGTGAGATTTTTTTGGCAAAGATTGATCTTGCATGTTGCATGGCAGACGCTCAGGAAGACGCGAAAACACGACGTCCTTCCAGTGAAGTCCTTGAGACATTTAGATAAACACATTTAACTTCAGGTCATTAAGTTATCATATAAAGTCTTCGACCCTCTTATCAGACTCTGATCTGTGTTATGATACACTCATGAGACCTTTTTATATAAACACCACTTGAGCCACACTATTAAAGACAAACACACAAAACAGTCAAAATGGCTTCTGGAGAAGTGTTTGTAGATAGTAGCTGTGGTTCGAGTGGAAGCAGCAGATTACAGATGAGTGTAAATGAGTGAGTGTGTGTCGAGTTTCCATCTGCCGAGCTGCAGCCAGCGACTCATTAAACCATTAAAGAACCACACAGAGGATCTGTTCGAAGCACATGAAACGGAGAGGAAGAACGCTGAACATGGCTGCTGCTGAGGGGAGGCGATACGGTCAGACACGATCTGATTTTATCAGGCAGAACTTTATTTGAATTAGTTGTAATGAGGAGTTAAACGTCACCGAGCCACGATAACTTCCTTGACGATTGGCGATTGACATTTTATCACCATTTCGTCACCCTCAGTCAGTCCAGTGATTAATTCCCTTCATATGAATATTGTCTCTCTATTATCTCTCCAAGCCCAAGTCAAATGATGTTTTTCCTTGAGTTGGACACCCTAGCATCAAATAATTCAGATGGGGCACTGGATGGGAAATCCTGCCTTGCATTCCCTTGTTTTCATGCAGTGATTACAACTTACTCAATCACTATTATTGTCTTTGTGAAGCCCAGCTGCACATCTGTGCGCTAACACACACCACAAACAACGGACAAACTGTTGCTGTCAGAAATCTACAAGCAGAATCAAAAAGCACATTTGTCAGTGTGTGTGGATTTGGCTAGTTAGTTAGCAAGAAGGTCACTGGTTTTGAATCCACTAGCCGGGTGGGGCCTTTTATGGGTGGAGAGACATGTATGGTAGCTGAGCTGGAAACTCTGCGTGGTAGGCATGAACGTGGTCGTCTGTTACTTGACCTGACTTCTGTTTTGTTGCGTAAAGCTTCAGGATCACATTGAATTTGGGTAATTTGAAATGCAGTTTATCTCCCTCTTGCCGATGTTGTTGTTTGTAGACAGTGTATGAACTTCTGCTGTTATGTTATGGGTGTACACTGCCTCTCGCCTATTGGATATAATTCATGGATGGGTGGATTCAGTAATCAGTGATCTGGTCTTGCCATCCTTCTGGACTGTCATGTCAAAGTTTTTATGGATCTGTACAAATCCAGAGCCCCATGTAAGAAATTAGATATCCAAAGTCACAGAACTAATCAATTTAATCCAATGACGTTCACTGTTGCACGCAGATTTTAGTTTCGAGTCGTGCAGCTTCAGTTTGTGTCTGATTTGTGACTCCTTAAAGAGAACCCAGAGACATATCAGCTCCTCTGCTCTCTCCACCCACCGCTGACAGAGTTATGATACCCTGCATACCTGTGTGTGTGTGTGTGTGTGTGTGTGTGTGTGTGTGTGTGTGTGTGTGTGTGTGTGTGTGTGTGTGTGTTATGTGTGTGTGTGTGTACTGAGGCATTCATGTCTTCGGGGCCTGAATTTGGAGTCGAGCAGCACAGTCTTGAGTGACACGTTTGACGTCAGAGAAGTCACTGGAAAGATTTCAAATCCAGAAATGTGACGAAGGCACAAAAGTTTTAAAATCAAAAACAGTTTTATTTACTTTTAATGTGAGACGTCACTGCAGGAGTGCACTTAATGTATTTGATCTACTGACAAGTTCAACAGATCTGTATTCTGTTTAAAAAACACTCAATATTCAGGTCAGATTCTGCAGGAATACAATCTTTGCATCCTGTGTAAATCATAAAATTAGGCAAAAAAATTTCACATTCATTGTGTGTGTGTGTGTGTGTGTGTGTGTGTGTGATAGCGCTCACCTTGTCTACAGTGTTCAAAGTTCAATGCTCTACATGTTAAATCAAGCGCTTCTTACATTCTTCAGATGCCAGCAGCTCTTTAAACCATCTGCTGCTCTGCTCCTGTTCTAACCTTGCAACCATCACCTGCTCTAAGGTTACACTCCAGGTATTTTGGGCATTTTGCCGATGTGCATGTGTAATTTTACAGCTACAGGAGTGAAAGGTCTTCCTGAAAACACTGCACTAACCGAAAGCAACCAGCAGATTCAAACAAATAATTTTATGTGTGAAAATGAGTTTACCATACCACTCCAAAATGCTTCAACACAGTTGACACACACACTGGTGGACTCATGTCGACCCTGGTTTTGTCTATGACGGCAGCTGAAAGTGAAGGTTTTATCATCTACTGATGGGTGTCACCGTTTCATCAGGCGACACTGACACCCATCACACCCACCAGATGGGTTTCAGCGGATCTAATGCATTGCACACTGTTGGGAGGAAAATTCAAATATATTCAGTGAACGCGCCGCTGGTACTGGTACATATTGGTTTTGACGAGCTATTAATATACAGAAATATTCTCAATATTGGATTTTTATTTCTATTGGAGTTTCCTGTTGATGGTCAGCTGGAAGTCTTTACTGTCTCACAGTGTGTCATTAGACGCATCTGGACCCAACTGAGCTGTGAGTGAGTGAGCTTTCTGCTCAGCTCTCAGTGTGTTTTCCATTGGTTACTGTGTTTCGGAAAAAAGGCTTTGTTCAGACTGAAAACAGCACCAAGAACACAGCGTCTGCACTGGTGTGCAACAGGTACAGATGAGTAGATGAAATACAAACCAGGAAGTCCAGTTTGAGATTCCAGAGTCCATTTACAGTGTCCTCAGCACATTATGATCTCTCTATGACCCAGTGGAGCAGCTTTCTTCTTACGATTTTACTTGAGCTGAAACCAACACACGCTTAAAGGGATAGTTTAGGTATTTTGAAGTGGGTCTGTATGAGGTACTTACGCTTAGTAAGTGTGTTACCTACAGTGCACAGTGGTCAGCACACTCTCTAAAACAAAGCGCTGCTGTGGTCAAGGTCAGCAGAAAAACATGATTTGGCCCACCTAAAAAAATCAACAAGTGCTTAAATGTAGGCTATAGTGAGCAAATTCTCACCACTTTACCTTGCCGTCAGACAGCCCTTTCCTTGGAATTACATTGTTTTCATCGTAGAAGTAACGCATTTCTGCTCTAAGTCCAACTATGGCGTATTCCACCACAGTAATGGTTTTTTATTTGGCTAAAACATGACCCTGTCCACAATCTCAAAAAATACCGAAAAGGTTTATGCACTCATGCATGCACCATAGATGTTTTCATCAGGATAAGGGACAGTCATTTCAGTGTGCAGCACGTCTACGTAGGCACCATGTACGTCATGAATGCAGCATTTCCATTGCCGGTCACTTAACGAAGGAAGGACAGCTAACTGTTAGCACACTAACATGATCTGTTACTGTGGCTATGTTGCTTGACTATTACTCATAGGCTAGCAACAACCTTGACAACGACATATTTGAATTCAGATGTGTGGTGCGTTGTTCATATTTTTATATTGGGTTGGGTAATAATGACTGGGAGAGATCATGATAAACTATATTACTCGGACTATCTCATATTAAATTTAACATTCTTTGTTTTATAAGGGACATCTCATATCTGTGCTCTCACTTGTGTTTGTTAATGAGGTATTATTTCTGTCGACTGAACTGCATGTGAATTGTACTTGTTTAGGTCCATGCCAGACTTTTCTCTGTTTGTGTGTTTGGAAATGGATTATTTAAGTAATTGGATGTCTGTGCTCTACTCAGTTGAAGCATCTGGCAGTGACAGTCCATAGCTAATGCCGAGCTTTAGAGAAGAACTGAAATATGTCTCGAATGATTTTTTTGTTGCATTTACACTTTTTTTGATAGCAGATAACTGTCCAATCTGCCAAAACACAGCACAGCGCTTTATATAAGCCAACACTTTCTGGATTTCGCTACACTCCTCCAACGTCCAGCCTGCAATGCTTAGTGTCTGTATAAACTTTAAGATCTACGACAACAATAATGATAATAATTTAATATTATGTTTAGTAGATTTGAACAATGCCCAATTAAACAGCATGAGTTTTTATGTTTAAGACCGATCTGATATTTCTACTCTATACTGTTCTATTGTGTGTTCTGCTGTTCTGGTTTGTTCTCAGTGAACTCTGTCTCATTCACCCCTCAACCATAGAGAGAGAGAGAGAGAAAGAGAGAGAGAGACATGCAGATTCCTGTGTGTAACAATAAGAGAGAGAGAGAGACTTGGAGAAAGGCATGTGGATTCCTGTGTTTGTGTGAGAGAGAGACATAGTCTCAGAGAGAGAGAGAGAGAGAGAGAGAGAGAGAGAGAGAGAGAGAGAAGAGAGAGAGAGGGAGCTCTGGGTTGCGTTGAATGTTAGGAATGTTGAGGCTTTTGGCTTCAGTTTGTTCTGACGGAGGGAGGAGGAGATAAAGAAGGAGTGGGGAGGAGGAGAGGAGGGACAGAATGAGAGGAAAAGGAGCACAGTGGGGAGGAGATGAGGAAGGAGGAAGGGAGAAGGAGATAAAGAAGGAGAAGACAAAGGAGAGGAAGCAGAAATGGAGGAAAAGCAAAGCAGAGAAAAATATGAGTAGCATGGTGTAATTATACTGTCATCCAGGCTGCAACTACTGATTCATTTTATTGTCAGTATTGCTGTTGTTTATAATTGTAGTTTTTAGTCTACTAAAAGTTAAGTGAAAGTTCTATTATTGTTGTTATTGTTGTTATTATTGTTTGGGGCTGTGATTGGTTTACAGTCATCGTATCAAGATTACACTTCATATCATAATTAATCTTATTTTTAAATGCTACACACAGCAGCAGCACAGGCAGAGTGTATAAAGATTCATCAGCTTGTGTTGACACGTGCTTGTGCAAGTGAAGTACCTGCTTGATTCAGTATCCACTACAAACACACAAGGGACTGAGGACGCCTACAATAAGAATACATGAGGTAGCCTTCATGCAGCCAGCCAAGCACAGCTGAAAGCAAGTATATCACAACCCTTAGAGAGGAAGTAAAGATGTCTGCTATCAGACTGCCATGACCACAATCTTTACCCCAACATTAACCAGCGAGTTTTAGTTGTATAAGCTGAGCCGAACCAGATTGTAAGAGTAAAAGGTTGTTGCTCTATTGTTTCAACTTTGTTCAGTTTGGTTGCACAGCCATTCTTATTCTCATCAACACACTAAAAACTGGTTTAAGGCTAAAAAACATGAAATACTCCAACAGGAAACAGTTTGTAGCAACGCTGCATTTCTTGGTGATGATGTTCTTAAACTGGAACAGATAAAATGTCACACTGGATAAAAAATACTTTGCTGTCTTTTTCTTTCTCTAGCTTTCTCTCTCTCTTGGACTCATTCTCTTCTCTTGTTTCTCTTGATCGCTTTTACTGTGTCTGTCTCTCCATGTTTTTTTCCCCCTCTCTCTCTCTCTCTCTCTCTCTCTCTCTCTCTCTCTCTCTCTCTCTCTCCCGGTCATGTGATTTTGCTGTAGAGATGAGCAACAGTGCAGGAATCTGAGCTGCAGCCAACACATTACATAAAGCTCTCTCTCTCTCTCTCTTTCTCTGCCTCTCTCTCCCTCCCTCCCTCCCTTTCTCCCAATCTTTGCCAGAAAATAAAAAATGACCCGCTGCGTTCTCGTGCAGCTCGGATGAAGTGAGTGAATTCACTTCCTGAAGGCCGAACAGAGATCTACGTCAGAAAAGAAAGAGTGTTTCAAGAACTGACTGTATTATACAGAACTGGCAGGTTTTTACTGAGTCTTTACAGTTCTGTGCTCAGCCTGTTCCCAGCTGTGAACATCCCTGTAGAACAGTCTGTATGTGAATTATTTGTCACTCCATTTGATCCAGGCTGTAATAAAGAGCTGCTGCAGCTTGTTGTCTCTGTAGACTGTGGAGGTTAAGCTACTGTGACTCAGTGATCGCTCTTGTTTTTAACTCTAATCTTCATTCAAAAACACACAAGACACAAACTAACTTTACCCCAGAAAATGACCAAACTTCAAACTAACGTCAGTCGTATGCTTGATTTCTGCTTGTGCACCTCTGCGTCCTCTGAGTCTTTCTTCTGTCTTCTTCTGAGTATGACAGCTATCCCATATTGTGCATCACTGATGTGTCTGCGTACTGATTACCTCTGCACATTATGCAAATCGCAAGAAAGACGGCAAGATCTAATTGGTTGGGGCCCAACGTCTAGTCTCCCATGTCTCTTGGACAAGTCACCACAAGAGTGTATGATTGACACACAGTGACCGTCTCAAAAGACAAAAATATTGTGTCGTCTGATGCCAGCGGTGCTGTACTATACTTCAGTATTTGTATTTCATGCTACTTGATGTTTGCACTCTACACTACATTTATTTGGCAGCTGTAGTTACCAGTTCCTTAATTTTGTAAGATTTTCCATGCAACACATATGACCTGCTTCTAAAATATAATACTAAAAGAAATCGTCATTGTAATTAAGCCATTAAGTTTCATTTTTCATAGTTCTTGTGTATCCAGCTCGTTGCAAGGTACAAAAGAGCATATTTTAAACAAAGTGCTAAAAAAATAAAAACTATATTCCCAAATGTCTTAATGAGGTTGGGGGGTTTGCAGAATAACCTGCCCAACTGCTACAGTTGTGTAGTAAAAATGAACTCCATCTTGACCAACTGCAACAGTCAAACTTCACCTTGTCAGTGATAATACATACAGTATAAATATTTATAATAAACCACCATCAACCATCAAATAAGCATTTTGCCTGCATAATGAGTATCATGAGTTCTTCTGAAGCTTAAAGTATAATACATTTGTAATTTTACTTTACTACTTGATTTGTAGTGGAGTTTGCGGTGTTGTATTTCTACTTACTTCTACTTACTACTTACTTACTTAAGTAACTGAGTAGAGAACTGTTGGGTGTGTTTACAGGTGCAACAGAGTACATTTCTAGCCACAACAAACCACGCCGCCAGGCTTGAAACTCTCAACCAGAGAGAGCAGCAAAAAGGCTTTTCAGCCTGCTGTTTAGTTACTCTTTAAGCTCTGTATTTTCACTTCCGTCTATTGTTCTCCTCTCAACCTTATCTCCCTCTCCTCTGTTTGTTCATTTTCCCTAATGTCCGTCCTCAGCCTCACCCTGCTGTCCTTCTCCAGTCTGCGTTCAGGTCCTCTTCTCTCCATTTTTTTCTCCCCTCTCTGTCTGTCTGTGTCTCTCTATAACTCTTTCTCTCTCTCTCTCTCTCTCTCTCTCTCTCTCTCTCTCTCTCTCTCTCTCTCCCCCCCGGCCAGCTGTTTCCTCCAGTGAGTTCATGTCCGTCATTTTGAAACAAAACTCAGAGAGATTGAAAATATCCAGAAAAGAGGAAGAGTGAGACACCACATGTACTTTTAAACATAAAGTTAAATACTTTGATTGAGAGAAGATTGAGGGGACTTCTCTACTCTGTGTGTGTGTGTGTGTGTGTGTGTGTGTGCGCGCGCGTGTGTGTGTGTCAGTGTTGCATAACCTCTGTGAGTGGGCTGCTGTTTGTGTCCTGTATTTATAAACTGCTCCGCTCCAACAGCACTAACATTGTGAAATCACTCACACACACACACACACTCAGTCCTCCTAACTAAATGAAGTTAAGACCAATTCTTGTTCATCCAGTGACAGTTTAAGGTTTACTTCACCTACAGCGGAAACATGTTCAAATGTTGGAATGCGCGAGGATTTTCCATGGAGGCAATTTTGTTTATGTAGGTCAGGATCGTTCACAGTTTGAGAGCAGATAATCAGTGAAATGTCTCTTAATATGTGCAGTTTCAGAGTTTGCATAATGCACTTTGCTCGAAGGTCCAGTATGTAACATTTAGGAGGATCAGAAATTGAATCTGATATTGATAACTATGTATTCATAAGTGTATAATCACCTGAAAATAAGAATCTACAAAGAGAGCAGGTCTTCTTATATTGACTCTGCCATGTTTTCTACAGTAGCCCAGAAAGGACAATGCCACTGTAGATCCTCCTACATGCTTGGGTGAGGGCAGGGTGAGTCAAGAAGTGATTCAGCTGGTTGCACTGCTAGATGCCACTAAATCCTACACACTGGAGGTTTGCACATGACCCAACTGATCTATCTTTGTCAATAAACATATTAATAGCACTGGTATTTCTAAACAAAATGAGCTCTCTCACTTGGTTTTTCTACCTTCTTTGCATGTTGTTATAGTGATCTGGGCAACATTAAACCGTCCCATTATCTACAATGGGAAATTAGTTCACTAAATAGTTGTAGTCTGTTATTTATCGGTTATGATCAACCACTGTGGCTGGAAAATGAAGCCAATGCCAAGTGCCAAAAACTGCTGTTTTTAAAACGCCCACTTGAGGCTGGTTGCAGAATGAGTCAGTCTCCACATAAGTCCCCATATTGAAATGCCCAACTTCACTGCAAAAAACAACAACAACAAAAACAGCCTGGTACAAAAAATGGGTTTGGTCTTGAGTTAATTTCCCCGTTCATGACAACTGTACTGAGGGTGAATTTTACTCACCTCTTAATTATCAGGCCTAAAGTTATGCATAATTGTATTGCATTGTGGCCACTTTGATTGACAGGTAGGTGCTGTTACAGATGGCTTGTTTGTTCATTCAACCCACCTCAGGTTTGCCAGTGATCCCCATTCACATTCTGGGTTAGTGATTATAGATTAGTGATGTGGTTTGATTTGATTAAGAGTTACTTTGTTGTTTTACGTTACAGATTCTCATCTTGTATTTATTAGTTATGAGGCTGTTGTGAGCTACTGTAGTTCCTTTCAGTTCCATCACAGATGTCACTGATAAGTTGTGTTACTTTTCTGTAACGAGCTCTCCTATTTGGTTTCGACCAAGTTCTGCATGTGTATATAACCTATTATAAACCTTGACTGCAAATATTCACATTATATAAATCTCTATCTTTATATAAATTGAAGCTAATGAGAAACTTTTAGAGGAACTGGGGTGTAGGAAAAAAAATGGTCCAGCCTCCATGTTGCATTGAGTAGATCTCTTTGGATCTCTTGAGCTTGAAGCTCAAGATAAAACTGAACATTCAGCCGATGATGTTGATGACAGCAGGTGATAATTCAATTAATATTAAGCAAAAACACTTCATTACCTAATTTATAATTTATTATTATTTATTACTTGGCTGTAAAAACTAACACTTCAAATTAAGATTTAAAGATTAAAACTTTTGCTTTAAATCATTGTTAGAGATTGATCATAAACTGTAGGCAACCATTCCAAATCTGTTTCTGCTTCAAGATGTGTTACCACATATCAGTATAAATCATTAAAGCCACTATAAACAAGTAGTGAAAAACAGATGAGGATTTGAATCCGACCCAGCTTGTTTTCCTTTAGAAAATGGCATAACCGGATAATTCAGTGTCCTGATATTGAAAAAACATTTCTCCATTCTCTCCATAATTTTCTCAACTCGATTGTTTTTGTACATCAGACTATATATTTTTGTCAGTATAATTACGGATTGTCTCTCCATAGACTCAACAACCAGCTCTGAACACAGTAACAGCAACTACAAACAACCACAACTCTCTGTCTGTCTGTCTGTCTGTCTGTCTCTCAGAGATGTAGCGTGTGTGTTGGTGTGATCGGCGGACCATCATGCACCTCTTCCTGCTGCTGATCCTTCAAGCCACAGCAGCCTTCGGACAGATCGACCCTGGTACACACACACACACAATCCCTAACCCCTAAACCTAACTCAGTTCTACATAAACCCTATAAATCACAACTGAACACTCAAACAGTCATTTTAAGAAGTGAGGACAAAACAAAATGTCTTCATTGTTGTAGTATAACATTGGTTGGTTATGTGTGTCTGTCTGTGTGTGTGTGTGTGTGTTTTCAGCACACTGTCGCTATGCCTTGGGCATGGAGGATGGAAGGATTAAAGATGAAGACATCACAGCATCTAGCCAATGGTACGAGACGACGGGGCCACAATACGCCAGGTCAGTGTGACTTTAGTTTTTAAATGCCTCTATGTTTTACCTATTCACACTGTAGATTAGGATACAGTTTTTATTACAAATCTTGAAACCAAACTGATTGAATTCTGGCATACATGGAGAAATATTATTTGAGGTAGGATCAATTTTAGCTGTTGAAAGTGCTGAATCAGACTTGATGAAATGAAAATAGTTCTCAATAGATATGAAGATAATTATAAATTGACTCTGTTATGAACATTTCTGACAATATTCATAATAAATAATATTACATTTTATACAGTGCTTTTTTTTAGCATGCTCAAAAGATGCTTTACAAGATAAATTAATTTTAAAAAGTAAAAAACCAAACACAGGTACAAAGTAGCATAAAAAATACAAATGTCATGCCAGTCAACTATAATAATAACTGTAATGTAATATAAAAACCGTCCTAGGATCTATAGACAGTCTGTATTAATGCTGTGTGTGTGTTTGCAGGTTGAATCGTGAGGAAGGAGACGGCGCCTGGTGCCCTGCGGGACAGCTGGAGCCTTCAGACAGTCAGTACCTGCAGGTCTGTGTCTGCTCAGTGGGTTTAGCACTTACTAAGTTTCAGTTATCCAGGTCAGAGGATATCTAGAAGTGCAAAGTCAAAGGCTGATGAGAGGTCATATCCTATTTGTGAACAGGAGTCTTTCCAGCAGAAGGAAAGTGATGCTGCAGTCAGTGAAACAGGAGAAAGTGATTAGAGTTCAGGAATTACTAACATTTCTGGACATAATTCAACTTGAAGCTAATAATATATTAAATAATATATATATATAATATATATATATAAGTGATATGGACACTATGCTATGCAACAGTGTAATAAGTACAAATTCTTTTGTGTAGCATAAAGAGATTGCAACTTGTGTTTTATTGTGTAACCTTATCTTGTAGAAACAAATAACTGAAACTTGATGGCGCCTTGATGGATCCATTTTTTTATCAGCAAACTTCATAAGATGATCAGTCATCTGTAATGTATTGCTATTGCTATTGCTAATGCATGCTATGCTATTATTTAGGGAATTATTTAACAAAGATTCAAACACAAGACACAAACTTCTGTGGTTGTTAATTACATTTGGTATAGAAGGCTCCAGACTTTAGATAAATGTATTTAATAGTAACATTAGTATCTTTAGATGAACCCAGCACATGGTCTTTGGGTTCTTGGTGTGTGACATGATTTGAGAGAAACCTGCTGATGTGTTGTTAAGGTGGATCTGGGCAGGCTGACCTTCCTGACGGTGGTTGGGACTCAGGGACGATACGCCAGAAACTCTGGGAATGAGTTCGCCCGAGCATACCGCCTCAAATACAGCAGGGACGGCCAGCAGTGGAAGTCCTGGAAGAACCGTGTGGGAAACACGGTGAGTGCATATTTTACTGCAGAGGTTAGACAAAGAACTGTGGGTCAAGACTGGTGGGGGCAGACTGGAAAGTGAGGGGAAAAATGAAGCAGGAAGATCTTCTAAGCAGCAGAATAGAGGAAAATTTTGAGCGGAAACATGTGACGGAGTGATAGAACAGAGCGATGGAGGAAAGAATAGGAGAAAGGGGGAAAGAAAAGAAAATGATTTTTCACTCTGAGCTGCTTCTGGTCATTCACACTGGAATCAGAGGAAATTACATTTACACAGCAGCTTCCTGTTGGCCTTCGAGGTCCCTGGCAACTACAGCAACACCTCACATTCAAACTGGGAACTTCCCAGAACCAGCACAGATTTCTGCTGTTAGACTCTGAATAGCAGAGGGATTCACAGCCTGACAGAAACAAAAGACATTTCTCAAGATACTTTTTTATTTTATTTCTGCAGCTGGTACCTCAACAAAACAAGCAAAAACAGGCAAACATGATGTATTTTGATTTTTAATCAAATGATGTATAAAAAAAATAGCACCAAGATCATGTATAATTTTAAGCATTTTAAAGCAATGCTATTCCACATAGCAGAATAAAAGAATACATAAAATAATAAATTAATTACTAGATGAATTAATTTACAATCAGTTGATAATTACAATAACATAAACTAACAAAGATATCACAAGCAGACGACAAAGTTTTTTAGCTAAGTTCAGCTTAGTCAGTAATAATAATAAATAATGATTTAATATGAAGCATTTGCCAAAACGGCATGTAATTAAAATAACACCTGCATGAGAGAAAAAAAAAATGCTTGTGATTTTATAGATCTGTTGTGTTGTGAAATAAATGAATGCATTATAATTGTGAAACAATTGTTCACTTGGTGGTATTTTAAGTATATTTTGATACAACTACTTTCACTTAAAGGCATGTTGAGTAAGATTTTCCTACCCGGCTTAACTAGCAAGTGAGTGAGAGACAGACAACGAGAGCAGCGGTGGTCAAATGAGCTACAGAGTGAATGAAGAGAATGAGTAGAATTAGCAAGAAGAAAGCAGTGAATCAGAGAGATAAAATGTAATTTTCTGATACATTCTAAAGCACAAACAAATAAGGACACAACCCGCACAGCCATGTGGAAGTTGCGCATTGCTGGACCTTTATGTGAATGCAGCCAAAGCTGCACGATTCATCCTGCTGTTTATGTAGCTCAGCCCAACCCTGAGTCAAACAGACACACAGACCTGCAGCTCTTTGTGCATCCATGACACAACGTAGCCTGGAGTACAAGGTTGACGCCCAGAAACGTCTTGAACACAGCAAAATAAGAAAGTACTGGCACAAGGCACACGCTGTAGAAATTACTTTCCCCCCCTTTTGTTGTTACTCATGTGATATTTATTTCCAGGTGATGGAGGCCAACAAAAACGCCTACGCCTCAGTCATCAACGACCTTCACCCACCAATCATCACCCGCTATGTCCAGCTGATTCCGGTCACAACACTGTCGACCACTGTCTGCATGAGAGTGGAGCTGTACGGCTGTCCATGGGAAGGTAGGACACACAAATGCATGTTACACTGTAATGTGTGAGTTCTTTAACTCTGCTGACATTAGAGGTTGTTGAGTCAGTGGATTTAGACTTTTATCGCTACTCAGAAATGTTTACTCCTTCCAAGACCCAAGTAAACTCCTCAGAAAACCTCTCATCCTATAATGTCAACATAAAACCTTATAGGGATTGTACCATTTTAATCTGTTGTGCAATAAAACTAAATCAACAGATTTTATGCAAAGGTTGTTACAGTTTGATTTTATCACACAGTTTATCTGCAAAGAAAGCACAGACATTTTATTTAAGTACCAGCAGCTGGAAGCTAATGCTTAGTCAGACTCAACTTGAGTTCTTCCAGACATCACACTTGGATCCTTTGACAGGTTTGGCATATCTTGTTAAGTCATTTTCATAAATAAAAGGTTTTATATTCTACATCTATGTCTGGAGGAAGTGGAGTGGGACAACCTCTTATTCCTGTCTCACAACTGACTGCATACCATTCCTCTTCTTACCACTGTATATATGGCAGGATTAGATAAAGAAGAAACTCCATACCTTCAAACTCTGTCAGGATAGTTCACTATTTGTCAAGGCGACCGTTGTCAAAGTTCACCAATGTTGAAGATTTACTTTGTCTCTGTAAGAAAAGCCACTGATCACTGCCATTCTCATTTCGTTGTTACGTGCTGGTGCAACTGGGCCTTTTATAATGGTGACAAAAATGATGTCTCTTCTCTAGTCAGTGAAGTTCATCGACACAGCTGTCAGTAAGAAATTGAATGTTGCTGTGGGACATGCTCCCCTTTTAACCTGTCCTCTCTCTCCTGCAGACGGTCTGATCTCTTACAGCACTCCAGAAGGTCAGCTCATGATGCCGCCTGGTTATCCCATTGCCAGCCTCAACGACTCCACGTATGACGGACAACACGAGAAAAGGTGAGTCACATACGCACTCATCACACATCTGTGTTTGCTGTTTCCCTCCTCTCTGTGCCTGACAGCTCTATTGTCCAATAGGAGGTTGTTCGGGGGGATGGGTCAGCTGACGGATGGTGTGATCGGCCTGGACGACTTCCTGCTGACACGTCAGTACCACGTGTGGCCGGGCTACGACTACCTGGGCTGGAGGAACGACTCGCTGGGAACTCAGGGATACGTGGAGATGGAGTTTGTCTTCGACAGGCAGAGGAACTTCACCTCCATGAAGGTTTTCAATCCTGATTTATTCTGATTATAGCTGCAATAAATAACTTTGCAGGCTATATAGTGGTGGTGCATTTGAAAAATGCAATTAACTTGTACTTCCCACCTTTCGTTATTTATTTTTTCTGCTACTTTAACTTGTATTTAGCTCGCTAGAAGAAAAGAAGGCTTACATTGTCAATCCTCCTTGAAGTTAATTCAGTTTGCTTTGCTCTATTGTTATTATTATACACACACTGCCTCTTTTAGCTCCTTCTGTTTTTAATCATTCCAACATTATCTCTCTCCTCTGTTCCCTCCAGGTTCACAGTAACAACATGTTCTCCCGCAGTGTGAAGATCTTCTCTTCCGTCTCCTGTTGGTTTAAGCCCCGTCTCATCACTGGCTGGGAGGCAGAGCCTGTGGCGTTCAAGACGGTGCTGGACGACAGGAACCCGAGTGCCCGCTACGTCACCGTGCCTCTGAATCGCCGCACTGCCAAATCCATCCGCTGCCGCTTTTACTTCGCTGATGTCTGGATGATGTTCAGCGAGATCTCCTTTCAGTCAGGTAACAGGCGAATATACACAAACGCACA
This sequence comes from Argyrosomus regius, assembly GCA_946959425.1. NCBI lineage: Eukaryota > Metazoa > Chordata > Actinopteri > Sciaenidae > Argyrosomus > Argyrosomus regius. The sequence continues at coordinate 19,649,951 of OX336890.1, forward strand.
CGCACAGATGAACACAATAACAGACACAACTGAACACACATACTCAGATTCACACTTCTTTCAGCACAACAAAATAACTTCCCCTTATTTATCCGTCAGAGGACACCGTACTCCCAACCCAGATGACCCTGGTGGTGACCTCTCCTCCAGTCAATGAGGAAAACACCATGTCAACCACACCAAAGACAGGTATGACCTTTCACCCTTTCATTTCACATGAAATAATCCCCAAAGCTGAAATAACTTAAAGTCATAATAAACCATCACCATCACTATGATAATAAACAAAGAAACCTTTTAGCATTCTTAGCATGTCACCGGAAAGTAGTGGGTATCAGCAGGTTAATATCTCTAACCTCTTCTTCTCATTGCAGCCAATCCGTCAGCCAGTGACCCACCAGATGATGGGAACACGCCCATTCTGATTGGCTGCCTGGTGACCATTATCCTGCTATTGGTCATCATCATCTTCCTCATCCTCTGGTGCCAGTATGTCTGCAAGGTGCTGGAGAAGGTGAGCAGAAAGTACAGATAATGAGGTCAGGACAAGTGTGACAGACACTATTATCACATAATAATTGCACATTAAAGTAAAGGCTTGAAAGCACAATTGATCTCAGTAAAGAGGATGTATAAACTATGGTACTACATGTACCAGACTCATCCAAACACTTTCCTAATATATCTGTTGTCTTCACTTCCCTGCATATCAGTTTCAAGCCACCTGTCAAATCTGAAACTTTTGATTGTTTTGCTTGTCTGAAAGCATCCGAAAGTAGCAGATCTGAACAGCTGTTCAATGCAAACCAGCCAGGCCGGGACACTAAGAGAGAATGAGACGTAGCCATTTATTTTCCTTTTTAGGAAATGAAATTCAAGTGCACAGCTGTAATGTTTATTACACAGGATAAAACAAACGTGTTAGATGAATAAAAAAAAACTGTTTGAAAACACTCAGCTCTAAAATTAGCCCCTCTGATTGGAAACTACTTTCCCCGTACTTTTCCTGATCAACTTGTGCGCTTGAATTTCTCCATGAATGTAATGAAATGTAGGTCTTTCTATGCAAAGGTTGTTTCAAAGAGCCAGTAGTTGACAACAACAAATCAAGTCAGGTTTATTACCTGCATGAAAGGATCATCGATAAAGAATAGAAGAACACACACACTATGAACATGCAATGTTTTCCTCTTACTCTCTCCTCCTCCAGGCTCCACGTAGGATCCTTGACGAGGAGGTGACGGTTCGGCTGTCATCCTGCAGTGACACCATCATCCTCCAGACACCTCCTGTGCCCCCTCGCTCCAGCCATGCAACAGGTAGACAGCGACAGATAGTCTGATGCGCCTACTTTAAGGCCAAACAGAAAGCCAGAAAAGGCTAACGATGGGTTTGATGGTATCATGATCGTATTTACACATAAGTCTGGCTTTTCATCAGGGTACATGACATATGATATAATTTCAGTTACTGAATGTCATTATTCTGCTTAAAAATAAAATTTTGATCAGTGCTGCTTGTTTTGGTGAACTGTTATACTGTTTCTTATTTGAAGGTATGGCTGGATTATGACATATCACACACCGAGTTATGATATGTTTTTTTGGGTATCAGCAGCACTCAAACAGAAACTTGACATTTAGAGAAAAGTATCTTTTTTTCAAGCATAAAGTACGGTGTTGTCATGGATAAATGTTGCAGAAATAACTCATAGTTCAGTTCCCAAACAACTGAGTAAACACACTCAAATATCTGACCTATGTCTCGAATTAAGTTTGCCACTTAAGCAGTATTTGTATTCAGACAAACTTGACTCGCAGGGTACTTAATATTTTATGTGCTTGATTATGTCATGTTTTTTTTTTTTATTATTATTATTTACTTTCCTTAGGCCCGACCAACACTGACCCTCACTATGAGAGAGTTTTCCTGCTGGACCCACAGTACCAGAACCCGGCGGTGCTGAGAAACAAGCTGCCAGAACTGTCACAGAGTGCAGAGGCCTCAGGTAAACATACAAACTCAATTTTTTTTAACCTTCATTACTTCCAGTTGAAGAAAAGAAATATGAGAATAAGTAGAATTTTCTTCTTTCTTCCTGGATGTTCACAAGCAGTTATTAACCATCTGGAGGTTAGACTTATTTCATTTCAGGAAACATAAACTTGAGTGGAAGTAAACCTGAATCAGTGATGCCTAAAAAATGCTCGAGATCTTCCGTGATAACATGTTTAGACATGACAGTCCCGAGGGCTCGGGAAAATACGTTTAACTGCTGCAGTGTGCCCCCTGCTGGCACGTCTACAACAGGAACCTTCACCACTTCTGTCAAAAATCTCCTGTCTGTCTAACTTCCTTTATTTCCTTCAGAAAACATTGTACAGACTCTCTGCCTTCTTCTTCACACTCTGCATTGTTTTCTTGATATTGCTGTAAAAACTGAAAGTGCATGCGCATTCATTCTGCAGTTTTTCTCTCTTTTACCTCCCAGCCCTCTTTGTCTCTGTCCATGTTTCCTCCTCCTCTTCCTCCAGCTCTCCTCCTCGGTAATCCTCTCTATGACCTCCTTCTGCTGACTTCCTGTCACATGACGTCAGGCTGGTTGTGTGGTAAGAGCTGCAAGGTGTGACTTTAGACATTTAAACACCTACCAGATACAGAGGCAAGACCAAGACTAAGACCACAGCAAAAATAGAGTCTCAGTCGGACTCTTCTCATGATCTCAACATTCACATTAGACTTCCTCATTGATGAACAAGACTACAGATGCAACTTAACATATCAGGGACTTCACTGGCCCTCTTTAATGACAAAAGGTGTGGATTTGTTAGGTTATATTTGTTAGGTTATTTTGAGTTGCAGGCTCAAGATTGAGGTTCACATACAAATGATTAAGGTAACAAGGTAGGAAAGTAAGAATTTATTACAAATATTTGAAGGACAACGGATATAAAGGAGAAAGAGATGTAATGTGTCACAGGAATCTGTAAAAATCATCATAATTAATCAAAACCCCACAGCGAAAAGACGAAAAACTAAAACAAAAACTCCTCCCGTGTCTCTCCAACAGCGTGTGGAGGAGGCTATGCTGAGCCCGATGTCACCCAGTGCACACCGCACCAGTGTTTCCATAGCAACGCACCACACTACGCTGAGACGGACATCGTGCGACTGCAGGGCGTCACCGGAAGCAACATGTACGCCGTCCCCGCCCTCACCGTGGACTCTCTGACCAGGAAGGACATCTCCGCCGCCGAGTTCCCGCGGCAACAGCTGATCTTCAGGGAGAAGCTCGGGGAGGGACAATTTGGAGAGGTGAGCATCAGAACATCGTCAATAAACTGCTCCATCTGCAAATGGTCTTCTAAATGTTGGAAAACTTTCTGAAACTTTTTTTTTATCTCTGGTCACTTAACAGAAAGATGCTAACTTCCTTGGTTATGTTTATACCTACCTGTCTTCTGCAGGTCCACCTTTGTGAGGCCGAGGGACTCCCAGAATTCCTTGGTGAGGGCTCACCTCTCCCTGACAGAGACGGTCGTTCGGTGCTGGTGGCTGTTAAACAGCTGAGGGCCGACGCTACCAGCCAAGCCAGGTACACAATGTGATTAAATATCTCAGCCATTATATTGTCAATGATTTGTCAGATGAGGAAGCTACAACGATTGCTTGTAAATTCAGCATGTGTTCAAAAACTAAAGGTAGCTTTGTTTCAGGTTTTGTTCCTCCACTATAAACAGCCCACCTACGGTGCTCCTACAGTAAAAACAACATGCAGAGGCTCAATGTGGCCTATAACGATGGCATGAGACTGCTTCTTAAACTTCCACGTTGGTGTACTGCCAGCCAGATGTTTGTAAATGTCAGGGTGCCAAACTGCATTGCTTTAATACGAAAACGTATGCAAGTTGTATATTTGTATATATTGTCTGTGGACTTTTCCATGAGTGTCCTTAATAGAGTCATATTTATTTATTTATTTGATGTAAATCTGGCCAGTGCTTGTAGAGAAACTTGTTTTAGGACACAATAGAGTAAGGACAAGCTAACTTTCCTGTGCAGACTGTGTTCAATTTTAATGAATATATCAAACCGTAGAGTTTTATCCAGGAGGCTGCAATAGACTCAGCTTAAACTTAAATAAATTGCATTTCACTTTTAGAGAAGAAAACATGAACTTTTAGAGGAAAAGAGCAAAGTCATTGTTTCACAAAACAGATATTTTGTGAATGTGGCTGTTGTTTAGGCTGCCACGTGGTGACTAAATTGATCAGGAGACAAGATGCATAAGGTTCTGGGTGGCTTGCCACAACAGCTAAGCAAATTTTCTTGGGGAACTAATACCCGGAAAACTGCAACTCACAGCGGCTTTTTTGGCTTCAAGTCTATTTTCTTCCGACTCATTTGTAAGTACAGTGATGGTGTAATGGACTGTGAACACGGATGAATGACTGCTGCTGATATTACACTTTCCTAATTAATTGAATGTGATTTCAACATTTTGTCCGACAGTCCAAAAACTGAAAGTTAAACGTGAAAGTGTCTGAAACCTGAAAATGTGTCCTCTCCTCCCCCTCCATCTGTTTTTCCATCAGGAACGACTTCCTAAAGGAAATAAAGATAATGTCTCGGCTGAACGACCCCAACATCATCCGGCTGCTGTGTGTGTGTGTGTCGTCCGACCCGCTGTGCATGGTGACCGAATACATGGAGAACGGAGACCTCAACATGTTCCTGTCACAGCGCGAGATAGAGAGCACACTGACACATGCCAACAACATCCCTTCAGTCAGGTTAATAAACCATACACCCTGTGTATACTTTTTACACTTTTCTACAGAGAAACATACATGAATTCAAAATTCTCACCTCCTCCACTGTCACGTCCTTCTTTCTCTCCTTTGTTTCCCTTCTACTTCTTCCTTCTCTCCCTCCATTCAGTCTGTCGGACCTCCTCCACATGTCGGTGCAGATCTCATCAGGGATGAAGTATCTGGCATCTCTGAACTTTGTGCATCGTGACCTGGCCACCAGGAACTGTCTGCTGGACCGGCGCCTCACCATCAAGATCGCCGACTTTGGGATGAGCCGAAACCTGTACAGCAGCGACTACTACCGCATACAGGGCCGAGCGGTGCTTCCCATACGATGGATGGCCTGGGAGAGCATCCTACTGGTGAGGAACGGGGTGAATTAGCATGAGATAGTGTGAAAAAAGAAAGAACACCTGGTATTTGTTAGCTTCCAGATTCAATTTTAAAGTAAAACCAAAGCTTAACTGCTTTGTGCCTTAATGTTTGTTTGTTTTTTTTGGAATAACCTTTCTCTTATACATTATGAATGTCAGTGGCTCTCATAGTTTCAAGAGAATTTCTGCTGCTGTACAGTTATGTAAAAAAATTGAGAGGTTTTCAGGAATTATTCCTGATCAGGTTGACTCAGATTATGGCCTGCTGATAACACAAAACCTTTGCAAAATAAGTGGCACTGGAAGCTTGGTGAGGCAGTGACTATTCGTTGGGCTTGTAACATGCAGGCCCTCCAAGTTAGTGGTGCTAACTTAGTCACTTACAGGACAGTTAACACAGTTTTTTCACTTTATTTCTGTTACCCCCTGCTACCTCTCCAGGGTAAGTTCACCACGGCCAGTGATGTATGGGCGTTTGGTGTCACCCTGTGGGAGATCTTCACTCTGTGTAAGGAGCAGCCCTACAGTTTGCTGTCCGACGAACAGGTCATAGAGAACACTGGCGAGTTCTTCAGGAACCAGGGCAGACAGGTGAGACGAATCAAACACGCCCACAAAGGACAGAGTTCAGTACAATTATAATCTGGAGTGTTATTAATCCAATGTTAGCTATTAGTCTTCCAGTCATCTGGGTGTGCCTGGATTGTTGGCCAAGTAATTTTGGTCACCTCCAGTTCCCGCGAATGCATCAATGAAATAATAATTAATGTTTGTGATTCATGTTCACTGTATGCAGGCTAGAACAACTTAAACTGTTCTGGCATGTAGCATTGCATGGAACTGGTTTGTAACTTTCGGACAAATAAGATTTGCTAACCAGTTCACATTTAGCAAGCCACATTTCCTCCACAAGGGGGAGCTGTTCAGTCATTCATGTACCAGTTTTACACATGCCATCCAATCTCATCTACAGCAATGGTTTCCAACGGTGGGATCAGGACCCTTTAAGTACTCACAAGATAAATTTGAGGGGTCACAAGATGATTGACATGACTGGAAAGCAGAGAAATACTTTATTTTCACAAAATTCTGTTTATTTTTTCAGCCGTTTTTCTAAACTTTTTTATGAATTTTAACAATTTGAATTCCAAAAATTACTGAACAGAAATAATCATCAGTTCATCTGGTTATAACTAATGAGCCATGCAGTACTGCATGCTTCATGTTTAGGGGCTATCTGATCTTTTTAACTCTTCTGTATTTTCCCACTAGATCTTCCTTTATGCCCCTCCACTCTGCCCACCTTCTCTTTTCGAGCTGATGATGCGTTGTTGGGGTCGTGATATACCCAACCGGCCCTCCTTTGAGGGACTGTACCAAGCCCTGAGGCCCCATGTCAACCAGTGAGTGAAGTCTGCTGGGATGTACCACTCTGGCTTTCCTTGGCAAGGGGGTTTGTTCATCTCTGGACTCCTGTAAGATGACAGACTGACACAAGAAGACTGGAATTCCATTACAAGAGTAAGTCACTGTCAGTGAGAATGAAGAAACTGGCAGAATTGTGGTCAGATGGTTGGTTTGCTTTGTGGTAACAGCAGCACTCTATTCTGAGAGACAAGATGGAAGATGGAGAAGGCTGGTCAACTCAGAGGAGAAACTTTTTGCAGGATCCAAACCTTGCAGTCATTAGTGAACAAAGAATTTTAAGCTTTTTGAAGATTTCTATCATTGCTGATTTCAGTTTCATCAATTTCTTCAAATCTCAATTGACCAAAACATCTTTTCTGACCTTTTGACTTTTGACCCTTTTGGTTCTTTTTCTTTTCATGTGGTTATGGTGCCAAAGGTGCTGTAAACTTTATCTTGCCCCTCTCTTTGGATTTTAAAGATGCCATAAACTGGACAGACTCTGCAGTCTTGGTAGTTTCTCCTGTCCCTGTGGTTTTTATTATTATTGTAAAGCACTGTCTGTGTCTCTCAGTTATTCGTGTTGATATATTAACCCACACTGGAGCTAGGGCTAGGGTCAAATTGTAGTGTAGTTTTATTTTTAGATTTTTTATTTTATTTTATTTTTCTTGTTTTACATTATTTGACTTGTGTTGGTCTTTTTTGTGGATATGAATGTTGGTCAGCTGAGGTTCACATCATGGTGCCAAGAGGCTGCGTTGAAACCTGTGTGGTTCACAGACTGAAAATGAGTCATTGGATAACTGTGGGTAATTAAGTAAAGAATCTCGATTGGAAGCACGTTGAAACCAAAAAAGAAAAATGTGTTGTGCCCTTTTTGTTGCCAAAGAGAAATAAAAAGTATAACTGATGAAGCAATTACACGATTATATTAACTTTAACTCACCTGCATGAATGGACTTGGCTGAACATTATACCATTAACATCTGCCAGTTGGTGGATGCCGCCTTAAATTTGTAGCATGAGTGGTACCAATGGGAATTAAGCCAAGGTGCACAACCCAGGTACTGCTTGTGGTGAGAGCAGTAGTTAATGCAAAGATCTAATCTCAAAGTATCACTTTTACTGCATCTGTTTTCGTGTCAGGGCCTATAAAATGTGTGTTAGTGTATATATATTGGAGCCCATAGCCCTGTAGGTGTAAATTCTCTGTCTCCACTAGCCCTGTTCTGCTTTGATGGACCTAGTTAGGGTTTGGTTTGTGCCTCCAAAGATTAGCCAAAGAGTATTAATATTTGAAAATTTGACGTCAATGAAACAACTATTAAAACAAATAACAGATTTAAGACATTCAAATTTAGGTTGAAATAATTGCCAAATAGAAACAGGGCCTTTGCAGAAGCTCAAACTGGGGATAGAGATTTTAGCAAATGACCTATCTTGTTGTTAGCTAAAAAGCTAGCAAATTGTTGTGTTGTAGGTTTGGCTTAGTCCTAAGGCAGTGAAGATACTATTGCCTTGTTGGAAGAGTAGCACGTGGGAAATCGCTTGCTACTTCTCTGACTTTATGTTAGATGAGGTGTGCTTTAGCATATGCAAGCTAACTACATTTTTCTTTGCCTACTTTGGCAGTCTTATGATTAGACTTGGCCATGTGCTAGCAGCCAATCAGCACACCACATCAAGGGAAAGGTTTGGCAAGTGGAGACGAGACACAACATCTCTACATTTTGGGCCATACGTATCAGAACTACTTTGTTAGAATTTGAGCCTCTGAGCTGAAGGCCAATGAGACACTCGAGACCAAAGAAAATGGGCAGAAACACCTTGAACCGATGGAGCCAACAGACAAGTCCTGCCTCTCAGAACATAAACCAGCCAATCAATTTGCTGTTAGAGGGTGCAACAATGTTTGAAATAATACTGATTTTGTACCGCATAGCATTCAAAAGAGTTTTGTTTACAGGACTAATGCAGTAAAGATGCAGCACAGAACAAAATGAATACAGGGCTATCGACTTTACTATGGCTATTTGTAGCAATCTTAAGTAAACTATGGAAAGGAGGTTATGGAGAAAGCTAGCTAGTGATGATCATGTCGCCAATGATGACGATGAGTTTTGCATACATGTACTGCAGTATTTCTAGCCATAATGTCAGCATACTTTGGGGATCGAGCATCAAGTAAAGGTAATTGGTAACATTGTAACTGGGTTGAAGCATTTTCCTTCAGTCAGATCTCCTACAGGGCCGGTCACACCAATATTTTACCTTGTTTTGTTTCATAATCATTGCAATCAGTGGATTCAAGTGAAGAAATTTCACCAAAGATAAAAAAATTCATCTTTGGTGAACCATCTTGATAGTAACAGTTAGTTCCCAGCTGTCTAGTGTGGTAGAAGTTATCTCGCTAACCACAGAAGTTCATTAACTAGCCCTGCAAGTCTGCAAGCTTCTAGCTTGCTCTGTTTCGCATTGACACTTAGAACTGCACTGTAGACAAAACTTTCTGGCTTAATGCTAATTTTCATTGTCAACATGATCATCTAATGTCTAAAAGTGGTAAAGCACATTTTCATTTTTAAAATATTTATCAACTTATGCCCCATCCCTTTTCATATTGTAGTCACACAGTTATCTATATGCAGTACATGTGTGCACAAGTACAAATCAACAACATCGCCTTCACAGGAAAGAGGGAGGAAGACCAATTATGTTAAGTTTGAATGCATCTTTCAGTGTTTTTGTTGTCACAGTCATGTTTTGTTATCTGTACTGTATCTTAACACTTCTATGAGTCTGTGTGTATGTGTGTGTTTAAGAGGAAGTGAGTTTTAAGTGTTTTTGACATTCCTTTGAGCACTGGGAGTTAGTTGGGATTAAAGTGGCCAAATTATGTGATTAAATGAATGAGATTTTTTTTTAAAGCAAGAGAGAAGAGAAAAAGGACCGAAAGTAAGGAAACCACTAAACTCAAACTCCCAGAGTCCTTTGCTACAGTGAGCCTGTGTATTTTGTTCTGATTCCATTTGAGAGATAGACAAGTCTTTTAGTTTGATAGTGTACAGTATAAGTGATCTATAATATCTCAGTGTGTGAATGCAGATTAGGTGTGATAATTATTATTGATAATTGATTATCTATCAGAATTTATAGCTATTTCTCTGATTATTTCTATTTGGGCAGGTGTTGGGTCTTTTCTTTTTTTTCCAGCAGGAATTCAGCAATTTTGAACATTTCTAACAGACATGTCCTGTTTCAGAAATGTATTGTACATAGGCTAGTAGCTGTGTATATTAATATATTGGGAGTTGGGGACTTTGTGTTCTTTTATCCCAAGTCATTTTCACTCTGTACCCTTTCATGTCTTGGTTTGTTTTTCTTATAATAAATAGTCAAACTTGTCAAACAGAAGAGTAAAGATTGTGTCTTATTTCACACATATGAAAAAAATATTTCATATATGTGTTCATCTTGTGGATCCATAAATCACTGCTTTTTGAAACTCCTGAAAAGTCTCCAGGAAGATCCTAAAAATACCAAATATGTAGTGCTGAAAACTATGCATCACATAAGCATCTTCAGTCGTAGCAGATCTAGTCTAGGTGTTGTGGAATCTAACTGTTACCGTCCAGATCATCACCCATTCTGCCTGAGCACTGAGAATTAGTTTACTTTACACTCAAAGGTTTAATATTTGCTACTAGAACTTTCAAACCTGTTGATATTGGTTCAGAGTTATGGATAACAGATAAGACTGTTTATGTTATAGATTAGTTGTGGATCACTAAGCTAGTGGAGGGACCATTGCTCACAAATGCTCTTTGGATTTCTGACAAAATTTGACTTAAAAATGAAACTTTTCTTTTTAATCTTCATGATGATAAAACCACATGATGAGTGACCACTACTTCCCTCTATTCCAGCTATTTTAATCATTTCAACTCACTATATTTCAGGATATATGAAAGAATCATCCGGTACGTCCAGTGATACCATTTTTCATACCATTTATTCTGAATCTTGCAGAGAACTTCACATTTATGTGAGATTATGAAATAAGTAACACATTGAACAGCTAAAACCAACAGTAGCACAGAACATCATGTGGTACTGAAGGGATACCAGACCCATTTTCTACTCTGATAATGAAAAAATACTTTCCTCTCTTCTGGACCCTCTTTTCACCTAGAACACTTTGAATGTTCTTTGTTCAAACTAAGGACTCAGTTAATTAGCTCTCAAGGTCTCAGCAAACAAAACATTATAAATTCTGTTTTAGGGTGGATTTTCTTTCCTTTTTCCAGGATAAACAATGGCTTAGGTGTTCCAGTTTAACAACATGCTTCATGGTGGGTAGGAATGTTTTTGTTACACTGTGACACTGGTAATAAAACTATACAGCCAATGAGTGATACAATTAGTACTTTGCATTGATTAAAGTTGAATTAGTCTGTCTTTTTCAAGCCACTAGGGTGCAGAGGAACTCCAAAACAAGCTGATAAGTGCACAGGTCAACATGTTAGGAAACCACCACCAGCATGATCGTCCCATTGGAGTGGTGTTCTGATGAACTCTGATATTCACTCTCCTTTTAGCTCTGGTTTGGTGTCCACCAAGTCCTAAGACTGCACTGAACAGCAAATGTGCCACAAGACCAAACTAGGAGCTAAAAGAAGTTAAAAGGCTCTGAATAATTGCAATTGGTGTTGTTAGTGATACTTATTTGTGAGTTCATTACTACACCTTTCGCATTACACACTCGTAATTCTTTGTTAAAAAGTTTAAAGGTCCGGTGTGTAACATTTTGGAGGATCTATTGGCTGAAATGGAATACAATATTAATAACTCTGTTTTCATCAGTGTATAATCTGCTGAAAATAAGAATCATTGTCTTTTCGTTACCTTAGACTGAGCCTTTTATATCTACAGAGATAGCGCATCCTCTTCTACGGAGCATGTTGCATTGCCATGTTCCCAAAGTAGCTCAGAATGGACTAGTTTGGATGGGAAGAGTGAGGTGAGGGACTTGCAATCTGTGGCCTCACCACTAGATCCCCTTATTTATCGAATAAAACCCTCTTACACATGTAAACTTCAGCCCTAGTCTAGTCTTGCAATACCAGATGTTTGGAGATCTCAGTGCGTACCAGTCATCTTGGGATTTCTAAATGCAAGTTAGTTGACATAACTGACATGTGAGTTCACCTCAGCCATGCAAATTTTTCTCTGCAAAAGGTCTATTGTTTGATCTCAAACTACAAGTAGCTTATGTAGACAGATAAACACAACTCTTGGCCATCTTACTTAACGGAGCAATTCCTGATCTCAGAAAGAGTTTACTGACGCCCTTAGTTACTGTATAAATTGGATAATGATGGTAAGGTGTAGGACAGAGCTACTCTTCACCTTTGTGAGAAACAAACTCGCAGTAATTGTCCTTGGCGGAAGCAAAGCTAAATTTGACAGAGAAAAAAAACCAAAAGCAGAGGTTTGTTTGCAGACGTGGGCTCAGTGACTGCAGCTTTCATAAGGGTGGTTCAACGGTGGTTCAGAGCCAAAAGGCAAATCACAGGGAGCTAAACAATGGTCCAGGTTTCATTTTGATAGAAGTAAAAAAAACTGTTTAATGTTGCAAAGCCATCTGCAGCTTCAGGTATGAAGAATAAATGACTCTTGGTTGGCCTAAAAATAAGCAACACATTGAGTTTTGGACAGCAACAAAAAATCTCCAGACGTGTTAAGGTTTACACAACACTGGACGAGGTGACCAAAGTTTTTAAAAGTGTTTTTTCAGTGGTGTGATGCTAGAGTAGGCCCAGCCAAACCCAACCTGGCTGTAATTGTTGGTGCTGCTCTGCTCCCTGTTGTCCTCTTGAATGTGTGAGGAGGTTTGGTCAAGATGAGGATTATTTTTATCTCTTTGCTGTGAACACTGTCACGTCCACAAATGCATTCAGAGGAAGTAAGCAAAGCTGAAGCTAATCTGGTCTCTTTTTTTTCACTTTCCTGGCTTTTTATTATCCACTAATGACAAAAATACTCACATCGTACTGTCATTACATGTAAATGAGCTGATGTCAGTGTTTTTTTAATTTTATGTGAATTGAATCATTCATTTGGTTTGAGTAACTCAAAGTCTCATCCCTGTACATTTTCTGTGCCTATGTAATAATTATCTCACTAAAATCAACATCTCCACCGTTGTAAGTACGGCATAGAAATAGCTGGAAAACAGGTCCAATTGCAGATGTAGTTTACTTTATGGAGGGATAAAGCTAGAGAAAGATGAACAGAGAACAGATTATTTAGGTTCATGCCATAAAGACATTTCCCATGGTATAAATGTATATTACAGCACATATATTTATTTATATGTGTGAAAGGGTGGTCTTCATACATACATGATCTGGCTTTGGCAGTTATGATTATTAGCTGCTGTGTACATGAAAAAGACACAGATTCTTGAGCTCTGTTTACACTGACAAATATTTGCGTGGTTTGTTCTGACAGTCACTATCTGACCTGGAAAATCCATGATCCATGAACCAATAACCTTGACATGTGTTAAGCTGCATATTTGATAGGGTTTAATGTGGTGATTTTGATGTTTACCTGATAATTATTTATTTTTATTTGCAAACATACAGTACATATAAAAATTTAGTTCATACCTTGGACCATCCTTAGACACAAAAACTTTAGGAACCCCTGTTGCAGAAACTGTTTCAAACTATTTCTCCCTTTTATTTCTTTGCTTATACTGTAGTGCTACAAATATGATGGGCAGCCATCAGAGGGTTCCTTTGACCTCTCAGCAAGATATCTGAATGAAAATTGGTTAAAGTCTCCTTTTTATAGACATGACCTCTTTAGGCATGTGGCTTTGGGGAAAAACATGCAACCTTGTTTATTGGCATGCAGTATAAATGGGTTATTTTTATCTAGTATATTTGAATATTTCTGCATAATGGGGTCCCTAAACAGTATTGGAATTGCATAAATTGGGTTTGACTGGGAAGCTGAGACTCTTGTGGATTCAATGAGTTCAATTGTATTCATGTGTGTTGATAATGTGATAATATTTTATTGTAGTGGGACCATTTTTTGAAACTTGCATTCAGAGGATGTACTGTATGACTTCCCTAGGTGTACTGACAACAAGGGTTCTTTTTTTTCCAATTTCCGAAACAGGAGGGTTTGGCAATCGCCAATCTTACATAAATCTCCAAATGTCAAATGTTTTTGTTACCAAATCACATATTTTGGAAAGGTTTTTTCAAAATTGAAAAACTGCTTTATATACTAGGCATTACATACTTAATTCAGAGTTTACTTAGCCCATGAACACTCTAAACATTTCAATAGGTGCCAAAATAAAACTCAGTGTTTATTACATATTTATGACTTGACACACAGAATGACCTGCATATCAGATTAATCTTCAGGTTCCTGCTTTCAGCTGATGTATACCAGCTCTGCGTGGTATAAACTGTTGACCTGCACTCACCCCCTAAAAATCCTTTGCCAGCCCTAGAAAAATATGTTTATTATGAAGAGGGCTGGAGTGGAGGAGGTTCAGTCATTAAATATTACATAAAAATAAACAGAGGAGTGTACATCTTGGTCCATAGATGAATGATTTCGGTTGGGACATGAGCCATGTGTTCATTTATGCACTACTGTTGTGTTTGGCTGCTAGTAAATGTAGTTGGCATAGTATTGGCATTTTAAGACTCGGTTTTGATTCTTTTTTTGCCAAACAAAAATGGGTTTTGATAACTTCAGACTTCAGAAAATTGCTTTGGAATCCAAAAGTCAGGAGGAAATGTGGTAAATTATTTTTGAGCGAAGTTTAAGTAGGTTATGTAGATTAAACTTTTAATGGTCCATGTTGAGAAATTGGGCCATTGTGGCAGTTAGTAATCCAAAAGAACAGCAAATAAAAAAGGAATAGAAGGCAGGGCTCAAATATATACAAATAATAATCAATTTAATTTCATTTGTTACTACTACTCTTCATTATCAAGGTCGGAATTGAGTCGTAGTCTGGTAGTCTGTCACAGCTGGCGCAGAAGGTCAGTCTAATGACTGTCATCCTAGGTTGTGCACAATATTCATCTATTTTATATTCATTTGAATGACCTGAATAACTTAGATTTAGTTATTATCAATTTGAGAGTGTTTTGCTCTACAGCTGACAGCAAACTTGAACACCTCTGTATATCAAAGCAGCCACAGCAGCACACAGTCAACAACACAGCACAAATGCATGAGAACTGCAGGAGATGAAGCGGGAGAGACAGACACAGTTCATTATCATTGTTTATAAGAATGCTGTGCAGTGAAGATGGAGACCAGGTTTTGGACTGGGAACAGGAAGAGAGCAGGAAAAAAACTGTGACAAAAACAGTAAAATCAGAGTTTTCAAATGGAGACAGGTTTGCATATGTTTTGATTTCTCTACAGAGTTCACTGCCATTTATGGGAACCTTCGAGGCCTGGCTCCTCTACACAAACAAACCAGGAACATGAAAGTTAATCGTGACATCAAAACTGGAGAATGGAGCCACAGAGCCTTATCCATCAGGCAGCAGACAGAAGAGGAAGCTGGTTCGGAAGAACTAGTCTCCATTCCTGCAGCAATGCCTGATCACACAAATGAACAGATGAGGTAAGTTGGTAACAGATATGCATACCTATGTATTCATTAGTGTATAATGACATGAAAATAAGAATGCCTACTGTATGTTTTTGTTACCTTAAAATGAGCCTTTTGTATCTACAGATACACTCCTCAATGGTGAACCACCATGTTTCTACAGTAGCCCAGAAGCCCAGACAGAGCAGCACTGGATAGGGTCATTAATATTTGTTTCTGTGTGTTTTTTTTTTCTCCTTTACAGAAAGGAGAAGGTGAAAAGTGGGAGGAGTTGCAATCAGCAACTATGCTGGATGCCACTAAATCCTACACACTAGTCTTTTAAATCAAGAGTCAGAAAAGCACCACAGTTAAAAACACACAACCGCGCCCACACTGTGATCTGTGGAAAGTACAGTGAAACAGCACATAATGTGAGCCACTTCCCTCTGATGTTTAATGGAAAGTGTGCTGATCTGTTCTCGAGCTGTTGGGGACCAGGTTGTCGGAGGACAGGGGTCAGATGGCTGATGTGGAATCAGGTTCTGTTGCGGTTTAAAGTGTGTTTATTGAGCCTGGCTTCTATTAGCCTCTGTTCTGAGGTGCTTTACAGGCAGACATGAAAAATTTAAGTGTGCATAAAAGGCTACATATAGAATAACCACTGAAAAAATACCTGATGGACTGATTTAATATTTGACTGACCACAGTATTTTTCACCTATTTACTTAATGATGGATAAATGATTGTGTCCTTAGGTGTTGTTAAAATTTGTTTTTGTACACCCATACAGATATTTTCACTTGTTTTGTCAAATAACACCTCTCTGATGTAACTTGGGTGGAGCTATGAAGGTTATTATCTAAGGTCATCAGACTCCATGTACTAATGAAGATGATAAAGTTGTAATTTGTCCATTTGTCCAGGTGCAACAAAGCTAATAAGAGATTCAGTGAGAGCTCTGTCATTTTGGTCCACAGCCAAAATAATTAAAACACCCTGTGAGGGTTTAATTAGATGTACAGAGCCTTTAATAAATTATCTCAAATGGACATTAGAGGACACTAAACACAAACACGCAAGCAACCACCATCTATACCCTGAGAAAGCCACAGCAACCACAGCTAGCAGCTAGCTACCACATGTAAAATAACACCAAAACCTCAGCATGTGCTTGGCATCTTTTAGTCAATGGCAACTACCATTGACCATCTACAATCTGATTTTATGTCTCCACCTTTGTCTACATCTTTATAAATGTACATGGTAGCTGATGTATATGCAACCAGTTAGCAACAATAGATCTTGGGGAATACACAGAGCTGCAAACAGTATTAAAATATGGTGTTTACTGTCCTTCTAAGTTTGTGAGTTTGTGAGTCCAACTGTGTCAGATTCAAGGATCCGTCTTCAAATTTGCTTTTAATATCTTTAACCGTAAAATACTGTAGTTTGACAAATGGTTGGATTTAGGTTCAGTCACGTCGCTCGCGTGCAATTTGCTGAATTCAGGTGTGACATCACAGCATCAAGTCTTTAACACCTTTTTATAGGCCAGCCTGTGGAGGCTTTTGTGCAGGGCAACTAACACGTACACAAATACATTCATCTACATTCTTGTTAACATTACCGCTCAAATCATCTCTCTCTCAAACTGATGTGTAGTTGACGTACGTTAGAGTATGTTATTTTGTGGCATTATTACAAATCTCTTCAGTTCTTCTTTCTTTGTCTTCTACACACACAAAGACATTAAACGTGATGCTGATATTGTGTCTGGTGTTTCCATGGCTCTTTATGTGTCCTGCATGCAGGAGGCCCCTCCAGGCAGCCAGCCCTCATTATGAAGCTGTTTAAACCGCTCAGATCAGGCCGACACCTGCTTCTCATTGGAAACAGCAGCAGCTGCTGCCTTGTATTCCTGAAAGGGAAGTGCAGAGCACTGCGATAAAGTTAGCCTGCCTTTGATCTTTACACAAATGTCATAAAAAGGAGCTCTTGTTCAGCTTGATCACTTTTTCCTTTAGCGTGAAGGAATCAGTTCAACTACGCACACATGTTGCTGCTGTAAACTACAGTAGCTGCGTGGCTACCTACCACTAGTGGAAGAAACAATGGAGCGATAGCGTTTCTGCTGTTACACAGAACCCAGGTGTAACCAGGTGTGATCCTGGACTGAATTCAGCTTAAAGGGGTCAGACGTATAGGTAATTTACATTCCTAGGAGGGCCAGCTTTATTTCATATTGCCCTCATTACCATAGTTAACACATACAGATCATTCTGAAGTTACAAATGACCACAGCCAATTAAGCAGCAGTTTTTCTAAGGGCCACTGAGAAAGACTCTCACCATATTGGTCACTGAGAATATCCCCAAATTCTATCTACAAATACAAAGTCAGGAGATGTGAGTGTCTCGAATCTGATTTCAGTTTCTCTGTGATATTAAGACTTTATTTGTGCTTCTGTAATTCAGCGAACCATGGACCAAAAAACATCACCCTGACATCTACTAACTAGTTTTAAGAGTTTTTCCGGGAGACATAAAAATCTATTTTCCTTCCCTGAATTTCGATACAAACAATGAGGGATGACATTACAGTCGTCACAGTGGATGAAGCAGCTGATAGCTAGCAGATGCTCTCGCTGTTCCTTCAGGGGACAATGAACAGATTCATTACAGAAGTGTGGAAACAAACAATTGCCAAAGTATGTGTCCTGTACATTAGACATCAGGACAACAAAGACAACAAACTGTAAACATGCTCCAGGTTCAAATGAGGGCTCACATACAGCACGTTGTTTTTCTTGACATCTCTTGTCCCTGCCTGATCCCGCCATGTCTTTGTCATCCCCAGAGTGAGAGACTTGATTGGATAACCTTGATACTTTATTGTCTGTCATCAAACTGGCCTCATTCAGTCTCTCTGTTTGATCCTGGTCCAGGTGTGTTCACTGGGAGACTGCTGAGCCCAGGTCCATTGCCCACTTGCCTGGCTCAACAGTTACAAATGAAGTCGCTAAGAGGGTCTGAATGGTTATTGAATCTAGCAAGAAAGTCGCCAAGAAGGCCACAACAGAGATGCTAACAGTCTTACAAGGACAATGCTAACATGTTAACAGAAAGAAGGTTTTTTCTCTGACTTCCTCCCACGGTCCAAAGACATACAGGTTAAAGGGTGTCTGTAAATTGCCCATAGATGTGAGTGTTTATGGTTGTTTATGGTTTATGGATGAGATCTCGCAATCCTGATAAAAGAAGGACATGGATGAATGGAAAAAGTGCACTTGAAGCTTTTGAGCTATTTGGTCAGAAGCCAAAGTGTTGGACAAATTAACATGTTAACCTCAAATGATCACCAAAGCCAGGATTCATCCTCTAGGGACCATGAATGTATGAACTAAATTTCATCCAGTAGTTGTTGAGATATTTCTGTCTGGGCCTAAGTGGTGGGTGCACCAACAAACCATGTAGAGCCGCACCAGTATATTTCGCTAAATATTTGCCTGGTAGAACTGCTCTATAGTATTTAATAGCTTCTTCTTGTATTCTGCACTTTTTGGTGCTGTTAATATTTTATAACGACCTTCCTGAATTTGTCCGTTACTTTATGTTATGCTTTATTAGCCAGTGGAAAATAAATAAAAACCTGCCTTCTGCTCTGACTGATGTAGATACCTGACCTACATCATCTGACATGAGGTACTGTTAACTCCTTTGAATGAATGGAACTTATTTGAAGTGATATATTGGAATATACCATGTAAAGTGTTGTATATGGGAATCCTTGTATAATGAAAGTGTTGAAGCTGAGAGAGAGATGTGCAGCATGTGGGTGGCAGAGAGGAGGAAACTTCTCAGTTGGTAAGTGCTTCAATTTCAGCTGTTTTAAAGCATCCTGAATGCTCAGCGGGGGACAGGGGGCGTCATTATTCCAATAAAACCAAACAAAAGCATCTTGAATGGATTGCACAGTAACTCTGAACAAGGTCTCATGTATATGTACATTACAGCTACAGAGGCCTACAGGTTTTACTACCTTAAACTTGACAGATACTTGTGAAAAATGAGACTTCTTTCTAGCTTTTAGCAACTGTTAAACAGTAATATTTAATGATAGAACTGTTACTTGCAAAAAACCATAGATAATAACCTGAAAGAACTGGAACATATTGGTTAAACAACACGTTAAACCTCTCCAGTGTGGACTCTCTAGATGTAGCTTTGACTTACAGATGAGTATCTTAAGTTGAGAGAGCAGCTCTGACCACAGAGATAATTAGACTGAGACAGCTAAGAGGCCAAAGCATCGCTCTAATTACACCTCATCCTGTAGAGAGAGAACAATGGGTCAGAACTTAGATTTTAAAAAGAAAAATAGATTCTTTAGCTACAGTATTTTCTGACCGCCTGATAAGATTTTAAGGGATCATACTGCTGTTTTATCACAGAAACAATAAATCCTTCTTCAACTTGTTCTATGTTTTCCTTCCATTCAGGGACATCAACCTTTTTAAAGCAACTTTATGTGAGATTTGATATTTGTTACGATTTGGCGTCCCCAGTTTCAGAGTGCAATACCATTGTCATATTTATATGGACAGCTGTACATGTGTATTTATTATTATTACATTACTTAAGAGCAAAAACTAGCAAGATGACAACTTTGCTAACAGCCAAACATCAAGCAAGTGCAACAACACAATGACATAGCAACCAGCTAATATTACTTACTATAGTAAGTACCAGCTTAGCGTCTGTCTTTCAGCCATTTCATGAAGCTCTCGACAATGACAACGACAATGGGAATGACAGAGGATTATCATGTTATGAGTCAGTGTGGAATCAAAATGATTCTAAATCTATTATTTTATTGGTAAAAAGTTACACATTTTTGCTTCAAAATCAAGGGATCACCTCACAGGACCTCTGGGTACTGAAGTTCAGACTTTCCAAACAGTCACCTCTTTCTGTCATTTTGTGCAAAGTTGCCAGATGCAGCTGTAACTGCAACTGTAATCTGGTGTTCTTGAGCTGTTGCTGCCATTTGGGTTTGGCTGAAATGTAAACTGCAATTGTGTGAGGCCTGAAAAGTACAAAATAAAGCCTCAGCAAAAAAAAAAAAAAAAAAATCAGCTTCAGCTCAGTTCTTAGTACAACATGTGAAACCACTGGTCCAGTAGTACATTTAGAGAGTTAATCCTCTTAATTTCCATCCCTCTAAAATCAAGGCTAAAAACTTTATGTGATCGATCTTTTTGTTGTATTTGATTCTTTTATTAAAATCTCAAATGAATTCACTATTCTGTATCAGGTGTATTCAAAAACACACTTTTATTGTTGAGTTTTTACTCAAGGCAACCCACTCTGTCTCTTTTGTTCACTTTATAACATATCGGATGTTGAGTCGTTGACCCTGATTGAAAGGGTCAAGGTTACCTCAAAACCTCAAAAACTGACTGACTGACTAAGTGAGTCTCTCTCTCTCTCTCTCTCTCTCTCTCACACACACACACACACACACACACACTCTCTCTCTCTCTCTCACACACACACACACACACACACACACCTCTCTCTCTCTCTCTCTCTCTCTCTCTCAGCAGCAGTAACTCCTGAGCTGCAGCACTTCAGAGGAACTCTTCAAATCGGCGGTTGTGTGTGTGGAAGGAAGATTTTTTCTTTTTCTTTTTCGTCGAGTATTAAAAACGTATTATTATTATTTTTTTAATCATGAAGGAACTCTCCCTTGACGCCTTGTTGCTGTCTTTTGCACATTTATGTTTCCTCTGCAGTTTTCTGGATGGGGCTCGCGCTCAGGAGGCTGCAGGTGATGATGATGCGCTCCGGCGGGGGTTGACATGGCAACATAATGGGCAGATTTTTAGCATCCTGAGCCGCGGCTCTCAGTACCGGCCGTCCGGCAGAAGGCAGACCGGGTCACCCAGCCGGGCTAACCCTGTGGTCGTCGTAAGCAGCGGTAATGACACGGTCCCGGCCGCGTCCCGGGGCTCCCCTCGGGTCCCTGCAGCCAGCAGCGCTGCGCAATTGCGCGCGATGACGCGCCAGCAGCAGCGGCCTCAGCAGCCATCCCCCGGCGGCGACGGAGAATCTGAGCCGGTCAGACGGGAGGACATGATGGTCGGAGACGATCCGTACGACCCGTACAAAGCCTCTAACTATTATCCCTATTATAACTACTACAACTCGTACCACAGACCCAGACCCAGGACTCAGCCCCGGCATGGATACGGCACCAGCTACCACCAGAACGGTACGGAAACCTCTTTTTCATTCATAGATCATCATAATGGTTAAAAATCTGTAATTAAAAGTAAAGTTTTACATCTGTACAGGCTCATGAAAGTGGTGTAAAATTTTAGTTTTATAGGTTAATTATTCCTGTAATAATCTCTATCATGTCCATATAAAGGAAGACAGATGTTTTAGATTGTACATGTCAGTCATTCAATTCAGGCTTCATCTCATATAAAGTTTGATTATAGGGCCATTTCATCTTAATAATTTGAAAATCTTCTCTTATTTATTATTATTAATATTGTTATTAAAGCACTGATTGGACAGTTTAATTCACTGAATTTGATCTTTATCATATAGCCCATGCTCACAGGGTGTCAGCACTGACTGAGCTCAGATATAACCAGAAGCCACGTTTAAAAGGGCCACACCCCTTCAACTGTGATGTCATAACAATGGACAGAACAACATAGGGAAATGATTTTGTCACCAACCTGCCATCAAAGTTAAAATGCTGTTTTTAGGTGAGAACTGCATGATATTATCAAGCTCTGAGCTCTTTTGTAGCAGTCTTAAGAAGCACCTTGTTGTCATGTTGACATTATTATCACAAGATGCTGACTGGCTAACCAAGACTAATGCCTCTCATCAAACTGAACTGAAAAAACAACAATAATCAGCACAACTGGTCAGTAATGGTGGAAGATTATTAGATTAACTTATTCAAAATATCAAAATGACTATAAATACCTTAATTGAGCAAAAGTATTTAAGTATTGTCATTAAACTGTACTTCAGAATCCAAAGTAAAAGTATTTTTTCAGCAGTAACATGTCTCATCTTTGATGTTTTTGGATATCAATGCTGCATTAATTTGTATGTTTACATTTTAGATGTTTAAAATTAATTTTAACAAATGTATAAACTGTTGGGTGATTTAAGTCACATAAGATAATCATCACTGTCCTGTGAGGACCATGTGTCTTTTCATGAGCTCAAAAAACAACAAAACAAACAAACAAACAAACAAAAAATCAGTCAATCAGAGAGCTCTCTTTCACTGACTGGCCCCATAATTGTTGGAATTTGAATGTGTTCTGTGTTCTTGTTCTGGTCACAGGTCTCCCTGATCTGGTTCCTGATCCATACTACATCCAGCTTGCCACCTATGTCCAGAGGTTGCCCATGTACAACCTCCGCTGTGCTGCTGAGGAGAACTGCCTCACCTCGTAAGATAACGCTAGCCTGCTTTGAGACCTCTGAAGTACTGCGCACATCTCAGATTTCTTTAGTGATCTACCTAAAGAAAACTGAATTAAGTGAAACAAAATGGCAGATCAGTCTGATTATCAGGCTAATGCCCACTGGACTGCAGCTTTTAGTCCTGCAGACTTTTATCAGAGGCAATTTGATTTTAGAAGGAAGAATACTGTAGATTTTGACCAATTGTGAAACACTAATTGTGAAAAAAAAACAGTTCACCCAAGTTTGCCTCCTCCAAAGCTCTATTAGTTATATTTTTTTCTACTGTCTGACTTTGATAAAGAGGGTGCAAGTTTGATTCCCATCACAGACCTGCAATTAATGTTAACAGAGAGTTATGGCTGCCTGACCCCAACCATACCATAATAACAGTCTTTCTTTAACCATACTGTAGCTTTGCAGGTATTGCAAAAGACAGTGAACATCCCTCCTTTCCTCTACTTTGCTCTACTCTTCCAGATCCTCCCGTTACGCTCAGGATTATGACACCAGAGTTTTGTTGAGGTTTACTCAGAGGGTGAAGAACCAGGGGACTGCAGACTTCCTGCCCAGTAAACCTCGATATGCCTGGGAGTGGCACAGCTGTCATAAGTAGGTAGCTGGCAGAAGCTAGCATTAGCAGCTTAACATTTATATGAGTGTCTTTGTTAAATAAACTGGTTTATAAACTTTCTGTCTTTACTGTGCCGGTGTTGTTCAGTCATTTCCACAGCATGGATGAGTTCAGCTTGTATGAGCTGCTGGATGCCCAATCTCAGAGGCCAGTAGCTGAAGGTCACAAGGCAAGCTTCTGTCTAGAGGATACTTCCTGTGACCCGGGATACTACCGCCGCTACGCCTGCACCTCACACACTCAGGTACACACACACATGCACACACACACACACATACAAACACACACAAACACATACGCATTAAGATTATCCTAGTTTAGCACATCTCTGTTTTGGATCTACCTGTACTGAACATGCAGAAATTGACCTGACATATAACTTCTCATCTGATTCTAAAAACCAATGCAGAGTCAAGCCAAAACCAAAGTAAAAAATATAATAAATAATAATGTGAACATTTGGTCCGTAGTTATTTGAAATCTTTGGCTGACAAAAGCCTCAACGGCATATAACAGCTACAGAAGCTTGGAAAATAGCGACATGGGGCACTGAGTTTGATTACTGTTGAAGGACTATGAGTTAACAGTTTGAGTCAAGCAGAGAGGATTATGTAGCTCTGGTTGACTCTATGGTTTTCTTGCGGTTGGTCTGTAAGACAAACAACCACTGGTGGTACTGATACAGCGAGTTGTGAGCTGTAGTTTCCCCGGTAAACACACAACCTCCTGGAGCTGCTTTTAACTGCCGGGGTGGGCTTGGCAGAGTGGACAGGTTGGGTCTCTGAGGATGACTCGGTTTTGGCAGAGGAGTGACCCAAGTGTGGTTTCCATGGAAATGCAGTTGTTTTTTGTGACTTTAGTGATACAAAAGTGGGTGTGGTTTCATCTAAACTGGTTTGGCAAAACGATAGACGTGGAGATGCCAAAACACAAAATAGGAAATCATGGATTTTCATAGATATCTGTACACAGTCAATACCTTAGATATTATTATATTTTACATTTACATTTAGTCATTTAGCTGACACTTTTATCCAAAGCGACTGCAGAGAAGAGAACAATCAGTGCAATAAGAAAGTGTGAGTGCAGCAGTAAGTGCAGTGACAGTTCTTAAAGGGGTAGATTTATCATGTCCAGTTGTTGGTAGTGTTAGGAGAGGAGGTACTCTCTGAAGAGCTTGGTCTTCAGGAGGTTTTTAAAGGTAGAGAGGGATGCCCCTGCTCTGGTAGGAGCTGGTAGCGCGTTCCACCAACGGGGAACAACAGACAAAAAAAGTCTGGATTGCCTTGAACGGGCAGGTGGCAGAGCCAGGCGTCATTCATTGGAGGAGCACAACGGTCGTGAGGTAACATATGCCTGTATAAGGGCATTCAAGTAGGTAGGTGCAGTACCGGAGACAACTTTATAGGCGAGCATTAGCGATTTGAATTTAATGAGGAATTTAATATTCTGGTGTGTACACAGTAAGTTATTGTTTGTGTATGTGTGTGTGTGTGTGCACAGGGTTTGAGTCCCGGTTGTTACGACACCTACAACGCTGACATTGACTGTCAGTGGATCGACATCACTGACGTCTCTCCTGGAAGATACATCCTCAAGGTCTGGAAGCTACTAAATGCCTACTGAGTTCCCATTAGTATAAGCTTGGTGTTATTCTATTTTTTCTTTATTGTTTACCATAAAAACTCACTAGAGCACCATCACCATCACCATCATCATTTGTGAGGTGTTTTTAAACATCTTCAGCTGAGAGCCACAGACAGGAATTGAGTTGGTATTGAGAGACAGACTAGCACATTGTTGGGGTGTGTCTTTTTTGTGCGATGTGTTGATAACAAGAAAAAAATACATAAAATAACACCAAACATCAGCAGAAGTGACCTCATGTACTAATGACTGTTGTACTGTATTATGTTGTGATGTCCTGGCAGGTGACAGTAAATCCTAGACAGCAGGTTCCAGAGTCCAACTTTAACAACAACGTGGTTCGTTGTGACATCCAGTACACTGGCACCGCCGCTCACGTCTCTGGATGCTCATTGTCATCGTGAGAAACAATTTCTTCTTCTTCACTTATTAATTTGAGTTTTATTGCAGGTTTACTATTTTTGCAATGACAGCTACACCTTAAAGCTCCACCTTACCTTTGTAAGTTGTATTGTTTTGTTAGTAATTTTTCAACATTTTAAAATCACATTTTTATCTTATTCTTCAGATTTGTGAAAGTGAGAATGAGAATGAGATTCTAATGAAATAGCTTAATTTAATTTAAAGAATCTTACACAGGGTGGCACGGCGCACTGTCGCCTCACAGCAAGAAGGTTCCTGGTTCGAACCTCAAACCTTTCTGTGTGGAGTTTGCATGTTCTTCCTGTGCCTGCGTGGGTTCTCTCCGGGTACCTACCGGCTTCCTCCCACAGTCCAAAGACATGCCTTTCATAGGTTAATTGGTGATTCTAAATTGTCCGTAGGTGTGAATGTGACCCAAAAGTAATGTACCCAAAGTACATGTACATGAACATTTGAACATATGAGATGTAATTTGTACTGGTTAAGAAAACTTAATAATTGACTTTGTGTGTGAACAGGTTTATTCCTGTTTTCTTTTAATATCTTTGTTTGCTTTTACATGTTCGAAATAAAATTTTCAATCAAATCTAAAATAGGTTAAAAGTTCAAATTCAAATTCATTCAAATTCATGGACAAATCTTTTTAACTTTAAAATTTTTAACCCATTCAATTTAAACCATCCAAATTAAAATACCAGCTATTTTTAGGGTATAGGTTGTGTGAAATTATGAAAATTAGGGGTTTTGAACTTCTTCCAAAGAGACAGAGCTGTGATTTTACTGGGCTGTAAAAGCAGTAGCTGTTCTACTGACAGTATATGGCCCCCAAAATGAATCCTTAATCATAAACAGCCCTACAAATCAGGGACCCATTTATCTATTTGTATGTTATAAAAATATCCTATAATTATTCAATTTAGATAAGCACAGAGACATGAATATGTGTAACTTGTTCAAACCTTGTGGTTCCTTTTTAATATAACAAGAAAGAGAGAACAAAGTACATTTTCAACCTGGAAACATGACCGTACATTATCTGTCAATCTTTAATAATCAATACTTTCTATCTGGTTGACTTTGTTGTTCTTTTCTTTCTTGCAGCTACTGAGATGAATTCTACAATAAGAGCTTGAAAAGAAGAAGAAGAAGAAGAAGAAAGCTTCAAGTTACATGTAACTTAAATAATTCAACTATAACCAGATTAGAGCAACAAAGGATTATTAAAACTGTCATAAAACACCTGAACCAGGTTCTTTTAGTCAAAATGAAGCCTGAAGTCAGAGGGTGCATGAACTGATTAATAGAGCTGGATTACTAATACGTTTTTTTAAATTACTGAGGCAATTCATGTCAGTAAGAATACACTAGTACAATTTAGAATTTCTGGTTTGAGTTGCACCAGCTATTTGTATATCCATGACTGAGTGTGTGTGTGTGTTAAATCATTTCTAAGATCTTAATAACTAATAGCTAGTCTGAATTAGGTTGCACCATTAAAACTTAATAAATGTCAAATCTAGTAAAAATTTAAGTGATTCATGAATCAGTTGCTAAACATATGTATCATCCAATCAGAAGTATTCTATACAAGTGTAACCAGCTATAACAACAATTTTAGGATGCCAAACATATTAAAGTTGCCTGCCATTGTAAATGTATCATTGATCTATTTGTATACATGGAGATGTGTTTCAGAGTTTCAGAATTCGATTTGATCACTGGCAGAACCAATTTGAGGATATAATAAATCCTCATTATACATCATACATCAGCAAGTTAACATTGCTTTTGCCAGTTAAGCTAGTTAGCTATGCAACAATTATACCAAACCAACTAATTTAAAGGTCCAGTGTGTAGAATTTAGTCGGAGAAACTACAGAGGCTGTGAAACTCATATAAAATGCAAAAGGTCCTATGAAGAGCAAGTGTTTGGTTTGTCCCTTCTGGGCTGCTGTAGAAAAGATGGCAGACTCCATGGAAGTGGACCCCCTCCCTCTGTAGATATAAAAGGCTCATTCTAAGGTAACATAAATGTAACAATTCTTTTTTTCAGGTGATTATACACCAATGGAAACATAGTTATGAATGTTATATTCCATTTCTGTCAATAGCTCCACTTAAATGTTACATAATGGACCTTTAAAACTAGTAAGAACAACTAATAAGATATTTGTGTTTTGCAATACCTGTTTAAATTTTGTGATGCATAAATCCCCACCTTAAAAACACTTGCTAAGCTAAGGCTAGACAAATTTTGAACTTACAAACAAGTGGTGCAACCAGATCCTGGTACTTTACTTGAGTATTTCTATCGGGAGACTTCACACTTTTCCTCCACTACACTACAAAAATGTTCTACCTTTAACTCCATGTTTAGCTGACAGCTAGAGTTACTGGTTACTGATTATAATTTAGGCCTGCTTTGCAGATTTAGTCTTTATATTAATTGTAAACATTTGCTGAAGGAGTCTCATTTTGACCAGGAGGCTAATGAACAACCAGTTTTCTATTTTCCAAACAATTACACATAGGGCTAAAGGTCAGAGAGAGCAGGGGCAAAGAGCAATTTGTTAGTTATAAAGGATTCAGCCTTTATATTAGCTGTAGCTGTATAGTTTTTTTTCTCTATAGGTTTACCTTCTAACCATCAGGGGAAAGTTTTTGTGATGCTGACATAACAAGTTTGTCTTCTCATTCAACAACTACCTGTTTTAATGCCAACAAAACTATTTTATTGAGAAGACTGTTGTCGTGTTATTTTCTGATCAATGAACTGACAAAACCACTTTCTCATGATCACAGAGTAATAAGTTTGTGATGACAAATAATTACTCACATGCATGTTCTCTCTGGGCATCCATGAACCTCTGTTATACAATATGTGATTTTAATGTTAATTTAATGTTTTTAATTTGACACGTTTGCACAGTGACCATTTCTGGGCATTTTCAGAGAAAATTGACTACAGCAGTTTCTATTTTAAACTTCCCGTAAGGTTTTATTTTATTATTTCATTATTGGTGCTGTAGAGTAGATGTTTGTTTTTTGGTGCTAAGGGTGGTTTTCACTTTGTGTCATTTTGTGTGCCCAGACTGAATGAAACCAAAAATACTCACCAGGGTGAGTAATGTGTGTGTTTCTGTTGGTGAACGCAGCACAGAGTGTGTATACCGAGTACACAATGTGTGTGCTCGGGGTACATGACAACCATTAACCACACATACCAGAAGAGCTGTATATAGGCAAGCTCACATCTCATGTTATGAACCTGCATTACTTCTTCATATCACATTAATAAAGTTTGCTTGAATGTAAACAGTGTTTTGACTTATTGCAATTCACAGTGTACTTGCACATACCTGTTCTTATGGGAATTCACAATTTGTGTATGAGAACCAGATTGGAAGCAAAATATGTGAGACCGATCCAACGCTATGACTGATATGCTGACCCAATTATGTAACCTTGTGATCAGGATGTGGTGGTCTATGCAGAGCTGAGGTCAAGAAGTGCTACTACAGAACAAACACCTGCATCGAAGGACAAGAGAATATCGTTGGAAACCATCAGAGGAACAGTTTCAGTGTGACTCTCCAATGCAGCAGTGATCTGACTTGCCACAACCTTGAAGGCATCTTGTCACGCAATAAGATAGTTTACATACACACTGGAATAAACAGATATCCATGATGCCTGGACGACATATCCTAATGACTTTGGTGATCCGTTGACTTTTCACCTACTATCATCAGGTCAAAATGTCAGTTTCTCCAGTCTGTTGGTTTATGACCAAATACTTGTCAAATTAATAGTACCAATTACTCACCTGTATATTAAACAGACTGAGTATGATTAAAAATGATATATGGGAAAGCCAGACTAAGACTGCCAACTCAAGGCCAACATGATATATTTTGTGATTTTATCCCAGATAATCCCAGATAAATGTATGGCTCAGGATGAACATGGCTTTAAAATATTGTTGAACACCAGCAAGAAAGTTATCAGATGGAAATGGCTGCAGTCAAACCCTCCACCAGGGATGTCTGGATTGCAACTGAATCATGTTTGACATTTTTTCCAACTTATTTGCATAGTTTAGCTTAACAAAACTTGAATGATTTTAATTGATTAAAATGTAAAAATATGAAACTTAAAGCTGTCCTGGAACTTCCCCATGAAGATGCTGACTGTGGCTTTTACTGGACTTTGACTTTTGGTGAGTATTACAGTATATTCAGAAGGCATAGTGTCTGTATCCATAATACATAATCATATATTGTGTATTTATATATTGTATGTACAGTACAGTCTATAAAGCTGATTCTAGTTAGTGACAGTTTCAGAGTTTGCCACTAGATGACAGTGTTGAGGTTAAAAATGAGCAGATGAATGTAAAACCACACTGGACCAAAGCTGAGGCACAGAGGCTGTTATTATGGAAACACAGAGTACATTTATAGACTCGTCTGTGGTGAAACTTCTGTGTTTTTCTCCCTGACAGACTAAAAGTTATGTAAGTGAATGTATGATGTCAAATGTCTGATTATAGAGGGTGAATCAAGGCCTCTGACACTGAATCTAATGTTTAGATATTAATACAGTCAAACAAACACAATATTACACACATATTTGGAGAACATTTATTCAAAGAAATTCAAGAGGTGGATGTACGCGGTGGGAAGATATATTGCTACTATTATTAGGCCTAATGTAATAATAAATATAATATATTATGATATAATAACTGCTTTCACTAACTGTATTTATAACTGTATTTATTGTTATTGGTGGGAATGCTGATGAAGCAAATAACTCTCTGCTTTACAGGGAAGTGTAAGAACAAGTAAGTTTGATACTAATGAATTAAAACATGATTAGAGATAGAAAAATTATAATCAATGGCGGTTTATTTGTGTATCATTATTTTCATTCTCCAGGCCAGTCTAAAACATAATAATGGCTCAAAAAAAATAAATAAATAAATAAAAAAAATATATATATATATATAATGATAATAATTATATTTTAAAATGAAATAAAACATTAAGATTTAATCCGTGCATTCATTTCAGAGTACATGCATGTTATAATGAGAAATAAATCCTCCTCTGAGCAGACGTCTGATTGTAGGTTTTATTCTAAGGATAACGGACCGATCTAACGGCTCCACTTCCTCTGTCTGAGCGGCTGCCCTCCTCGAAGATCGTCTATTGAGGCGATGACTCAGCAGGAACAAAGAAAAAGAGAAAAAAACTAAATCTTTGAGTCTGAGACAGATGGGGGCGTGCCACAGCCAGAAACTGCAACTTCAGCTCCCACTTAACTTAATTAAAAATACAAATATTGTTCAGTATGAGCCTATATGATCATTAGGTTTACCATACAGTTTTTCTTTTTCTGTTTCATGAGAAACACTGATCATTTCTCATCCAGTTTAAATTATAAGCCAATAATGTGTTGCATATCTCAATGCACCAGGTTTTAATTATTGACTGAGTGTTAATAACCTATAAGGTCATATGATTTCACTACTGACATCAGCAATAGCAAGATACAAAATCGATCATCTGCAACAATAAACACCCACTGGAGGGAAATAATCTACAAAACAAACACCAACAAACTAAATTTATAAATATACTGAGTAGAAGAATTATTATTAACATACATATGTACAAAAGTATACTAATTTCAAAGTCAAAATTATTGAAGTCACATTTTTCATTTACCATATCACCATATGTAAGAGAGTGAAGAAGAAATCTTAATAATAGTACATAGATAGTAATAGTAAGGATTAAAAACATTACTTTAATAAAGGTATCAGAATAAAATATACTTAATGTAACAAAAGTAAAAGTACTCATTATGCAGAATGTAATCTATATTATATTTCGGAACATAATATCACTGGATTCAATTTACTGATGTGTTAATTGATGTATGACTTTAATGCAGCTGGCAAAGCTAATTTCAATTATTTTATACTGCTGGGTAGCTATCATAATCTGTAATAGTAGACTTTAATTTATTAGCTGATTTATATTTTATATTTAAAATCTATGTAGTAAATAGAAACTAAAGCTCTTAAATAAACATAATGGAGTAAAAGGTACAACATATGCTTCCAAATGGTTGTGGGCTAGAAGTATAAAGTAGTGTAAAATGGTACTTATGTACACATTTATACCAAAGATTCATACACATAAAGCTTATGTGCGCGTAAAGTTAAAAATAAAAGTGTAGTCCTTTCCTTCGTGCTAACAAATGTGGTCCTCAGAAATGTGTTCAGAGTGAGCCCTGGTCTCGTTTCCCCCCTCTGTGCTGCCCATATGTCAAAGTCTTTGTGCTTTTCAAGACAGCGAGGCGACACAAGGAAAAAAACAGCTGGATCCAAGGATCAGTCCAGCTAGCTGTATCCTCACCTCAAGACAGCTATTTCTCCTCGTCTGCCTGACTTCGACAAGGTACCGTATCGTTAAACTCTCCGTTAAACAGAAGAAAACAGCCCTTTATCTCGGTCCAGGCTGTTTTTTTTTACCTGAGCTTTCTGTTTTGACCTAATTTTCCAACTGCCTGGCTAGTCAGCTAGCTCCCACATTAGCTTCCTCTGGATGCTGATTAGCGAGCTAGCTTAGCGTTAGCTGATTAGCCTCCTGCTGCTTCATGAGCGGATTAAATCAGCTGTCAGGAGAAAGGAGAGCACAAACCAGCTGAACTCAGCCCACATTGAGTGTTTTTATTCGTGAAACAGAAATAACGTAGCGGCATTAGCTGCTATCAGTCTGCCTGATCTGTTGACTCGTATAGCATGACTTCAAATTACAATAAATTACAAACAAACGAAGCGAACATCACAAACGTGTTGGTCAGAAATGTTATTTTGTTTGACTTTGATCAGCCTGTGAGTGTTTTTCTTTCACAAAGTGTCATTAGAAGTAGATATCCAGCAAATTAACAACCTGACATCATCATGATAATTATTTAATAATTATATTCACCTGAAGTTCAAACTGCTGCCATCATTAATGAAGCTGAACACATTCCTCACTTTATTACTTTCACTGCTCTGCTTGTCATTTTAAAGACATAGTTGAAATAAGCACCGCAATATTAATTAGAATATTGTTTCCAAACATGCAAAGTAAAACCTCAAAAAGGCATTTTATTAGGTTTGGAATTATAATTTATATGACACAAATGGTAAGATGAGGAAACACTGTGATCGTATCCAGGGTTAAGGTAGGATCTCACCCAGATCATAATAATCAATAATCACACTCCTAAAACACGTGACACACACGTGACCCCCCCCCCCCATTAAGTTTAAAGATCCAGTGTGTAGGATTTATGGGCATCTAGTGGACTAATCACTGAACTGCAATCCCCTCACATCACCCTCGCCTTACTAGTGTATAGGAGAAACAACACTTTAAAGGCCGTGTCTAGAGTCAGTATTTAGTTTGTCTGTTCTGGGCTACTGTAGAAACACAGTGTTTCAACATGGCTGCCTCCATGGAACAGGACCCGCTTTCACTGACAGCTATTTTTTTTTATTTTTTATTGTCAGGTGCTGATACATACATGAAAACATACAAATATTATGTTCCACGTCTGCCTTATTCTGAACATAGAGGCTCCCAATCTTACACACTGGACCTTTTTAATATTTTGTTTTATAGAAAGCTAAGGGTTTTACAGATGGACTTAAACATCAGGTCTCTGTAACATGTTGAGTCATAATATCAGTTGCCAGTTTCACTCGGACACGTGGATTCAAAGACAGTGAAATAAGGGAGTGAATCCAGTGGGTTCCGAGTGAAACTGTCAATTGTCGTAACTCTAATGAGATTTAAACTGGCCACCGTCCAGTCTGCAGGTCTTAATGCCTCTAATCAGGTTTCCATGCAATCTGGCTTACAGCCTGTAACTGGCTGATGGTGAGAATGGCATCATAGATGGCTGAGGTGGTGGAGGACGCTCAGAATACGTAAACCTATTCATAACTCTTTCTGTTACTGTGTGCATACTATAAACATGTATTATTGCCTGACTTAAGTTCTTATTGAACATCACACTGTCAGAGTAAACGTCATTATTATCAAAAATGTACACGGCTGATAAACAAAGACTCATTTTTAGTCATTTTCTTTGTATCCTTTTCGATGACATCCTTGTTTGCGTCACGTTTGCTTTCTTGGTTTAGTGAGTTTGGTGAGAAACGCTGAACTTTTCTCTGTTCTGTCTTCTCTCTGTTTATGCAGATCGTTTTAGTCTCTCAGGCTTGTAGAGATGTTTTGTCTCTGAGATTTCCCCACAGTTCTTTTAATTGTATAAAACATTCAACAGAGACATTTCTTTCCAGAAACTTTTTCCTGTTACTCTGGATAATCCAGACATCACTGTAAAAAATGTTTATGAACTGCTGACAGAGAGGATTGCCGATAAGAACAAGGTCTCTCCTTCCAGAGAGAGATGTTGCCGTTTAGTTTGTGTCAGGTTTTTGTCAAACTAAATCCTCCCCACGAAAGGGAGATACCACTACGGTGAAGTAAAGAAATATGTTTTTGTTAATTTGGACAAGCTGAACTTTTAAAGAAACAGACTCTTTTGGAAAATAGGTTTGTTTGACATCTTACCAAGGTTTCAAATGAAAATACATTTCAATGTAATTTAAAATAAGTTGTTTTCTGTAAGATTTTGTTTCAATCTCAGCCTGTTACGTACACTCATGCACATATATCCATGATAAGTTACAAGCAAGATAGTGAATGAATGGCTTTAATTTCACTTTAACAAATAATCTAGATCTGTCAGCTCTAAAGAAAACTTATATCAGTTTCATTTTCTGTGCGTCCAGGATGTAGCTGATGTACATGTTTTGTCTTGTTAGCTAACAAACTAGTCAGTAGTCCATCCACTCTCTTGGGTTTAGAGTTAAGACAGAGCTCAGATCTGATAACCCCTCTATGAGTTCAGGACTGCTGATGTGAATCAGACAGGCCGAGGGTTGTTGGTAGGTGAATTTTCCTGGATTTTTCCTTCCTTTGATCAGCTTCGACCAGCAGTTTCACCTGACCTCAGAGGGAAATGTGGAGAAACATGTATCTAATTTCACATTGCAGAAAGAGTAATAGACTCCTTGTGCCTCGACTTTCTGCTCCAAAACAACATTTCATCCGTCTTGATTGTTTTCGTGTCTCGATGCCTGGAAGGATTTGGGCCTGTCAGCTGTTCACATAAACAGAGAAAGCATACATCTTCCTTCTTCTTCTTCTTCTTTTTTTTTTTTTTTGATTCAGTCTTATTTTTGATGTCGGGTTTCAGGCCTAAACTGTTGTTATCAAGGATGTTCGGCTCGACT
Source organism: Argyrosomus regius (assembly GCA_946959425.1). Taxonomy (NCBI): domain Eukaryota; kingdom Metazoa; phylum Chordata; class Actinopteri; family Sciaenidae; genus Argyrosomus; species Argyrosomus regius. The sequence goes on from OX336890.1 coordinate 19,684,763, forward strand.
GTTTCTCAAAGCTGCAATCAGAGGTTTTATTTTGACCGGTTTAGTTCTGTGGTCACTCCCACACAGTCTGAAAACAACTCGGCTCTTACATGAAAGCTTCACAGTTTGCTGCTTTCTGAGCGTCCCGTGACCATGAATGGAAGTTTTGCTTATTTCAAAACATAAAGAAAACTCTGAGAATGGAAAAACAATCATTAACACCTCTGACCAAAACCAAACAATGGCAGCATTGTGGCTGTTACTTTGTCGTTTAAACTCCATCATCTTTCATTGATTACTTTAGGGAAATTCTTACTCTTAGTGAGGCATTTACTTTAATAGCATAGCGGTGTGGCTCTGTCGCTAACCTCTCTGTGGAAGATGTCTAACAGAAAAGCTAGTAGCTAGTGGTACAGTAGTGTTTGTATGCAGTTTGTTCCAGAGAACAGCACCAAAGTAACTAAAAGCACCCTCAGCACATCTGGATCTTATTGTAGGTACGCCACCTGATGACGTCAGTGCTTTGACTGGACTGGTGTCAGCAGTGGTTGCAGTTATAGCAGCTCCTTGTTGATCCCCTTAGGTCTGTCGCTAACAATGATTTTCATCATTGATTTAATCTGTGGATTATTTTTTCAGAAAACAGTGAAAACAACTCAGCACAATTTCCCAGAACCCAACATGGTAAAGCCAAAGATAGTAACCAATAGTAAAGCCAAAGATATTCAGTGTATAATTATGTCAACCAGAGAAAAGCAGAAAATCCTCACATTGTGGAGGATGTTTAGCATTTTTGCTTGATTAAAGGATCAGTTTCTGATTCGGACTTATTCAGTGTGTACACTTTAGTGACATCTGATGGTGTCGTGGCGCATTGCAACCCCCTCCACTTACCCTCCCTTTCCAGACATGAAGGAGAAACTATGGTGGCCACAAAACATGCAAAAAACCCTGCAACACTTCCTGTGTAGAGCCAGTGTTTAGGCTGTCCATTCTGGGCTACTGTAGAAACATGGTGGTTCAACATGGCAGACTCGGTGGAGGAGGACCCGTGGTTCTGTAGACATAAAAGTTTCATCCTAAAGTAACAAAAACACAACAATTCTAATTTACAGGTGATTATACACACATTAAAACATAGTTATTAAATTTATATTCCATTTCTGCCATGTTCTGTAAATCTGACACACTGCACCTTTGTACAAGTGGTTATGTGAGTATGAATTATTGCAGATGAAATTAAACCTGTCTGTTGTTTAATAGTAATGTTGATAGCAGTCTGACTGATAAAGGGTTATTTAGGCTGATATTGCGAACAATCGGAGAATCTTGAGATTTTTCTATTTAATACAATATTAGTTTTTTAACATGAACAGCCATAGTTAATAAGGATCTCTTAAATTTGGTGATTCAAGAATTGCAGTTTCCTTACAAACAGAAACTCAGCAGTTATCAAAGTTATTTGCTGTGGCTTTAAATCTTTGCGCGCGGTGAAAGTCACGCTGTTCTCTGATTAGTCCTGATTATCCTGCTGTTTGTTGCCTTTGATCAGAAGAGCTCAGGCAGTTTGTGCACTTGACAGTTCGGGGGCTTTAAACCGTTTTAAAACCTCGAGTATTATTGAGCAGAAAGGGATTTGATTTCCTTCAAACGACACGTTTTACATGCAGCCTTTGTTAGCTGGTAAGAGTGAAAATCCTCCTTAAAATGGAAGTCGTATTTGTTATTTCCATAGTTTCCTCTTTATTCTCTGAGCAGCAGTTTGTCATCTCGGTCAGAAAAAGCTCCACAAAAACACAGAAAACACTTTCACAAAAGTTTTCACCAGGACTGTTCTCAGTTTCCTGCAGTTGCTTCCTGTGTGAAATTTTGAATAGCGTACAAAACAGTAATTTTCGTATGTCATAGCTTTTTTAACGTGAATTGTTCCCACGGCTTTAAAAAGGAGCCACATAATGTATGTATATAAAAATAATGGTATGACATGATGTGTGTTATTGTCTGCAGCTGGTTGGGAGGCTGATGATGTGGTGTGAAGATGGAAGCTCCTGAATACCTGGACCTGGATGAGATCGACTTCTCTGATGATTCAGTGGTCAGTATGATATAAATAAGCCAGCAGCTACTTACTGCTACAACTGCTAACTGCATCTAAATAACATTACTTCTGACTACAGCCGCCATTTCTCTTAGAGCATACAACTACCTACAGTGATGTGTCAAAACTTGACAACCCAAGCCTAATTGTTGCATAGAACACTGACGTTCAACCTCTGTGGTGCCAATGTAGACGCTGCAAACGCATTTATGCACTCAGTGTCCAGTTTATTAGGTACAAGCCCTGCAATAATTTGGTTTTAATAGATTAAATATTAGAAAAACTACAGCTTTTAAAATAACCACGACACCTCTCTAAGACAGTTTGAAGTTAACTTCATGAAGGATTTAGAGAGGCTGTATGAGTTTTAACTCAATGTATAAAACTAGCCAATGTGTGAGTGTTTATCTGTAATTATCTCTACTTAGAGTAACATTACTGCTGCTGCTGCAATTAACTAATATCTAAATATAACTGCACAGCTGCAGTACTGCTGAATACAATTTTCTGAAATTTCTTTCTTTTGGTCTTTCTTTCTCATCCTGCAGTATTCTGTGACGTCTCTGAAGAGCATCCCAGAGTTGTCCAGGAGAAGTGATGGCCAGGCTGAGGAGAGGCCAGGTAACTACGTGTTATAGAGGCATAGATTAGTTTTTTTGTTTGCTCTCTTTTTAACTAAGTTGTGAAGTTGATTTAAAAGTTATAGCACGCCTCAAAAATACAGAATTTGACGTCCTCGTTTACTTTTAATACATCTGAACTTCAGCAAGTTCCATTTATCATAACTCAACTGATCTCTTATTACCTCTCCTCCTCCTGCAGCTCCAGCCATCAACTGGAGTCGTGGTGTTTCCTCCCACAGCGGAGGGGGAATCAAACCCACGGGGCTTGCTGAGGTTCACAGTAAATTTCGGCCGGTGAAGAGAGTGTCCCCTCTCAAACACCAACCAGAGACCACTGACTCTGATTCCGATGGTAAAGTTCAGGGCCAGGTGCTGGGACTGGGTGAGCCGGTTGAGGCCAGTAAGGATGACCCGAGCTCTGACAAACCGACTCTTGCCTCCACCTCCTCTGATGGGTCAGGAGGGAAGGCTAAGGGCCTGGGTAGCAGCGTTGGTGTCGTTGGTGGGAACAACCCCCAGGCCCTGTTCGGGGAGTTGGAGCACTATGATCTGGACATGGACGAGATCCTGGATGTGCCTTATATCAAGTCCAGTCAGCAGATGTCCACACTGCCACGCGTGCCACATGACAAGCGCTCAGTGACGGGAAGCAACCTGGGTGGAGGCACCCTGGAGAGGAACCGAGGAGGAGGGCTGAAGAGCTCTGCTCTACCCCACAATGAGCCTCTGAGCCTGGGCAGCAGCAGTTCACAGACTCCGGTACATGCAAACAAATTCTTTAATACTATTTATTTGGATCTGTTGTTCAGGTTTTGGTAATGTGGCAAGAAAAGACAGCAATGCTGCAACAAAAGCAAAAAGAAGAAGACCACATGCTAGTAAACATGGATACAAAAAAACTTTAAGTTATGTAAACATAACTTTTGTTTGTTTATAAGGAAACTCTACAGAACCGCTTTAACCTTTATCCAATAAACGTGTACCGTATTTCATTTAGGCTTCTGTTTCAATTATTAATGTGTTTAATAACAATAAATATGAGCTGTTTTAAGAAATTACTTAATGTACTGTAATGTTATTAAGTGGAGTTGAAAACTGACCCAGCTGTAAATCATCCTTCTTTTCTGCAGTATTGTGTTCTGTCTCCGGTAAAGTGGTCCGACCTGAGGAAGTCCAAATCCATGGATCCAGACCTCCACCACCTCCACCGCTCCCCAGCTGGAGGAGGCTACCAGTCGGAGTTGCTCTCTTCCGGACTCCTCAGCTGCTCCTCCTCCCTCTCTTCTTTCTCTGATGCAGGTACAACCTAAACATATCGTCAAGTTTTCTTCTTTGTTTTACCCTTTCTTGTTGGACAAAGACCCTGTACACATAACTTTGTGTAAAGGCATGATATGAAGTGATATGACTTGTATGAATCGTGACTTCCAGACAAGCTGGTGTCTGCACGTGTCTATCCAGACTCCCAGACCCAGAGGCCAGGCGTGGATCCTCCAGGGGGCCCAGGGATGATGTTCCCCATGCCGGGATGCAGTGTGGGCAGGCAGGATGCTTCCAAGTCCTGGGTTCCTGGACAAGGAGGAGTAAGTGGAGGTAGCACTGTGCCAAGGGGCTTTGGAGGAGGTGGAGGAGCAGGAGGGGAGGTTGATGAGGAGACCAAGAAAAACCAGAACATCATCAACATCGTAAGAGAAGGACAGATCTCTCTGCTGGTAAGTGGGAGGTCATCCTACTAAAACATTCTGGCCAATGGAGGAGCAGTAGGTGGGTGATACTACTTATCATTTTCCTCCTCACCTGCTCCTCTCCCTCTACTACTTCTTTATTCTTCTCCTGGTGGTCCTGCTTCTTTCTTTCTCTTCTTCCTCCTCCTTTCCCATCTTACTCGTCATACTGCAGCCTCATTTAGCAGCAGATAACCTGGAGCTGATCAGAGATGAGGACAGGAACAACCTGCTGCACATCTCAGCCTCTCAGGGTCATGCTGACTGTCTGCAGCATCTCACCTCTCTGATGGGAGAGGACGGCCTCAACGAACGCAACAACCAGCAGCTCACCCCTGCTGGACTGGGAGTCAAGGTTTGTATTTGTGTGTGTGTGCGTGTGCACGTGCATGTTTTTGTTACTTACTGGGGACCTTTTCTGATATAAACACTGACCTTGTCAGGTCCAGTAGTCCTCATGGGGACCAAAGACCTGTCCTAATGCCGCAAAAGGGTGGGTGAAGTGTCAATTGAGGTTAGGTTAATGTTGAGGTTTAGGCTTGAGTTAGTTGCTTGGCTGATTGGTTGGTCAAGGGTTTGGGTTCGGCTGTTAGGCTGTCCACGGTGAATGAAATCAATGGAATGTCCTAACGACGAAAGCTGCTCAAATCAAAGTGAGTACAGATATTAGGTAACATTATCTTCACCTGCTCTGTGCTGTGTGTGTGTGTTTCAGCCAGATCCGCCCTCAGTTATTAATATCAGTGAATGGACATTGAGAGTCAAATCTCCTGTGTAATTGGTTACACTGGTGTTGACATAAGTTTGTTAACCAGTGGGAAAATCTCCCTAGTTTACTGTAGGATGTAGTGTTGAGCAGACATATCTGGGCAGGTATCAGCTTTTTATTAACCTATCCCTTCAGTGTTGTTACAACAGATATGAAGCAGTTTGAATGATTATTAATAGTGTGACTGGTTACTTATTTACTGTAGAACTGCTCGCTAACACAGTGTCTGTAGAAATATGTTAGAAATATGTCATGTGGAGCTGAGAATACTGCTCATTTTTACCTATTTTGACATGTAATTTCATAAGCATCAACTTATTGACACAAAGAGCAAATGCAGGATTCCTCATAAATAATACTTAATACTCTACTGTGATTAATAAATGGCTTCAGCTCATGTGGCAGTGGTCATCTGTGATGTACTTTTCCTGTGTTCCGCTGCTAAAACAAGCTGTATATTCACCCTGCCCGATGCTCCTGTTCAGCTTAAAATCTTTTAAGAAATCAGCTAAATTTCCTCCACTGTGTACTTGCAGGTGGAAATATCAGTTCTCAAGAAGAAAAAAAAAAACATCTGGAAGCTAACAGGGGCATGCAAACATTTGTCTAGCTGTTGGCAGCTGGTCTGTGAGGTCATAAAGTATTAAGATGGAGGTTTTTGATAAAATAGTGCGAACTGTTACACAAACTCTTTTTGGCCGCAACAGGGTGTTCAGGAATGAAAGTGAGGAAAGTGAGTGTGGTAACGACTGAGTAGCTCTTGTTTTGTCTGCGCTGTATTGGAAACCAGGCACTTGATTGGCTGCCAAAAAGGAAGTGTGTTATCTAGAGACAAGCTGGCAGGCTGAGTCCTGATTGGCTTTTATCAACAAACCTCTTGTTTACTCACTCAGATTATTGGGATGACGGATTTCCAACCGCCTGGATCATGAAACATGTTAACTGTGTGTGTGTGTGTGTGTGTGTGTGTTGTTTGTTGCAGAACGGTCATCTGGAGTGTGTAAGGTGGATGGTGAGTGAGACAGAAGCCATCGCGGAGCTGAGCTGCACCAGAGAACATCCCAGTCTGATTCACTATGCTGGCCGCTATGGACAGGTAACACACACACACACACACACACACACACACACAAACACAGACAAACACTCACGAATTTAGCATCTAAATTGTGTTTAAAGTTAAGGCAAGATAGGAAACATGCCAGTACTGACTACTAGAAGTTGACAAGAGACATCTCAAGCAGCCACTGGTGTTCCATCATGTTTGTGTAAACACGTTGATATGTGTGGTGTAGGATGTGCTCTGTGCAGCTGTTTATGGGACACATAACTTAAGTATCTGACATGCTGGGTGAGAGTGTGTGTGTTTTTGTTGAAGAAGACTGGGGTGTGGTGGCTTCACTTGTTTTAATAAAGGAGGGTAAAAAAGCCGTCCTTTCTGTCTGTCTCTGCAGGAGAAGGTCTTGTTGTGGTTGCTTCAGTTCATGCAGGAACAGGCAATCTCTCTGGACGAAGTCGACCAGAACGGAAACACTGCTGTCCACGTGGCAGCTCAGTACGGACACCTGACCTGTATACAGGTGTGTACTGCTGGGGGGAAAAAAAGCAATTCCTCTGTTTTCTGCCAGCCTGTTGTGGCTGGTATCGTGGTCAGTTTCATTAGATCATTTGACGTCCCTTTCCACCTTGGTAGCACCATACGTCATGCAGATTCAGAGCTGGGCCTGATGGGAGCAAAAGATTAAAAATGAAACACGGTTACTCTCTTACTTTAACAGTCTTACAATTTGTCTTTGTTTGTTGTTCTCACTTGACCTTCCATCACACGTTGTGCAGAAGACATGATCACATTACATAATGGGCCAGATGTTCCCTGAATTGTCACATAAATCCACTGGAGTTTTCAGACTAATAGAGCCCCACTAAAGATGTAATTCTTAACCTACAACTCAATGATACAGTACCACACATAATGTTATTATTTGAATACTTTAGCACTGTAAAAGTCAAAATTAAAGCCCAAGTTTTAGTGTTTTAGGTTTTTTTTTTCCAGGCTGCAATCCAGACGTTCTGTTTTTCAGGAGCATCCTGTTCCAGTTACTCTGCTCTTACTAATCAAAAACATTGATTTATTCTAAAACGCTAAACTAAGCACCAGGTTTCACAATGTGAAGCTCATTTTCCTACCGTGAAAGCAGACTGTTTTTTTGTATTCCTGGTAGGTGGCACACCCTGCTGAAGGAGAGGGGGATGTTATCAGCCTTGTCTGCTTCCTGCTGGCTAGCCAGGCTGACAATTAAAATACTGATTAATGATCCATTTTAGATAAAATAGCTCCTTTTTCTCAGCAGATCCAAGTAGATCTCCACTATGGGGAGAGCATTTTACTACACCGAGGCAAAATGACCAATAATAAATGTTTCTGATTTGAATCCTGACTCCTTAGAAACAAGCATCAACATGAAAACTGAAATCTTGCCAAGAACCACAGGTCAAGGGAAGTAATGATCTCAGTCTCTGTGTCTGTATCCAGACTCTGGTGGAGTACGGCTCAAACGTGACGGTCCAGAACCAGCAGGGGGAGCGGCCTTCCCAGAGTGCCGAGCGACAGGGACACACCACCTGCGCTCGATACCTGGTCGTCGTGGAAACCTGCATGTCGTTGGCCTCACAGGTTGTGAAACTCACCAAACAGCTCAATGAGTAAGTTATAATTTTTACTTTGAATGTTTAAGTTACAGATTTTTGGACTGGATGGTTTGTTGTAGTTTCCCAGTTTTTGTTATTCGTTAACAAAGATGTTGTTTAAAGTGGAGAATTAACAACATATCTGTCCTGCTGCCTTTAAATTGCCTGTAATTTAATAAACTGAAGGATGTTTTCATACAGTATGAAGCATCTGTCTAGAATCACCAAATTATCAGCTGAATGTATCAGGAACAGACGTAATTCTGAAGAAGCTTGCCTTTCACTCAAACTCCTGCCTACTTGCACCTTCTTGGCCATTAAGTTACCAGACAGACAAAAGCAAAGAGAATTTCAAAGACAGCAGAACTGTTTGTGCTGGTTGTAGCACTGCAATGAAAATACGCTGTGTGTGTAATTTGTCATGCAGACAGGCAACAGAGAGGATGACCCTACAGAAACAACTGCAAAGACTGCTAGACCCCAACAAGGCAGAGGGGACACCTTCCAGATCACCCAGGTAACACACTCGCACATATAGGATCCTCGTTTTATACACGCATTCTCTTTAGTGGTACTTCAACCACAGCTTTGACTCTATTGAGTCTTAAGTTGTGTCATTTTATTTTATTTAGATTTATAAATTAAATTTGTATACCACTATAACTCCTCCATTATGACTGCGAGAAGATCACAGGTTATCACCTGACAAAGAGAAGTCAAGCACAGCAGAGTTTGAGGATAGTCACCTCCACTGAGATGAACTCACACATGAGCAGCGGTGGTTGCAGTAGTAGTGAAAGCATGAGACGGCTTAAATTGAACACCTGAACCAGCTGCAGGCTTTGCTCGGTTGTGGGGTTTAAATTAAAAACAAAACCAAAACATACATTTTTAATGTGGTAAACAAACAAGTACAATAACATACACTTAAAAGTAAATGGTCATTTCTGTCTCCCTCTCTGGAGTCCAGCTCGCATCAGCCCTCAGTGGAGGCGTGGCCAGAGATGATGTTGACAGCAGAGGGGACTCCAGGTGACGGTCAATGGTTGGTTCGTCAGGGAGGGGTGGGTCCAGACTCCGTGCTGCGGCAGCTGCTGGGGAAGGACATGTCGGACACAATGTGTCCCAGGGAGAGGCTGCCTCCGGCAGGTGGCCTTGCCAGAGAGGGCCCTTGTGGCCCTGGGGCTTCTGGGGCCCGTAGGACGGGGCTTGTGGAGAGGAGAGAGCTCAAACTAGCGAGACTCAAACAGATCATGCAACGATCTCTGAGTGAATCAGATACGGATGGTTATCCACCGGAGGAGGGTAAAAATCAAGGAGCTTCGGCTTCAAATACACTGCGGCCTGATAGGCCGTCCCACCTGCCAATTACAGAGGAGGAGCCAGTGTCAAACCACCTTAATCTGGTGATGAGGAAGCACCTTCCCCCCTCTTCCTCCTCATCTTCCATAGCTGAGAAGAAGCTGGCATTTTCTGTCAGCGGGTCAAAGTCGGTGGACAGCGTTGGTTACAATCCATCCCCCACCTCCAGCGACCCTGAGGCCGCAGACGGTAAAACACCAGACGCTTCTGCCGACTTCCATGACGCCACTAATGGGCAGAAAATTGCCACCAGCCCCAAGAGTGCCCTGAAGTCACCCTCATCTCGTAGGAAGACGTCTCAGAACCTCAAACTGAGGGTCACCTTTGACGAACAGGTCCACAAGAGCACCAATCAGGAGGCAGAGCAGACCAAAGGGCACCATGGGAAGGAGAGGACTCCAACAGGAAGCTCTGAAAGCAAGCGGCCGTTTGGGGCATTTCGCTCCATCATGGAGACACTAAGTGGAAACACAAACCATAATAACAACAACAACAACAACAACAACAGTGGTGGTCAGTCAGGCTCTGCTGTTAAACTGTCCACCTGTCAGAGCTCGCCTGGCAGGAAGTCAGAGAATAAAGGCAGTCCAGGAGGAGGAGCCAGGGGCAAGAGCAAAACCAGTAACGTTTAACCAACCAGTGCCTACTGAAAGGCAGAGAGTACATAACGAACAGACCACTACAAAGAGCAAATGGCAAGAGGCAGCGAACATGAGAAATTCATAGCCATTAACCTAAATGACACACACTCAGTTTCACGAATATCTCAAAACCTACTGCACACACATGATGTGACATGAGCAGAACCTACTTTCTTCAAAGGTAGCCATGATCTCTGAGGATAAACATCCATAAATCCACTTTGAAATCATATCAAAAGATATTTAAAATGTATTCAGATGTATACCAAGTAACTGACTCCATTGCAACATTATATTAAAAGCACCAAGTATCATGGTAAATGTAGTGCCAAATAATGTGATTATGATACATGTTCTAGGATAACATGGCATTTCATCTTGAACTCATGGAGTAACTATGCCATAAGTCAATTAAAGAGAGCAAACCCAGCCAAGGCTGTGAAGGGTTTTTCAAAGGACGAGAAACAACAAAACATCAGCCAATTCACAGCAGTAACGACTCAATTAGATGCTTAATAAAAATTGGACTTCAAGTGAACAAATCAAGAGTGTGATTTGATCATCTGAACATCAGACTAAAGTTATATCGACATATGTACTGTATATCGACAGCCATAGTTTGTATATTTGAGCCAAACCACAGAGGTGGAAAGCTAACTTTGCTTAATTTTTGTGTTTGCTTTGGCTACAGTCACATCAGCTGATTACAAACAGACCAAGTCTTGTAAACAAACGGTTTGTTTATTGGACAGAGTGTTTATGACCTGGTATTCTGCCAGTTTGTCCCCTTTTTAATAAAGGAAACTTGAACTTGTTTGTTCAAAGTTAAATAGCAAAAGTGGCTTTTAGACTGCACAGAGAGAGACAATAAAAGCATACAGTGTTTGTTTGACTCTGCGTAAGAAGAGTCAACATCTGTCCTCTTTTACCTATAATACCTAGTTGGCATTACCACCACAAACATACTTGTTTATATACTTAATTAGTCAGTAAAATATGATCTTACTCAATGTCAACTTTTTTTTTTTGAGCTTTAAACAGTATCTTATGGTATAGTAGGTTTAGTATGTCAGCTCCAAAAAACGCTAGTAAACCCAGTGTTAAGATTATTTTGTCAAACTGCGATTCCCAAGGTCAAGTTTGAATGTAATAATTTTAATGATAACAACAGTGTTTTCTCTTCTGTTAGTTCTACTGAAGTTTTTATACTTGCTAACATGAAGTTTCTCATGTTCTTTGCCTCAAACGTTTGACTTCCTGTGTGTTTTTATTTTTTTTTATACAGTTCAAGGACTGAAAGACAAAAACAGAAACCGTCTTAGCTCTGTTAGTCTGTATAAAATGTATTTGATGCAGTTTTTCAGAGACAGCAATCACTGCAAAGTGAATGAGAAGAACCTTTGTGTTGAATGAAACTGAAGTGTTTTTTTATTGACATACCGAAGGAAGTTTTGTGTGTGTGTGTGCGTGTGTGTGTGTATTAATTGGCAACTTTTCATACATTTTTTGTTTTGTCACATTTAGTTAACTTTCATTGGTCTGCTCAAAGTGTCAAAACTTAATCACGGAGATTAAAGGTTTCTGTTTCTCTGCCACTTTGTTACTGTACTCTGAACTACACTAAAGATGAATATTAGTATTTATGTTTATGCACACAGTTATATGATTTGACATTTTTTAAATGTGGTTATAATCATGCACGTGGTTAACGTGCACCAGCACAACAAATAGTTTTAAAACCACTGTATATATAGTAGTATTTAATTTTTTTGTTCATCATATTCCACACCTTTTTTTTTTTTTTTAAATTCCCATGGTTATTATCTATGCAGTATTTTTGGCATGAAGTAGACTATAGTTGTTTGATGTGTTTGAGACGGGGAGGTTTAAGGATGCACCTTCTACAGCGGCTGACAAACAGGCGGATCATATGAACTTTTTAGAAAGATAAGAAGTTGAAACAGAAGTAAAAACTTGTCATTCCAGAGATTTTATACAGAAGATTGTGAACATTGACAAACTGTCTCAAAGCTTGAAACTAGAAGATGAAGGCTGTTATCTGATGCTCTGATCCAGTGTTTGAATGTCATTATGGCAATGGTAGTGGAAATTGATGTATTTATAAAATATAGCAAAAACAACAAAAGCATATATAGGAGAACATTTTTATGGCTGTTTGCTATGCCTCATGGCATGTCTACAGATCTCTTCATGCATTTGATTGAAGTTTAATTTGACCGAAACATAGATGTAAGGGGAGACACTTGATTGGTCTGTCTCCACCTCTTGCTTTTACCAGATATTTACATCTCTGTGGCCTGGTAGTTACAGCAATAATCACACAACACTGATGTCATCTGTAATTTCAATGCTGAATACAGACATGAAAGTGTCAATAGTGGCCCCAAGAGGCTGCAGTGTTCATTACACCTCACAATCTACCATGGTCGGGCAGACAAAACATGGTATAACTTAGATTTTTACAGTATTGGGGGAAAATGTAATGTTTTTTTCCTGAGGGTGGTGCTAGAGGGAGGGTCAAGGGGTTCACTAAAATCACTGGGACTCATTCAGCAGGAGTATCCACATCTAATGTCGTGGAAATCTGGCCAGAAGTTGTCAGTCAAGTGTTAGTTGGACTGACTGTTATCTTTAAAAGAAAACTCTCAATCTTTTATTTTGGAAAATAAGTTTCATTCATAGCATGTGATTCATGTCTGTGTTCAGTTCTCACCTCTGTGACATATATAACCTTAGCACAAAGACTCATAGTATTCCTCATATCGTTACTTTTACTTGCCATTTCAGTTTTATTGCGTGTCGGCGGTGTGAAAACACCCCTAACAGAAACACAGATTACAGCCTCAGCTCTCTAATTTGCAGCTTTGGGAGAAACTGGATCACATCTGTTATGTTTATGATGCATGTTTATGTTAATACAAATACTGTGCTTGGTTCTGATACAGCAGAATTTTTCTAATCCAAACTGATCATTGTTGGACATAAGTCTGTCGAGTTTTCCTTTCACATTCCTGTATGTTTGTACATCTATAGTTTGGATCAGAGAGATTCTGCTGTGCAGTTCACTCATCTGGTTTATCAAGATGTTTTTTTTTGCAGTTTACCATTTTTTAGTTTTACACACACTTTGGCTGTTGTTGTTCTTGAGTCTACAGATGATGATGGTGGGTGTTTTTGAGGCAGTGGCCTGGGAGAATTTACCTGCATCCAGTCTGCTGTTTAAGACAGGTTAAAGGAACAGTCCAACATTTTAAATGTCTTCAGCAGAGTTGGATGAGAAGTTGCTCAGCAGTTTCATCTCTTTGAGTCCAGTAGAGATACCCTATTTGATACACACACTGATGCTGGTGATGATGTGTTTCCGTTCATCCCAAAGGTGTTGGATGAGGTTGAGGTCAGTCAAGCTCTTCCACATCCAACTGGGAAAAACATTTCTTAATGGAACTGGCTTTGTACACGGGCCATTGGACACAACTGGTTCTGTGTTTATGTTCAGTGTGATCACAGTTTACGATTTGACCATGGTGAAGGTGACAAGAATAACACATAACTAGTTGTCCAAGATGTCCACATACTTTTGGTCACATAGTGTATCTCTGAACTGGATGCATAGAGATGAAACTGGAATCAATCTTCTCTTCTGATTATAGATTTAATGCAAAGAGCTGAGTGGAGGGCATGGTTGTTTTTTCTTCCATATTTACTTCACACCCAGTAATGGATTGGTACAAACAGAGCTGCAGAGTTGGTAACACTTTATTTTATGGATCTGTAATTTTTCCTCATAATTTTCCTTCCTTTGAAGAAATAACTATGCTTTTTCCTAATCATATGGGAAATGTAGACCATGCTCACTTGGTATCAACATATTTAAATAATCAATATCCCAATAATAATTGATATGAATAAATTGAGCTTTTCTTTTAAGGAAATTTTTCTGGAAACCAACAATTAAATGTCTAAACTGAACAGAACTAACTACAAAAGCAGAGTAACATAACACTGTCTATATTTTCAGTTTAATGAATAAGGTAATTAGAGACACCATTATTAGAACAGACTCATAAAATAAAGTAGCCAAAAGTCTTGAGGAGGTTTTTCAGCTCTGTTCGCTGGAGTAACCAGGAACATTTCCAGTCTGCATTGCCTCATAACATTACTTGCTACCAAAACAGTTTTCTGTCTGTGAATGATTTTCTGAAATGCAGTTTATTTTATTTGAAGTGTCTTCATTGTAACCACTCCTTCAGGATGAGGGAATGGAGCTTGGAGTTGTTAACGGGGCATCTACAGAGAAGACAAACTGAACTCTACCTGTTTGACCTGTTTGTTGTATTTTTAATGAACTCTTCAGATGGACAGTGTTGCTGCATCGACTCGATGTTTACTCTCAATGCAAAAAAAAAAAAAAATGAATGAAAGAGATGCACTATCAGTGAATCTTGGAGATGTCTGAACTGAATTTTGTTTTGTTTTGTTTTTTTGTACTAACCAGCGTGTACAGAGACAGACGGCTTCTGTCCTTCTGTTATTGAAGCTGTTGTGAAGACAAACTAAAATAAAATGTTACTTTGAGCAAATAAATGCTATTCTGTTTTTTTTTTTAAACTGAACATGTTGAATAGCTTCATGATCAGGGCAATATTTCATAAATGTTTGAACTCACACATACTATTCTGGATCATCCATAGATCCTTTTTGTACGTTGTGACTTTATTTTTTGATAACATAATGTAAAAAAAAAATAGTGGATACAGTGGATGGCAGCAGAAAAACATGTTTTTGCCACATAAAAAGGCCCACAAAAAATCAATATCTTATAGCTTAATAAGTGTAAGCTGTATTAAGAACATTTTTACCACTTTACCTTGCCGTCAGACCGCCTTTTTTTTTTTGGCACTAAGCATAGAACATCTGTATTCCTACACGTAAGTCCAACTATACCAAACCACCTAATACATCACAGTAACTATGAATAAGTAACTAAATAAAGTGTCCAGACTCTCCCTTGAATCCACCATTTGATTGTTTTTGTATGTTTTCACTCTAAAAGCTAAAAGCTACTTAGTTTTAGAGCTCACCTGAGAACACTTGATTTTTTACTGATTTTCTGACTATTAGGTTAAAATTTGGTTGTAAACATGGCTATACATATTTAAAACTTTACTAGTTGAGTTGACAAGCAAAGCATACCTCACTGAATGAGTCCGATGCCATATTGTCGCCAACCGTGTCGCAAAACTATGAAAAAACAGATGTGATGTCAGTGTTGGTTCATATGATCGTCAGGTAGGAGTTAAATCCTAAACAAGAACTGAACAATAACCAAAAAAGTCACATATGAGATACTTGATTGATTGAAGTTTAAAGCCAAGTTTGGCAAACTTCAAGCTCTTTCAATAATGACTGAGGCTGTCTTTACTTTCAGTGAGACCTTCTCCAACACTGTCAGAGGCCCTCTGCAGGTCCCTGGACCCCACTTTTGACTACTGCTGATCGAGATGGATGTCATGTGTGAATTGTGCTCTCTGGTAATTTAATGGACAATACATAACCGAGCGTATATTTATTTCTGTGTGCCTCAGTGGCATCAAAAACAGTCACTTAACGGGGCAGGATTTATGGTGTTTGGGTAGCAAATTGGCCTTTGATGGTTCCCACGCAGGGTCGGCTGCTTCCCCATGGAGCCTAATGGGGTTTGCTCTAATAGCGTCCCTCAATCATGGCTGCAATATGAAACATGAGCTTGGTAGCTCACAATTAGCAAAACAACACAGAGATACGAGGATATGAAATGTGAAGAACGCAGGATTTATCAGGATTTTCCAAATACTTCTCGCCAGTTCATGTAACAAAAAACAAGAGCTATTTGTTTTCTTTTTTCCCACCCGCTCTCTTTCTCTTTCCTTCTTTTCTTTCAAGGGGGGTAGGGGTGAAGTTAAACTGATAAATTAGACCTCATTTATTGGACAACAGTTTGAGTCGATACCCAGGGGCCTCTGCTCTGCAGCGTGGACGAGGCTCTAGAGCCGCTAATTGGTTTGCTTCATGTGGATGGAGGGGGTGTTTGGTGGGGTGGGGGTAAGGGGGCTGGTGAGGCGGGCGGGGCAGTTGGGACGAATGCTGCATTTGGCCGGCACTGATGCTCAAACACACACACACACACAGAAGCAGTTGTCTCGCGGCGGATGTCCACGGCACACGCCACGAAAACGGACGAGACAAGCGCTTGATTTGACAGCCGGGGCGGAGGGGTGGGGTAGGGGGGTGGAGGAGTCATGTATAGATTTTTGTGTCTGTTGTTTTGGCTTATTTGTGTGCTTCTTTTACTCAGTCAATCAAATTTAATTGACACCGCTGGGCTGGGGCCGGGGGCCCCGCGGCATGCTGGGATGACAGGCCTTTAATGCCAAAGAGAGGAGAGGAGGTTCTTCTGCCTGTGAAGGATGTAGGGGGGGTGAGGAAGTGAGGGCGGGGAAGAGGGGGCTAAGGGTGACAATTCCTCAACCCGTCAACATCATTAATTGATGTAACAACAGCGATGATGGATACTAATAAATACAACCTTTAAGAAAAAAAGTAATTAGATGGCGTCCTGCTCAAACCGCCGCCCCTGATTCTAGACTGGCTGATAAACACCATTTGTCTTCCACGGAGGCCTTCAGACGGACACGAGGCATGATTTCCATGCAGATCAAACAGCATTTGCATTTTGGCCTCAACAAAGAAGACAACAGTGTTCTCACGTCTTGAGAAACAACTCTTTCAGTTTGTCTTCCTACAAAGAGCCAAACTCTTTCCTGGTCTCAGGATGAACCTGTTGATATCACAGTATGAATCTTGTTGACCTTTCATAGAACATCCAGTCAGAATGGCCAAGAAGTTGAAACAGAATTTATGGCAAGATAAATTGCATTTTTGCATTATGTCATTTATTAAAGACTGGTCATTTGACAGGCCGCAGCTTGAATTGTCTGCAAACATCTACATCGTCTTCACAGTTCCTCAGAGAACGGTATTCTGGGTGATATCAGGTTGTAGAGGCTACTATTAAATCTCTACTTAACCTTAGTGCCATGGAGGATTCGAGTAGTTGCTTTGTCCTGTCTGATCAATGTAATCCTGAACCGGTTTATTGACATTTGGAACTCTCTGCGACTTTTTTTTTCCAACTTTGACCATCCGAAAACATTAAGTACATCATCAACATATTCATTGTAACCAACAGAGGGAAAACCATCCAAGATTGATCAAGAACTTTCCCAACTGTTGACTTCTTCAAGAACCAAGATTAGATTAAAGTTGGTGCAATGTCATTACTGCTCTGGACATGGACGCCATGATGAGTATGATCTATGCATGGCTGGAGAACCCGGTGAAGTTTGAGAAGTCTCATAATACCCTGTTTAGTGAGACTGTCCCAAAGACTGACTGTAAGGAGGAGGAGGAAACTGTCATCCTTATTGTGGAGGGCTTCCTGATTTACAACAAAGGACCTTAGATCAATGTGCTGAACCAACGTTATGTTACCAATGTACTTTATTTCCATCCTATATGAAGAAGAAGAGGTGAATATGAAGAGGTGCTGTAGGAACTAGACAGTGCCAGAACCTTCTACCTCTACCATGGATTTGTCTCTTCCCCTCTTCCCACTAGAAACACATGACACACATTGATGCGTGATGACAATTAAAAATAACAAATCCTGAATCTGACCTTAGCTTGATGCAGCACAACCCAGACCTGAATACGACAAGTCCTGACAACGAATGAGCAGCTCTGAAGCTGTTAAACTTGAGTGTGAGCAGGACATTCCTAAAAAAACAACAACTGGATAATTCATATTTATTTTAACTTGAGTCTCATTTTCATAGTGTCCTCCATCACATCTGTCTGTAATAATAAAATTGTAATCACCAGATTAATAGCTGCAATGTGGGAACAGCTGGAGCAGCTAACCCAGTGACATCATACACATTATTCTGAAAGAGGCCATTCTGCATAATTAGTACTTCCCACCCAACTTCTTTTTAGTGACATCTCTGTTTCCAGGTCACTGATAAAAACTTGTATAAAATGTATAAACAGATAGAAATGATAATGAAAACTACAAAAACAAGACCCAAACAATAAATCTGAATTATCTCAGCTCACAATTTAACTTTAGGTTGAGTCATGATTGACTATTCACATCATCAACATATAACATTAACAACAAAAATCAAGCTGAGCCACAGAAATTGTGTTACTACTAGTTATTACTAGTGTTACTAGCAGTTTCAGTGTGTGATTTAGTGGCATCTAGTGTTGTAGTTGCTCACTGCAGACCCCTATGACTGAAAAATGTGAAACACCCTATCTAGAGCCAGTGTTTAGTTTGTCCATTCCGAACTACTGTAGAAACATGGCGGTTCAACATGGTGGATTCATTGGAGGACGTATTGCATCTGTATTTTTGTTTTTCTTATTTTTCTTATTTTAGTTGCTTTTATTGTGCCTGTGTTTTATGTTTCAAAAATCATTTCAGTTAATATCTGTGAGAAGAAAGTGACTGCACAATCATTTATCACATTAACAGGTTCTATAATGCCTCATTCAGTTATAATCTGACAGTTCATCCTGTTAGTGAAGTTCAGTGTTTATATTCTGAACACAGTATTTATAATTCAGCAGTAATATTGGCAGGTGAACAGATAACATCAATACTCAGAGACATACTGTAAGAGGAGTCAAAGCTGAAAACTACCATCTGTTGTAGTTATTACACTGGAAACTGATGAAGCTCTGTGAACTGAAAGAAAGAAAAAAATGTTTATCATCAATATGACAGAAAATTTTACATTATCCTTTCAGAGTTTTACTCTAGTGTATTTGCACGATATACATCTGTACTGTTCTTTATCTTGACCTTCAGCTTTTGCTGAATCTCAAACGCACATCTTTCATATAACAGCCACATTCATTTCTCATGAAGCTTCACTAGACATTAATCTGCAGACATGATAAGCATATTTTAAACATCATTTGTTTTCTGGACCAAAAAAGAAATCCTAACTTTGATATTAAAAGAAAAACAAAACAAAACACAAAACAGATGATCAAAATGTTAAGTAATGTTTGTGCACACACAGCGAGGAGCAGACCAGAGTAAACAAGTCTATTAAAAAACATATTCTGCACGACTCTTCTGCTTTATCCACCAAATGTTTTCAGCTGTCTTCATGCAGAGGCTGCTACCATACAATGTGTTTTTACAACACATTGATCTGTCCTGTGATCAATATATCACCAGATACCATGTTTAATCAAACTTTACAGTTTTAAAGATTTCTTTCTTTACAAACCTCATTGTCGTTAGTTTATACAAAAAGTATAAATGAAGGCAGGATAAGCGAAAATATAATAATTGTTGAGTGAACATAGACATGTTTTGCTCATGCAGTTTTAACATAGTAATAACATTTTCTACAAATTTGTTCATCTTGTTCATTTGTATTCTCCAGATGCTTCAGTGGTATAATTCTTTTCACTTTGACTTCTCATTCATATATTTTTACTCACTAAACCTTAATTTTATTTGTTTTATTCATATTTGTTTTTTGTTTTGTTTTTTGTTGTTGTTTTGCTAACAAATAACTTCTCCAGAATATTTAATTTCTCCATAACAATAATATACTGTTTAATACCCAGGTTACAGTGTTACACACAAGCAGCAAATTAAAATCAATTATTAAATCAAATCAAATAACTTACAAGTAAGAAAAGACATTAAGAGGACAAGGTAAAACAAATATACAGGATAAAAGAAATCAAGAGACAATTCAGTTACAATAAAGTTTTTCATTTTAAACCATGTTTTTAAAGGGATTTAAATATATATTCATTATTATATTAGATTAATTGCAGTTAAATGTTTCCTGATGTAAAGTGAGGAGTAAACTGACAGGTTTGTCTGCTGGTCTGTAGATCCTGTGCAGGGTCAGCGGGGGGCAGCATTGCAGTTTTTAACCTGCTGTAGAAACAAGCGGACCTCCAGCAGCAGCAGCAGTTTTGCTCTTTAGCTGCCCGTCTGGCATTTAGCTCCTCTGTCACACAGTCGATTTTGTTGATTCTGAGCATGAAAACAGCAGCAGTACCTTGTTAAAGTGTTTGTTTGGCCTTCAGACTGTTTGTCCCCAGAGGACAAACACACAGAGAGCACATATCATGAATAACCTGCAGTAAACTGCTGTCTTATTTTAATTTGCCTCTGTAATTGACAGCGGGCTCAGTTTCCTTCGGAGTGTCACCCTGGAGACGAAACCGATTGTTGATGACGTTCTGTAAAATGTCAGAAATACACAAGTGTTAAACTCAAAGAGATAATTGATTTTGTTCCCCCTTAATTTCCTAGAAGTTGTTGTTTGTGTGGTGGCAGGAGATTTTCAGCAAAGATGCTCTTTAATAAACTGCTGCTTTTCTCTCTTTACATAGACCTGAAATAACAACAGAAAACATTGTTTACATTTCTACATCAGGGGAAAATGACTGAAAGGAGACGCAACACAGTTTAAGTCTGTCAACCAGCCTCTTTGAATATCAGTTATTTTCATGTTTGTTTCTTTTGGCTGAGCGCTGGATGAGCTATTCAAAATCTACTTTTAATTTTAGACTAAATGAAAACTGTAAAAAAAGCTTTCTACACAATACAAAGTTGGCCAAACTCAAATTCACTTGATTTTTGAGCTCAGTAGACATTTAAAGCACATACAGTCTAGAGTTTAGTGGCATCTAGCGGTGAACTTGCAGATCGCAACTAACTTAACACCCCTCACCTCACCCTCCCATTCCAAGCTAGTAGGAGAACCTAAAATGGGTGCAAAACCCGTGAAAAATGTTAAAGGCTCTATCTAGAGCTAGTGTTTGGTTTGTCTGTTCAGGGCTACTGTAGAAACACGGTGATACAACATGGCAGACTCCGTGGAAGAGGACCCGCTCCTGATGTAGATATAAAAGGATTAGTCTAAAGCAGGGGTGTCATATATACAGCCCGGAAGGGTGGGCCAGAACTGACCCACCAAAGAGTCCAATCGGGCCCACTGGACTTCGTGTGAAATTGCAGGTTCCAATTGTTTAATAATAGTTGTACTAAACATAAAAAAGTACTATATTATTCTGTTCCAAAATACATATGACATACTGTTGACAAATCACACTTCTTAAGGCCGATTATCATGTTTTGTAAATGAATAAATCTCTCTTTAACTCAAGCGATCATGGTAGATGGCTATCCACCAATGAGCTAGGTTCTGCTAGGTCTTTCCTCACCACCATCGCCAAGTGCTTGGTCCTGGTGGCTCTCTGTAAATAATTTTATAAAGAGTATATAAAGAGTAACTGAAAATTAATTGATAAAAATGATTTAATTTGAACTGAATGGTTCATTAATTGCAAAAGGACAAAGTCTGGAGGTGTTGTTATGCAAAATGGTTTTACTGGTCCGGGCCATTTGAGCTCAAAATGGGTTGTATGTGGCCCGCGAACTAAAAAGAGTTTCACATCCCTGGACTAAAGTAACAAAAACATAACAATTCTTATTTTCAGGTGCTTATACACAAATCAAAACATATGTATGACTAGTATATTCAATATTTGACCAGTAGATCTCACACACTTCACCTTTAACACTGGAAAAACACAGCAAGGGTCAAAAACCTTTTTCTGATGGCCTTGACACCAAAAGCTGATGTTTATTGTTGATGTCTGAGGTTACTAAACCTTCAATGACATAATAATGAATAATGAAGTTTCATTGTACTGGAATACAAGTAAACAGTACAATAGTACAATAAAATAATTAAGTTCATGGAAACAGATTGAATTAATGTGACTGCACTGAAAAACTTGCACTTGTTTTTACTCAATTACAGAAAAAAAACTCTAATCTAACCCTAATGAGATTTTTTTTTTTTTTTTTGCAGTGAACATGGACCAAATACACCAAACCACCAATAGCTGTTTTTTAACAACACATTTGGTGTTTTATGGTGGAGTTTTCCTTTAACTAGACACCACGCATCAGAGCATGGATCCTAATGTCATAAAACTTTGGGAGTAGAGAGGATTTTGTCTGTCACTTATTGTTTCGTGAGGAGACGACAGCAGAGACTCAAACCTCTGATCGCTCATTCTCGCTCAGTCTGTTATTGCCTCCTGAATGAAATAATAGTCAAATAAAACTCTCTCATTTTGCTGAGGGGTCCCACGAGAGCCTCTTAGGGGCCCCTGAGGGTCCCCAGACCCCACTTTGGGAGCAGTCAGACGGGCCCACGTTTACAGGCTGCGGTAATGATGCTTGTTTGTCCAGCGGTCTGTAAATCACACCGACATTAGGGCTGTCACAGGATCCACTGGAGACACAGCAGACCATCACTAATACCCCTGAACCCTGGAGACGCTTCCCATTGGATCTATAACACCAAAAAAATAAAAAAACAAACAAAAAAAACACTACAGTCAGCCTGCAGAGGAGATAAAAGTAGTTTTAAAGCAATACAGACCATCTTTAACAGGAACCTCTGGAGATACATAGTTTAAACTCTATAAAAGAGCTTTTAAACAGAGAAGAAGAGGGGAATTTATTTGTGGTAAACTTGTCTTTATTTCACTCTTCCACTAATGTCACTGCTTCGGTTAGCAGGTCGGTCATTCAGTGTTGGGGTAAAAGGTGGTTTGCATGATCATAATATAATCTTATCCTTCGGTTGACTTTAACACCTGTGATTGTTTGAACCCCCGCTGTAAAGGAATAGTTCAACATGTTGGAAAGTTTCTTAGTGTTTGTGTTTGTGTTTGTTTGTGTAGGCAGAAGGTGTTCCACAGAGATACTCTGCTGAAGCTGCAGAGATGAAATAAAACCAAGGAGTCTCATTTCTGTTTTTAAACAGAGGAAACTGTTTTAACAGACAGAAACAGTTTGATTCTGTTAAGTGATTTCAACATTTTAAAAATCTCTTTATTGCGATTATTTCTGTTACAAATTGAGAGACGTTGATTCTGTCCAAAGTTCAGAAATACACTTACCAGTATCTCTAAAGCCACGGTCACACCACATTGTGGTTCAGCACGCAAGTTCAACCACGTGATCATGGTGGTTTTTAAACACATTGTTAATAGTTTTGATTATTAAAAGGAAGACAAAAGGTATTATCTAAATATCAGAAATGGTGGTACACCATTGGATGGTAGTTCTCAACCTCTGGGTTGGGACCCCTGCGAATGTCTGTTTGGTGGCTTGTGGCAACAAGCTAAGGTGCAGGACAAGATGTGTGTCCATGTTTTGAAGTTGTAAGATAAGATGGAGATGTTAGCAGGAAAGCTAACGTGGGCTATCGTATAGGCTGTGGCTCAGTGTGGCGTGTAGTCCACCTATGATAGACCGCCGATGTTACTGTTACTGTGTTCAAGATTTGATTAGCTGTATCGAAATGAAGTCCATCTACATATTCTGTCCAAATAATACTAAAGGGGGGCATCACTATGAAAAAAAATTATAAAATTTCTCCCTTTCGGTTTTAGAACACAGTAAGTGATGTTGAGAGCACATACAGTATGTGTGCAATACATTCATACAGCCAAATTTGAGACCCAAGTCATCTATTAGTATCCTTTAATGATCTACATTTAAAAATAACCAAACCCAATCCGACACTGAGGCTTTACACAACAAACAACCTTTAAAACCAACACTTTGAGAAAAAAAAAAAACTCCTCTCACAGGACTGAATCCTCCTGCAGAGCCTCACAGTCTCTTTGATTCAACAACCTCTCCACCCTCAGCAGCATTTTGTCTTTATTTTCTGCAGCGTTCTTCATTCATTACAGCAGCTTTACTGGAAGGCGAGCAGCTTTTATTGGCACTGTTGCCTGTAAAATCGGTCAGAGCCGGCCGAGAGACTAACCTTTAAACTGAGAGAGAGAGAGAGCGAGGGAGAGTTTGTTAGAGGAAAGATGGACGTTCAGCCAGTAAACAGGAAGCAGTCCACAAACACACACACACACACACACACTGTCATTATTTCACACACACATACACAGAACTGTAGATAGACATATTTTCAGCACTCCGCACTATGTGTGTGTTGTGATATTTATTGGGAAGCGACGGCTCCTTTAACCTCACCCATCGACCGCCCAACGCTCCCATTAAGGCTGACTGGGATGTCCACAGGGAGAGAGAATGTGAGAGTGTGAGTGTGTTTGTTTTGGAGGGGGGATCTTTAAAAGGCAATAGGTTGTTTCTTGGAGCGTTTATAGGCTGATCTCTCGTCTGAATGTTTCTGTGTGTGACTCCATAGTGTGTGTTAGGTGTGTAAGTGTATACAGTGGGCAGCGTGGACTACATTTAGCTCATCAGAACAGAAAACCAGCTCCTTATTTCAGTCTATTATTAAAACTTTACCTTTATATGCCTTTTTATATGTATAATTGATCATATTTCTGTAGGAAACCTCCTGGTTTCCAATGTTTACTGTTAATACAATCACACTTCACATTAAAGGAATAGTTCCAGATTTAGGAAAATATACTTATTCCCTTTCTTTCCAAGAATAAAATGAGAAGACTGATATCAATCTCATGAAAGCACTCAAAGTCGGAGTTTCTACTTGTAAACTTGGGGCAAATCCATCGACCCCTAATACAAGAAGAAGCAGTTATCTGACATTACACACACTTCTCTTAGATACGTTTCCAAGTATACAAAATCCATAAAATAATGTACAATAGTGACACCACATGTGCATGTATGTAAGACTGCTGTGCTAAGAGTTGAATTGTGTGTACAACATCAGTGTGTCATGGTCAGTCATATTTTTTTTTTGTTTTGTTTAGGTTTATCATTTTTCACCTGGAACATTTGGAGGTCACAAGTTGGAAATATTAACTACGTAACTAATATTAATTCCGACCTTTGACTTTGACTGGAACACAGCATCACGACAGACCTGAGGTCAGGACATGGTTAGCATAGCTTAGCATAAAGCATGGAGGAGGAGAAAACAGCTAGCCTAACACATCTAAAGTTAATTAACACATGCTATCACAC
This sequence comes from Argyrosomus regius, assembly GCA_946959425.1. Classification (NCBI taxonomy): domain Eukaryota; kingdom Metazoa; phylum Chordata; class Actinopteri; family Sciaenidae; genus Argyrosomus; species Argyrosomus regius. Next base: position 19,709,753 of record OX336890.1, read on the forward strand.
TTGTTTGATCAGCACACAAATTTAAATATGAAAACGTTTCTAAATTCAAAAAGAAAAAGGAAGTCTTCATTTCTATGCTTACTGTAACATGTTCATGCTAGCATTAGCACATTGCGCAAAAATGCTAAATCTTAGCAAAGATGTTACCACGCTAGTCTCATAAATACTCTAATGCTTAACAGGAGCATATTAAATGCTAACTGTGCCCATGTTAGCATATTATCATAGTAAATGTTATGTGAAAAATGTTATGTAACATGCTGAATGTTTAGCGTGTCAAAATTAGGCGTGAAACAAGCGGCAACCTCCGTTGCTGTGAAATGAAGCTAACCCCCAAGTGCCAAAAACTGCAGTTCCTCAAACGGCCACTTGAGGCTGGCTCCAGAATGAGTCAGTCTCCATAAGCCCCCATGTTAAAATGTCCAACTTCACAGCAAAAATAAACATGTTTACAGCCTGGTACAAAACAGTTTTGGTCTCTATAGCTAATTTCCCCGTTCATGACAACTGTACTGAGGCAGATTTTTTTTTCACTCACCCATTTAAATTATATTAAGAGAGATTACCTGGTGGGGATAGGCTTAATCAGCATTGTGCAAACTCGTTTGGCCAGGGCTTTAACACATGAACATTTATTTATATGTAAAAGTCACCACCAGCTTTAAACTCCTGCCCTGATTAGCATATTACCATAATATTTGCTTCTTGCTAGCCTGTTTTCAGCTGTAACATAATTATATATGTACATCTGTTTTATTCACCAGTCTCAACAAGTCACTACTTTACTTTTTTAATGATCTTTATTGTAGGTTGTAATTTACAAAAATAGCTATTGAAAAAACAGATCTGTTGTAAACTGACATTCAGTGTTGAATATAATAATAATAATAATAATAATAATAATAATAATAATAATAATAATAATAATAATAATAATAATAATAATCATTTGTGGAATGGCACTCAGTCATGGTTGAAGTTTAACCACCTGTCTTTCTCCATCACTTCCCCGGGCAGAAGGGACAGGAGTTGTTCTTGCTGGACTGCAGCCACACTCTGATGCAGTCTTTGTGGATGGTGTGGGAGCAGCTCAGTGGGTGGCGGCTCTCTGGATCCACGTGGTTCTGACACATCAGGCAGAGTTTGCGTGTCATGACAGCCTGACCTCCACTTGCCGCTGCTCTCTGCGGGGGAGGTGTCGGCCTCTGGATGGGGCCAGGGGGCGTGGGCCGACTGATGGGCCCCGGGGCCGACCTCTCGTTCTGCACTAGCTTGAAGCCGACCTGCTCGATGACCTCCTCCATGGACATGCCAGCGAGTGTACCGCGGGAGCTCTTTACCTGCTGGAGCAGTGACGTCAGCTGAGCCCTGTTGCACTGAGGGAACCGAGTCCCGAGTTTCTCCAGGACCTTGTCTAGTTTCCCGGCAGAGGTGGCTGCAGAGGGGGGAGGTGGGGAAGGAACTACAGGTTGTATAGGCTGAACAGGAGGGGACGGGGAGAGACTGGGTGGGGGAGTCACCCTCAGTGGTACTCTGATGTGGGGCTGGAACTGAGGCTGAGGTGGGAAGGGAGGCTGTATCTGGTGCGGAGGTAGGTGTTGGGGTTGGAAGGGGGGTTGGAAATGATGGGGGGGTGGTGGGTGGTGGTAGCGGTGACGGTACTGTGGATGGTGAGGGGGCTGGTACTGTTGGTAGAAGTGTGGGTGTCTCTGGGGAGGGAGGGGTCGGTTCACTGGGCTTAGAGGAGCAGGAGGGGGCATGAACTGAGGGCGGACCAGTGACTGCATCACCTGATTGAATTTCAGGTCAGCCTGTAGGAGTAAAGAAGAGCTAACGTTAAAAACAGTAAGTTGAACACCTTGAATACTGATATTTCTGAAAAAATGTCCTGTATAGTGGCTTCTAATAAAGTATATTTTGATTATCAATTCATTTGTAATCATTTTAAATCAAACATTTCCTGGTTTCAGATTCTAAAATGTGACTTTTTGCTGCCTCTCTTTCTGTTGTAAGAGGCTGAAAGACAGACGCCGAGCTTCTTGCTGTTGGACTATTAAGTAGTATTAGCTGGCTGCTATGTCTTGTGTTGCTACCAAGTGGCAACCTCTGTGGCTGGGAAATGAAGTCCATGTGGAAGTGCGAAAAACTGTAATTCCTTGAGTGACCGCTTGAGACTGCAGAACATTTCAACCTCCATAAGCGCCTGTATTAAAATGTCCAACTTCACAGCAGAAATAAACATGTGTACAGCCTGGTACAAAAACAGTTTTGTCTCTATAGCTAATGTGAGTGTGAATATTTTTTAACTCACCCATTCAAATGATATTAAGGCTTAAAGTTATGCATTAATTAACCTGGAAGAGGAAGAGGCAGGACTGCCACAACATGACGGCATATTCTGAGCTTCAAAATAGCGCGTCAGAAACATTTGGGTGACGTCACGCATACGCTGTTCATTCTTTATACTGTCATTGGTTGTTGCACTTGATGTTTGCACTGATGTTTGACTGTTAGCAAAGATTTTTCATAACAAATACACGTGTACAGCTGTCCTTATTTACAACAGCAGTACTGTACTCTGGTACTGGTGGCGCTAAATCGCAAAAGCACCAATTTCTGTGCAATGTTGCTTTAATATAACAGTTACAGCCATAGAGGAGAAAGCTATCATATCATATCACATGGTAATATCCCAGCCAATTGAAATGTATGAGGTAAATATCGTCACATTTGCTATCTCTTTGTAGAACAATGTTAGAGTGAAATATTCATACCAAAATTCCATGTTGTTCCACAGTTTATCGATTAAATAAAAATGGAAATATTTAACACGTCTTGTCTGTGTAACTCAGTTAAGAGTACCATGTTTTTGGTAACTTTCCACTGAAGCTCAGGGTTAGGAAATTTGAATCTCAACGACTCTTTGTCCAGGTTAAATAAACTTTACATGAGTAAAATTGGTTCAGGTAACATTTCATTCAACTTCATCCATTTAAGAATATATGAAATATCCCTTCCTGAAATCCTTACAGTTGATGGACAGGTCTTACCTGCGGGACCTGCGGCAGAGACGGTACGTTGATCCTCGGGAGGGACTCTAACTCGCGACCCTGCTGGAGCTGCTGCAGAACCTCCTGGAAACGGCTCTGAAGCTCTACCTGGTTCCTCCGGACCAAACTTTCCGTCTTCTCCCACTTCTGCCTCTCCTGTGGATACTGCTGCGGACATTCCACCCTGAGAGTGTTCAGGTACTGCGCCACCTGGGACAGGTAACCACAACAAGGTCAGTGCGGCTGCAGGGTGTCCTACCATTGGGTTTGTATCACATGATTTTGGCTTAAACACTAATACTTGTAGTCTGTGATGACTGTACCTCTTTCAGCCAGGCCTCGATGCGAGCCATGGCGACGTCTCTCTGCTTTTCCACAGCAACGATCTCATCCTGTAAGGCCAGCAGCTCGACCTCCTGCGCCTTCCTCACTCGCTCCATCTCCTGCCTCAGCTCTTCCAGCTCCTCCTGCCACCTCCTCTGCTCCTCGCTCTGCTCCTCTGTGAGAGCAGTTAGCTTTCTCGAGCTCTCCTCAAGCTCTTTGGCCAGCCTGGAGGGAGGAAATGTTTTTTTTCTTTTCTTTTTACAACAACAGTACTACTGAAGTGAAACATGTGACATTTTTTTTTCTTTCTGCAATTGTCCTCTTTCTTTTGTTGTAAAGTGTGAGTTTAAATTATACATACAATCTTTTCATTCATTTATTTCACTGTGTTCTTGGTTTTTACCTGTTCCTCTCCTCCTCTGCTCTGTTTTTCTCTGACATCATTTCCTGTTTCTTGGCTAAGAAGTTCTTCCTGGTGGCCTTGGAGTTGTTCAGCTGCAGTTTAACTCGCAGAGACTCCAGTTTGTCCAGAAGACCCTAAAACCACAGTAACAGTCTGATGGTAGAATACACTACAACACCACGCCGCGCCGAGTAACAGTGTGTGTGTGTGTGTGTCTTGATCTCACCTGGTGGTGGCGGGTGGCCTCTTCCTTCTTCTTCTGCAGTTGTTGTTTGTCTTTCTCGTGCGACACCTCCTGCTCGTCCTGCTTCCTCATCAGACTGTCATATTGCTCTGTCAGGCTGGAGCTGTACTGCAACATGGCCTCCACTTTACTTTCCCAGTCGGAGTCCGTGTTGACACCCAAGTCTTCTGTTGTCCTGTCCGTCTGCACAGCCTGCACCCTCTGCAGCATGTCTGGGAAAGGAAACGAGGAAAGGACAAAACCAGGAAACAAGAGGGGACAGCAACTGATTATATGAGACCAACAATGATTTCAAGGCGCATGGGTATTGTAGTTTTTAGTGACAAAAAAAAGGCTGCATCACACATTTTAAGAGGTCAGTAAGATCATTATGTCATTGCTTGATTTGTCTCATATTATGTCCCATGAAGCAATTCTAAGTTTCTCCCCTCTGGATGGAGATTCAAGTATAGCAGGGTAAGAAATGATTTTCTTTTTTTAAAATCTTTTTTCAGACTTGAATTAATAAAACTGGTGGGGAGGATAGTGATCTAACCACTGACTGCGTAGGCTTTAACACATGCTTTACACATCTGTTAAATGTTTTATGTGTATATATTACAACACCAGTTCCCCCTTCACTTTGGGGATAAAAAGTTAAAGCTGAAGTTTAAAGGACATGTGATATTACATTATTATTATTATTATTATTATTGTTAATGCATTAACCTATATACAGTATTTTGATTAAAAGGGGGGCAATGTTATAATACTATAAGCACTGTTGGTTAGCCAGTACTACATTTCCCTCTGAAATATACAATAAATTGAATTAGAAAATTCATCAATACATTTTAAGTGTATGTTTAATATATTTATAATTGAGGTCCACAACACGTGGCATGTTACGCCCACATAATATTATTGACACCACCAATAACTGTTATTAATATTGAGCTTGACACACTCAGTGACAGTGTGGGAGCACTTGTGAAAGCTTTGAAAAGATAAAAAAAGTGACCACAGGGGGCTTTTATTTTGAAATTAAACTGTCTTCCAGGTTCATGGTGTAAGTCACATATTATGGGTGTTGTAGTTTGAAAGAGCAGCCTCGTCCTGAGTCTTTGCTGGACGTCTAGATACATAACGTCTGTTGATAAACATGTGAGCATTACAGTGAGTGAGGTAAAACAAACATGCACGGCTCATCTCTCCGAGAAGTTTCTGCTTACACAGACATAAGTTTCATTAATTTCGGTTAATCTGGAGCTTGTTTCGGGGTTTCCTCTCCTGTATGAATGTGTTGACATGATATTACCTTCCACTGTGATGTTTGCTAAGGCCAGCTCCAGGTCCTCCTCTTCCTGCGTCAGCTGCTGGACTTCGTGCTCTTCCTCTGAGGCCATGCTAGCTGTCGCCCCGTTAGCGTCCATGCTAACGAAACTACAAACAGGAACCTAAAAGTTGAACCCGGCTCTGGTTTGACTTTTCTGTCTAACAAACACAGAGTCTTTGCTACGCAGCTACCTAACGACTATCTCAGCGCCGACACCGCTATTTTAAACACAAGTGTTAGCCACATTAGCTGTAGTTTTACTTTACTGTTGCCGCCAGTGATTTTCTATGAACACGGAAATGATGATCGTGTGTCGCTGAAAATGATCCGTCTGAAACAGCACAAAGATCGTCTATGACACTTTAAAAAAAAAAAAAAAAAACTTTATTCAACATTACCGAACAGGACAGTCACAATAGAAATATTAAATTACAAGTAAAAGTGCAAAAGTATTATCAGCAAAATGTACTCATAGTATCAAAAGTATAAAAGTATTCAGATGTCAGTGTTATATCATATTACTGGACCATCAATATTGTAAAAGGGTACTTTAATGTTACACATGCTTTACATACTTATAGCTGGATGATTCTATATCACAGCATAATATTTTATAGTTTGATCACGTGTTTTGATGCTAAAGTAACTAACTCAAATAAATGTAGTGGAGTTAGTAGTACAGTATTTCCCTCTTAGGTGTAGAAGAGTAGAAATATATACCAGCTTACACTGCTGTACAGTGCTTATGTAAATGTAGTTCAGTTCCACTGTTGTTTAGTGATACACGTACATTTTTCACATAATTTCAGAAAAGTCTGAATTTGGGAACACTGTATGCTGACACAAATGAATACAAAAGCATAAATAAATGAGCTTATTAAAGCAACTAGAAAATAACAAAGCAGCCTTTGTCCAAACAGAAAAATATGTAATCAATGGCATGAATAAACATTATTCAACTCTGAGTTTATTTTACTTCCAATCATCATCATCCTGTTATTTCCTTCTGTTATTGTGTTTCATTATGTCATTTTGTGTGCCATGTAAGCTGGTGTGGTGAACACCTCCAATGAAACAGCACCCCACAAAGAAATCTGTGACTTACCACAAAAGTTTTTTTCTTTAGACATTTTCAGTTTACTCACCTGGCTACCAAAGTATTCTATTTTCTACTCTAGCTGCAGCACTCTTTGTAAATATGTTTTCATACATAACTTATGAACACTGTTAGAGGGAGCCTGAGATCTAAGGATCACATTCTCGCCTACGACTGCTTGACTGCTGTGTGCAAGAACTTGAAATAATTAGGACAAATACTAAATCATTTGTATCCTAATTTAATAGACACTTTTCACAGCAACCATTCTGAGACGAAATAGTGGATACCAATTAAGGTTCAGTTCCATTCAGGTCAAACAGAGTCAGGGTGCTGCTGTGTTGCATGTTTGGGCTCACTGGGAAGTCTCTGCTGCACTAAATGGAACAGGACCTTAATTAGTATCATTGAAAACACCTGTGTTGACCCTGCTATTGCATGTCAAAAAAAAAGTCTACTATTTTATTCTGACAAATTTAAATAACTTTCTATTTCTATTTGTAACTTTTATGTAGTTTTGTACTTGCAAAGATCTTAGCACAGGTTTAATTTCATCTATCTATTCAGTAAATTGTTTTAAAACCTAAAACGGCTCATTTTACACATATTGAGTAGCTTTTGTAAAAACAACAACAACAAATAAAATGTTTGAAATAACTGTTGTAAACTCCTGAAGTCAGGGTTAAACAACAATTTCCCAGACATACATTTTCTCATATTATTTCAACCTGAAATAGGAACGAGCGGCGGAGTGAGACCTCCTCTCTTTTCTGTCCTCTCTGGTTTCCATCAGGAGTCCAGTTAGTCACATGACGGAGCTGGGAATACCTCCTGACTCCCCGCACCTCCTCTCCTCCCCTCGCTCAGTCAGTCGACTGTTTGCTCTGTCTTGTCGGGGTGTGTGTGTGTGTGTATGTGTGTGTCAGTTAGCTAGCTTGCTCGTTAGCTATCATCACCATCAATCGCAGCAGGAACGACGCGAACATGGCGGACACAGCCAGGCACCCTCCACCGGAGCACACCGACTTCCAGGAGCTGGAGGACGGGGAGGACCTGTTTCTGGAGCCGGCCGCTACACAGGAGGTAAGGAGGAGGAGGAGGAAGAGGAGGAGGTGATGAAGGGAGGCCGTGGCAGGCAGGGCGTGATGCTTCCAGCTGACAACAGATGAAAACTTAAAGGAGGGGGACTCCGTTAAAGAGGGTTAATTTTCTGAATGAGGTTTGGTGTGTGTGACCGTTTTATCCATTCATGCACTGTCATCATTCAGCAGAACAGCCGTAGAAACGCTTTAGATGCTGTGTGTGTGTAACAACAGTAACGATGGCCTTCAAAGCGACACTTACAGGAGCCGAGGAGGATCATATTTGCGCAGACGAAAACGCAGGATAGGTGTGTTTGCTTGCCGTCAGGTGACAGTCACACAGGTGCGGATGATGCATTCAGGGACGACTGGGAAAAAAACAGAAAACCAACCAAAAGTCCAGTTCAACAAGTTTCTTCTTTGTTTTCATATTTTCAGTCAGTTGTTGATGTTTTAATTGCTTTTATTAGACACAATCCTTTTTGTGGTTTTACTTTACCTTTAATGGTGGAAGCTACGGAAAGGAGCAAGGATCCAGACAATGTTTTAACACGGTGTTAGCTACACATAAAAACAATAACAGGTGGCCAAATATGATAATATAATAGGGCAAACGTCAATTAAATGCAGTTATTTTCTAATTAATAAACATCATAAGCTGCAGCCTCAAAAGTCTGAATAAAACTGAACACTACAGGCTTCACAAAGGTAGATTATGCTGCTGGATTATTATACTGTGCACAGTCCAATCTATCTCGACTTTTTCTTTCTAAGAATTATGGAGAACTACAGCTTTTCATTTATGAAATGAACACAGTTTTTCCGATTTTACTACCCAGCACAACAGCAGATTGACGTGTATTTTAAAACATGGACAGGAAATGTTAGAAACGTGTTTGAGCTCCATGTATTTTTCTCAAACCTTTGTGTGAGCAAAATCAACTTTTATTGGTCGTCCATGTCGACAAAGAACTTTGATTCTGGTTGCAGGTTAATAATTTAACCTTAGGTCAAAATATTTTCACACAGTGCAGAAAACAAATTCTCAGGACACCGCAGATGCAAACATACAGCTAAACAAATGTAAACATGTAGCTGCTGTATGCAGGTGAGAGCTGAACAACTGTATGTACATGTACAGGGGCTGTTTTTAGGGAGAGGGGACATGAAATGAGGCTTCCTGTGTCAAAGTGACACAGGGCTTGTGTTTGGGCACCTTTGTTGTTGTGGTTGTTGTAGCCATGATGTAGATGGCACCTGTGCATTCTAACACGCCGTGTAATGCTGCCAACAAACCATATTTTTCATTTTGTTTCAGAAAACTGCTGAACGCTGTTCCAATATTTTTAGAAAAAAACCAAACAAAACAAAAACACATAGGGGGTTCCAGAAGATTTTCATGATGTATGTTTTTAACTTAATATGTTCTCCATAAAGACAACCAGGCTTGTTGTAGGACTTTGTTGCCAAATAGCAATGAGCAGTTCTGTAAAAATATAACATCTGTATCTATGTATAACTTTTTAGCTCACCTAAAACCAACTATATGCATGACTAGGTACCACCAGTGGTAAATTGGTATTTGTACGGTCTACAAGACAAATCACACTGATGTTGGATAAAAAAGAATTGTAACTTTCCAGAGCAGTAAAATCTCATAGTGCTGTAAACCTCTGCACAGCGTCTTGCCATCTGATAAGTCTTCAAACTCAAATTACTCAAATTTGTCTCATCGGTACATGTAGCAACATATACCAACGCAGCCCCAGTAATATCTTAAGTCTGAACGACTGGATAGGTGAAAGGTAGACTAAAACCAACACAAGTGCTTCTTTATATTTAATCTCCAGCAACAACTTCAGCTGAAGTGTCGCGTCATGTCATGTTTTTCTCCTTCTTCTTTCTTTTCTTTGATTTAGGTGAACAAGAGTGAAAGTCAAAAACATTTAGAACACTTTCTTATTTGAAAAGTTTCCTCTTAAATGTGTTGTAACTTCAGCTCAGAAACAATCTTGCCAGGCTGCAATAACACACAGACACACACACACACACACACAGACACACACACACACACACACACACACACACACACACACACAGAGGCCTGTTTTTCTCTTTTTGCCCTGTCAGCACTCTGGATTTCATTCCTGGTGATGATTGTCTTCCTTGAGTGTCACAACAGGACTCGTAAATGACCTGTGTGTGTGTGTGTGTGTGTGTGTGTGTGTGTGTGTGTGTGTGTGTGTGTGTGTGTGTGTGTGTGTGTGTGTGTGTGTGTGTGTGTGTGTGTGTCAGTCATCCACTTCCCCTGTGAGTAACAGAATGGTTCTGGGTGTGTTTTCATGGCTGACACGCTGCTTCACAAGGACCAATAAACAGATGAAGGATGTTAAACACTTTAAGGTGGACTGGCGTTAAGTGCAGTGCTTAATAACCTCTGACTCCTTGTGTTTCCTACTTTAGTGTGTCAGTTTGCAGGAATGTGACACAGAAACTCTCTCCTGTCAGTCTGTGAGATCAACATACATTAAGTTGACAGTTTATTAGGTATAACCTAGCTGAACCTGAGGCAGTCTAATGTAACAGTCCCTCCAATCATGAAGTTTTTCCATTCGAGAGGTGTTTGTTCAACTAAGTTGAACTGTATGGTGTTATACCGACAGCTGTTTCCGTTATTTAGTCTACCATTTCAGATATAAATTAGGTCTTCAACTGGGGGTTTGGTGAGTATGTGGTCAGATAAGCCAGCAGGGCACCCTCGATAACAGTTGCACCTTTCTGTGTTTTTTAGTGTCACTCCAGTTCAGCTCTCACATGAATTTCCTCTGTCGTGTCCTCATGTTCCCTTTTTACACTGATATTTCCTGCAGATCTTCTAGCTCTGCTTGCACTGTCTGTCTGTCTGTCTGTCTGTCTGTCTGTCTACTACTGCAGACTGAAATATCTCATTGACTATTGGATAGATTCTGATGAAATGTAGTTCAGACATGCACGTAAGCCCCTTTAGATGAATGAATTTACTTATTTCTAATCTGTTTGTCTTAGAATTATTCAGGACTTCTGATCTGGATTTGGGCTAAGTGATTGGTTAAACTCTTGGTTACATGTCACTGGTTGGTGTAGCTGTTTCCAGTTTAAGAGATTTGAACAAATAACGTTGTTATTTGATATGTGAAAGTATCAGCGTTTCCTAATTGCAGATATTAGTGCCAGTTTGTTTCTTCACTCTTTGTTGCATTCAGATGTGTGTGTGTGTGTGTGTGTGTGTGTGTGTGTGTGTGTGTGTGTGTGTGTGTGCGTGCGTGTGCGTGTGCGCACAGTGTTTCCTCTGACCTCTCTGTGCGTTTGCTGAGTAAGGAAGGAGGAAGCTCCTTATTATCATCACTCATTTCCTCTTCTCTCCCTCCACACTCCGTCCTCCATCCTCTCCTCTTTTCATCCGCTCAGCTAAAATCTCTCAGTCGTCCTCTTCCTCTTTGCCCCCCTCGACCTCAGCCGCGTACGTAGGCTGAGAATTTGCTTTTGAAGCAGCAGGTGAAGGTTTCATTCAGGTCTTTGTCTTTCGCTTGTAACAGAAGCTCAACAACAGACCACCAATTACGAAACACCTTTCTAACAGTGTGGCTTTTCTGCAGAGTGGACTCGAAAACCCAAAGTGGCCTCATATAGTCATTATAAAATGTGTTCTGAAGTTATAATGTGAGTGAAATCTTTTCTTCAGGATGTAAATCTGGAAAGTTAAATGGGTCAAATTCATAAATGGGTGCTTTTTAAACTGCTACTGTTAACAGATGTTCTGCAGTCTTCTACATCCACAACATTTTCTTCGTGTGTGTGTGTGTGTGTGTGTGTGTGTGTGTGTGTGTGTTAGTTATAAAGTTGCGACACACTCTACCCATGTGATCCAGTAACTGTCAACTGCTACATGCAGATGAAGAAGGCTATCCTCAAGTTGATTTGCGAGCTTCTGTTCCTTCCTTGCAGTTGTGTTTGGAACTCTTGTTTACCAGCTCAAGGTTTAGTGCCTTGCAGGAGAGCACTTCACCAGAAGCTGATGCAGGAGCTTGATAAATAAAGAAGCTTCTCTCACATTAGGGTCCACATTTCACCGCTATGAGATGAGGGATTTTACAGCTCTGGAGAGTTACAATTATTTGAATCGTCTATGTGATCGACGGCTGAAACACAGCATTCACGTTGCACGGTGATCTACCAGGAATGTGGGCTATATTTGATCAGCTGACACCCAAAAAAGTTGCACGATGTTGTGGCAAAAATTGCCAACTTCTTTTTGTCAGACGACCCAGTCTTTATTATAACTATTGATTGCTGATCAACAGTGCCTTCTGTAGGTCCTATTAGGGCAAAAAATGCTGTAGAAAGTACCTTTTTAATCACACAAATCCAGTTTTTCTGCATCATTTAATTGGAATAAAATCCACAGACTCCCTTAGTTTCCTGCTGAAACTCTATTTTTTGTTGCTAGCTCAATATGACTGATTACACTGAACCTCCTCTAATGTCCGATGTCTCATTACTGATCCGAACTGCGAGTCTCTTTGCCTGGAAGAGCTGTGACTGTTGCTGTGACGTCACGTGATCAGTGCCACGCTGCTGCTGATCGATCAGTTTTACCTTCAGTGTTCGTGGAGCAGCTGGCCGTTTCCTCACTGGCAGGCAGGAAGTTCTGTGGTTCAGCAGGATGGATGACACAAGCTGCTGGAAGCGTTTTCTTCTTCTTCTTCTTCTTCTTCTTCTTCTGTGGAATATGTTGAGTCTGCACAGCTACTGTACAGATGTGGCCACTGCTCTGCCTCCAGTTTCCTCATCCGCTGCTGTAAAGGGGTGAAAGTTAAAACACTTTGCTGTGGCGGTGAAATAATGCAGTTCAGTTGCTGTGGATCTCAGAGGAAGTGTGTGGAAGTGAAATAATCTGGAATAAGGACGTTTAAATGACAAAGTGCACGTTCAACCACTGTTGAATATTTAATGTGGGGATGTGCTACTTTTAATTGCCTTACCCTGAAGTACCTTAAAGGGATAGTTGTGTTTTTGTAGTGGGGTCATATGAAGAACTTATAGTCAATGTTTTACCTGCAGTAGATGGCCGTCAGCACATTCCCAGTTTGAAGTCCCAGCACAGAAGCTGAGCTATGTGCTGCTGTGGACAGAAAAAATGACTCACTTCCAAAATATCAATATCTGTATGCTGTATTAAGAATATTTTCACCACCTTTATTTGGCACTAACCATAGAATTTCTGTATTCCTACGCATACCCAATTTTTTTTTTTGAACGTCCATAACAATAAAGGTTAAAAACCTTGTGTAGGGAGCCTATGAAAGATAAACTAAATAATTTAACAAGAATCTCTTCATACTAATAATCCATGATATTATCAGTATCAATATTAACTTTATATTACTCCTAAAAACTCTGGTTGCCCTTATTGCTGCACAAGGAGTGACATATTTTGTGTGTGTGTGTGTGTGTGTGTGTGTGTGTGTGTGTGTGTGTGTGTGTGTGTGTGTGTGTGTGTGTGTGTGTGTGTGTTCGCAGTCAGGACCAGCCAGTCTACCTGCCGAAGACATCAGTACCAACTCAAACGGACCCAAACAGGATTCACTGTTTGATGATGATCCGGAGGACCTGTTCGCAGGTACAAACACAAACTGTCATCGATCTCTGACACCGTAGTGTGCGATGTGGACACATTTACAGCAGCAGCACGTTGAACAGTGAAGGAAGACAGACTGAATGTGACGTGACACAAAACGAGTGTCGTTTTCTACTCATTTTCTTGTTCTTGTCATCTTTTGAGTAATTCTTTAAGCTCAACAGAAGTGCTGCCTTAATTTACATCATATGTATATAGATTTTGCAGCTTTATCACACACACACACACACACACACACACACTCTGCGTCTCTTTGCGTCTGTCCTACCGTAGAGGCAACAGAGGAGGTTTCGTTGGACAGTCCAGAGAGGGACGTCCTGCTGTCCGACGGCCCGTCACCTGCCATCACCCCCATCACCCCTCCCACCTCCGTCATCACCCCTCGCCTCGGCCTCGCCCACGACGACATGTTCACACACTCCTCCTTCGACGAGGTGACTGAACACACACACACACACACCACTTTATTTTTTACACACATTGATTTGATCAGATCCTTGGAGGGTTTTAAACTGGGAAAAAACAATTTTAATTAAGTCAGTTTTAATTTTATGACGTTAGTATAAGATCAGATAATACTTTAATGATCCACGGAGGGGAAATTCACAGTTTCTTATCTATCTGAAAAGAGTCATCATAAATCATGACAAACTGTAGGAAAAAGTGTTTTGTTCCTGTTTTCTGTAGATTGAAGAGGAGGAAGGCGGCGATTCATTTGACATGCACATATCAGTGTCTGACCCTGAGAAAGTTGGTGAGTACACACTGATTTCACACCCCTACAGTCCTGGAATATCCTGGATTATCCTGGAGCAATGAGAGCTGTATTTCAGGCAGAATAAGATCAGAGAAATCTCATCGGGAAGTATGAGACAAAAGGGGTTTTCCAGTTAGTTTCTTTAATGTCAGCTTATCGTCCCATTTACCAGGGAGTCGGTGCTTATGTTTTCCCATCAGCCCTCCTTTCTTATTGTCCTTCCTGGAGATGATGTATGACATCACCTTTTCTCTGTAAGCAGAAACTCTGAAATGGATGAAGTAAGATGCAGAGCAGACAGTGACAGCACAACGATCTGCTCAGTCATACTGTTCATCATTGTACTTTATTATCGCGCTCATGGATTATTGATGTAACCACTGAAGCTCTGCAGCCCTGCTAATGCCCTCTGCAGTCTCTAATGCGTAATTACAGGCAGGTCACAGCCTAAAGTGTTGGACAGAACAAACAACACACTGATGATTTAGTGGTTTGGAGCTAAAAATGTCAAATCTGTCCTGAGAGTTATTAACCATAAAGATGTGAGCTGACTGTACAGGACTTCTGTTTTGTATTCAGCAGACGGTTTAGCTCTTAATTACTCAGCTTGCTTGACAGTCCCTTTGTGTAAATATGAACAAGGTCACAAAGAGACAGTAAACAAAACTGTTGCAACACTTTCTCCAAGAAAACTAATTTAACCAGTTTAACCAGTTTAATATCTGAGCTTAGTGTTAACGCTGTTCGCTGAATAGCGAGGAAACAAATGAAAATGCATTTGTGTGTGTGTGTGTATTTTAGTGCTTAATGTTAATGCAATAGGCCAACACTGATGCGACAATGAAGCAAACTAGTCATTTATGTGTGTATTGTGTGTTCCAGGTGACGGGATGAATGCATACATGGCCTACAAAGTGACGACCAAGGTGAGATTTATATGAAACTGTACATTTTATATGATCTTACTTGTCTCACATTAAATTCATTGTGTTGGTCAAACATTGGTCTGTTTAATATATAAAGACAAGAATTAGTTGCTGTGACAATAAAGAAAATCAGAACTGCCGCTACATTAGGCGGAAACGTTCATTACACACTTCTGCTAGATATTTACCACTACTCAGATGAACATCTCCAAACCTTATTTGAAAGCATCGTGGATATAAACAGATTGCGTTGTACCAGAGACTGTTCAGAAAGTTATCTAAATGTTAGTTAAGCTGCAACATTTTTGGTGAAATCAGACTGACGATTCAGCACCTTAGCATCTTATCTTATCTTATCTTATCTTATCTTATCTTATCTTATCTTATCTTATCTTATCTTATCTTATCTTATCTTATCTTATCTTATCTTATCTTATCTTATCTTATCTTATCTTATCTTATCTTATCTTATGCTACCTACAGTTAGCATGCATGTGAACAAGTTTTGGAGGTTAAATTAATAAACTTCAGCATTTAACATTTACTGTCAGTGATAAAGTAAATAAGTACATTTACTCTAAATATTTTAGGTAATTGTACTTTAGTCTATTTTCTGCTATTTTAGACTATCCTACATTTCAAAGGGAAACGTTTTTACTCTACTACATTTAATTTACAGCTTTAGTTACTAGTTACCGTGCAGATTAATGATGCAAGATATGATCAGCAATTAAATTCTGTTGTATGATTAAGATAAGGCTGTATTAATGCCAGGTGGAAATTAATAAGTTACACAGCAGAATATAAAGTAATTAAAGTCATCTCCACCTTTACCAGCTGCAACATTCGAGTGATGAACACATTAATGCACCAATAAATATAATGCAGTAAAATCTGTTATTGTAAAATGGACCATCCTGCATTATGAGCACTTTTACTTATATGTATATTTTGATCCTGATAACTTTGTACTTTTACTAAATGTTTGAATGCACAACGTTTACTTGTAACACAGTATTTCTACACTGTAGTATTGAAGTACTTTTAATTCAATAAATAATCTCTGTCTGTTTACTCAAAGTTAGAATGAAAAGATCATGTAAGTCAGTCAAATGCATCCCCTGAGGAACCGCAATGCATTTGTTGCGATATTTTTGTCTGGACCACCACTAGCAATGCTACTACATGAAACATGTAGAGAGCTGTTGCACTGATGTTTTGGTGGCCATGTTGAAGAGTCTCAAGTATTGATGTGAACATTCATAATGTGTTTCTATTTGTCTTGTAATCAACAAACAGTCCTGTACTGTCTGACATTTGAGAAGCACAAAACCTCTGCATGACCTCAGTTTTATTTACTGTTCTCTCTCTCTCTCTCTCTCTCTCTCTCTCTTGTGTCACACACAGACCTCCATGTCTCTGTTTAAGAATAATGAGTTTTCAGTAAAAAGGCGTTTCAGTGATTTTCTGGGTCTGCACAGTAAACTGGCCTCAAAGTACCTACACATAGGCTACATCGTCCCCCCAGCACCGGAGAAAAGCATTGTGGGTAAGTAAGTAAAGTCTATGTCACACTCTCTCCGCTGTTCCCACACTGAGGTCCAAACACACAATAGTAAATATTCATAAATATAACTAATAATAAATATATACACGTGTCTCCTCGTCTGCAGGGATGACCAAGGTGAAGGTGGGGAAGGAGGACCAGTCGTCCAACGAGTTTGTGGAGAAGAGGAGGTCGGCACTGGAGAGGTACGACGTGAAGAAAACAATAAATACACAAAAACACAGCTGCAGGTTCATTCTGAAGGTTCTCTATGTAACATTCAGAGATATCTTGTTAATAATGAAACCTTTGGCTGTTAAGTGAGCTGCAGTCACCATCCTGTTGCTCGCACCTCGTAGGCCAGTGACACAAGACTGAACGTTGTAATAAACATTGAATGGTGGAAAATAAATTACCCATTGGACCATAAACACCCCATCAGCCAACACCACCAAGCAACTGACGTCCAAGCCAAGCCACAGCCAGCTGGCTAATCCCGATTTAGTTACAGTCAGCTTATTGGCCCCTACCTATCATTGCTCTTGGTTACTGGAAAGCAGTCAGCAGTCAGCCCCGAAGGTCCTTGATGAATTAATTGTCTGCATTAACAAGGAAGCTAATGTTAGTCAGTTAAAACCATAATATCACAGCATATTTGACGTGTTTTTCAGTGATTTAGCTTTGACTTTGGACTTGTGTTGTAGTGGGTGTGGCCAAGTGTTGCACACTGTTGACACCAGAGGGAAGCGGAGGCACCTGGGAGCGTGCATACATGTGAAAGTCTGTCCTGAGTCTTTTAATATATGAATAACAATGATAAATTATTAATTATAATTATTATTAATTATTAATGATAAAGGTAACTACCTTTATTTTATTTATTTCTATATTTTTTTGTCACAGTTGAAGCAGGGACAGCTCTCTAATCTCTCCTATGTGATGCATTCAAGGGCAGTCTGACCTGAGAAATGATATCAGTTGCTGGTTTTAGTTTTTATTGTTCCCACAAAATAAACAGTACATAATACAAAATACAATAAGTAGCTTTTGCAGAACTAATTGTTAGATAATGTTTCTGTTATATGAGACCAAATATTTTCTGGGATTTCCACTGCTGTAATGTAGTAATGAAACAGAGATTATCATTTCCCTACATCCCCCAGATTAGTGTATTTCTGGCTTTTAAAGTGACACAAACTTTTTTGTTTGACCTAATTCAATATTTAAATCTTTATTGACATATGCACAGACAACAAGTTGTATTTGAAAGCATGTTTGTTTTCTTGCTTTGTCTGTGCAAACCAAAGGTTTATTTATGTATAAACTTTGTTATAAATATGGCTGAATTCCATTTAGCCCTTTTTATTTACACATGTGCTTTTCCTTCTTCAATTATAATTAAGTTTGCTTTAATTGTGTGTTTGGTCGTGTGCACGTGTGCATGCGCACAGTTGTGATAAAGACTAACTTGGTCAGTACTTTACAGGCCGAAAGGTTAAAGCACAAATATTAGATACATCATTATCACAACACACGTTCATGTAACTGTGTGTGTGTGTGTGTGTGTGTGTGTGTGTGTGTGTGTGTTCAATACCGAAGAGGTTGGGGAAAGGTGGGTGGGGCTGACATTCTGCTGCCCTTTATCGATGGTGTTTGATTGACAGGAAGGTCAGCCAGTGACTGCTGATGGATCTCAGAGCTGCAGAACTCCACGCTGATGGACACAAATTTTAATTTTTTTCTTCCTTTCTTAAACCTGAATTAGGAAATTTGAACATACGCACCTTCCGCCTGTTTCTCTGCTGCTTCGTATCAGTCAGCTAAGCGTTATAACTAACTTGCAAACAATATTATAATAAGTGGAGGTCTGCCAACAGCAAAGGTTTCTTTTGATGAGTTTCTACTTTTGCTCGGTTTCAGGTATCTGATGAGAACAGTGAAGCATCCCATCCTGCTGAAGGATCCAGATGTCCTGCAGTTTCTGGAGAGCTCAGAGGTAAAAAAAATTAAATAAATACACATTTTACTGCATAAAACTAGGACAGCACTCCAACAAAGAACATGAACGTACCTGATGATGTGTTAAACATGTTAGCGGCAGTCAGTCTGTACAAGCAGAACACAACAAACGTGTTATGAACAGTCAGACCTCTGTTTTTTCTTGTTTCCCCTCAGAAGTGATTTAGTTTAGTCAGCCTTTAAAAGTTGACTACAGTGTGCATTATCAGTTAGAGGCTTCGTCTTCATCAGTGCTTCACTGCAGTAAATCAACAAAACCTGCAAACTACAGTTTGGCTCTGTTACTTTAACAGCTTAGACCAAGTGTCTGTTTTTGTCTGAAGCAGGCCTCAACACCAACGCTTAAAATTTGTGGCCAGGCTGAATGTGGTTGCCAATTTGTCAAGATGGCAACTGTAACTGTTGAGCCCTGGTCTGAAGTCCTTTTCCATTTCTGGAGTTTAACTTTCACCTGGACACTAGATCACTGGATAGGAGCTAAGTGTGGCAGATTTGGTTGTGAGATGTAATTTGCAGTGCAAGGTTTGGATCAGGCCTGACCTAATCATTTTTGTCCTTTGTACCTTTTTTTTTTACACTTTGTACTCTAGCTGAACTAGCGATAAGACACCATGATGAGACTTCACATGTCTGAACTATATGGGTGTTATAATTGACAGTTACTATGCAGGATTTATCTGTTTATCATGCTAGGGCTTGGAACTATATTGATTATTTAATCTTTTTAATTGTTGCACGATGTGTCATTTTCAGTCCAAAAGTAACACAGATGACTGATGATGTCTTGAATCACATATTTTTAAAATATGCTTAATGATGATGGTGATTAATGATGTTGATTTTATCTGCTGCACAGCTGTCCTCTACACAGAATAATTGATTAAACATGACAACTTTGGGGCAACAGAAACGAGCTATGTTTGCATCCAATTGATAAAAGTCAAATATTCACTCTCTTGTATCTCTCTTTTTGGTCTCTACCTACTCCTGAGGGAAATATCTGTCTCATTAGCTGCTAAATGTTCCACTATATTCACCAGCTGCTTGCTAACTGGCTGTCTGGCTGCTGGTTGATGCTGAACAGGAAGTGTACAGCAGGAAAATTGGAAGATAATTTGACCTAGGATTGCTGCCACAGAATATGCAAAAAATATTATGTCTCTTTATTCAATAACCTTGACTGCCGTTCTCCAGTGTGTGACACTCTCTCACACAGAACACCCTCTCTTGTAGCAGCATGGATTGTTCAGAGTGTCAGTGGTCAGGGGGTCATGAATGATCCATCCTCTGAGGACCATTAATATCCACGATAACGTCCTCGTAATCTGACCAGTAGTGTTGAGATGTCTCACTCTGGATGAAGAAGTTGGACACACACACAGACTGACTAAATAACTAATAGACAGTCTTAGCCCCTGCCTCAAATAGGGTAAAAGCAAATAACCGGCCCCCAAAAGAGGCAAAAAAAAAAAAAAAACTCTGCCTGAGTTTCTCTTCACTTCTTTTTCTCAACATGTAGCAAAACGTCCTGACAAGGTCAAACCAACGAGTCTGCGCCTGCAAGCAGAGCCTCTAAAAACTGCCTTAGGGTTTAAGGGCCTGCGGCGTTTCCTGTTTCCTTGTTTTATTGTCTACTCTCACTAAATTCTCTGTAACATTTCGTCTTGTTGGTTCAAACTGTCCAACTTCCCCTGCCTCCTCCTTCTCCTCCTCCTCCTCCTCCTCCTCCTCCTCATCACCCTCTCTGCCATCTACCTAACTGCTGGTGGGATTGTGTTGGGAAGGAGCCGGCAGTCGTGAGGTCCAAAATAAATGGCCTTGTGTCACAGATTTAACAGATGAATCACTCGGACGCTTGACCGAGCGTGTCGGTCCGTCCGGCCCGCTTAATGAAACACAACCAGAGGAGGAAGGAGGGAGGGAACGGTGCAATTCAAAGCTATTTTTACCCCCCGCCTCCACACATTTACCCTCGTTCCCCCATCAGTGAGGACCCCGGGGACCGACCCGTCCCCCGTTTGCTCCCGTTCCTGTTAAATGAGATTGGAGGGTTAGGGAGGCGGGGAGGGTAAATCTCCTCCAGCATCAGAGGAAAACCCTGTATGTCCGGGAAAAAAGTAAACTTTTCCAAAATGAAGAAAAATGAGCCTATTTTCAGATGGACGTCCAGGCGTTTTCAGAGTGATGCGATGGGTTCTGAGTTGGTTTTTGCGGCTGTTAAAGTTGCTCGGCACATAAAGCAGCTGCATTAAGTCTGATTGGAAACGTGGGAGACATTACAAACACATGGAGAGGAGAGAAAAGGCCAAAGCTGGGATTTTAGATTTAAGAGGCGGAAGGAAAGATGAAGCAGAAAATGTAAAAACAAAACAAAACAAAAAAAAACGAGAAACTGAACACAACATTCAGCAAAAGAAACTAAAAATTAAAGGAAAGAACAATCATGGCGGTGGAAAAAAAAAGTGGACAGTGAAGATTTAAAACAGAGACAAAGACTTGGTGGAAAGGATGAGCAGAACAAACAGATTAACAAGAAATTAAGAGAAACCCAGACGAAAGAGAGAGAGAGATTTTTTTAGAAACTATAAATCAAAAATGAGTATCTGAAGAGATAAAGATTAAAAATGGAAAATGAAAGAGCTAATTAAAGAGAAAACTGTAGGAGACTGGAGAGAAATGTAAATTAAATCAAAAGATGAAGAAAACAGAAGATTGGATAAACGGATGTTTGCAAAAAGGTTATTGGAAGCAATCAGAAAATGAGTGAGCGACAAAGAAAGAAAATAAATACGAAGAAACAAAACAACAGCAAGAAGTCAAAGAAGTGGATATAGAAAGAGAAAAATATTAAAGTGAAAAGCAAATGATAAAATGAAAGAGAGAAAGGAGGAGAGTGAATATTATAACACGACTATAAATCCTCATATAAAGGCTGGGCCTGAAATAATGACCAACTACAAACTAATAATGACTGGTCTCTAATAAAGTCCAGGTGGAATTATCAGTACTATAAAAGCTCACCTGGTAATTTTAATAAACATTTACACTTTTATAGGTTTGCCATATTTTCCTGGAGATGTTGTAAATGACAAAGCTTGAAGCAGAAACAGGTGGGATTATGCCCCTTAAACCGCTGGAAGACCTCTGATGTGAAACATCGGTGCAGGAAGTGTTTTCGTTTAATTGATCAAAGCAACTGGTAATAATTATTTAATAAAAACAGTACTGTGGTTTAGGGGAGAACGTATATGACACAGCAGGTAAACAAGGAGGAGGTTTGTAGCAACAACAGATCAAATCATAAGCACATCAGAAAATAGGGTTTCTTCATCAAATGCCTGTCTGTGTTTGTTTCCAGTTGCCGCGGGCGGTCAGCACTCAGGCTCTGAGCAGCGCTGGACTTCTCCGAATGGTCAACAAGGCTGCAGACGCCGTCAACAAGATGACCATCAAGATGAACGAGTCAGACGCTGTGTGTAAAGGAGGGGAGATGGAGGGTTGAGGGGAGTGATGGAAGGAATGATCAAGGAAGGAGGATGTACAGGAAGAGAATAGTGGATATCAGGGAAGAGGAGAAGAGAGAATGAGGTCTCAGTAAGATTGGACGAATGAAGGGAACTATAGGAGCAGAGAAAGAAGGAAGAAAGGATGGAAGTGTTGCAAACGGTGGGCCTTGGTCAGGAAGAAGGTAAGGGGAAATGAGGGAGATAAAGATGTAGAGAAGATGGGAAGGCAATATGCACTAAGGAAGTAGTGATGGGGGAAGGAGAGGAAGAAAGAAGGATGAAGTAAGGAATTAGGGAAGATGGAAAGAAGAGAACAAGAAATGAGGGAGGAAGAAAAGAAACATGGGAATATGGGAATAAGGAAGTAGGGAGGAGGAAAGAAAGGATAGAAACAAGGCAGTAGGTATAAAGGGAAAGAAGGACGATTGGAAAGCTGACAAAAACAAAGAGATGATTACTGAATAATGAAAGATTATTTTAGTTACGACACAATTTAGTTTAGCATCAACCGACGCTCTGACTGAACTGCCATCTGTGTGTGTGTGTGTGTGTGTGTGTGTGTGTGTCAGTGGTTTGAGGAGAAGCAGCAGCATTTTGAAAATCTGGACGTTCAGCTGAGGAAACTTCATGCCAGCGTGGAGTCTCTGGTCTGTCACAGGAAAGGTACGATGCCCAGTGTGTGTGTTTATAATTATTTCCAGATCTCTGAGGATCTCTGAGGATCTCGTGGTTACTCCCAAAGATCAGGTTCAGTTATTAGTTTTCTATTCACATATACAGAAAATACAGTGTCGATATTACGCCATGAAACATTACTGTAATCACGTTTCCATCCTAATGGTGAGCAAAACTTCTCAGAAAATCTGCAAAAGAATGAATGATTTAATAATGCTTGCTTCCAACCACTACTTCTGCTGCATTTGCCTCTACAGTGATGTTTGATGTAGCTGTTAGGTTTTGTTGTATACTTAGTCACAGCACACAATTCACTTTAATTATGACGGGTTCACACATTCATTTTGCCATAGACACAAAAATTAATTTATGTATCTGCCCGTAATTCATATCCGTGATTTGAATCGGCTCCAAAATTTAATTAGATCTTCCTTGGCAGATGCTACACCTTTCCACCAAATTTCAAGAAAAAAGCGGGCAGCATTTTTTTCTGTTATTCTGCTGACAAACAAACAGAACGTCCACACAGATCCAGTGTTTTCAGCTCTTCGGTGGATGTTTAAAGGAGGGGGGGGGGTCCTTCATGCAGGAGAAAGTGTAATTAGTTGATTGTTCAGTCCACCAACCCAAAGTGTCAGTATTTGATATCGGGGGAATGAAACTGAAGATTCACAGCATGCCACCTGTTGTGTTGTGTAGCTCACTCTGACCTGAGAATGAGACTCAGCAGATAAACTGCAGTATCTTTCTCCTGTATGACTGACCCGACCTTTAAGTCACACGTGTCATGTACGTCATGATTAATTTGCTGAATCATTTTATTGTTATTTTGAAGTTATTTTTCATTTTCAGTTCAACACTTTTTTCATGCCCAAATTTAAAATGTGCACAAAAACATCTTATGTTGCAAGTTTGACATGAGGATGTTTCCTTGTTGTCCTTCATGAGTGTGTTGTGTCTGACCTGAAGGGAATAGGCTTGACTATCTGGTATCAACCACTTGACGTACTGTCTTCCTTTGAGGCCGTTGGTGATAGCCTCCTTCAACTGCAGCCAGCACACTCCTCTCTTGATGTGGACAGATCAGGTTTTACTTCAGGGAGCGAAGACTTATTATAGCAGCAGAAACATTCAAACAATGAAAAATGTTTGTTATTCAACTTTCTGTTCTTGTTTGTTTGATATAATTAATATTAATTATATTTCCACAGAAGCTCTGGATTTACAAAATAATAATTTTTTTTTTAAATAGTTAAGTAAATTTCCTCTGTCGTCTCCTCTCCAGAGCTGTCGGTGAACACAGCGCAGTTCGCCAAGTCGGCGGCCATGTTGGGGAACAGCGAGGACCACACGGCCTTGTCCCGAGCTCTGTCCCAACTGGCCGAGGTGGAGGAGAAGATCGACCAGCTGCACCAGGACCAGGCCAACGCAGACTTCTACCTGTTCTCTGAGTTACTGGGTGACTACGTCCGCCTCATTACCGCCGTCAAGGTACGACTGTGTCTGCTTATTACTCATTCCTCCATTTTTGTAGTTAATTTAACGACTTCTCATCATGAAGTCAAATCAACTAAATAAAACTTGCAGCTTCTGTAACAGAGGGAAACATTTTAGTGTTCAGTCTTCAGCACTACTCTATTCAGCATCCCTGAAAAGAAAACACTGTTTCAGGATGTGGTTCATAATAAAACTTGAATAAAGGCATTTTAGTTAAGTTACATTAAATGATCTCAAATGATCTGATAAATAAGATCTTGTAATTGGAAATTGATGTGATTGTTCGAAGTTTCAGGGTCTTTGTTCAGAGTTATTTATTAATATTGTGAGTATTTCTATGACATTTAGTGTATATTAAAATGTGTGTTTGTGTGTGTGTGTTTGCAGGGTGTGTTTGACCACCGTATGAAGACGTGGCAAAAGTGGCAAGACAGTCAGTTGCTCCTGCAGAAGAAACGAGAAGCTGAAGCCAAACTGCAGTGCACCAACAAACCAGACAAACTGCAGCAGGCCAAAGACGAGATCAAAGAGGTGAGACAGGCTGACAGACAGACAGGCAGGCAGACAGACAGACAGAGAGACGGATGAATGGCTAGAAAGATAGATGGATGAATATAGACGGAAACAGTAATGAAAGTACTGTGGTTAAATTCAATTAAATCTTCGATTTAGTCTCATATATATCGTGTTCAGTGTGCACAGAGTTGCTGAAATGAGCCAAAATCAATCAAATAAATCGCTGTAGATTAATAATGGTTCATTTTATTTGATTATATTAGTTAATTTAACAGTGAATGTGCACGTAATAATCATTTCTGGAAATGTGAGGGATTACAGTCACTTTATAAAAGAATAAAAACTTTGAAATAAATTAAATGGGGTATAATCTTTCACTTTCACTAACATTTAAGCAATAATAAATAAGAAAGTGGTAATAAAGATGATGCAACATTGTTAGACAGTAATGTAATATTAGTAAATTAGTAATAATAGTAAGTAATATTATGTAAAAAAAAAAAAATTACTTTTTACAATTTGGCATCCCTAGTTTCAGAGCGTACATGTGTATTTTAAAAACTAGTGAGTCTACAACTTTGCTAACAGCCAAGCTAGCATTGCTTACTAGTCCAACAGCAAGAAGCCCAGCTCGGTGTCTGTCTTTCAGCCTTTTATTTCACGAAGCTCTCACCAACGGCTAAAAGTCAGTCCCAGATTTACTCTTGTCTAGCGGCTTCTTGCTTCATCGTCTCCTCTGAGCCCGGCTTCATTGCCCGCTCTCCTGGCTCTGATTCTGGTGCCCATTCTGGCCTCACTCCCTGTCTCCGGGCCTTAAAAACCTATCCTTCCCGGCAAAGCTGCTGTGCTAGTGGTGTACACACTAACTCCCTTAGGAGTTGGTGAGACCAAAAGCACTTACATTCATCACGTGGACACAAACACAACTCAGAATGAATGATGATATTTGCCTTTTATCAGATTAAAGAAAAAAAGAAAAACAGAAGTTTTGGAGGGCACTGAATCACATCGGCCACTTAAGAAACTAATGTTGCAGGTTATTGCTCTGACATCTGATGATTGCCTTCATTACACCCTATAATCATGAACATTATTGTCCTTGAAGCCTTTGAAAAATGAACTGCACACTTGTTAATTTTTTTAGCATTTTATGAGTGTAATTATAATACATTTTATACGCTTTATGGCTCAAAATGTAGTTTTACTTAATCAAGTTAAATGTTGCTCCCGGGAATGACTCTCCTTTCTCTGAAGTTGTTGGCGTGTCCAGTCAGATAAAACAAGCGCACCCCTACTGCTCAGTCATGTGAAAACTTTTTTTTGGTATATAAATCTTGTTTTCTTTCAGTCTGCAGACTTCACATGAACTCAGTACGACAAACAAGAGCAGGAGAGAGTAGAAAAGTACTTTATTAGAGCGTCTGTTGAAGCTGTCACCACACAAATTCATCCTCTTTCTCAGGATACAACACACACACACATACAGTGGGCATGGTCGGGGGTCTGGTATTAGAGCAGAGGAGCTGTCAGATGTGGGGTGTTGGGAGGAGGACGAGGGAGGTGGGGGAAGCTGTCAGAAGCTGCAGACGAGGACAGATCGCAGTAGAGTTACAACCAACATTTATTTGGAGCCGACATGAGTTTTGCCGCCTGTCAGGAGTCAGGTTTTGGTTCACGCCTTGACAACAGCCAACAGAAAACACACAGCGGCTTTTTCTAAAAAAAAAAAAAAAAAAAAAAAAAGTCCAAAAAAAAAAAGAGAAAAGAGTTTTACTTCACGCTGCTGCTGTTGGAAACCTGGTGAGCCGCTGCTACAGACAACACGTTACTGCTGGAGACCAGACCTCTTCACACTGTACATACATTTATAGTCCATGATCTGAAGGGAAAGAGTGATTCTGTGCACATGAACCTTAAAGGTCCACAAGAAATTTGTGTAGGAACGATTGGCAGAGGCAGAGGAGGTGGGGAATGTGTGAACGTCCTCCTCCTGTGAAAGCAGCAGAAACTCTTAAGCCTTCTTCTTTCCTGCTGCCTCGCTGCTGCTTGTGTCATGTCGTTTTCTTTTTCTCTGGACAAACAAATCTGTTATCCTCCTCACAGTAACAAAAAATGAGATAAGTTTGACCGAGCATTTGAGACCAGGTCCACACTGAGCAAGCTAATTTCCTACTCGGACACATGCACGCACTGTAATCCATTATATCTCGTCTCTCATGTCATTTGTTAATAAATTGGCTTCAGTCAGGTACCTTATATACATTACAGCTGTTGCATTTCCCCCCTATGTAAATATAAGTACAATTTTGAGGTACTTTACCTGAGTATTTCCTTCTCTCTACTTCTACTACAATTCAGAGGCAAATATTGTACATTTATTTGTATTAAGACATAACTTTAACTTGTTTATATTGTCATGCTAATACTTTTGTACTTTTACTCAATTAAAATTTCAAAGCAGGACTTAGTTACTTAAAATTTTTCTTCACTAGAATAGTAAATTCAGTCGGTAAATTAAAGTAAACACAGCTGTAGTTCAGCACTAAATAAATCAAACTTCCCACAGCTCAGTGGTATAAAACACAGTGGTGTGTTTAGGGTCTGTCACATTATTGAACCACACTGCCCCCTGTGGGCACCAAACAGAAACAACAGCCAGAGTTGCTGTTGCTGTGAGTCTGCTGCTGTCTGTACACTCCGGACACTGTTTTGTTCATAGAAATCCTCCAAAATGTGTCAATAAAAGTCATTTTATCTTCTAGATGATAGACCAGATTTAATTCTTAAATCAGAGCTAACTTTTCAGGGAATTTATGGATCTGAAGTCTTTTTTTATGTTTTGTAATTTAAAGGTTTTTTTTTAAAAGGAAGATACCAATATTATTTAGACTCAGAATGTGCAGACCAAGGGGAAAAAAAAACAAAAAAACATACAGCTGTAAACAAAAACAAAAAAAGAACAATTAAAGGAACAATTTCCAAATTAATAGAAATGTTTACAAAATGTTCATGCCTCTTGATCAATGATCTTGGGGGTTAAAGTAGCTGTTTAGACTCATAAAAGTCCTCCTGGCATGCTCCGTCCTCAGATACACTTCTAACGGCTGTATATCATAGGTCATATTTACAAAAACAATGCCCATTTTTGATGTAAACGTCTACATTTAGCTGTTCCTGCTCACAGAGCTAGTACTTTAAGAGTAAGAAATAAAATAGAAAATACAGTAAATACAGTATATGTGCTGCTGTCTCCTGGCATGCAAGGTCTCCACCTAGTGTTGGATGTATTTTTAAACCCACTGGGAATTTTGAGTTTGAGTTTTGAGCCTTTGCTGTAGCTCATCAGTGTGGTGTGCTGAAGCCAGAGTAACCTTACAAATTAGAAATAATTTCATGATGTTATTGATGATGTCATTGTGATTAGATCAGAAGCTGGCTCTACAACTAAAGCTAAGCACACCATTTCTATCACTGTCTCAATGTCTCAACTCAAACTAAGCCTAAATAGAATAATAGAATAATATAACTTGAACAAAATGTTGATTCAAAGGTAATATCTGATCATAGAACAGCACAAAACAATAAATATTTACTTCAGATTGAGTTTGTACTCAGGAAGTGCAAAGGAGGCGTTTGTTCCCAGCTCTTGTGGCTTCAGAAATATTAGATATCTCATCCAGGTAACGCCTCAGCTTTAAACCGGCTCGTTTCATGGTGTTCCAGGGAGGACTTTTCCTTTTGGTTGGTGATTTTATTTGCTCATGTCTCTGGATCTTCCTCTATGATTTTGGAAGCTCTGAACATTTTTTCCTGCCTCTTAAATTTTGTTGCATTTTCCTTGCCATGCCTTCCTGCAACCAGGAGATTGAGGAGGTAGGACCTGCCCCGTCTGTCTGTCTGTCTGTCTGTCTGTCTGTCTGTCTGTCTGTCTGCACCTCTGTGTCCACCTGCCTTACTGCCTGCTTTACACTCTTTAGTTGCCTCATTGTACTGTTTGGTTCTCATATTTATCATTGTTTTGTTGAATATTTTCATGATGCCATTCATTTGTTCGTTTCTCCTCCTGTCAAACAGTTCAGAGTCACATGAATTAGTTTGTCAGATTAGGTCAGAATTTTTTAAATGTTCACTTTGGAATATTAAATAATTCTGATCTTTTTTTCTGAACATCAGTCCTGAAAATGTGTCCAAATTCCAACGTGAAACTTGAAATCAGATAACAGACAAACCCTTTCATGTGACAGATCATCAAGTCAAACAAAGTTTTTATTTGCATCCACGTGGCTGATAGAGCCTTCGGTCTTTATTTATGAAAGCATCATATAACCAGGGATTCGAGCTAATTAAATTCATCATTATTTCAGCTCTTTAAAGACTCATTTAATCAGGCAGTTGTTGTGTTAGTTCAGTAAATATCAATAACTTCAATTAACAAGCTTTCTCTAAACTCCAAGTATTAACACTGTTCAGCCAGTTCATTACAGGGATGGAAATACATGCAATGCTCATTATTTGATTCAATTAATTATCAATTGATTATTAAATGATTAAATCTTTTAAACGTTTTTAGACTCCCAAAAATTGAAATCATTATCCGCTTTGAACATCCAGTATCCCTCGGGCCATGATCTTTAAAGTCATACAGTGTGCACAGTTTGTTTTGTTGTTGCTGAATCTTTAAAGTCCAACATCTGTAAAAATCTTCAGGTGTTCAGGATTTGTTGAGTTTACAGCTGAGAATTTATAAATCAAAATATCCAAACGGACCAACAAGACTCCTTGCTGGGAACAGGAATGCAAAATGCTGATTTGAAATGCAAATCATAATTATTGTCTTCCTTTGTGTATGTGTGTGTTTCAGCTGGAAGGGAAGGTCCAGCAAGGAGAGAGAGACTTTGAACAAATCTCCAAAACCATACGCAAAGAAGTCAGTAGGTTTGAGGTGAGATGGATGGAGGGATGGATAAATTAATGTTCATCTGTTGATGTGAGGTACCTGAAATTCTCTGTATATTAAAACATGAAAATATATGTCTGACTTTTAGCCTTTTGTTTGTTTGTTTTTGTTTGTTTGTTTTTTTCCAACAGAAAGAGAGAGTGAAGGACTTTAAAACGATCATTATCAAATATCTGGAGTCACTGGTTCAGACACAACAGCAGGTATGCAAAAAACAATATTATGACTATTCTTTTTATCTTTACATTGTTGTTATAGTCACAATACTGTTGTATGTAATTTAGCATAATAGTTCAATATAAACAAGGATGACTTTCGTTTTATGGAAGTCTACGGCTGCCAATATTAAAATCTAATCAATCAAGTCGGCTGTTATACGATTTCTTCTTTTGGAATTATCTAGAATTAGATATGATTTACACATAAAACAATAAAATACATAGAACATAAACCTCAAACATAAATTACCATTGCCTTGTGATGGACAACAAAGTTATTCTTAAATTTTGAATTGAAAAAGTCCATTTTGCATTCATAGCAGTGCTATGTTTAGGAGTGCTAAACTCTTTTAAATTCTTTGTCAATGCATTAATTATATCATACATATATAAATTATATATTTTCACACATTTTAAAATTCAAAATACATCATTTGCACACAAGGTTCAATTTGATTCAGTGATTTCATTTTTAATATTGGCAGCCACAAACGTCCATAGGTTCAGAAGATTTTTTACATATAAGATTTGTAACTAAAGCAAATCTTTTTCTTTTTCTACTGCAGCTGATAAAATACTGGGATGCCTTCTTACCCGAGGCCAAGGCCATCTCATAGAGTCCACACACACACAACAGACAGTCCTGACTGGCTCTGGTCAAACTACTCTACCCATAATGCACCTGTCCTCCTGGGTCACCCTCATCCTCCAGTTTATGCCCAGAGTGAAGAAGAAAAGTGAGGCAGCGAATCAGAGGGACTTTTCTGCAGTTAAAAAAAAAAATCAAAAACAAAACTCTCTTGAATTCACAGTTCACCTTCTGCTCTTCCTCTTTTCCTCCTGCTGAACT
The DNA here is from genome assembly GCA_946959425.1 of Argyrosomus regius. NCBI lineage: Eukaryota > Metazoa > Chordata > Actinopteri > Sciaenidae > Argyrosomus > Argyrosomus regius. Next base: position 19,740,411 of record OX336890.1, read on the forward strand.
CTGCTGCCTTCACGTCCTGAGAGAGTCGCTGTTGTTTTCCTGACTGATGCCATCACAATTCTAACAACAAAAAATCGGAGTTCCCATGTGGAATCTTTTTGTAATCTGAAACCTGCAATGATTGTTATTTTCAAAAGCTCATAATCCTGTATGACATGAATGCAGCATGAGTTATGACCTATCCTCTGCACACAAACAGATTCTAATATGGTGTCAGTTTTTACAGCTTGAGCACTTGGTGAACTTACTTTTTCAGCAGACATGACATGAATGGGTGAGTGGAGAAGTGTGTGGAGGGTATTTGACTTTATTTTTAAGGATAACCTCAGTGTTCTGACCTTTGAATGTATGGAAGCACATTCCCACCATAGAAAGGAAAAAGATGAAAAGTTAGAAATGATCAAAATAAAAGCGGTTCAGATCAGAGAAAGTCAAAACGACGTGATAGTCAGGATTATGGTACAATTTTAGTGAAGAACTGAAGTCAAAATTATGATACATTAAGTATAACAATTACATTTTAGACAAAAAACATGACTTTACAATGTCCCCTGATTTAACATTTATATGCAGTGTATAAAAATAAAGGGGAACACTCTGTGTGTTCATGATTTGGAACAACTGTAATCCTTAGTATGAGTACCAATAACTGGAGGCATAAATGGATTATAATGAAAGAAAATACAGTCAAACAGAGTTGTAATAATATATAATATGTCTTAATGGGAGTTAAATTATTAAGTTATAATTGTCGACAAAAACCTGACTTGGAACTATATTATATTGTGTTTAAAACGATTCTATTAAATCTTTGTATTCTGCTTAGAAATGCTACATCGGGGGACTTAACGTTACCCAGATAAGTGTTCCCAAGGTCAAGAATGATCCGTCACTCTCAGGTTCATCATAGTGTTTGCACTTGGCATAAGATTTATATATTTAATCATTCCTGACTTTTCATTTCGTTTCGTTTTCCTGCCAAGAAAAGGCTTCCATACATTGTTCCTAAATAATACAGTACCCGTGGCAGTTGCTCTGGAGAAGGTTAGAGTCAAAGTTGAAGCACATTCAGAAAAATGCAAAACTCTAACTTCTACTAACCATTTCCTTCCCCAGCAACAGAATTTGAAGCTCTCTGATTGGATGTGTCTTGCTGACTTCTCTCCTAATTTAGCCTTGCAACCTTTGATTTTCTCCCTTTCACCTTTTTTTTTTTTTTAATCATTGGATTTTTAAAATTTTTTATCCAGCACTATCCTCTGCTATGCCAACAGTGCTAGCAGCTTTTTTTTTTGAAGAACAGAGCAGCAGGTAAAAATGTGAACTTTTCTCCACTAAAAATCTCCCAAATAAACCTTTAAGTTAGAATATCTGTGGTTTTATTTTGAAGTTTGGAACGTGAGCTGTGAAACTGATCCGGAGTCAGTGATGAAGGACGACTGACTGCATCCTTCCCTGTTTTGTGTCTTGTACTTCCTGTCACTTGTTCAATCCTCTCACTTCCCCTCATGCCTTTCAAAACAAAAGACCTTATTTTTTGTTGCTGTATGATCGTCAGTGAAGGCAACGTTTTCTGTTTCCACCTTCTTTGAGCTGATAAGAGCAGAGAAGGAAGACTGTCATTTTCTGGTTCAGTTCACTGCTGCAGTCAGATGAAAATAAGATACCATTATGTCTAGGTATTGTTAAAACAGTGTGTAGCTAAGTCTTACTCCACACTTAAAACACTCCTGACGGGGGTTCCAGATCTAGTTTGGGAAGCAGCTCTGCGTCCAAGGAAAAGTCTTCATTAATAACTCAGTACTTCAGTCCAAAACTGGAGGAATCATTTAGATAATGTGTTCGATCATGCAATTCAAATCAACAGTCATATCCAAAACAAGAACTGAGCAGCAGTTCAGAACTGAACATGAAAACTTTGAACAGAACCTTGATGTTTTTCTTCTCTCGTCTCTTTTCCTCAAAGAGGAGAGACTTTGATGTTTTGAATTTTGGTTTAATAAATTTAACAGGAAATTAAAGATTGCTTCTTAGCGTCTTTAGCACTTTCAGTTTTGGCAGCTTGTGACGTTAACAAGCAGTTTTCGCTGCAGAGGAAGGATTTCCTGTTGAAGGAGACTGAACTCAAGCCAAAATTCAGAGTGTCCGAGTAGTTTCAGGTGTGGAGGAAGTGAGTGACTGTCAGGTGACAGACTGTGTGTCCGTCCAGAGAGCAGCCTCAGACTGTGAGGATTATTTTTACAGGCGGTTTCTCTTCCTATTGATCAGTGTGAGGGCTGCAGTTATAAATATTGAACTGCAAATTTTACAGAATCTCTTCTTGATTTCATTTTGTTGAATTTAAAGCACATTTCATTATGAGAAGTTCTCACATCCTGAATCTGTCAGAGAAGCTACAAATCTGACATTTTTCATCTCTTATTAGATTCAAGTTGAAAGTAAAACTGGAAATATTTTCTTTCTTTTTTTTTTTTTTTTTAGCCCTCATACCATCTATTCCTCAATCTTAAATCATATTACACTGTGTTGATTGCTACGTTTTTTATTTTATTCAATGTTTTAGTCCACATTTTTGCCGCCCAATTAAGTGCAATGGTTGAGAATATTTCAGTTGATTTTATTTTATTTTTTTTTTCATTTTCATCATTGATGAAATGCTTTATCTGGACAGATTTTTTAAACTCTTTTGGTTTTGACGTGACATTCCTGCAGCGCGGCAGAACAAATGTTTGAGAACTTTAATTACAATAAAGGAATGTATCTCATCAATGGCTGGACTGGGTTATTATTATTCAACAGTATATTTCATCTTCATTAGAGGGGATGCAGATCACTTAAAAATGAAGGATGAAGGCAAAAGGCTGAGAAGGCTGTGGATCTTTTTTAAAATGTTTTTAACCTTTCTAAAAACTAACATTTTAAATCCTTTTACTTAGTGTCTGTTATTTATTTTATTATAATTATCCCACTAACATTTTATTTATGTATTCCTCTGCTTAATTTTACAATTAGTGTCAATATTATTATTTTTATTTCCCTCATCTTTATAGATGTATTTTTACTGTTTTAATTAGGCTCCATTTTAAGGTGCATTTGTCACATTGGATGCTATATCAAAAATGCTGATCATTTTATTTTTATCATACAAATATCTGGGATATTCAGTATTCAAGTGACCGTATACAATCCCATATGTTATTTTATATTTACAATTATTAATGTAGGTTTTCAGTAGATAGCTATTATTATTATAAGTCTTACATGTTCTTTTCTTGATCCTGAAAATGAAAACTCATGACACCAGATGTTTTTCACTTACTTTTTTTTAAATTTTACAAACTAAAATGATTTTTTTAAGAACAGATAAAAAAAAAAAAGACATATTATCACGTTATTATTGTGTGTTCACAAGATGTTAAAAGATCATTTGTGCAAGATAACAATTTTTTTCTTAGGTACACTGGGTGCTCTGTGAGATGTTAATGTGTCGGAGGTGATTGCCGATCAGATCGAGTCTCATAGTATGAAAACTGAAGGTCAAGAACCGTCGTTCCTTCTTGGATCTTGGAACACATCCTTAATTACAGGTAAGACACAGTTTCACCCACAGGCAGACAATCCTTAGCTGCACACCTGTCCTGTTACCTGTCCTCTGTCACTGTAATCGCCTGTGTGTTCTGTGAGAAGTGTGGCTCTCATCCTTTTTTTTTTTTTTTTTTGTCCAAAGAGTCAGTCTGTCAGAACCCCATAGTGATAATGAGTGTTGAGACTGGAAAAGATTCACACAGACTGTCAGGAGGCCTCACATCAGCTCTGCATATACCACACACACACACACACACACACACACACACACACACACACACACACTGAGCATATAGGCAGAGTGCTGTCAGAAAGTGGGCCGTATGTTACTTTGCATTGTGGTTGTCACAGGATCGACTAGCTGTCATATTCAGCCTGCAGGTTTCTGTGGAAGATGAACAAATTCATATCTGACTTTATTAAGAGACACCAGAGCATTATTTAGTGCGTTCACACAGTGTGTGTGAGTGAGTAAATTCATGCCTTCAATATCATGCAGTCCACCGCAACCTATACTCATGACCAGAGTCGAAACAGCTTCTTTCCCACACTATTAGCATCATAAACATCAGCATTAATTCATTTTACAAATGTGGGATCATTTCATAAAGTGACTTTGATTTTTCATTTGACTTTTTTCAAGTCATTTTATTTTCGATTTTTGATAATCCCAAATTTATACCCAAAACATACTGGTTTTATTGTTCAAAATGAATCATTTGAACAGTGCATTGGTGTAATTACACGTTTAAATACCGATGACTGAATCAATTATGTTATCGTGACTGTAGCCACAATGAACATAGCAACCAACCAGTAACACCATAGCAGTCGCTTAGCCACCTCAAATTTCGTTAACAACCGTTTCAGCGACCACATCAATGTGTACGGAATCTAGGAAGGGACATGTAGAGAGAGGAGGAAAAAGATCACGTAAAACTTTTGATAAATATTGTGTACGTACAGAGGCTTCAGTACATATGTTAGCAGTCAACTAATAATGGCTAAATAAATTTTGTTTTGCAACTGATAATGTCCATATTTATGTCCTATGTGTTTATATCTATGTTATGCAACTACAGTAACTGAAGCTAGCAGGAGTCCTATACACAATGATCACTGGCCGGGTCACCACTTGGTTAAGTCATGGTATCGGTATATGCATACTCCTATAGCGAACGCTTTTAAAATGTAAGCAACACAGCAAGTTAGTAGCCATAAACTCAAGATCCACATATTTAGCACACAATTTTTCTTCAAGAAAAAAGGCTTATAGGGTTATATGGATGATCTTGGTTTTTAAAAATCAAACAATATCAAACACCTAACGTTTTTATAATTTTAGTTTAGTTTAGTTTAGTTTAATTTTAATTAGCATGCTTCCCTTCCTTTACAGTCCCTCTGCTGCCAGACAGCCTTACCTTTATCATGATTTTTCCAAATGTCATGAATGTAAAATGATCATGACATTATTTTTTGATGAAGAGAATACCAGTAGTTTCATTTCTTAAGGGCAACACGAGAAGCAATAGATTGTGATGGTGCATCTTACACATGCCCCCTGCTGGAGTACAAGGCACAGCCTGTTGCGATTTTTCTTTCGGGTATCAAATATAACATTTTTCCTAAAATCCATAAAATGTAACAGCCCTATAGCTTTTGCTTTTGTGCATTAGACAGCAAGTCACCCTCCTCTTTAGGCACACTATAAATCCTCCCCGTTCATATAGTTTTCCTTTTCAAAACATACAGGACCATTTATATTTAATGGCTCACACACTGACTGTGGTCTCCCTGTCTCTTTCAGCTTGAGAATAATGTAGGTAAACCTGCATCCTTAACCTCCCACTATCACTTAAACTGAAGAGTAATGGTGCATCCACATTTCCAGCTTCACCTCCACCTTTAAGATTTTCACTTTGACTCCAGAATAATGTATCTGCATCTGTTTTCCTTGCTCACTCTAACCTCTTGCTCTCACATGACTCCAGAATAATGTAGATGTATTTATTTTTACACTCTCTACCTCGACCCCAGTCGCTATCAATCTGGCTTTAGAATAATGTAAGCACATCTGTTTTGCTCACCCTCCTAACCCCTCAATTTCCCCGCCACTTCAGGATAATGTAGGTGCATCTATTATCTCCGCTCACACCAGCACTGCTGTCTCCAACCCGTTTTTAGAATAATGTAGCTGCATTTACAACCACAGTCGTAACCACCACCCCCGCCCCAAACCTCTCACGCTATCGCTGCAGAGTCGGGAAATAAATAAGACACTGCACAAATGAGCTGAAAGTGCAGCTCTGCTTTAAGCTCCAAAATCGTGCAAAGATATTTATTATTTTTGCTTGTCATTTACACCAAATCACCAGACTCTGAGGTTTCTGTATTCTCTCCATCAGCTACTTTAACTTTCTCCTCATTTCTCCGGAGATACAAACACAGACGAGGTGCAGGGAGGGAGGAGAATGAAACAAAAAGCACTTGGTAGCAGATAACAGTGTTGTTGCGGCGTAACACCCAGCGTTTATTTATCATATCTCCAAATGGCGGTGTAGCTGTTGTGCTGTGGTCAGGATACAGTGACCTTAGTTGATCAACTACCCCCCTCAGAAGCCTGATAAGAGGGCTAATATAACAGCAAGCAAGGGGGGAAGGCTGTACTGTAATTATTTCTACGCTGTCAGAGGGGGAACAGACCGTAGCCCCCTTGCCGATTCAAATCTGAGGGGAAACTAAAAGGAGGAGGAGGAGGAGGAGGAAGAAGGGCCACAACAACAACAACGCCAGTGAGACAAATATCAGCCGGCCGCCGCGACACGCCTGAAATTGGACCAGTTTGTCATGCACAGGGCTGCCACATACACACACACAAACACACAACTGAAAGGCCGGACAAGACTTAATTCAAACTTTACTGGTCATACACAAAGCCGAAATACTCACAAGAAGATGTGTGAAAAATTGGTCGGAACATTACACCATATCATGTCAATGCTCACCTGCACACCGCGATTACATACAAACACACCGTAAATGAATGCTTAAATCTAAATGTTTTACACCAAACCCGCATGAACTTACAGAGGCCAAAGAAGAAAGCAAGCCAACGTAAAGTGTGAAAAACGCCAAAGATGGCAGTGATGGCAGTGACTGCAACCAATAACTACTCAATATACTCTAAGAGTATATAAATTAACGGAAAGTTTTAGCAGTGCACAAACTCTTGTCAACTATCAGCTAGTCGTCTTAGTCCGGTTCTTCAGGTTAGCCAAGCTCATGTAGTCTTACTGATGTTGGAATATCAAATACAAATGAGAGACCACAGCTGGAGGATCCTCCCATGACATTTAGATCCATTGCATGGGAACATCACATTTTCCCACTGAGTTACAATGGAAATGGACAAAGATTATGCTGACATTGTTCAATGTTCAGTTAGACCAACAAGACAGAAACAGACTGAGTCTCAGTGATGTTCAAGCAGCCTCTCGCTGCCCAGATACTAATGCTGTAGAAGGGTCTATGGCTGTGGATATGCGACCATACTCGGTGGTAGAGAGTGCAGGACTCTTTGGTCAGTGTGTTTGAGCTCCACTAGAACGTGCCTTTGTCTGTTGTGTAAACAAGAGAAAGCTGCAGTTGTTTCTGGAATTATCAACTGCACTGGTAGTCACACTCACCTCCTAATGGATCTTTAGGGCTACAGAGAGCCACTTAACAATGACTGCCCAGTACATTACTCTGGAGACAGAAATGAAAAGTCCAGTCCTGCAAACTCGCCCCATTTATGAACAGCATGGAAGTGAGCGTCTGGCAGAGAAACTAAAGGAGGTAGTTTTAGAGCGGAAATTGGAGAGGCCAAGGAAAAGTATTGCGGTCAAAACCAACAATGCAAAAAATGTTATCAGTGCTGGCCGTGAAGCTAGACCGGGTCCACCAGTGCTTTGTGCAAACTATTAATTTAGCACCACAGAAAAGAACAGTTGGCCGGCCAGGTTTCCCGACTCATCGCAAGGATCAGAAAGCGTGCTGCTGCATACATTTTTGCAGAACAAGCAGGTGATGCTGAATGTACCATTCACCTTCATTCAAGATGTTCCTATCTGCTGGAACTCCACTACGACGTGATGGAGCGTTACTTAGAAGAGCAAGGCACGGAAAAGACATTGTTGATTTATCTGACCAGGATGTGAGATTGGCAAAGGAAGTAACTGAGGTCCTTCCACCTCTGAAAACTCACAGCAACGAGCTCTGAAACTACATCTTCAGTTGATGAAGATGCTTAAGGACGTTGTCAGAAAAAACCTGCAAAACCTCTGACCCTGAATTTAGAAACTTTCAATAAATGCACAGAGCTTTAGCAAACCTTTAGTTAAAGGTTCAGAAACAGACTCCCTCTCTACAGTAACAAACACTGGTTCTAAATCGGGTTTTTGATGATTTATGGTGGCCTTTCGCTCTCACCCTTCACTCCTGTCATAATGTTTCCATGTAAATTAATGTCTGTCTGTGTGCATACAATGTTCATCACTTGGTGGTGCACTGCTTCAGCATCATTTCCAGACTTTCTGCTCTTGTTCCCTCACTACTGTTTGATGCATCAGAAACAATCGCAATCAAACTTTCCCCAAAACACATAATTACAGACAGCTGCAGAGTCATTTATGAGCAATTTCAGTTGGGTTTTTTTTTTAATCTGTCTGGAACTGAAATTCAAACCAAGTTTGTTTGACCTTGAAAACAACAAATAAGAAATCCAAAGCTGTTCTCTAGCTGCCGCAGCATATAATTGTTGAGAAACCAAAAAAAAAAAAAGTGTCAATTGTGGCTTTTATTGTGAAGCTGGGACGATGTATGGGCCGTTGTCGCTCGGTGATAGATGACACGATACCCAGCTTTCCTGATTTCGCAAATTTCTGTGAAATGTGTCCTGAGTTCATGAAGGCGAGGAGATAAGAGACTGGAAGAGGTTCACCGGCCAATAGGATTCATCCATTTCTGCCTCTTATCTGCTGATAGAGGAAGACCCTCTCTCTCCTTTCCTCTCTCCTCCTTCCCTCATCTCCTTTCAACTCATTTCCTTTTCTTCTTCATCACCATCCTTTACCTCGTGTCTCCTTCTCACTTCTTTCCTTCTCTGCTCTTCTGTCATCTTCCTCTTTTTGTCTCCTCTCCTCATCTCCTCCCCCTTTGTCACAAATCTGTTGTTTTTCTCCTCTTTCTTTTCTTTCCCTTATTCTTCCTCATCTCACCCCTGTTGTTTTTCTTTATCCTCCCACAACTCTTATTACTTATTACCTTCTTCTCCCTCTCATCTTGTATCCTTCTCTTTTCATCTCCTTTCCTTCCTCTCTTCATTCTTTCCTTTGTGTTTCCTTTTTACTTCTTTGCTTTTCGTTTCCTCCCTTTGAGTTATTTTAAGTTAAGTCTACTACATATGGCTTAAGTTATGGTCTTTATTTGTCACATCAGCACAGCAGAAAAAAAACTGCAGAAATTAAACTATCCTCCATCTCATCTCAGCTGAGCAAAAGAGCTGATTGTGAACTACAGGAAGCGACAGGGAGATAGACAACACCATTAATGGGGTATGATAGGTATGATCTGGTATAGTAGCTGCATCGTCCTCAGCTGTAAGGCATCACAGAAGGTGGTGAAAACTGTTCAAGAACTGCCATCCATGCAGCACCTCTACAGCGAGCAGTGCGGGAAAAAGGCCTACAACCTCACCACCATCACCCCAGCCACAAACTGCTCTGCCCTGCTGCTGTCTGGAATACGGTACTCTTAAACTCATTGCTGTCACTTTTCTTGCACTGCATACACTTTCCCTGCGTTAATGTACCTGTTTATTTATTTTTGCTGTGGTTTTTAGCATGGTTTACCATGGTATCATTTGAATATTGTTAACATATTTTTTTACTTTTATTTATTCAGGTGGAGTTTCACTGAGAGCAATTTCCTCTTTTTCAGGAACACCCTGATCACATTCATATAGCTGCACATTCACAGCTGTAAGCTGGTCAGTAAAACCACAGTCTGATCCACTGGCCACTGAACAGCTCTGCTGGAGCAGTTGGGGTTAAGGGCCTTATTCAAGGGCACCTTGAGGGAGGGGCAAGCGCTGCCGTCCAGATCCCAGAGTGAAATGTTTAGGTCTGTTTAAGACCCAGAATACAAAAGACAGATGCTAAAAGTTTTGTTGAATGTGTTCGTTTACGTCAAGTGTAGGATTTATATTGTATATAGTTAACAGAAATATGATAGTATATAGAGGAAGTGCAACACAATAGATTAGAAACTGTAGAAATGTGTATTCTTAAATGTTTTTTTGCAGTATAATAATCAATGTTAAAACCATGAAACATAGTAAATAATAGAGCTGCGCTGAATAGAGTTGGAGTGTAAAAAAGCCACAACAATGGTAACTGAACTTTTGCAGTATTTCCTCAGTGTGTTGGCACAGATCTTCACTGATTCACTCTGTGTGTTTTACTGAAAAACAGGTTCGAACTGTTTGTCTTTAAAAACCTCAGAGGCTCTCCACAGTTTCCGGTAAAACTGCCAGCGCTGCCGTTCATCTGGCTGAGACACTAGATCTTCTTTAAGACACTTCAACCCTTTTTTTTCTGTCTTTTTGTTTTTTTTTTAAGATCTCTTAAAACAACATTGATTGTTTCCCAGAATGACTTTCTGTCGCTGTGGTAATGATTATGCAGATGTGGCACAACCTTTCCATTTGACGGGCGGTTCCCACAGGGGAGGCGGTGACATGGCGGCTGTAGCCACGGCCGACAGGCGACCGACATGCCCCTTCCCCTCCCCTCTCCTCCACCCCACCCGACCCTTCTCCTTGTGCTTAGTCTGGCCTTTTCCTGGATGGTGGAGGAGGTGATGGAGGAGTGGTTCTGTTCAAATCAGCACTGGAGCTGTTATCTTAAAATGAACGATTCTATGATAACAAATAACCTGAAATGCACTGAAATGACAAAACTTCATTCAGGATATCATCAATTGTGATTTATATAATATATATATATATATATATAGTATATATATATATATATATATATATATATAATAATAATAATAATAATAATAATAATAATTATTATTATTATTATTATGAGTTTAATTATTATTATTTAATTTTCAAGAATTGAAGAATATACTACAAGAAATACTATTCAGCACTGTTTCACAGTGTTGGACAGACAGATCAACACTTTCAATACAATGCAGATTTATACATTTTTTATATTGATTCTTGATATATAACGTATGCCAAACTATTCCAGTCAGATATACCTGCATACATTTCTGGGTCCTTTAATACAAGACGAATTGTTGGGGATTGTAATGACACATTTTGGTAGTCTGTACATCTGTTCAGTCTGTTATAATTTTGCACATTTAGTAGAGGTTGTTCACTGTTCATGACAAGTTTCTCTACTTGCAATATAAAACAGTCATAATTAATCAATTTATGTTCGCGTATCTTTGCGACACCTGAGGCAATAAATCAAAAAACAGACTTTCTTAAGAAAATATTTGACATGCATCAAGTAAATGTGTTTGGACTGTGACAGAGTAAAACCTGCTCTCATGTCTCTTAGCTTCTCGCTGCTATTCCCTCCTCCAATGACACACTGATTTATTCTCTCTGATGATTGGCCCTCTGCCGTCTCATTGACAGCAAACCTTCTTCATCATATCTCCACTTTTCCTCTCCTCCTCCTCCAAATCATTTTTCCTTTCATATTAAGTTTTTTTCCCCTCCCTCTGCTCTGCCACTGGATTTTATTTGACAGGAAATATTCCAGGCGATGTGGTGTGGTTGTAGATCTCGGGCCTTGGCAGACAGTATTGATCGGGCTGATTTGCATACATAAATCTATTGGCTATCTGACACTTGCCAATATTCTGGGCAGCAGGGAGTGGCGGTGCTGAGTCGGCCGGGTCACATTATCATTGGTGATGGAGCTTTGATGAAGTGTGACAGCGCTGCACAGCTGCTGACTGACTGGCTGAAAGACTGCACTGTAAAAAATAATGGGTCAGGTTTAACAGCAGTTTGTGGCTTTTTAAGGATATATTTGTCAAGACATGTTTTTATTGCTTTATGATATATTTTTAACAGAACACTTTAATAACAACTAATTAATCAAAGTACCTTAATGAAATATTATTTAATGTTATTAATGGAATATGGAATGGGATATCATGGAAATTAGGATATATTTTATCATAAGTTGTTGATGAAAAAGATATGTGAGTATTTAACCAGTCGTCAGGTTTTTAGCTGCATTAACATGGTAGCTCTATTGGTTGGTCAGTTCAGCACTTTGGTCCTGATTGAAAAATCTCAAAAACTAATTTTTTACATAAATTCATTGTCCCCGGGAGATCAATCCAAAATGTTTTGATGATCAGCTGTGTGATTGTTCATCCAACACCACCACAAGGAGATGAAATATCTCGACAACAATCGTATGAATGCTATGAAATTTGATTCACACATTCATGGTCCCCAGGTAAGGAACTGTATATATCAAGTATCATAAATCTAGTAAACAAAGGGCAATGTTAGAAATGTGAGTTTAGTCAAAGTCACAACTAAAACAGAACATTTTAAGTTTGGTCACACAGTGTTAATACTTGATGTTGAAGCAGCATGGAGGTGGTGGTCAAATGTCAGTGGAACCAGCAGTAGGAGTAGCAACTTCTCAGTATGGGGAACACCATATTGACGATACCCTTTAATGCAGAATGTGCCGATGCTGTAATAACATAACATAAATAAATTTATTTTAGTTTTTTTTTTCTAAATTAATAAACAAAACTCTGTAAGATTATGGACATTATCTGTAAATTAACAACCAAAGTTGTAAGTAAGCATTATGCCAATAATGACACATTTTTGTATAACTATATTATTTATACAGTATTTCTTCTGCTTTCTTAATTTACATACACATTTATGTAAAATGACAATAATTGTATGCAATGCATTTGTGGCTCATTATATGCATGTTTATGTCCACACCATTAATAATGGTTTTCTATGTAATTTGTAGGTAAATCTTATTAGTTTTAAATTCTTTTGAATATGCAATCTCAATTTCTTCTCAATAATTCTGGACACAAATGTAGCAAATCTTCATTACATCAAACATAAAGAGTACAAAGCTGCACTGCTCTCTTGAAGTTGAAACCTTCTGCATGATTTGGACAAAAAAGTAAAATGAGTAAGGACAAAGTCACGAAAACAATACATTACATTGCATTGTCTGTCAGGATTTAAGCTAGTGAAAATATTGTTTTTGTTCTGACTTTAAGTGGCCTCTTTTGAATCAGAGATCAATAAAAGTGAGAATACTTTTTTATATTTAACAGGCAGAATCTGACATGTTGCTGTACCTGGCAGTGAGCCTAGAAGGTAACAAACTCCAACTTGACTTAAGGACAAATTGGGCCGTTTTCATAAACAAAAACACAAATCTTCTCAACTTGAGCTCTGCTGTGGAGCTGCAAAGAAAAAAGACAGGTCAGTTTCTTTTTACCATCTGCAGGGAGCTTTGCTGTTCACAAATTTGCTGTTAGTAAGATTTGTCACTGAAGTCACTTCACTTCAGATCACTACAGATTTGGCTGAGATCTGGCCGTCAGATCACCTTTAGCGCAAGTGTCAGGTTAGATTTCAATGTGTGACCATTTATAAATAATACACAGCTGTATGACATGTTCATGTGCACGAGGTCAGCTACTGCACCTTCATGAGCTGTTTAGTTAAAGACATGACAAACATATTTAAAGTGTTAAATCTTTGTGGTCTATACTGTTCTCACTCCTGACAGGAGACTCTTGAGGGACCGCAACAACCTGCAAGTCACCTGTGGTCCACCTTGCTGTGCTGTAAACCATAAACCGCAGGTAAGGATGTCTTCAATAGTCTATACAGTTACTTTACATATTCTGGCTGTAGTAATATCAGATACAGCTCAAACACATTATTTTAGTAAAGGCATAAAAAACATTTAACAGTGAAATATGTGTAATACTTTTGAAAACTAATGAAATAACATCATCATATGGACAACCAATGGTGGAAGGTAGGTGTTACACCACATTCTCTGACTCTCACTTGGACATGTTTTTATTACATATCTTTATTTTGATAGTTTTAGTGGACCTAAATATGTAAAATTATTCTCCGGAGAGTAGGAATGTCTGGGAACGTCAGGGAATTTCATACAGTGACAAAGGTTTGGCTAATTGCTGAGATGTCTCACTCTGGACCAAAGTTACAGACCAACAGACCAACTGACCTTAAACAAAGCAACCTGTGCCTCACTGTCCCAGATTTCATACGTCCATAGGATTTCTCCCGTTTTATTTGAATAATGTATGAACAACGCCTGCAGGTTGTTAACCACTAACCTACTTGATAGATGTGACTTTTTAACAACAGTACACGTAGTAAATATACTACAAGTGCTTATTACAGTATGTGCGTGCACTTGAGTGAGTGCATTCATGCACATCTTTATGTGTGTGTGTGTGTGTGTGTGTTGTGAAGCAGTGCTGCCTCCAGTTTCTTTGTTTCTGTCGGAGGAAAAGGTCAAAGCAGCAGAGAGAATTAATTGAAGAGTGAGAGAGCACAGCTGGCTCTGTCAGACCAACCAGGCCTGTGTGTGTGTGTGTGTGTCTGTGTGTGTGTGTGTGTGTATGTAAAAGGGTTTCATGAGCTACATTTGTGCACCTTACTTAGTCAACAACCTCGTAAAATTGAATCCATAAAAACACACGTTTTTTTTGCAGTGAATGTATAGAAATTGTGTTAATATAGATTTATGTATTTCTCTGTCTGTCCCTTGTATGTGTGTTGGCTTCAGTATTTATATGTATATTTGTATGTATGTACATTTTTGGATACGTTTGTATGTACTGGGTTATTTTAGATTTAAAAGGGTTCCAACTACAGATAATATTTTTTGAATTATATAATATTTTCTTTTTATAACCATTATTTATTATAATATCTATGAATTATTTAGTGCATAAAATGTCAGACAGCAGATGATACCAGATATCCTTTATACATCACCTGTAAATGTTTGGTATTTAAACTTTGCCTATATATACAGTATATATAAAACCTAAGTGGAAAAAAAACAAGAACTGAAGTAAAACTTCTTCTAAAGATCAAACATTTAGATGAACTATGGACAAAAAAAGGCAGAGTGGGTGTTCAACATATCTGTCTGTGTGTAAAAGTGTATATAAACTGCACTATAAACACTAAAAATCATTTAATAGGGTATTTTTACTTCAAAAATATCTCAATACTTCTTCCACCACTGGTGTGCCTATGTGTGTGCATGCCTTTGCTTTTTACAGTATTTTCTGAGTACCTTTGTGTGTATATGCTCTTGATTGTATGTATACATTTGTGTGTGTGCATGTGCGTGTGTGTGTACTCCCTCATTATCTGGCCATGTTCCCGGTGTTGTGTCGTCGTGGGAACGTACCGTGACAACCTGCTGCTTTCGTATGCAGGAGACCAACACTGATGGCGGAGCAGAGTTAATAGCTCTTCTGTGGCAAAGCTCTGATCCTTCAACAACCCCCAAACACACATCACCGGCACCCCCCCCCCCTCCCTTCCACGCTGTGATACAAACACCGAGTGGCACAATTTAATGAAGTTCTGTTCTTTAAAGCAAGTGGCGGTTTGCAGGGTTGGAGGGAAGGGGGGGAGGTATGAGAACCTCCCTGCTCCTTCAGCTCATCTGTTTCTTTGAATAGTTTCCACGAGCCGATCGATGCGCCGGTTTTCTCCTGGCCTTTCAGCGCTGTCACCCGTCATTGAGGGATGCAAATTCACGTCAGAAACTGGCCTGACACTTTTCCTGTCGGGCTCGGCACTCGAAAACGCTGCAGCTCAGCAATAAACAGGGTGAAGGCCTCGTCTCTCAGAAGGCCGACAGAGAGAAAGAGAGACCTTTTCCATCAAAGTTTTCTCTCTCCGTCCTGACAAGATAAGGATGTGAAAGGACACTTGGTAAAGTTCATCTGTTTCTAGATGGAGAAGCAACAAAGTCAGAAAAAAAGGAATAAGTTCTCTGATAGTTGACTGTTGAGATGGGTTCAGGTGAGAAATATATATGTATGTATACATACAGTATATAAGCCTCCAGTGGTTCAGTCTACTTCCAGTCAAAAAAAACATACATATAAAGTACCAGTCAAAAGTTTGAACACACCTTCTCATTCAAGCACAGCAAAGCTAGCAAAGCACCCTCACACCATCACACCTCCTTCTCCATGCTTCACAGTGGGAACCACACATGCAGATACCATCTGTTCACCTTCTCTGCATGTCAAAAAGACAAGGCAGTTGGAACCAAAAATCTCAAATTGGGCCTCATCAGACCAAAATGCATATTTAGACTGAAGAAGAAGGACAAGGAATGGACTTCCTTGTCCTTCTTTGTATTGGTTCCTTTTAGTAGTGGTTTCTTTGCAGTAATTCAACCATGAAGGTCTGATTCACACAGTCCCCAAAAGTTGATGAGATGTGTTTGCTTTTTGAACTCTGTGAAGCATTTATGCAGACTCTAATCCAAAGTGCCCCTAATTGCAGATTTCTGTGACTGGTTACTGTAATGAACTTGAAGCAGAGGTAATTCTTGGTCTTTCTGTCCTTGTGCGAGAGCTAGTTTCATCAAAGTATTTGATGGTTTTCGTGACTACACTTCAGGATACATTAAGTTCTTAAAATGTTCCGGATAAACTGACCTCCATGTTTTAAAGTAATGATCAACTGTTGTTTCTCTTTACTCATACTTCTTGCCATAACATTGATTACTCCAGTAGTCACATAGGGCTATTTACTATATACCAATAAAACATCCAAGCAAAACAATTTCTAACAAAACAATTAAAGCAATTTCTTCTGAAAAACTGAAAAAAAGTGAAGTAGAAACATCCTGTGTCTAGTCAAACTTTAGAAATTACTTAATTGATTATAACAACATTCAGTATCAATGCAAGAAGTTTATGTAATAAAACTAAGGACCATAGTTGCAGGTATTGTACAAAGGGAGAATTGTAAAATTGTTGGTATTGGGTCATCATTGCATCATTTAACATAACCTTGGATATGCAGAATAGTCCAATATTGATGTTTTTGTCTGGTGACATTGTTCGGCAGATTGCAACACAAGAGTCAAGGATTTTGGGCTTCTCAGCTTTCATTTGGTGCTGCTACTACTGACACTGATCGTACTCTGTCAGATATTTTTGCAGAGACAAGAGAGAGAAAGAGAGTCAGAGACAAAAGACAAAATGAAAGTGAAAGACCTTTTCTAGAAAGTTTGGTCAGTCGATCCTGACAGAATGAGAATGTGAAACAGCTCTTTGTAAAGTTCACCTCCGTCTGCTGGAGGATAAAACTGAGAAACAACAAATTAGGAAAAAAGTGCAAAAGTAAAAAGAGCAAAAGAGGAAAAAGAGAGTAAAGAAGACCTCATAGTCTAGGTAGGAAACATAGTAACTCACCTCAGATACTCTGGCTGTATATTTGATTTCATGACATTTAAGTGCTTCATGACTAAACTCAAGCTTTATATTTCACTAGTACCACTATACTTTTTAAATTTTCTCAGTGTTGGGTACTTTTTGGCTGGAGCCCTTTTCACAGGACCAGAATTTCTTGCAGACCAATGTAACAGCTGCAGAAGTTTTTAGATAATACTCTCCGTATTCCACAATTTTTTAGGTTTTTGGTGTAAATTTGTGAGGCACATCTAGTTGTTCAGCACAGAGCGGCAGTCATACAAAGATATCCACCCAAAAAGCAAATCTGTAGAAAGAAAAAGGGGTCGTAGACACATGCTGCTGCATGACTAATAATTTATCTTTTAATACAAACTTCTTGGGGATACAACTGCCATATTATGCAGGCAATAAACTCTCGACCAAACCTTAAAGTTTCTCTGAAAATACTCAATGAGGTTATCAAGGTAGCTCATATTAATGGATTTTTCTGCTCATGGTAAACATCTGTACTGTACTATTGGTGACTAAAATCTTACCAGAAACATTTACTAAAAAAACACCCTCACTGCCCCACTCATCAACTCCTCCATGTGACCCCCTTTACCTGCACTCAGAATGATCTCACAGTTACATAGCCCCTAACTTCCTCTTATCCCTTGTGGAAAGAAAACTCTCTGGGAGGAATACCTGGCAGAGGAAATAGGATAATGGGAGGACTTTTTGTTCAGTAACTTCCTCCTCTTGACCCACTTTAAAGTTGTTCGGTGAAGTGAAGTTTCTCTGAGAAAGATGTAAAAAGAAAGAGTCTGAGAAAGATGCCAATGTAAAGAATAACATCTGTGTTTATTAGTTTGCCAGTTGAAATGTTAATGCTTCCCAAAGTCTCTTGACTTTTGACACTTTTAAATCTGATATACACCTTTCAGGCTATTGGGGTAAAATGTGCCTTTTCCTTTGCAAAGAATACATTTTGACCTGCTGGATGCAAGGCATCTACTTGTTTGCAGATGATGTGGTTCTGTTTGCTTTATCAACTCTAGCACACAGTGTTTGAAGCTGAATTAGAAGCAGCTTCACCACATCATTACTTTACTTCTCTTTCTATCTTTTCATTTTTTTCTTTTCTTTGACCTTCTGATCTTCTTCATCCTTCTCTCATCTTTTCTTTCCTCCTCTTCCTCCATTTCACCTCATTTTGTTCATTCTCTTTTTCCATCTCACCTACCCTCCTTTAACCCTCATCAGCTCTTCCTTGCCTTGACCTTCACCCTCTCTCTTCTCTCTCTGTATATCTCTTCTTGTCTCCTATCTCCTTGCTCCCTAAATCATGCTTTTGTTTTTCTCATCTCCTTGCCTCCTCGCTTCTCCGCTCTCATCTCATCTTCTCTCCACTTTCCTCTCTCTTTCACACTTCACCTCCTCTTAGTACTTCTCTTTCCCTTCATCCCCCCCTCCTTCCCCTCACCTCCCCTCTCTGCCTTCGGCTTATTAAGATTTCAAAGATACAAATGGCGGCGGGCTGATTGCTTTCAGGGAATCTGCCTTTAATAATTACAGGTGGAGAAGCTCGGGGTAACGTTGGCGGGGCAGAGACTAATGGAAAACTAGATTTTTTCACTGAATTAGAGTAAGGAGGGGGATTGATCCATATATTGACAAGCCATCAACGGGCCGTAGATCAGGAGAAGTGCTTCGGACTTGTCGGAGAGGGCGGCGGCAAACTGGCTCTGATGCTCTGTGGCATCTCGATGCGCTTCCTGTAGCCACTGCCGGGATGCAAGGAGGATCAAACCCACCTTCATCTCCAGGACTGTGGAGGGAGGACAGGATGGAGGCTGCAGAGTTAACCTTTTTTTCTAATGACTCCCTCCTCCTCTTCTTCTCATGGAGGACCTGAATCAAAATGTAAATGCTGGAGCCACAGAGGGAGCAGGGCTTTGGGATCTGCTCGTATTGATTATATGAAGTGAGTCGGAGTCGCTCTGTTCAACAACCAAATGTGTTTTCCCCCGATGCTCTGTGACAAGAATTACTCAGCTGGCTTTGGGCTCTGTTGCTAATGACATTTCTGATTTCAGAGTACACACATTCACTTTGGCCTAAAATTCAAGGACTCTTAATGTTTTTCACAATCCTATTTAGCTCTAAAAGAGGCATTTTTTATAATGTGACTCGACATTTATCATATTAGTCAATAATGAATATTTCAATACCCAAGATATTGTGAATTTGTTGGTGGAAATAGTAATCTCAATGAAGAAATGCATCCACACACACCAATCTGTGCAAAAATCTTTATTTTGCAAGCTTCCTTCTTTAAGGAAAGAACGGGTAGCTAAATAGGTAATTAAATCTGAATCTGAAACCGGATGAGCTGTGTTCGAAATAGTAATAACATGGAAGAAATATGATATGAATATAATATTAGATATCACATGTTAGATACGGCACAGTGGTGCAGTGGTTAGCACTGTTGCCTCAAAGGTTCCAGGTTCGAACCTCAGCTGGGGCCTTTCTGTGTGGAGTATGCATGTTCTCCCCACGTCTGCGTGGGTTCTCTCCAGGTACTCCGGCTTTCTCCCACAGTCAAAAGACATGCACCTAACAGGTTAATTTGGGACTCTAAATTCCCCGTATGTGTGAATGTGAGTGTGAATGATTGTTTGTCTCTGTGTCCTCTAGGGGTGTCCTCTCCTCTAGGGGTGACATGGTAGGCACTGCCGCCTCACAGCAAGAAGTTTCCTGATTTGAGTCCCCCACTGGCAAGGGCCTTTCTGTGTGAAGTTTGCATGTTGTGTCTGCGTTAGGTGAAACCATGACCATGACCCCTGACCTCTGTGTGAAGGAGGGAAGAGTACTTCCCTGATTTCCCTGTGGAGATAAATGAAGGATCATATCATTAGTGCAAGGCTTTAGTTAGGTTTACTAACTAACAGATTCAAAATCTGTATCTGATCAGTAGATTACTTGGTACAATTACTTATGAGCAAGTAAAGGAAGATGATTTTGTCGGACTTGAGGGCTAAAATGAACTTTCATGCTCAGGTTGTATAATATAATTTCTAACTGATAAATGCAAGATTGAAGCTAGCTCTAAAATGACTGTACCTTCACCTAAAAGAAATGTTTTTTTAAGAACATAAACCCTCTCCATGTCTCTCAAACTGCACTGTAGCAGCAGTAAAACCCCCACAGCTTCCATTAAACCTCAGTTTGCAGAACAGCACGCAGTCTGACCCCCTCAGGAGTTCATATATTTTACTGTAAACACTGATGTTAAAGCTCAACTTTAATGCTTTCTGGGGTTTTTTGGTTTCTGTCCCCTGAACGGAAATTAAACTTTCACGCTTTTTGCTGTACAGTAAACACACCACATACAGGACAGGAGTTTGTGTATTTTAAAAAGTCCATGTGAGGTAATTTTGTCGTCTCGGTGTGTGTGTAGAGGGGTTGTTTCCTGCCAGAACTCTTGATTTTTTTCTCATTTTTTTGGGTGGTATGATGTGTTGTGTTGTGAGCGCTGTGTGCTGTAGCGAGGCGATGCAGCTGACCGATCCATCCATCATCTGCTTGTAGTCTCTCTGCTACTCGCTCCTCAAACTCGGTTTTTGTTTGGAAACCATTCATCATATTCCTGAGCATGACACACTGGCCAAAAGACATCCCAACCACAACTGTGTGTGTGTGTGTGTGTGTGTTTCTTGGTATGCAGTCATGTATTTGTGCTACGCATTAAAACAACTCAGTACCAAAAAAACAAAAACAGACACAAAATTGTCCCCGGGATATTTTTCACATGGCTAAATTTATTAAGGTGAAGGTTAAGATTCTTGGAAAGAATTTTCTATTTTTCATCTCAACGATCATTGACTGTAATGTCCCAACTGGACTGAACAGAGCTTCAATGTTCATGAGCTCATGTCATGCAGCTGGAGTTTTATTGTAATTGAGCCCAAAGCTTCTAACACCAATGACAATATCTAAAATATCTAAAGAGGTAGAGATTACATTTATTTGTTCACATACAAAAAATAGACATAAAATACAAATAAAAGCCAAAATATTTTCAGTTGGCAACAGGTGGGGGGCTGCCTCCACATAAAGCTAACACAGAGTAACGTAAGAGTTACGTACGTAAGGTTTCATTGAAACCATTTAAAGGCACTAAAACTCTCACTGAATTCCTGGCGTCCATTTCACAAAATTTGCAACATGCAAGCTGTGATTTGCAACATTATTTTTGAGCATTTACTAATCAAAACAATTAAATTCATATTTATCTGCAGCAGGAACACAACAGGAAGTCCAATTTTTTGTTATCCCATCCAACATCCAGTATTATTTTACACTCAAAATATGCACCTATACCTGTGTAGAGCTCATAAAGTCCTGATTATCTTATTCCTTACGGATAATAAATTGTCCGCACCATGCGACCTTTTAGGATATCAGGGGCTCTGAAGACTGTCACCAACAATAAAAATTCACATGTGATGCTAAGAAAATGAGATTAAGATAGTTGTTAGTATGATGCCTCTGTGTATATGCATAAGGGCCTTTTATTAATTAAGGTTTTCTTGTAGTTAGTTAATAATTCATGCAATAAACATCTAATCATTGTAAGTGGACAACATGCTCTAGGCCAGACCTGATTCTTATTAACTAGATATATCATCCTCTTTTTCTGCTTTATTTAACTTAAATTAATGTTTTTGGCAGATGAGTTTGTAGATTTGTAGTTTCATATTTAACAGAAGCTAAAACAAAAAGAAACTTGATTTGAAACCATAATTTACTCGCAGAGAAATGGAGCAGAAATTCGGACACTGCAATTAGTTTTTTACCTCGAGACAGGCCAGACCTTTTTATCTAGGTCTCTCTCTCTCTCTCTTTCTCTAACTCTGGCCTGCTTCCCGTACATCTGCGGACTCAAAGCTACAAATGACGTGATTATGATATATCATGTAACAGAGAAAGTCTCTTTGTTTCTGCCGTAAAAGAAAGAAATCAATACTGGGGTGGTGCGGAGCCTTCAGGGGCCACGGCGTCTCCTCTGGACTGACCAGGTAAGGGTTAGGCCCGGCCGGGGGTTTGGCGGGCTCAGAAATGCTGATTCTACATTTAGCCTGACAGTGATGCATGTTTCGGCCTCGGCGTCCGGTTAGCCCGGTACCTGAGGGTCCGGCCGAGGAAGATCAGCTGCAGACCAGGATGAGGTTAAGGATGGAGGAGGAGCAAAGGGGGAGGCCAGAAACCCAGAATTATTTTTAGAGCCAGCAAAGTCTGGGAGGGAACGAAAGATGAAGGAGACAGAGGGAGTATTTTTTATGAGGGTGGGAGACGAGGGAGTTGAAGAGAGAGAGAGAGAGAGAGAGAGAGAGAGAGAGAGAGAGAGAGAGGAGAAACAGATAATTCTGTGAGAGAAAGACGAGCTGTTCAAGATTTCAAATGAAAGTCTACAAGAATTTTTATTTTATTTTATTCTGGTGACACCTTTGGGAATAACCAAGAATTTGCATGTTATCCCAACATTATCAACATTTGAACACATGGCTATTTTTGCTCAGTTTTCACTTCTTTATCTTTTTAATAAAAAATACAATATTATAATATTTAAAAATATATATAACAACATTTTTGGTTCTTCAGTGTCACAAATCAGGCACATGAGAAATAAATAAAAGTGAAACAAAAAATAAGATTATAAACATTAAACCCATAAATAAACATCAGCATGTTGGTATTATCATTGTGAGCATATTAGCATGCTGATGATGATTAAGTAGCCTCACGTAGCCGCTACGGCTGTGGATGATTTGGACCCCATGTGGGAGGTACTGTATTTGTCCTAAGACAGTTTCTGTTCATCACACGTTAAATATGTATGTGTATATGAATGGATAGA
This sequence comes from Argyrosomus regius, assembly GCA_946959425.1. Classification (NCBI taxonomy): domain Eukaryota; kingdom Metazoa; phylum Chordata; class Actinopteri; family Sciaenidae; genus Argyrosomus; species Argyrosomus regius. The sequence continues at coordinate 19,763,470 of OX336890.1, forward strand.
GGAGTATCAGTGATGATGTGACATTATGAGCATCAGCACATCAAAAAACAACATAGTGACTGGCTGATTAGCTATCTGTGTCTATCAGATAACCCAGACCCAGACAGATCCGGACTTGAATTGTGAACTTCACCCTACAAACTTCAGACTGTGGTAGGTCCATCTCATAATATGAAACATTTAATAAGTTTAAGCTTAAATGAGTGCAGTAATATATCTCATAGAAAGAGTGTGCTGTTGCTATTTCACCAGCAAAAGACGTGAAAACCCTACACCTAACCCTCTAATGAGGAAAACGTCTATGTTTGATGATATCTTGTTTGTTAATTACTTCAGATTGCTCTTGCAGGCGGTGCTGTGTTTAGGCAGCTTTAGAGAACTAAAAATCTCTTTAGGTTTTTTTTTAATTTGCACTTTATTCCTGCTTCCCCTCCACCATAGGCGCACACACACACACACACACTCTGTCCCCTCCCTGTTTGTGATGTTGACCTTTGGCCTCTGACCTCTCAGTGGAGCGTGTCGAGGGTCATCATTAGACTGGTCTAGAGCCTGTGGGAGACATCCAGCACACACTGCTCTGACTCTCTAGATAAAAAGATTTGAAGATTGGATACTACTGAGGGTCGATGTATTGAATTACCATTACTGTCTGTTCTGTAATTCACTTGCTGGTTTATGGACTTTGCAAGTATGTTTTTCTAAGTCAGTGATTTTACTAATCAAGATTATTTGAAGGGTGTCATTTTCATTTTAACTTTACACTGTGTTTACAGGAGGCATACAGTGCATGTGTGTTTGCACAGGATGATGAGAATGTTGGCTGAAAATCTGATTGGCACAGTAAAAATGCTACATCCAGGGTGACTTGAGAACATGGACGTTTACGTTTACTTACTTCTGTGTGGTCAGAATTTGGAATCCTAAAATATTTTGATTATTGTGAGTTTGAGATTTATGCTGTCTGAACTGAACCATCTTTCTGCTGTCTTTCAACAAAGTTAATGACAATGAGATCTAAACTCTAAACTAGGGATGAATGATTGATTTAGATTGATCCGTATTGGCTAAAATAAATCATTCTTTACCGAACTCTACAGTGTTTTGTGCGTCTCAGCCTGTGAGTGTTGCAACGCTGCTCTCCATTATTATAAACTCCTAGACTGAGTTACAAGAGAAGACATGGCATTTTCAGATTTATTAGTTTTGTCCATCACCACAGTTTATAGAATCACTTCCTGCGTTAACTTTGACCTACTATACTGACTGTAGTTTGCATTATAAAGAGAACAATGACTCGAGTCAACTCAAGTCCATATCTCTGCAATTTTACAGTGCTGGAAAAAGTACTCAGATCTTTTAGTTATTGTAGAAATACAACCAAAAGTACTGCATTCAAAATCTTATTTGAAAAAGCACAAAATTATTAGCATCAAAATATACTTAAAGAAGCAAAAATAAAAGTTTACAGAAAGGCCTATTTCAGAAGAACATGTATTGTATTATATTATATTATTGTGTTGTTATAATTATTGATGAATTAAGTTCATCACTTTAATGTTGCAGCTTGTAAAGGTAGAATTCATTTTATTGACTTCATATATTGCTGGGTATAACCTATAGTCATACGAGTTTATTAGTTGATTTATATTAATGTGTTAATAATCAAAATCTGAGAAGGGACGACAGCAAATACATGTAGCAGAGGAGAAGTATAAAGTAGCATAAAATGGTAGCTAAAAGTAGCTAACATACTCAATATTTAGAGTACTGTACATTCCACCTCTGTAGTCCTGTCTTCTTTAATTGTGCAGACACTTTTCTCAATACAAAACTCTCCACGAACACATAAAGATGTTGCAAATAAAACATCAGAAGTCAGACTAATATCATACAGAATCAAAGTTTTTCCCGTGTGTTTCCATATGGGAATAATGTCGACAAATAAACAATGCTGACAGGAATGTGTTTACAATAGATAACAACAACAAAAAAAGTAGCATTTGTTAAACTGCTGGCAGACTGTGCAGCTGGCCAAAAGTTAAAAATAAGGCAGAGGTCCTCACAGAGAGCGTGTAAATCCTCACACAGGATGGATGTAGCTGTCGTTATTGCCGTTGTTGTTGTTGTGTCCACCATTCCTTATAGAGACAATGGTGTTAATGAGCCTCACATATCAACCACAGCACACTCCATCCTCTGTGTGTGTGTGTGTGTGTATGTTGGTCAGGGGCTGTATATCTCAGTGTGAAGGGTTGGTTTTGCTTGTATTTGTCTTTAGTTGTCTTTTGAAGCAGCTCAGACTCAGACTGAAAAACTAATCCACACTTAGACAAGATCAGTGACTGACAGCTGATAGCTTAGCCTCTTTCATTCAGCTGTAACCAAATCAAAAACTATTGGATGGACACTCAGTTTTAATTAAGCGTATTATCTCCCCAAAACTCTACACTGAAATCTCCTTTTATAGACAAACCTCATGACATTTTTGACGACAGCACCCAAATTCTCCGACCTTGGACTGTAAATTATTACGACTACAGCTCTGGAGGTTTCACCTCTCACTTGGTTTGAAATCTCTGATTATCGGGCAGGTACAGCACTAGAGTCGGGTGGGGCGTCACGGTGCGTTCACTGTCTGTCAAAGGCAGGATGTAGTAGAAATTCTCTGTTGAAATCAGGCTCAGGTTTGCCATCTGTCAGCTCTGATGGCCTGGCTATCGATCCAACGCTTGGGTCACACCAGGACCCTGACCCCCCACATCACTGCCTGACACACACAGACACACACACACAGAGGCAGGTTTAGGTATGTGACAGTAATGTGACAGTCATTTTCCCTTTGTGATGGCTGTCATTGTCAGCCTGCTGAGCAGCTACACAGCCGTCACTCCGAACCTTTTTATCCAAAACTCGCATAAAACCCCAGCAACCTCCATCACAGGCTGATCCACATGCTGTGTGTGTCTGTGCGTGGGCACGTATGTGTGTGCTGTTCAGTCAGACTTTAGGCTGATAAAATACACAGCAACAGCTAATGACAGGCAAAAATAAATTAAATATAAAAGAAAAACAAATGGGGTGTTTTTGTTTTTTTAAACATGACAAATTGACAGCTGCAACTCAGGAGTGTACGATAAGTGTGTGTATGAAGGTCTGGATGATAATTTAATGTCATTAACTTAGCATAAATTTAAAATATAGATTATATAGCTCTAATGTTTATATGTTTACTGCCTGCTTGCACTACTAACAAAACACTACTTTAAATTCTTTTTCATATGATATAATGTTTTGGGATTAACCTCCATAACATTGTTTCTACTTATAGACAAATCAGCCAGCTGACATTTGCATTGCACTTACAGTACCACCCCGGCACTTGCAAGTGTCATTTCTGTCACTGTAATCAGAATAATAATGCTATCACATCACATGATGTAATAATCTCTGTAATAATCTGGACAGATTTCTTGTCAAATGCACTTAGAAAGTGAAAGCCTTTGGACAAAATATTGAACAGGCCTGTGAAAATAGGACTGAAATACTTCAGAAGAACTTCATTTGTAATGTTATGCAATGTAATGTAAGTGTTCCACCTGTTTGTCCTCCAACAAACAACCCAACAACATGATGGGTTTTCAACCCAACAACATGATGGGTTTTCAACCCAACAACATGATGGGTTATCTCTCTGCAGGGGTTAAGTCAAAGGCTACTGGACCTCCATCTGTTCTCTTTAGTTGTGCCCTCTTGTCCTGAAGATTATTTTACAGCAGAATACAGTGTCATAAAATTATCAGTAAGCAAGTAGAAGAAATAACAAAAGGAGGCCAATATATATTCTCTAAGATATCTTTGTATTTCATTTTAATTTGCTCCCATGTCCTGTTGGACAACTGGCTTTGCAAATTTAGAAAGTAAATACTTGTTCTTTTAAATGCCCAAATGATGACACTAGTCATTGAAAAAACATTGTTGCCTGATTGCCCTCAGTCTTAGTTAAGCCTTTAAACTCATAATCCTCCATTAAAAGCTGCTGCAGTGAAGAATTGGTCTCTTTCTATTGCCATTTTTGCAGTTCTGTGAGATGGATGATCAGGGTTTCCTTTCTCTACTTACACGGCCTCCTGGTCAAGATGGTTACGCGCAGTAATCAGGAATAAATCAATCCAGGGTAGTCTAATCAGTCCTGCACGAGTGTCCAAGGAACTGAAACAGCCGGATATAAAGTATCAGGATGAACTAAGACAAAACACGTCACTTTATCTCGGAACGGGTCCCTCAATTTATCGATATGTACTAATTTACACCTCATATACTTTTACGTAGATTGTATATCTGTATTCTACATAAGCATGTTATAATCATTGAATGGTATATAAGTTCCTATTTTTTAGTTCAGTTTCAAGTTAAGATTTTTGTTATTTATTGTAATTATTTTATCTGTCTTATCTGCCTCTCTAAGTAGTATGTGTATTTGTGTTATGTGTGTTTGTGATGTATGCCGGACTTGGCTGATGTATAGCTACAATTTCCCAAATTATAAATCAGGGGTGCCAAATGTATGGCCCACGGGCCTGACAGGGAGTCTACTCCAGACCACTGGATAACTTTGCATAGTGTAAAACTGTGTAAAGTCATCCAGTGGAAAAAAAAACAATGGAAAACTGCCCGTTGAGGTTGTGCTGTCCGAGAATAAAGTAGCAGAATACATAGATTTTACCTTCTTATGTACAGACAAATTGCCACAATGTGTCAGCTAATGTTCATTTAGCATTTAACAACCAGTGGAAAATGTCTTTGTCAAAAAGTGAACAGAGGTGTTGGTGTTGTAAAGAAAATTGGGCCACTTGGCCTATTTATTCCCCGAGGTTAGCGTACTTATCATGGTGAAAAATACAACTTGCAAAAACAACTGAGAACAGAGAAGATAAATGAATGGTTGGTATGTTTGAAGAAACAGCAATCTGTTTTTAGTCGTAGCCGTGAGATCAGCGGTGCAGCTGTGAGAGCTAGCTACGTTACTGCTAACGAAATAGCATCAGCATTAGAACTATACTCAGGCCGAGGTTGCATTACACTTTCTTGTTTTCTGTCATTTAATCATAATCTATTATTACCTGTCATTTCTAACACAATTTTTATTGAGGTATGTTCCTTACTGTCCAACTTCAAAACACCTCCGTAACTCTCCTTCCCTTTCTTCAGCTGGCTTTCAGGGTTCAATCCAGACTTTGAAAAACACTTAAGCAGATCAAATGTGCCGTCCTGCAGCTGGGACATACAGCAGAAGAAACAGCAGACAGGAGCACATTGAACTGGAATTGGTACTCAATTAAGAGTCACTTTAATGAGAAGAAAAGCTGTTTTTTCCTTTTTCCTGTTTACCTTCAACTGCAGCTGATCTATTCAGGTTACTCATCATTGACAGCGTAAAGCCGATCTCATTTTTCACTTAAAGTTTATAACACTACATTTTTCAGGTTTTCTTCAGGTGGTTCTGTAGCTGGAAGGTCGCAGGTTTGAGTATTTCTTCTATCCATCTCTGTCGAATGAAACAAGGCTCTGGGACGACCTCTGACCTCTGACCCCTCTTTTTAAGGTACGCTCTGTTTTACACATGGTTAATGATTAAACTCTGAAACGATTATTCATTTAAACTCCAGGACACTAAAACTCTAATTAACTCATGAAACCAATACAATTATTTGACCATAGGACTCAAAAACATCTCAAATGTGCAAGAAAAAGCTAATTGCATTCTTTGTCACTGAAACTGAATGAGGATGGTACATTTTACAGAATACCTTCAGGACATAAATGATTAATTATGAAATTCTGTGAATACCAGACACAAAAACTTCACTGACATATTGAGCAGTGTCTAACGGTGATATGGATTCTATTGGACTCCAAAAACTTTCCGTGTTTCTCCATTGAAACTGGATACCGGAGACAATTCTCAATTTAAACAGTGCTAATGAAATCCTCCCTACAACGGACACATATACTAGATACAAATATTATCCACAGAAACCTCTACTAAAGTAATGCATTAATATGTATTATTAATTATATTGTAATGGAAATTGTTGCAGTCCAATACTCTAAACTGTGTTGGAGCAGAAAACCCAATTAAAATAAACAAGCAAAAAATATCATCATTGGTCAGAAAACACCAAGCATTAATACGACAAACATTTTCCATTGAAACCAATGTTGTTAAAATTCTCACCATTTGGCTGGTATGCTAATTCATTCTTGTGAACATAGAGCACATTGATACTCAACATAAACATGGCAACACTGCTCACTGTGACCATGTTAGCCGCTGACATTAGCATTTAGCATTTAGCTTAAAGCACCACTGTGTAAAAGTAGCACGGCCGCCACAAGTTTCACTGTGTGTGTCTTTTCAACATTTCAGTAAGTATCCATATAATTCTACTGACATGATGCCTCAGACCGGTACACTGATCTATAGGAGAAGCTAAACCATCTTCACGCAATGCCTCATACGTATCAGAGTGATCTCTTCGAGACTTTAATATTGAGTTTGTGGATATTTTTTCATTACGATAATCAAACTGATGGACAGTAAGAAATTGAAATTCTTAATTGAAACAAACACAGACATTTTCTATGCAAGCTACTTTTAACAAACAGTACCAGTATCTGCAGCTGTAAAACATCCAAACTGTGAATAAAATTCACAAAACACTCACACACAAACTAGCTGAGATGTGTAAAATAAAAATCTAAAACACACACACACTCTCTCCAGCTGGAGGACGAGGCAGCAGTAGGCGGGCGGTCCAGTTTTTCTTCTTCATTAGTGTTTGTGCCTGCAGGTGTTAAATAATATTAATGACCTCCAGCGTCACTACTTACCTCTGCGCTCGGCCTCGCCTCAAGTGATTTTATCGACTCCCGACTCCTCAGTCAGTGTGTGTGTGTGTGTGTGTGTGTGTGTGTGTGTGTGTGAGATTATTCTGCTGCGATATTATCAGGAACTTTAATAAGTTGATTAGCAGCGAGGCGCTATCTGCTAACTGGATCTAGATGATGATGTTGATTGGACGGAGCGCACCGCCATCCATCTTTCTGATTGGCTAATAACTGAAATCCATCACAGTTTCACCCGGCTTTGGTCATGGTGTGTGTGTCTCTCAGTGTGTGTGTCTCGTTCACCCCACTTAATCTGCTTTATTTCATTTTCTTCTTCTTCTTCTTCTTCTTCTTCTTCTTCTTCTTCTTCGTTACCACCCTCTACTTGTTTGTTTCACCTTCGTCTCTCTCTGTTTTTACTTTCCCTCCCCTACCTCCTCCTGTTTTGTTCTCTCTCTGGTCCTACCTTTAAAAGTATTTTTGTTCTTTTCACTTCACCCTTTTTTCTCTCCTCCTCCTCTAGGTTTAGAGAGCAAGACCTTGTGATATAGGACACACACACACACACACACACACAACACATAAAGAGGGTGTATCTTAGTCTTTCAGAGCAGAGAGTAAAACTTTATTTCAGTTCAGACGGTAAGAGGGAAAGAAAGAAGTTACAGGAGAAATGTTAAAAGGAGTCAAAGAAAAAGAAAAACAGGAGAATGAGGGAAGGAAGGGAGCAAGAAAGGAATGAAGGAAGCAAGAAGAACATGAAAATGAAGGGTGGAAATATGTAATTAAGGATGTAGAGAAAGTAATGAAGAGTAAAATGAAGAGAAAGACAGACTGAACTCTATATAACACACTCAACAGAAAGAAAAGAAGAGGCGTGTGTGAGAGTGTGTGTGTGTGTGTGTGTATTGATCGGCAGCAGTAACCACATGTTCGGCCAGTATTGATATTCAGGGTCACTGAAGCCAACAGCTCTTTGTTCAACACACACTCGCACACAAGAGTGCACACGCTGTTAAACACACAGTGGTAAAACATAACCAAATACCTCACACAGCAAAGAGACACGATAAAGTGCTCACACAGTAATAAGAATATGAATAAAATAGACAACTATATTTATAGAGCAGCTTTCTAAACAGAGTTAGAGTGTTTCTGGAGGCTGTCCTCACTATAAAAATCACAGCAGTGGTCATTCGTTCAAAGTAAAATAACAATGTGAAAGTTTGTTGGAACCCTACAAGACATCATAACATTTTTATGATTTCCTGCCAAGTGACTAATGAGTGAGTAATGACTTGTGTCTCATAACCAGAGGTGGAGGTAATGCGTTGTTAAGGGGTAACTTCAGTAACACCACATGTGAATCTTGCTTTTAATTTTTCTATCACAGTGCTGCAGTGATGTAGAAGTGTACTCTGGGACACACAGTGACATCACTGTTGCTGGTGGTTAGAGGTACAACACAGCACGTTTCTGGCCGCACACAAGTACACCCAGCAGTGTTGTGGCTCGTGGTCAGAGGTGAAACAGACTTGAAGTTTTCTAAAAGAGAGGCAGCAAAATGAATTATTAAGTTACTCTTTTAAACACCATTTTAAGGGCTCAGTGTGGTTCCTGTATGTACATGTATGGCGTTATTTTAGATTCTTAATTTTGTGTGTGCAGTTGACAACGCTGCATAGGTTGTGAGGATGTTGAGGCCTCAGATGAGCAGCATAGAAATAAGTCTAAAAGACCACCCGCCCTCTCTAGACTTGCATTCTGCTCTCTCAAAAATCTGGACTTTTGGATAAATCAGGGCTTAGCTTTTTGCATTGATTTTTACACTTCATAAACGAATCGGGAAAAAGAGAAAAACTTAAAACCAGGACAGTTATTTGGCTGCCCCACCACACATCACTGCACCATCTGCACATCTTTGCCTAGATCCCAGCTGGGCTGGACCTGAACCCAGAAGTCGTACCTGTTACTTACTGGTGGAGGGCTATTTTCCAACTCAGTTTAGATCAAACACTTCTGTACTATGGTTATGCCTAATAGCTTTGAAAATCGCGACATGGGGGTGTCGGTCAGTCGGTACAGCATCCGCCCCATGTACAAAGGCTCAGTCCTTGCCGCAGCAGCCCAGAGTTTGAATCCAACCTGAGGCCCTTTGCTGCATGTCATTCCCCATCTCTCTCTCTCCCCACATTCCTGTCACTTTTCAGCTGTTTCTATACAATAAAGCTTCAAAAAGGCCCCCCAAAAAATATATCTTTAAGAAAATAGCGACATGGCCAGGGTATTGAATTTGATGAATTTATTGTTTATCATTGTTGGGTTATATGGTCATTCTGAAGCACCATGAGTTAACAGTTGAAGTTGAGCATAGAGGCTACATTATACATACAGTATATTATACTCCGTTAAAACAAACTGCCCACGGTGGTGCTGATGCAGTATGTTGTGAGGCATTGCTGTTGTTGAAAGAGGGTGAAGCATCTCTCCATTAAGAAAAACGCTGTGCGCATTTACGCACGAGGCACAGCAGCGTACATCATTGATTATTTGACAGGATCAGTCAGGATCTAATGTTGTGGGTGCTTCTACACATCTTATAGGATACACATACGTTTATCCGTAAACACCATGCACTATGTCACTTTGTGCTCCAGGTACAGTCATCCGTGAGAAGTACATAACGCTTTAGGGCACTAAGTCAGACACCACCAACTATTTCACTGATTTTGGTGAAACTGGATCATATTTTATGGAGAAAATGTTTTCTGGTTTTCCCTCTGATGTGCTCCGGCTGCTCTGCATCAACTCTACATGATTTACAGAGTTTCCTGATGGACAGTAAAGTAAACTGCTGCTAACTGTAGCTGCTGTTAGCTAATGCTAGCTCAGTTTATCATAAATATTCATGTACAACTGTCCATAATGAGAGTGGTATTGCACTCTGAAACTGGGGGCGCTAAATTGCAAATATACCAATTTTTATACCATGTTGCCTAAAAAAATATTTCCAGCAGTTACAGTTTTGTAGCTTTAACATACTTTGGATGCAAGCAAATTTGAACTGTTAAAAGCTCCAGGCACTGGACACTTGAGATATCTGCATGTTGTGTTTGACGGAGCAATTTTAGGGATCACAGTACTCTCAGACACTATACACAGAATCACACTAAAGTACATACAAAAGACGAAATCACATGTGTGTGTGTGTGTGTGTGTGTGCGCGCGTGCAACACATGCATTCTTCTAACTTGCTCTAATTAATTCCTGCCTACTCTTCTCTGGCTGTAATGTTCCCACACCTCACTGTCTGACACACCTGTTGACTGGCTGAGGTGTGTGTGTCTGCGTGTGTGTGTGTGTGTGTGTGTATGTGTGTGCAGGCACGTCACTCTGAGTAATTAGTCTTTGGGCTGAGCAGAGAGCCAATACACTGTTTCCACAGCCGCTGAAACTCTTGAGACTCACCATCTAACACACATACACACACGCACACACAGATGCAAGCAGTAGCAGGTTAGATTAATGTGTGTTGTGTTTGTCGTCCCGGAGGAAAGCAGCTCACTTAATAAAGAAAAATAATTCCTTTCCTCTTTCTCTAGATTCCCTTCACTTTCTGGGAACTGTGTGTATGTGTGTGTGTGTGTCTGTGTGTGTGTGTGTGTGTTTGTTTGCTTGGCTGAAAAATGCTTTTGTTAATATTTTGGATCAACATGTATTATATTATTTGGGTTTTACACAGCCTGCTATATCTTACTTTGCATTGCAGGGACCTACTGTTTTTTTCTTTTGTTGTTTCATGTTACTAAAAACCAAAATGTCAGTGCTCAGATGATTTAAACACCTTTACTAGTAACCGAGGAGATAATATATGGAGATATGAAATGCATTTACACTATACCTCTTCATTTCTCTATTCATTTTCAGGTTCAAGATTTGTTGTTATTGCTACAGTTAAACAAAATGTCACTCCTCACTGTGGCCAAAGTGCAACATAGAAGCATAACAAAGGCAACACAACAAAACAGACACAATAATAAATAAACACAATAATTGCCAAAAACTGCAGTTCCTCAAACAGCCACTTGAGGCTGGCTACAAAACGAGTCAATCTCCAAAAGCCCCCATATTAAAACTTCATAGTGTAAATAAACATGTTTCTGCCTGGTTAAAAAAAAACAGTTTTGGTCTGCATGTTCATGTCAACTGTACTGAGTCTGAATTTTTATTTTTTTGACTCACCTGTTCAAATTATATTAAGACTTAAAGTTATGCATAATTAAGGGAATGGCTGTTTTGATTGACAGGTGAGTGGTTGAAAGTTTACTCTTAATCTTGAAACCACTGGTTGACAGAACAATCTCATCATAACATCTATTTAGTAGCTTTTTAACATGCACATGATCTTCCTCAGCAGATGATTTTGTCAAAATTGAAATGTTCATATTTTTAAATTTATGCGCATGACTTCTTGTTCATGTTTCCAAGATCTAGAGCACTGTATCCAAAAAACATCCACAATGGGAAGCAGTAAAATGCATAACAATGCTATTATATATGTATATATGAATTAATTTTTTTCACTCATTATTTTGCAGTTAAAATAGAAGTAGACCAGGAAGGAAAGTGAAATTATAGGGCTATTCTAGTCTGCTCAGCTCAGATGCTGTGTGCTGGGCCCCCTTTCTCTCTGCGCTCTCTGGCTGAGGTAAAGTTGACATCTCCAAATGAAGCATTCATGTATTGTGGCAAGTCAAAAGATTTTTATTGCTGTGCAAAGGCAAAACTTTTGACAGCAGAAGTCAGTCATGTGTTTGTTTGTGTTACATTTCAATTGTTTGTTGGTGACGAGTGTGCTGCTAGCGTCTCTATCAGAGGTTTATCAGTGTAGATGTTGCCAATTTATGCTGTATTTTTAAAAGTTTCTCTTAGCTGAAAAAGTATGGGAACCGCTGATTTTGAGTGATAGGTCCTTAAAATGTAATCAAGTACACACACAGTGCACAGAGAGTGGTCTCCAGGGGCCAACAGACTGTATTTGCTTCAGGGCTCCTAAAGTGCATTAATCCAGCTGTGGTGATAACAATATTCATTTTAGTAAAACCAGGTCCATGTCAGGCCCGGGTCAAACATCCCTGGATGGTTTAAACCAGGTCTTCCAAAAGGTCTCACAATGATTTTAATTTCTCTTCACTGGTTCACCGTCCAGTTCAGCATCAAATTCAAGATTCTTGTGATCACTTACAGCTCTGCATGGTCAGGCTCTTGCCTACATCAGAGATCTACAACCTGCAGTTCTCTGAGGTGCTCTGGGTTTGTTGGTTGTTTGATGCTCTGCTATTGAAAGGTGCTATGTAAATAAATTACTTGATGATAATAAATCATTCATTTAACCAAATCTTAGCAATGAAACAGCTGCTAACCTGCTGCTAATATTTAGTAATTCATGACCAAAAAGTTTTAGTTCAAGAGCAAATAATTCGATGGACTTTTTTCACATAAATTATTACAAAAATCTTCCTCTTGATAACAGCTGTACTCTGTAAGCATAAGCATAACGTCAGCATCATTGCTGAGTGTTTTTCTTTAGGATGCCACACACAAACACACACACACAGTCCAGTTGAAGGAGAGTTGTATCATCATTTAGTCTTGTTTTATTTCCTCTGTTTCCTCATTAGAAGCAGGAGATTAAAGCTGCCCGGCCATTGGTCTTCATTTGGACCAACACACACATTGATAATGGACCTGAGTGTGCGTGTGTGTACATCTCCCAACATGCATGTATGTCTTTGTACTTACTGTGTGAGCTTGTATGGATGATTTGTTACTACATGTTCAAGTGTGTGTGTGTGTGTGTGTGTGCGTGTGTGTCAGGTGACTGCCTTCGTAATTAGCCGGGTCAAGCTAATTGACCTTGTGGTGTGGGTGCGTGTTAGCCGCAGATTGCTAACGTTTGTCGTGCTGTGACTCTGAGCAGTGATGGATGTGTCTGAGAGCTTGTTACACAAACCAACAGAAAAACCAACAAAACCCTGTGAACCACAGTGAACCTGCAGGACTTTACTTGTTTTTATTTATAAGTGATTGTCAGGGTCAGACCACCAGCAAACACCCAAACACATTGTCTGTTTCAACTGTTTTCCTCCATGCAGCCTCAAAATATTGTTGGTTCCCTGATTTTGTCTGAACCCCGAAATATTAAAATATCAACCAGAAAGCTGCTTTTTATTTTTATTTTTTTAGAAGAAGGGATTGAGCTGCACTGCTGAGTTGTACTGCAGGTATTTAGAGCAGAATTCAATAAATAAAATGACTGAATTTTCTGTTTTATATCCATATAAATTGACTATATTTAGGTTTAGGGCTGTTGGATGGAGAAGTAAACATCTGAAGATCTGTGTGAAGCCTTTTCCACTATTTTCTGACATTTTAAGCCTAAATGATCAATCGATTTTATTGTAAAAATACAGATTATGAATGACAGATTACTCGCTATTCAAAATCAATGATTTGTTGCAGTCCTACTTTCAAGCGTCAAGAAATTTTCCCACTGTAGGGCTGAAAGGTGGCTGTAGGAAAATGTAGTTTCAGCCTTTATAGATGGTGAAGTACTAATGAAATATGTTTTCATGGCAGCCTCACAGACATTAATATACCTACCTATGTTTGCAAGCTTCCAGTCTTCTTCTTTCCTACCATTTGCTGGCTCATTACTGTTTCTTGGTTACTGAGAAATTAGGAGGGATTACAATGTTAAGTACATTTTGCTGTCCTCTGTAGAAAGTATTGTTTTATCTCTGGAACTTGTACTTAAATGTTAAGGTACACTACTTTTACTACTTTTTTTTTGCAGCTAAATGTATCTTCTGGAGAACTTTTGCCAGCAAATGACAGAGGAATTCTGCTTGCAGATAACATGAAGGAACAATAAATTTGTTGATTACCCACTGCCCACAATGTAATGATACAAGGTTGGTTGAAAATCAGCAAAGTTTCTAAATACTTTTTAATCCTCTGAATACAGTCATTATTATTAGTCATTATTATTTTATCATAATTTTTCATTTGCATGTAATTATACATTGGATCACATTTGTGTGAATTGTCTGACACTGATTCTGTTCTGTACAAACTGTTTCACTTCTGAACATTGAACATAAATTTGGGATCAGAGCAGCGCTGAAGTTGCCTTCAGCTAACAAGCAGGATAGATTTGTTCTCCGGATCCAGTCCTGACCTGTGATCGGCCTCCTCGCTCCATACAGATCCACTCTGAGGCAGCGGCGGCGGGTTATCGACGCCTCGTGGCCATTATGATTTATACCGAGAAACATCCAGTCAGCCGGCTGCTGGCGAGCCTTTTTACAAATGATGAAACGATAAAAACAGGAAGTCATATTTCCTCACAAAGGCTTTTTTTTTTTTTTTTTTGAAAAATTAAGACAGAGCGGTGGAGATGGATGAGGCTTTAAAGTGACGGCGGTGGTCTATGACTGCTATTGAATGGGCCGCATCCTTAACAAATGTCCCCATCACTCCTGCCTGTGTAGTGAAGCTCGATCGCCCGCCCCCCCCCTCTCGCTCTCCCTCTCTGCAGAAGATGGATGTGTGTGTGTGTGGCCTATGACAGAGTAATGTGTCCTGGCATGCTAGTTGGGTTTATTAGCAGAAACTAGTTATTTCTGGGCCCCCCTGTGAGTGTGTGTGTGAGTGTGTATCAGCAGTGATAGATGCAGTGTGGCTCCAGTTGATTTTGTTCATTTGTCAAACGGCTGGAGAAAGGGTTAATCAGCTCTCTCTCTCTCTCTCTCCCTCTCTTTCTCTTTTTCTATTTTACATCTCTCCGTCTCTTCCTCTGTCGCAGCTTCTCTTCTTTCTCAATTTGTTTCTTCATTCTCATTTATAGTGTCATTCCCTTTCTCTTTTCCTTTTCTTCTCGTTCCTTTCTCCTGTACATTTATCCCTCCCTTCTCTATTTCATTATTTTTTTATCTTTCTCTCTTTTGCCTTTCGTGTCATCTTACTTTCACACATGCAGCAGCACCCAGAAAAGTGATAAAAGTGCACCTGTGTTGTCATTTATGCACAAACAGCTGGTACAGTATATCCAGGAATTTCACTCAAGAGCTTCTGAGGTGTGTGTGCAAGTCTTTGCTTAAAACGCTACCTTGATGAAAAGTTGTAAGACATCTGGCTCGAGCAAAAGGTTATTAAGGTAGTCAGTAAGGTAGCTTTTATGAAGTGCGAGCAGTTCTCTGGACCATTTCTGAAGCCAACACTGGTCCAGATTTGGCCCATGATTTCCCAAAACAGAAGTCCTCACTCAGTTTTTTAGAGCTGGTTAAGTTTTGTTCCAGTGATTCAACCCTGATTCCAAAAGAGTTGAGATGCTGTGCAAAATGTAAATGAAAACAGAATGATAGTGCACAGTTTCAAAAAGCAATTAAGATTATCAGTTTGAACATTAAACATCTTGTCTTTAAACTGTATTTAATTGAATATAGTTCAGAAAGGATTTGCAAATCATTGCATTCTTTTTTCCATTTGTTTGACACAGCATAAAGAATGGGCGACCTACGTGCGACCTCTCATTTCTGAAGAGCTGTTTTGAAGGTCGAAATCTGTGGCTCTGGCTGCCGCCATGTTGGTAGTCCTGCCTCTGCCACATCCCAGCTAATCTAAAAAATAAAAATAAAAAAAAGGAGCCGGATGGCGCCTGGGTATTCAAATAAGCCATCTGTAACAATGTACACATGTCAGTCAAAGCAGCCACACTGTTAATCATGGTATGTTAATTAATAATGATTAATTTGATGATGGTGGTGTGGTGACTTCTTGAAAATTCAGCCTCAGTACAGTTGTCATGAACGGGGAAATTAGCTATAGAGACCAAAACTGTTTTTTGTACCAGATTGTAAACATGTTTATTTCTGCTGTGAAGTTGCACATTTTAACATGGGGACTTATGGAGACAGACTTGTTCTGGAGCCAGCCTCAAGTGGCCATTTGAGGAACTGAAGTTTTTGGCATTTGGCATAGGCTTCACTTCACAGCCACGGAGGTTACCACTTGGTTTTACACTGTGCCCCAACTTTTTTAAAAGTGGGGTTGTCAAGCACAACAGGCGGTTACAGCTGACTCAGCTACACAAACAACTGTCTTATCATATTAAAGCCATCTGCAGCCAAACTATACTAGCAGAAATTAAGAGAGATATCAGAGAATTTTTTTTATTTATTATTATTTATTTATTTAATATTTTTATTGCCACCAGAATAAAAGCCTGTTTTTTTTCTTATTATTTGCTCATTCATTTATATACTTAATATTTTATTATGTTTTTATAACTTAAACACAGTCCATTTGAAATATGATCTGAAATCAGTCTAAAAATCAAACACCATGATAAAGTGAGAACTGACAATCAGAATGAAAACAGTGATGGAGAGGAGGAAAAGCATGTAAGAGAGAGATGTAGCGATAAAGTCCAAAAGGAAGTAAGAAGAAAGAGAAGAATAAGGCGACACGTGGGAAACAAACAGTAAAAAAGATCAAAAGTAATAGCCCGTAAAGAGAGGGAAGAATAGGAGGATGAAAAGATAGAAACACACACACACACTCATCCCCTGCTATCCATCCATCTCAGCTTGTGGAAATAAGGGCCTCCTTGTTGTCAGCTTGTTATTTTTTCCCTCCTCCTCCCTCGCTCTCTCTCTTTCTGTTCATCGCTGCCTCACTCTCCCTGCTTCCTGTCGTCCGCCAGCGTTCTGTCATGTGTGAAGGTATCGATTTGCCAGCGTTTTAACCATCAAACTGCAGCTCCGCTTTTTAAACAATATCTGACGGACTGAGGGAGGGAGGAGGACGAGGGAGGGGACAGATGAAGGAGGAACCAAGGAGGGGAGAAAATTGGGAGAGAAAAAGGGAGAGGAAAAGAAGGGATGAGTAGAAAAGGGGTGATGAAGAGGAGGAAATTATGAGAAGTTGAATTATGAGGATGAAAGAGTGAGGAAGAAGAGCATAAGTTCACCTTTCTTATTCAGCTGTAAAGAGTCCTTTTCTTGAATGATAATATGCAGAAATTCGAGAGAGAGAGAGAGAGAGAGGATGGAGGAGAAGACTGGGGATGGACAGAGGGAAAGGTGGAGGAATAAAGAGGAGAAGACAAACATGTCTCCTTTGAAGCTCCATCACACTGGCCTCACCTCCGAGGGCAGACAGAGTCATCAAAGCAGAAAATAGAGAAAGAGGGAAAGAATAGAGGGAGCTGGTTTGAAGAACAAAATAGATGGACGGATGGGGGAGGAATAAAACTGTTTGTTTTTTTTTTAAAAGAGAGATGTAAGCATTAAAAGATTTGAAGAGACAGGCAGAAAAATGTGACAGACAGAGTAGTTTATAGAAAAAGACAGTAGACCAAAGACACAAAACAGAGAGAGAGAGAGAGAGAGAATGATTAGGCGAGATTAGGAGAAAGAAAGAAACCATATCAAAATGGGGGAGGATACATCGGTTAAATCAAAAGAAAGAGAGGGAGACCGTGGAAGCTGTTGGGATTTAAAGAAAAGGTAACAGAAAGATTAGGAGATAGAGGGATTGAAGAGAGAGAGATAAAAGAAGAGACAGGGACAGATGGAGGAATTTAAATGATGAAAGCGTTCAAAGAAAAATGAGCAAAGAAAAGAAAAGCAGAGTTGGGAGATGGAGCGATTGGACGACAACAATCTGACTACTGAAAAAGACAGAGACGGAGAGAGACGGAGTGATAGAAAAACGAGTGTTAGTCCCCTTTATGGATCGCTGTTTGCTCAACCAAAGTTTGGCAACATTGATCTGCTGCCAGCACTGCATTTATCACTGTGTGTGTGTGTGTGTGTCTGTGTGTGTTCACATTATTCTGTTTCTATTTAACAATCATGCCAATAAAGTAGAGTACATTAAAGTGTGTGTGTGTGTGTGTGTGTGTGTGTTTGATCTCCAGACCTCCTGCTATGAGTTCACACACAAACACACACTTGTCCGCGGGGTGTTAAGGCCATTCAGTGGAGCATCTCGTCTTACTGGTGTGTGAAAACAATAAGAGAGATGGAGGAGGACGAAAAATCCATCCATCCCACTGAGAGAGAGAGAGAGAGAGAAAGAGAGAGAGGGAGAGAGAGAGAGCTCCATCATCTTAAAAAAACCCTCCTCTCTCTCTGTAGGTGGTTTCAGTTTTAACAAGCGCGTCGTCTCTGATCCAAACAGCTGAGACAACATGAAGAGTTCAATCAAAAAAAAATCTAAAAATCGATTTATCAGGGGGGCTGTGGTTCAAATCGACGCCATAATATTATAGGATAATTCCTCCCTTTTCCTGTTTTTGTTTTTGTAGTTTTGTCCGTCATTTTGATTAGTCATCATTTTTCAGCCATCACGAGCCATCAGTTTTCAACAACTGAGAACTGAGAAGCTCAGCTAGTCGAGCAACACAGGCAGCCCTTTGATCGTTGACAGTCGTCCATCTCACGCAAGTCTTACGCCGCACGTCAACAGCTTCAGTCTTGCATCACTGTCACACCTGGTGTGTTCAGCCACAGTACTGCTGTGGGCCATTTGACAGCGCCACAACTCAATACACTCTCTTTCACTACAGGAACTTAACAACCCATAACCTGGAGTACATGACTGAAAAGGTAACAACAGAAATTATGATTAAATCAAATCAAAAGAAGAGAGGGGCTCTTCAAATGAATGATTTGAAGATACCCCAGACCAGCACACACCCTGCTAACCAGCTGTCCAGACAGCTCCGTCCCCCTGGACTGGCTCCTGCCACCAAACACAAATGCCCCATCCAGCTAGCTTTCTTTTTTATTTATTTTTTTTTGGGTGGAAAACAGCTCAGTGCTTCTTTTTCTCTGGGGAATCAGAATAAGCTTAACTGATTGTCACTCTTACTCACTCTTCGTCAGTAGTTTACGCAGGTATACAGAGTATAGATACTTATTTTTTAGTCAGCATTGGGTATACCTACTTACTGATGGACATCATTCAGCAGTTTTTTTCTAGGATAGCAAAGACAACGTCCTCTTCGGTCTCTTCACCTCTGCCATTATATCAATAAAGGCTGCTCAGCCTGGTTACATTGCCTCTTGCCCAGCTTCCGTTCTGACACCACAACCCTTCTGCATTTCTCTGCGCCCTGGGACTGAGAAACTCGTCTTCCTAGTGGTCCAAAACACCTGTGGTACAAACACTAACACCCCAAAGTGCTCTGAGTTCACAGTCAGGGCAGCCCGGCTAGCTAACATCAGCATTAGTTCACAGCAGTTTACTTTACTGTCCGTAATGTGCAGGGCAGTCGGAGGACATCAGAGGGAAAGCCAGAAAATATTTTCTCCATAAAATATGATCCAGTATCACCAAAATAAGTGAAATAGTTGGTGGTGTGTGACTTAGTGTTGTGAAGTATTGCATACTTATTGAGGGTGATTGTATCTGGAGCACAATGTTACATGGTGTATGAACAGACGTACGAATGTTGTTTTATGGCAGAAAATTAACACAATGTAGCTTTAATTTCAAAATGTTCATTTACATAATGATCTTTCTTTACAGGTGACAGAAGTCACCTGACAATGTGCAAATACCATTGGCTTAATTTTGTGTTAACTAAATATGTAGTAGTCTTACATGTTACTGTTTATAACACAGACTGTTTATCCTTTGCTTTTGTATAAATGAAGAGTGTAGCGTCTTCTCCATGCACCACTACACCACTAAGTGAGCAATACATTGAGATTTCAAACACATCATTTTGCATCCCACTGACAGGTGTAGGGGTTGCAAGTTTTTCAGTTGGATAAATTTCAGCTTAAAGTGAACAGGCAGTGATTTTGTGTATATTATATTTAACTGTTAGTGGGCGTCATCATCATGTTTTGCAAGGGTCAATTCACCATGAATAGCTATTGCTTTCTCCAGTGTTTGAGTCTGTATGTATGAATAGGGTGTTACCCAAGTAAGTGCGACCCGAGGCATATTCTTATGCTTTTGTTAAGACTTACGCATGCAGCTTTATTGAATGTGTATTGAGTTGTGAGCGCTGCCAAGATTTATAGTGCTCAACTCTAGCTGAATGCATCCAGTGTGACACTGATGAAGGACTAAAGCTTTTGCTTCTGACTGAAGCTAATGCTTTGGCTATTGCAGCGTCCCCAGTTCACTTCCAGCTGAGGATGAGGATTTGTTGCCCCTTTTCCACGCTGCTCAAAAGTTGCTTAAAGTTGTTGCAGGGAGAGAAAGTTTTTGAGTCTCTGCCCAAACCTGCTGCACAATACAGACCTACTGCTGCCTGTGAGTATGAAGCGAGAGGGGAGGGAGACACCCCCAATGTTGTTGGAAGAAGAGCCGCTCAGCATGCATAGGAATGAAGAAGAATATAATATTTGAATATATTTT
Organism: Argyrosomus regius; assembly: GCA_946959425.1. NCBI lineage: Eukaryota > Metazoa > Chordata > Actinopteri > Sciaenidae > Argyrosomus > Argyrosomus regius. Next base: position 19,783,804 of record OX336890.1, read on the forward strand.
TCTTATATTCTGTCTGAATAAATAACTAAATTTATCGCAAGCTGATTTTTAGAAATTAACTCTGAAAAGCTGCTAAATCTAGCCAGAAATTCGCCAAGTTGGCAACACGGAGAGATGCACTGCCCAGCTAGGTTAGGAAGACAGACAGACTAGAGGGAGATGCACTACAAGATAGCACAACAACTTAACGTTACTGTCATTTGCTGACATCAAACTTGGAGAGGCAAGAACACAAGTTTACCTGATTGTTGTTCCTGCAGCTCACTTTCATGATTTTACTCTTCTTTATTCTTCATCCTCTCGTTGAAGCTGTAGACATTGCCACCCAGCTCTGTATGATGACAGAAGAGCGTAGACTTATTTGGGACAACTGACATGACTGTATCAAGGATATTTCTACATGAGCTTGGGAACACTTTGGAAAAACTTTGTTGATAAACACAGTTTGTCACTGCATCACCAAATGAAAGTTAAGACTCTATCCTGCAAATCGAAAGCCACATTTCAACAATATTCAGAAACATCACTGACTTTTCTGAGCCCAAGCTCATCTGGAATAGACTGATGTAAAGTGGAAAAGTGTACTGTGGTCAAAGTCCACATTTCAAATTGTAATTTAAATCATGGATGTCATGTCCTCTGGGCTGAAGAGGAAAAAGACCATTCAGATTGTTACCAACGCAAAGTTCAAAAACCAGCATCTGTTAGCGTTAGTGCCCATGGTATGATGGGTAATTTCCACATCTGTGAATGCACCATTAATAATGATTGATAAGTACCCCTGCAACATATGCTGCAAAACCTGACGACAGATGACGTCTTTTTTAGGGGCGTCACTTCTTATTCCAGGAAGACAAAACCAAGCTACATTCTGCATGTCGTATATCAAGATGAATGAATGGGTTACACGACAACATCCGCAGCATTTTATACATTTGCAAAAATAGAAGTGCGGCTGTCAGGAAGAAAACACCAGTGAAGAACAAATAGAAATTGTTTCTATTCTCTGATGTGGCTGTTTACAGCTCTGGGTTAACCAGGGATGCAACCATCTAATATGGATCTTTTCTCCACTTTTAGTATCTTTTTTTCTCCTTCTCACCTCCTCTGGTTTCTCAGCCCTCCTCTCGTTCTTCATGTCTCCCTCCCTTGCTCCTCCCTCTGCTCCGGCCTTCACTGCTAATTAGTTTCAGAGGGAGAGGAGAGAGAGGAGGGGGGGGGGGGAGAAAAAGGACAGATGAGGAGGAGAGAGAGAATAAAGAGAGCACAGCAAAGAGCAAAAGAAAATGGAGAGTTAACTAAAAATCATTCTTACTGTTTCTACAGTGACTACTGCTAAAACTACTGATGTGATTACCACAGTGAAACTGACTACTGCTTCTTCTTTTATTATATCTACTGGAGCTTGACGGGACAGGGTAGCTTTACTACTGCTACCTACTGCTACTATTAAATTAAGACTCCACTGATTTTACTCATAAAAATCACGTACTAGTCAAAAAGAAGTACGATGCTACATGTGAAAATTATTCTTCTGTAGCAAGCTTTGTCAAGTCTGTGAAAATAAACCTGATGATGTCATAGTGATGTCATCGGGACATGCAGGCCGAAAGACAGCAGCAGTGAAACAGCACAAAACAGAAAAATTACCTCATATACAAAAATGTCTTATTATACCAACAAATATGAAACATTTAATTACTAGAAAACTAGAGAAGTATCCTAGTAGATTTAGAACAAAACAGCAACTGCTACCAGTCTTTGCACTTTTACCCAACTATTGTATAACTTCTACCACTTTCACTTACTATTGCAGTACAGCTTTTACAACAAACACTCCTACGATTACTGGTATATACTATGAAAAGCCCTGCTACTGTTAATACTACTACAAGCATTACTTCTGCCTACTACAGCAACAGTTTCTTCTTTCATGCCACCACTAATGGAGTTTCGCCATGCCTCATACTCCACAATCATCAATCACAATCCAAAAACAAACACACCCTCCCAATTTGACGGTCGATTTAAGATGCAAAAAATTCCCATCTCTCTCCCTGCTCCGTCAATGCCATTACTCCCACGTCAGCATCACTGCCTGTTCTTCAGCCCCAGCACCCACCTACAACCTTTGGGGCTTTTACGATATTTGCTCATAACTCCTCAATATCTGTATCATATCTGTGCCATCACATTGAAATCAAATTAGTGTCAGTCTCAGGTTTGAATTTCATCATAGTAATTAGTTAGTTTAAGTTTATCTGTCCAGGAAATCTCACTGAGAACGCCCTGACAACACATAAGAAGTGACATACTGTACAACTTATGCCATCACACATAAAAGTATTGTGCCTCACATATTCAGAAATAAGACAAATAAAATAAACAAAACTAAACTTTAAACCTTTCCCTGCTGCTGAAGTCTGTTGGCTAAACATATGATGACTTTCTGTGAAATGGCAATGTCACTGTCCATTGGTCAGCTACCACTTTGGTCCAGAATGATTTATCTCAATAGCTATTGGCTGAACTAGCCCTGACTTTTTGAGTCATCATCAGATATAAATTTTAAATTTGTCCAAAACTTGTTGGTGTATTTACAGTTTTCTTTACAGTGAGCATGATACACTGTATTTGCAGAGCTGCCATATAGGTTGTAGGTTGTATGTTGTTTTGTTGGACCAAGGACCATTTAAAAACTCATAAGCAAGTAAGTTGATGAATGAACAAACATTTTATACAACCAGGGCTGTTAATGCAAAACAAGAAAAGTAAAAAAAAAAATGGAAAAAACTAAAACAAATAGGTACTTTTGAAAAATAATGACTAAGACAGGAATCTCTCTCTTCTCCTCTCAGTTAGGACTCTAATTGGACAATGAGAGGTGTCTGAGGGGCCCGCTGAGGGTGTTTGGTGGGTGCGTGTGTTGGCAGCATGTATATCTGTGTGTGTGTGTGTGTGTGTGTGTGTGTGTGTGTGTGTAGGTGTGTGTGTGTGTGTGTGTGTGTATGTGTGTGCGTGTCAGCATTTCGATTTTCTCGCAGCATCCCTCTCTCTTTTCTCTCTCCTTGTGAGGAGGAGGAGGAGGAGGATGTGTCACCGCGGTTACGGTTGCAGGCGGTGACAGGACAGCAGCTGTCTCTCTCTCTCTCTCTCTCTCTCTCTCTCTCTCTCTCTCTCTCCACCCCACCCCTTTTTATCTCTCTGTCTCTCCCCCTCCTCATCGGTCCGGATGAACGAAACTCAGGGGAAATCATCACTATGTTTACTCCAACCCCCCTCCCACGCCACCCACCATCTCTGTCCCATAACCCCCTGCTGCCCGAGCCCCTCTAAACCTCCCACCCCCATATCTCTGTTTTCCGCCCCATGATGGTGGTTGTTAGACAGATAGACAGCAACACCCCCTCCCTCCCCGCCACTCCACTCTCTCTTGTAAATTTGTGACCTCCGCTAGCATCCGAAGAAGAGAAGAAGGAAGAGATAGAAGGGGAAAAATGGCCGACAATTGGCGGTGATGTGAGGAGGGAGGAGGGGCAGTAAAGGCCAGACAATTGGTGGTGAGGGATGCAAGAGAGAGGGATGAAGGGGAGAGGAGAGAAAGAGGCCTTGAGAGGGCGATCAATGCGATGTTCACCTGCCGTCCACCTCCCCAATTTAAAGAGAAGGAGCGCTAACGATTTCCCCGGCGGCTCCTCCGGACTGATGGAGCCAGAGAGGAGAGAAGGCGCAGAGAAAGTAGAAAAATTAGGCTTCAGCACAGCAATGCATATAGATGGGAGAGATGCGGTTGGAAAATTAGCTTTTAATGGTGCAATGCATGTAGTTAAAATAGAAACAAATGTGGAAAATGGCTTTTAATATGTGTGGGTGAGTGGAGGCAAAATTAGGCTTTTAATGCAGGAATGCATACAGATGGGAGAACGATTACCGGACAATTGGTGAAATGCATACAGAGGGAGGAATTTGGATTTAATGCAAGAATGACCGTAAGAGAAAAAGAGTAGAAAATAAGCTTTTAGTGTAAGACTGAATATAAATAGGACAAAGACCGCTGAAGAATGAATACACGTAGTTCAGAAGAAGTGCGTTTTACTGTAATTAATCCAAACGGAAAATTCACTGTAATTAAGAAAAAAAGTTAACAAAGTTAACAATGCATGAATGAATACACAAATAAAGACCGCTGGTACTAACATGCAGAGAAAATTAAAAAAATAAACTTTACATAAAAAGACATCTTGAAAATTGCCTTTTATTTTTGAAATGCAAAAGCAACAGGCTTGCTGTGACGGTGCATTTAGAATAAAGCAAAAGAAAAGTAAATACGCAGACGATGGAGAAGATTACGGTTATATTTAAAGGTACTGCTGAAATCTTCTGGCCACAGGTGGCAGCACTGAGCAAACTCCTGCTCAAGATTTTGTGACACTGGTAACATCCAAGCCCCAGGGAAGCGCCTTGATTGACAGGTGGGTACCATTACAGGTGACTTGATTGAGCACCCATGCATATTTCAGCCTGGCTCAGGTCCACCAATGCTCCATGTCTGCGTAGATTTTTACATTAGCTGAGAAGCGGCAGAGGCAAGACCGGCAAGATGACGACAGCCAGAGCCTCCACACTTTGAACTTCACAACATTTTTTTAGAAACCTGTGGGTGATGGATACGACGTCCATATTTATACTGTCTATGGTCATAACCAACAAATGCTGTTATTTTTCTAGTGAGAACAGTCTCTATGCTAATATGCTATGTGGTCCTCACTGACACCCAAAGGTAATGTATATTCCGCTTGATTATATATGTCTGTTAAGATATATCATGTTAATCAGAGAGTTTTAAAGGGTTGTAAGCACAGAGATGATTCTCATCTCGTCATCAACTGTTTTTGCGAAGTGTTTTCCAGAAACATCAGTCAGTCTTTTTTAAAAGACACCTGCCTGCCGATCGTAAATGAGTATATGAGTATCCATGACCATTATATAAAGAACAGTACAGTATAATGTCTCCATGTATGTCGATATATATTTGAGCACAGTCTGTACCGTTCTACTGTGTTAGATGTCAATATGTCTGTGTAGAAATGTCAGCAGACTAATTCCTGGGCATTTATAGGACCTTGTGGCCTCAGTGATTCAGAATTTGAATTGACTGTGTGTCATTGTCATAATATCAAAGCTACAATAAGACACACTGATATATCTGACCGCCCCTCCTCCTCCTCGCTCTGCCTTTGACACATGTGACTATTCATGTTCCCGCTCTCCTGCTCCGACCTGTCAGCCCTGTCAATATGATTATTCCTCTCTCTAATTGCAGTCAGAGAGAAGGAGGAAGGACGAGGCGGAGGAAAAGAAGGAGAAGAAGGTGATAATTGTCGCTGTAGAGAAGGGCGAGACTCCCCATCGTCACAATCGGGTCAATATGGCCGACATGGTGCCGGCGGTAAGGAGAGAGAATCCACATATGATGGGAGTGTCGTTACTGTGCTGGAGGTGAGGAGACGACAAGATGAGAGAAACGGGAGATCTTTCAGAGCAGTTTTAAATCCACAACCACTTTTGTACAGTCAGCCACTGGGAGCAGAATCACTGCTGGAAAACAGATCCTGCAACAACGTCCAAGTTCTGTTACTTTACTGATGTTTTACTCAGAACTAGACCCAAACCCAGAGTTGTAGATTTGAGTCCTGAGACTAAGGCCATGAATATGAGAACTGCTTTTGTGTTGGAAGTGATATATTTTTGGATTGTTTAGTGTTGTTTTGTTCCTATTTTTCTGTTCGTTGAATACATGTGATAGCATCACAAGTAGCCATAACTTTCATGACTGTATGCAGAATGTTCAATCACTCACATCAAGAAAAACAGGAAAACCGTAGCATTTCTTCTTCTGCTAAATAGATTGCAAAAGAAACACAAGAAAAAAACGTCATATGTCTGTAAAGGCAAAGTCAAAACTCTTTAAAGACTTTCAAGACGAAGTTTTAAAGGCTAAAACTTAGTATAACCATTCAAGTCTCAAGTTTTGAACTGGTTAAATGTCAGTCAAAAATAGACATGGCTTCAATAGCCTCACATCTTAATATTAGATTAATTATTATGTTTCTATAATAAAACAACTTGCACATGTTAAACAGTATTAGTAGCTTTTTAATGTATTAGACCTAAAACACTTGAACTTTGCTCACTTGAATTGCCTCAAAATAGCTCTGACAAATAAATCTCCTAATGTACTTTGTAAAGTTACAGAGCTGCAGTGTACTTTTTAGAACATTTCCACTTTAAAAGGCTGAAAGATCTGAGTTCAAACTGCAGTAGATTTTTTCCTTCCAAAGTTTTTGGATTGATTTTCAACCTTCTAGGCACAGATAGAAAGCCCTCCAATACAAACATGTGAAAATGATTTAGTTCAGTTAGTGCACACAATTCAAGCACTAACAGCATGTTCAATGCAGAAACTTCAGTCCTCCAGCGATGTCCTACTGAAAGTGTTCAGGCTGTGTGGTCACCCACATGGCAGCATTTAGACTTGGCTCCTGAAAAGACACATTGGGTCACGCTTAATCCATGAGAGGAGCTTGCATAGGTTTTGGGGTTCTGGATAACTCATTGGTCAAACTTTTTTTTATCCTGGATACTTCCACAGAAACTCATATATGACATTAGTTGACAAGGTTTTTGCCATACCAGAGGCTCCACTGCTTTTCTCCAGACTGAAATATCTCAACAACTATCAGATGGATTCCCATGAGTGTAACAACACTCTTCAACATTCCCCAGCGGATGAATCCTACTGACTTTGTTGACCCCCTGACTTTTCCTCTAGCACCGACAGAACTCTGTGGTTCAGAGTGAAATATCTTAAGTATTTGATAGATTGTAAAACTGATTGTTTTTACCATGAGGTCTCAGCTCTTAAACTGGTGAGTACAATGTTATTATTAGTGATGACCTGCGCTGTAATACAGCAGAATTGTCCTTTAATATCTGACTGAATGCAGCCTTACGTTTGTGTTGTGGTCAGTTTAGTTTGTGGTTGTGTGCAGGTTAGCTGTTAGTTCTCAGGGCTGCTCTCTCTGTCTGATGATGTGTTTGCTGCTGACCTTTAAACAACTCTGTCCCATCATCCTTCTCTTACAGAGGCCTGCAGGGAGCGAACACACACATAACCACACACATAACCACACACATACACACAGACACACACACACACAGTTATACAGAAAGAGAAAGGATAGACAATCTTGCAAACACACACACATGCATGTAAATAGACTCCTGCTGGCATGGGAATACACACAGTATACATGTAAGAATGTGCACACACAAACCCACACACACACAGAAGCATCACTGTCTGAGGTTTGGTGGTAATGAGGCCTGTCATCCTTCCACACAGCCTCTCTCCCTCCCTCTTTCTCTTTCTTTCTTTCTTTCTTTTTTCATTGATCCACTAACAGATCCCCAATATAACAACTAGCAGTCGCTGTGGGAGCCTCCCTTTCCTCTCCTCCTCCTCCTCCTCCTCGACACGCATCCCACTGGACCATTTAAAAACCTACCACCACTTTCTCTCTCACCTCCTCCTTCTCTGTCTCTTTCTCTCTGTGTCTCTCTATCGCTTTCTGTTTCTCGCTTTCGTCCTCCGAAACCCTCTCTGCCCTCCATCTCTGGCTCTCTGCTGGTTCGTAGGGTTCAGACAGTCTTGTTATATCGGCTGACAAACAGAGAGGGGTTTCTCTGCAGCGTGCTGAGGAGAGGTGCTGGATGTTTAAGGATGTACTTTGTCCATCTGTGCGTCCATCTCACCTGGTGGTCCTGTGGAAAAATAATACAACAAGAGCCAGAAAATATAGACTCAGCTGAGATGTTTCAGACAGTAGAGAGGACCAGAAAATGACATTTCTCAGAGAGTTTGCGCCACTGTTTACCTTTTACATGCTCATATGTTTATAATAACCTTCAAGGCACAAGAGTTAAGGGGTTTTTAGAAATCGTATGAATGTGGGCCCACATATCATGTCCCATGATGTGCTAGATTTGAAACCACTAAAAACAATCCTTTTTAAAAAGTAAAGCTTATCCTAATTTTCTGTGTAAATTAATTTTAAATTTAAACATGACTGGGGCAGCTGTGGCTCAGGAGGTAGAGCTGGTCGTCCACTAATCAGATGATCGGTGGTCCTCCAGTCTGCATGAACCCCCAAATTGCAATCGGCATGTGAATGCGTATGAATGGTTAGCTCCTAAAACTGATGAGCAGTTGGCACCTTGCATGGCAGCTAATGCCATCAGTGTATGAATGTGTGTGAACGGGTGAATGAAATATGTAGTGTAAAAGCGCTTTTAGTGGTTGGAAGACTAGAAAGGCTGTAAAATATGAAAAAACCCCAGAATAAATTAGTACAAGTTATAAGTTTAAATGATGATATAAATGACAAACTCTAGTCTCTAAATGACTATATTTTATCATGTAGTTTGGTCTCTCTTCCTGTTGAAATGACGTTATTTAAATGATATGAAACAACATCTCTCTATATGGATGTTTTAAGTGTCTTAATACAATTCTCACACACACCATACATTGGTTATCTATAGCATGTGAGTATTGTATTGAGATGGACTTAAAACATCCTTTCCAGCGTGTCCTTTAAACCTAGACATTTTTGACACCTGATGTTCAGTTCAGCAAGTCTCATAGGTTATTTTGGCAGATACGGAAAATCTCAGCCTTTTTGGCATGCAATGTCTAAATGTTCAGTAACACAAATGTACCTTTTGTTCAGTCTGACATGCATGAGGTTTGTAGCTTTTCTCATGCTTTTGACTGAAGACATCATTTGAGTTTGTCTTCTGGGCTTGACCATGTATACATTATTGACTTTGTTTATAAAGAGAGTGAATAGCTCACTTCACTTCACTTAATTTCACTTCACTTCATCACTACACTTTTTGTTATTGACCTTTAAAGGAAAACTGACTTTGCAGCAGCCATTTAAAATACAAAACAAGAAGCACAGTGCATAAAAACATATGTTAAAGTATAAACCAACAAACAGAAAAACAAACCAAAAACAAGATAAAGGAGATTAATAACTAATAATTTGTGGCTTTGATAATCACTTTCACAGAAACTTTAAAAAACCCTGAAGGACTGGCCAGGGACCTTTGTTGCATCTCTCTCTGCTTTGTTTCTTGTTCTCTCTCCACCATCACTATCTAATACATGCATAAAATGCCCCAAAAATTATTTTTCAAAGTAATTCAAAGTAAGCACATCATATAGGTTTCCATCCAAAATCACTATATAGCAGCTTTCCAAGAAAAGAAAATACAGATAAAAAACATGAGTGGAAAGAAGAAAATGGTCTGATCATTTTGAAATGAACAGAGCTGAAACTCCTCCACAGCCTCGGGCTGCTGCTCACCTTTAGCTGTTCTGAGATAAACAGGAGTCAGAAGTGAAAATCAGGATTATTTTCTTAATTTGTGGAGATCTGACTTTTCAGAGGAGCAAGCGTGTCGAGTGGACGGCGGGGATACATTTCACTGTTTTCTGTCGACTTCCTGTCTTCCTCCAGAGATTTCTGCTCCGCTCTGACCTTTGTGTTTGGAGATGTTTTCCTCCCCTGTGTGTGTGTGTGAATGTGTAGGTGTGAGTGTATCTGTTTATCTGTTTGTATCTTTGTGTGTGTGTGTTGTAGAACAGGGGAAAACAAATCACCCGCTGTAGTTCTCATTAGCAGCAGTTTTGTGTCAGCGCTGAGAGATCAGCTGTCAGCTCTCGGCCTTCCTCTGCAGCTTCACCTTTTACCAACGATAATTACACCGTTTAACGCCAACGCTACTCAAACAGCGGCCCGCAAAACCCACAGCTTGCTCGAATGAGAGACAAAAGAGTGTTTGGATTATTTCCACACGCAGCAGGTGTGTAAAGCGAGAGTAAAGCAGAGTGACTTCAGGATCTGGCATGGTGTATGGTTCAGTCATGGCGAGTTTAGCGGTGTTTTACCCACTTTGTTCTAAGTTCTAAGCATAAATAGGTTTCATGTTTACATAATTTTTCGATATGATGTTTACATGGAACATAAGAAACCTGGTTATGTATATCCCCGTATACATGATTCTTACTGTATCCAGGTTTTTGATCATCGGTGTGTAGTTGTGTCTCAATTTTGTCATCATCTCAGTCACCATGCCGCCACACCGTGCTCAGAAACCTGGATCAGGTGTTTACATGCCTCAGTATCCATACCAGGATACTAGTCATTAAGCTCTATTTATGTTGAGTTTATTGAATAATGTGATCATAAAATAATGATTTTTTATCAGTGCAGAGAATCACAAGTGACTGCTGGTTTCTAAATGACTAAATTGTGAGTTTAGCTGTCTTAAAACCATAAACAGTTGTATCCATGACATCACCCACAGGTTTTCTGAAGAGCTGTTGTAAAGCTCAAAGTGTGGTGGCTCTGGAGACTGCCTCTGCTGCCTCTCGGCTAATCAAAAAATGATCAAAGACGTGGATCATTGGCAGTGAAATTAGCTATAGAGACCAAAACGTTTTTTTGTACCAGGCTGTAAACATGTTTATTTCTGCTGTGAAGTTGGACATTTTAACATGGGGGCTTATGGAGACTGACTTGTTCTGTAGCCAGCCTCAAGTGTCCGTTTGAGGAAGTGCAGTTCTAGGTCTACTTATTTAGAAAGAAAAGAAAAACTAGTTTTGCTCTATTGAACTACCTATTGACTCAAAGTCAGTATCAAATTAAACACATCATTAAATATTAATTTTACATCATGCTTCAATGCTAAATTTAAATTTCTACTTATATTTACAGAAAATCTGGTGGATGCTGTAGTGTATATATTTATAGTTAAAAGTGTGACACCCTGCGCCCTGAAATAGCACCGGACATTGGCATTATAGCTAAAACATGTGTGCATGATGATGTGCAGAATTGTCCAATGAGAATGTAACATAACATTTTATTGGTCCAGGTCATGTGATACACAGTATTTACCATTGACTGATGACTACCTGAATACCAGGTAAATATAACACGCTTATGTGATATTAGCTTTCTTAGAGAGTTGGCGAGGATGATCTGATATATTAAACAAATTGTACATAATGTAAAAAAAACATAAGTAAGACAGAGCCAGGCACCAAAATAACGGAACATTGCAAGATTGATTTGCAACAGCATATTATTTATTGTAGAAAATACACCTGTTGGCACTCTTCTTCTGCTGTTTTTATAAATAATGAAAACAGAACATGTGATATATCTGTTAAAGAGGTTTTAAATGTTGTATTAACATCAGTGAAATGAGTCATAACTTTTCTAGATTATTTTGCTATCATGACTGTTTCGGGTTAATTGAAATCACAATGACATTAAAAAGAACAAATCACAAAAGATTAACAGTCAGAAGAGTTCACTGATCTGGTGACAGTCTGCACATAACAAAGATGAACATTTCTGAGGGACAGCTACAGTATCAGTACAGTAATAATAACCACAGAATATTTCCTCCTGTGCAATTTGTGCTGTAGTTTCTGCATACAGTATATAATGCATAATGCATCAGGAAGAAAATACTCATTTAATCAAACATGGAAACAGAAATCTTCAGTTTCAATGATGGAATGATAAAAATCATCATAATAAAGTGCAAGAATGGCATTTGACACTTGCTACAAAGGTTTTTGCATACACGTGTTAACAGTTATTGAAACTGAGATATGTCAGTGTTGATTAGATGCATAGAAGGTGTAAGCAAATTTGGCAAATAAAGAATGATTTGGCAATAAGAGATTAATAAGGAGCTACATAGTTCTGTAAGTGCAAGTTTCCATGATACACATCATGTTTGGGTCACAGTTCATTATTTAGTCTGATATGAGTTTGTGGATAACGCTAACTGGCACCATCCACTAAATATGCAAGTATGCTAACATATTAAAATGGTTAGCATGAACCACAGTGAACCTGATAAACACACAACTGTCAAACTGACACCGCTCTTCTCTGCATACAAAGAGTCACAATTGGCTGTAAACCTCATATCTCCAGGTTTTGGTATGTATATTGCATGCTCATGTTGAATAAAATCCAAAAATCCACCTTGGAGCACATAAATAAATGCTGTATTTCCACAGAGTGAAATGTGGTCTTCTATTGTTTCATTCGGTTTTATGTTTTTTAAGTGACACAACCTGAAATCATGTCTCAAGGCTCATGAAACCTTTTGGTTAAAAAGCCCACTAAATGTTAATTTGGGGATTGTAAAGTTGCTTGATTGTGGAAAATTCATCTAGGTACAAGAAAGAAAATGCCATTTTGGAGATATAAGGTTTTCACCTGAGCATAGAGAATAGTTTGACATGCCGATGTTTACTATCTATGATAAATTTAACTTTGTGTCTGTTAATCTCAATCTGATCTCCAAACCAAGTCAAAGTTGTAGAGTGGACTCAGTTGGTTCATTTGTCTTTTCTTTTTTTTTGTCCAGTATACCCTATTTTAGAAACTTTTCCCTCCCTTCACAGACAGTTGTTTGACATCACTGTGTGATATGCTCTGTTAATAACTTAATTAAAATATCTGTTTCCTATCTGCATACAGTAGAAATCGATCAGAAGTCACATTCACCTTCACCAGGTTAAAGCACTCTTGCTGACTGCTTCAGAGGGAAAGTTAAGTTTTTGTTAGCATGGTATGGCTTACAACTACATATAACATGCTAACATTTAGCCTCTGTAACATGTCACAGTTAGCATGTGAACATGTTACCATTCAGGATGCATTGCTAATAGCTTGCTAATAGGTGTGGGTATTGAACTGCAATGCATTTTTGGTACCAACCAAAATGCGTCTGTGGCACTTTCAAATACTGAAAGATGGAATTGAATGCTTGATTAGATTTTTTGTCTCGTTTTCTATTTGATCAAATCTTTCTTGATTTAAATCAAAATTTCTGATAACTTTTGTCTGCATTTTGTTTTTATGACAAATAATTAATGTTAAGACAAAATTAAACACTGATGAGTTTGAAAAGTTTATCATTTGTTGAATAGAAAAAAGAAAAAGAATATTTATATTAAGTACTGAGAATTGTATTGTTTCAGTATCAATACCAGTATTATATCAGTCCTGGTATCATAAAATTTCCAACAATACCCAGCCTTACTTGCTAGCATGCTAGTGTTAGCATGTTAACATGCAAAAGTAATCATATGAAATTTGATTTTGACAAACTGCAAAAATGGACTTCAGATCGATCTCTAGTATGTCATAATAATATACTGTCTTTGTTGTAATTTACCAGCCCTCCACCTCCACTATGAAGGGTTGTTTGACGGGGATCCTGCCACTGTTGACGATCACACACTCGGTGTATGGCAAGTTCCTGTCGTTGGTGTCCTGAAGCTCAATGGTGTGAACCACAGCCTGCCAGATGGAAAAGATTCATATATTATCAGCAGGTTTTTATAAAGGAGATCATCTGTAAAAAAACAGAGTGGATTATTTCTCCATAACTGCACAGTCCTGAGTGCATTATCCACCTTGTACAATATCCTGAAGATTGTCAAACATTTTGTTTTGTTTTTCTTTATCTTTAACATAAACTTTGTTTTTTAACAACAATTCTTCCTTCAGGCTGCTGAAAATATTTCATCCTGTTACATCTCCTCTTTGTAGCTGAGTATTTGGTTTAGTCGTAGATATGTTAAGAGGTCAACTAAGTCAATTTAAGAAATCAAACTATTTCTTCACGAAATCCAACTTCTAATTCAGACCCGGTTGATGAACTACAGTTCCCATGAGGCTTTGACAGCACACCTGGGACTAAGAGTAATGAGAGCTGTAGTTATTGAATGCCAACAAAATAACTGCTCACTGAAAAAATTTCAGCACAAGGAACAACAAAACACTTTGTCGCTCAAATGTATGACTTGATCCACTGATGAAGGCCAAGAGATTAAGCTGAAAGTTGCAGTAAGTAGACTTCTTTGTCTTTGTTCAGTTGGTGACGTGCTGTTGTTCACTACCAAGTACAGCAGCAGATACTGATTAAAATTTAAATGTGTGCAAAAAAAAAACCAACTCATGACCCTCATTAGCCTTTCCTGAAAGACTAAGGAAAGAAGTTGTCTTTAAAAGAGGGCAGGACTTACGAGAATATTCTCCTCCTTTTTTAAATCTCTCCCTACCAGATTTTTTGATAGTGTAAAAATGAGTTTAGTAACATTTCTCATCTGTCCTCAGACATGTCTGGAGCCAGACTCCACTAGCAACAAAGTGTCTTAAAATGTCATGTCTGTCAATGGGAACCTAACCACATGTCACAACAAACTTTCATGGAGCAGATTTATGGAAAATGTCTGAGGGTCAACCCACCATCCCGTCCAGGACTTTGCCAAAAACCACGTGTTTCCCATCCAACCACGGTGCTCTGGCAGCCAGGATGAAGAACTGTGATCCGTTGGTGTCCGGACCAGCGTTGGCCATACTCACCTGGTACATGAACACACACAAACACAATTCACGTTATCATTATTTTGACAAGTTATACTTAGATTTTAGTCACCTTTTCACTGAAAAGGCAGAAATATGTAGAGCTTCAAAACATTTTAGCTCATTGTTGAGGACACAGTTGTGCTCACCCAGCCTGCTCCGAGATGCTTCAGTTTAAAGTTCTCATCTGCAAAAGTTCTTCCATAGATGCTGTGACCTGCATAGAAAAAGAATTTAGTCACTTTCTGTTACTGACAAATTGTGTATAAAAAGCTAAAAACAAGACAAAAACTGGCTTTTTTACATTCTGTAACTTTCTTTTTGCATCTTATCTCTTAACAAGAAATGTAACATGCGTACAAACTATTGCACTAATCTTTAAGGCACAAATGGTTCCTGTAACATCGACTGATGTGTTGACAGCACTGCATGCAGTATTTGTATATTTATTTATAAGTGGATTATACATGGATGATAGTGGAGTTTGCTTTTCATGTTGTGAACTCACAAGCCTACAGAAAGTGAGTGTTTGATATCCAAAAGAGCAACACATTTAGCAGAGGATCACTTTGAGTCTCATTCTCACCTCCAGTTCCATCTCCTGTTGTGAAGTCTCCTCCCTGGATCATGAAGTCTTTAATTACCCTGTGGAACTTTGTCCCTTTGTAGCCGTAACCTTTCTGCAGAAACACACAGGAAACTGTCAGCATGAACACGAACACACACAATGACCGCTGCACAGTCACAGTAAGAGGGAATAAGCAGTTTGAGAGGATTAGATGGACACAGAAATCACGTTTGCTGTCCTCACTCATCATCACAGCCCCATGCAGGCGAGGTGTAGGTGAACTTTTTCACAGAAATCAAGAGAACAAACAAAAAAACACCGAGTGTGAATCACTTTATTTTCTGTGTCAATTAGAAAATGGTTGGTGGACCACACAGCACCCTGTCAGGCCTTGAATTGAGTGTCACTGATGTAGAAGGTCACAGCAGACAAGAGACTGAACAACAAAGATTAAGATGCAATTAACAAAAAAATAATAATTTTAACATCTCAAATGTTTGCTGTGTGGAAATTACATGTAAAACACAAACAAACCATCATTGAGACCTAATGTGCAATATTGACTAGAGATATAGAAATGATGCACAGTATGATTTAGTGTTAGGTTTCCTTATAAAACACTAAAATATTATAAAGTAATCAAGCATTTTGTCCTGATGGATAGACTTCAGAACTTTACTTTTACTTTAGAACAAATATATGTAGATGCTGAATAAATAACTGAAAAATGTGAGGAATATGCAATAAGTATATAAATTAGGAAAGGGAACATATGAAACATTTGTGGAGGATAGAAACTTAAACACTATATGTGTTGATGTCAGAGTTTCTGTGTGTGTAGACAACATCAGCCTACCTCTCCGGTTGCCAGGGCAACAAAGTTATTGACAGTGAGAGGGACGACCTCCCCAAAAAGGCCGATGACGATCCGCCCCACCTCGTGACCCGCCACTGTGATGTCAAAAAACACCTGGACATACATGCGCACACACACACACACACACACACACACACAAAGACTGTCAATCAATCAGAGGTGTAAAATGACAGGAAACATTCACTTGAGCAGTTTTTGTACTTCTATATACTACTCTAAAGCAAAACACTGAACTTGTAACTTTAACTACATTTTACTGCAAATTAGGACGTGGTGAAAATAAAGTGCGGTAAAGTACATTTACTTAAGTACTGTACTTTATTATGAGGCACGACAATTCAGACAGACATGTGGTACTTTTTACTG
This sequence comes from Argyrosomus regius, assembly GCA_946959425.1. NCBI lineage: Eukaryota > Metazoa > Chordata > Actinopteri > Sciaenidae > Argyrosomus > Argyrosomus regius. The sequence goes on from OX336890.1 coordinate 19,800,146, forward strand.
CACTATATTTGCAATATATTTAACTGAGTTTATTTACCAGATTCAGATTAATGCAACAAAATATAATTAACTAATAAATCATGATATTATTATATCAATAAAACTTTATTGATCCATGGGAGAATCCAAGCTAAACCCTTTGAACGCAAAACTTGTAACAGAGTTTGTCCACGCTGTATTTCTTCCACCACTGAAATGAGGATGGAGTGATGTTTTTTATCATCTCTTTGACAAATCATATCCTGACAAAAGTCAAGATTAAATTTGCCCACAGAGATAGGGCAAGCAAATTTGATCACTAAGAGGGATCTGAAGTGCTTTCTGGTTTTATAAACACACACACAGCGAGTAATGCTCTACAGAGTAAAGCTGATGGATATCAAGAATATATGATACATATATATATATATATATATATATATATATATATATATATATATATATCAAGATGATTCACTGTAATATGACTTGTGTCTGAACAGCCCATACTTACTGCAAATACTAATAAGTATTTTGACTTCAGTGAAAGTTTGACTGATGAACCTGCAGAAGTCTGTAATATTGTTTTCTCCCTTCATATCAACGTTTCATCAACACTATTTCACAATAAAAGCACGTGTTGACAGGCCACGATCTATTGTATGCTCTAATAACTGGATATTATTTTATATGAAACCATTTGAATATTGTGTGTGCGTGTGTGTGAGAGAGACACAGAGAGAGTGAATGGCCCGCAGGCAAACCCACTGCGTATTAAGTCTCATCTGAATGGACACGTGTACAGCTGTGCGTGTGTGTGCGCGTGTATTAGCGCACATATTCTAGAAAGCTCTGTGGGCTTACAGTATGCAGTGACACAAGTGTGTGTTCCGTGTTCCGGTCCTGGCCTAACCCCACCTCTGCTGAGACCGGGCTCTTCGTTGTGCGCGCACGCGTGCTCGTCTTGCTGTATACCCATGCACGGTCCGGCGGCGCGCGCAGCAGCTCGCCATCAACGGAGGAGAGAGAAGACACGGGTTTGGATTCATGCAAATAAATGCGGCAAATATCATCACCCACCTTCTCGGTGACTTTCGGTCCTGACCGTGGAGCCACGGCGGATACCGGCTGCAGACAGGCTACAGAGAGGACGAGGAGAGCAGGAGGAATTGACCGGAGCTCCATCTTTAATCATAGAGAGCGACCGCCAGGCCCCTGCTGGGAGTAACGAAGAAGAAGAAATCACTGCGAGTCACAGCTGGGAGGCTGGCCGGGAAACAGCGCTCCAAACTCGGCTGCATAAGCAGACCACTCCCCCTGTGGGCTGACCCTGGAACAAAGTCCCGCCCACTGAGGAGAGGAAGCGAAAGGAAAGGAAAGGAAAGGAAAGGAAAGGAGAAATACTAAGGAGAGAAGATGAAACCAAAACAAGCGTAAGGGATGACATACAGTATGCAGAGAGGAGAGGATAGAAGGAGAGGTGACAAGTGCAAAGTAGGACAAACAGGTACAGTAGAAAGGAAATGAGGATGAAAGGGCAATCAAGGAGAGAAGAATAAAAGAAGATGGGAGAAGATGAAAAGAAAAAAATATATAATTATATATATATATATAATAGTGTTTCTAAACGGATATGTTAAATGTTGAACATGTAAAGGTATTTGTCCCAAAAGCTCTGTCGGCTGTGAAAGTGGTCAAAACAGAACATTGTAGATTAATACTGAACACCTCACTATGAACAATTATGTGATAACAAAAAAAAAGTATAAACAAAGCAAAGTATGTTTTATATTTTAGATCACAGTAGCCACCTTTTGCTTTGATGACAACTTTGCACGGTCTTGGCATTCACACGGTAGTCCCATGAAATGGTTTTCCAACCGTCTTGAAGGAGTTCCCATATACAGTATGCTGAGAACTTGGCAGCTTCTCTCTGCATTCATCCCAAACCATCTCAGTTGGGTTTAGGTCAGGTGATTGTGGAGCCCAGGTCATCTGATACAGCAATCACTGTCTTCCTTCATCCTGGAGATGTGTTTTGGGTCATTGTCCTGATGAAAAACAAATGATGGGATGACACGTCACTGCAGAATGCTATGGTATCCATGCTGGTTAAGTATGCCTTGAATCTTTAATAGATCACCAAGTGTCACCAGCAAAGCACCCTCACATCATGACACCGGCTCCTCCATGCTTCACAGTGGGAACCACACATGCAGATACCATCCATTCACCTTTTCTTCGTCTCACAAAGACAAGGCAGTTGGAACCAAAAAAATTCAAATTTGGACTTATCAGACCAAAGTACAGATTTCCACTGCTCTGATGACAATTCTTCTTCTTCTTCTTCTTCTTCTTCTTCTCTCTCAGTAGTGGTTTCTCTGCAGCAATTTGAAGATGATGACCTGATTCAAGCACTTCCTCCAAACAGTTGAGTTGAGATGTGTCTGCTACTTTAATTCGGTGAAGCATTTATATGGGCTCTAATCTGAGGTGCCATTAATTGGTGATTTCTGTGGCTGGTCATTGTAACCCCTGAAACCCCACCGAGCACGTCTCTGTCACGTTGTGGCTGCGACGCTGTTTTGGTCCGTCCTCTATGCGACTTCAAACCCCAACCTTTCAGACTTTGTTTACTTGCTGAGATTTGGATTTTCCTTGGTTAAGGTGCTCCCAAATATGCTTCTACATGTGTAAATATGCTATGTAGTTAATTTGTTTAGCTTTTGTCTGTTTTTACAGCTGGCAGTTTGTGCGGGGTGTTTTATTTTGAAAATCGACCGGATTCTTTATGCTGTTTCTGTGTTTGGCTTCCGCCACCTCGAGCTGCTCTGTGTTAATTGACACGGCCTACTCGCGGGCATCCGTCAAAAATAGAACAGCTGCGATTTCCTTGCGGAGCCAAGTGGAGGCCAGCTTCTGGGACGCTTCTGAACCAGACCACATATCGCTGTGGCGGCCGTGGTGCACACGCAATGCTGCGTATCCGTGTCCGGTGGGATTTTGGGGGTAACTCTGCAGCAGGTTTTCGGGACTGCCCTAGTTCCTAATATTTTCCACATAAAATGACTTAATGTCTTTTCTCTTTACTTAGTTGAGCGGTACTTGGCATAATGTGGATTACTACGGATAGAGTTGTTCAACACAACTGATGGTCACGCACATTAAGAATTAAGAAAAAATTCCACTACTCAACTCATGAAGCTGAAGCAGAATTTCAAGAGTGTGCAAAGCTGTCATCAAGCCAAAGGATGTACAATATAAAACATACTTCATTTTGATGCATTCAGTGTTAATCTATAATGTAGTAAAAAACACTGAATGTCCAAACTTTGACTGTATTTGCGGAAGACGAGAAGAAGAAACTTTTGGACTAAAACTGACCTGAGTGTAGGTTCAACTCAATGTCAGTGTATAATTCTTCTTTGTTACATGCAGTGTTTTTTTGTCCAGTGTATTCAAAACCATAAAACTACTCCACTTTGGGTTAGACAACACATCCTGAGACACAACACACCCTAAAAGCATGTTTAGCACAAATGTGCTAAAATTAAAACACAACATCTGTGAACCTTCAACTCCACCAAAACAAATATTGTCACATTTTCATTCTGTTCATTAGAGAGAGAAAAAACTCACTGTCGTTGACACTGACACTTAAGTCAGTGGTTGGGGTCTCATGGTGAACATGAAGGGCTCATGAGACAGAAGGGAAAGCATTCCTGCTGAACAATAGATTTGCTTCTAAATTTAGTCAAACCTTCTCTGGATAAATAAAAGGTTACCAGTCCTGTTTGTGTCGACCTTTAACATCCTGAGCTGATAGAAACACTAACATCTGTGTGTTTGATCATTTGTAGTAACCAGCAGAATGCCACACCTGTCAGAACAAGCACTGCTGCTGGAGCACAGACTGATACTGAGAGAATATAAACACAAAACTCAGCTGTTATTTCTGTTATTAAGTCAAATCTTAAAGCGAGCACAACAAAAACAAATGTTTTAACAATTTATATTTTTGCAGTTTTATATGTCATGAAGTGTTTGTCCATAACAGTGACCCCTGTCTGCTGGAGGAGCAAATATCTCCAAGACATCATTTCAAATTCAGTCGTTTCACACAGATGCATCCCTCATGTAAACATGTTAATATGTGTGATGACAGCAGGAATTATCAATGCTTTTACTTTGGAGAAGACATGAAATACTGCTACATTAAAATCACAGATCTGTGGAAAACTAAAGACTTCAATTCAATAAATACTCATTTATCATGTAAAAATGAGATGACCGCATCATAATTATAGTGATGAATTTGTAAATACTTTGTTTAAATTGAAATAAACAAATAGTATTGTTTCTGTCTTTACCAGGGCCATAGCCAGGATTTTAAAAATACCGAGGCCTCCTCAACCCACCGAAATGTATAAACTGTAAATATATTGGATTATTATATTTTCTGCAGGTTTTATGTATATGGAGCAACAACTGCTGACAAAACTCTAAATAATGTTATCCAAATGGTATCGCTATTGTTCCTATAGCACTACTAGATTACATATTTCTTTCCAGGAAAGAAATACAATGTGGTGGAGATGGAGTATTGAGTACATGGAGTATTTCTCTAATCTTAAAGTAATAAGGCTACATATGTAAAATAAACAAAAATCATCTTTTGTCCTATAATGATCCTGCATCTCTGTGCATTTGTATTCTTTCTTCATGATTGACAAACAAATGCATTTTCCAGCATGCAGAAATCAATAATCAGCTGCAGCAGTTAGTTTTTAACATTAAACAGAGGGATAATGAAGTCCATACAGTCGGGTATTACAGCTTTAAAACACTGCATTAAAAACACCTCCGCTCAGCTCGCCTTCAACTGCAGGAAATAAAGCTGAAAAGGAGAATATAAGTCCCTGCTGAATACATGTCTATAGAGATGAATTATAATAGTCAACTTGCTGTGACCTTAACACCACAGCCAGGACACACACACACACACATTCACACACGGTTATCGGTCTCCTGTCAAAGCAACCCGTCCATTCGTCTTTTCTTCCCGCCATCCTCCGAATTAATTAAGCAGAAATGTAAACGTTTTAATTGAATGTCAAAGCAGGACCTTAACAACATGCTCCTATGTAAATGAAAGTGGCACTGCTTTAAACCTGTATATTTATATATATATATAAGAGGCTCTCACACCAAGGTTACGGTGGGGTGGGGGCATGTGCATGTATTTGTGTGTGTGTGTGTGTGTGTGTGTGTGTGTGTGTGCAAATAAACGAGGACATGCCAACGTTTTAATTGAATTACCATCAGTTATGTGCTAACTAACCCTCATGGATTTAAACCAACACGGCCTCATTTAGCACCAAGTGGAAATTAACCCATTCGAATATATAGTTGCAGAATCGGATCTTAGGACATTCAAAAAAGCATTAATGTGTGTTTATTCAACTTGTCCTGATTACTTTATAAGCCTTTTGTCTTGTACTGGTGTAAACAGACTGAAAGCAGCATCAGAATACATGAATAATTCAGATTAAACTGGCAGAAACAGTGTTGTAGTACTTGAGGGTACCTATTTTATGCCTTTATTAGATACTCAACCAGAGATGACAGGAAACAAGGACAAAATGCTTCCTGCTTTGATGCTGGATGTAAATTCTTATTAATAGCCACCAGGAGGCAGCTTCATTGGCTGCAACAATAAGGTCTGATTGTATGGAGTCTTATGGGGAAATTACCCTACTTCCCCCATTGATTTATGACCTTAGTAAACTGTTTCCTCATGAGTTTATGCTCCCCATCACTAGTTTTAAGTCTTCTTCAGTACAGTCTGATGTTTATTTTATAAATGATGGTCCTATTTAGAGTGAAATAGATGATAAAGCAGACTATGCTTCAGGTCGTGGCTAACTTGTGATTGACAAGTCAATCTCGGTGAGTCCGACCTGTGCAGTTAGGCTCATAAAACTCAGATCACACTGTTAAACTAGGCAGTGCTGATCAAACATGATCAGGTTCTGTTAGTGCACTGTGGATTTCTCGCCTGAAATGTTTTCAGAAACAATTTTTTGTGACAAGCCAGGCTACCACTTTTCCTGCTTGAAAACAGTCAGTAACATGATCACAATGACAATGCTAACATACTGATGGTTAGCAGGTAAGATGTTAACCATGATTACTATCTTAGTTTAGCATGTTAGCGAGGAGAATGGATGTGTGAGCCAAAATTTCATGACAATCTATCCGACAGTTGTGGAAATATTCAGTTTGAACTAAAGTGGTGGATGGGCCAACAAACATTCCTATTCTTAGAGCTGCTAGCATATCTAAGAAGTCAAAACCTGCAACTTCAGAAAAAAAAAAAGTTAAAAATATATAGTTTATTTGTCTTAACTTTTTTATTCAGATGTAAATATGTGTATTAATGATTTTAAGGCTAATTTTTGGTCAGTAATCAAGTTTAAATCTAAATCTGTTTTCATCATTTTGAGGAATAATCTCAGTTTTACTGTTTATGTGGAAAATAAAGCTCCTCTGAGTGTAAACAGCAGCTCTGCAGTGTTCTCACATGAAGGAATACACTGCTTTGCTAAATGAACTCTTGTTAATATTGTGTTTTTTTCTTTTCCTGCAGCCGTCTAAATAATTAGCTTTTGTTGTAGAAAATGATGAATTTGGGCAGTTAATTTATTGATCGGCCGGCTCCTCCGATGTGCTTTGCTTTAGAAAGCCATTAATCAATGGATGAAAACACCTAATTCTCCTCCTGCTTTCCTTTTTTTCTTTTTTCTTTTCCTTTCTGTATGTTTTCTGTCTCTAAAAGAGGATCCCCAGCCACAATATGGAGAAAAACGGTAATTATAGACTAATGATGATGATGATAATGAGGTGGAAAAATAATAGTTTATGTACATTTAGAACAGGGAGACTCATGCATAAAAATACATAAAAGCAGCTCAAATAACAGTTAACATTATAAAAACAAAGATTAAAGCCACAAAAGAGATCAAGCTGTCAATTTATATGTAGTTACAGTGATATAACGCCTAAAATATAAGAAAAATAACGTGAGAAATATCAATTTATACGTTTTTAGTAATTCATTCATATCAAGCTTATTTCATGCTTGTATTAATTGTGTTTAAACATTTACAATATCATTTTAATGATCAAATCAGACCAGTTTAATTTAATTTACCTTCACATATGAATCCAGTCCAATCAGTGTCTCATTTTATTTCACTTGAGCCATATTGGATTTTTTGTTTAATTTCATGAGCAGAAGTAAAAAGATTCAGAAACATTCATGTAAAGGACCTTTAAGGAGGCGATAAAAACTGACTCACATTTAAAGATGAACCTGTTTCTGTCATAAATTTCTGGTGATGACAGAATGATTATTTCATGCTTCATGACCTCTGCTTACCGATCACATCTAAATACAGTAATTGTTATATTGTCAAGTATATTGGACGTATTGACTTCAGCTGTATGTTGAAAATTTGGGAAATGGTTTAAAATACTACTGCACTTTGGAAATCAGATAAGTTACACAAAACTCCACTATAATTAAGAAGTGCATTTTCTAATGTCTTGAATGCAAGAGCAGCATGTAGGTATATATAACCTTTTTTAGCCATGCTAGCGACATGGCTGATTGACAGAAACTGTTTATGATAACAGTTTATGATGACTAGGAAAAAAAAAACATGAGATATATTTACTCTCATTTGCTCTCTGACCTCCACAGATTTCTTATCTTATTGCAAAGAAAATTTGTTTGTCTAATGACACAAAATAAAGACTGAAGTTAAACAGAGATATTTAAAAGTTTATTCTCACTGACTCTCGGATGAAAAGCACAACATTTTCACAACATTACTAAACCCCTCTATGTCTCTTTGGGTTGAAAGTTTTAGTTAAAGATGTCATCGTTGCTGACATAAGTCTAATGTGATGTTATTAAAATGAGTTATTGTGATGCCAGAGATGTGACTCAGGAATGTCAAACAGCTAAAAAGATCATAAAAATGACTAAAAAAGGAACTAATGATGTATAAGTGGACTGAGAGCCCATTCCACTTCCTTTAATGTCAAAAACAGTTTTTCCCAACAACTCATTAACAGGACATTTTTTTAAAGATTTATTGTTATTGTACAATACAGGGTTACACAATAACCTGCACTGTATAATTACTACACTTATACCTCCAATGGACAACTGTAACTGCTACATATGCTGTATATATCTTAATGTATTCATCTCACTCTGTTATACTCCTACTGTTAATATTGTTTATATCTCAGCTTAATGTATTCACATGTATATATACCCTGTTAGACTTTAATAATCCCACACCATGGAAATTCAAAAATGTTTATATATCCCTCATCTCATTTATATATCACTTCTTTTTGCACTTCTGGTTAAATCCAAACCTCATTTCATTGTCTCAGTACTTATCTCAGTATTTTGAGCAATGACAATGAAGATTAATCCAATCTAGTCAATGAAATGCAGCTCTAACCCCCTGCATGTAAATATAAAGTTGTACTAAAGGAAGAAAATGAACTATTTTTACAAAGAAGATATGCAGTTACACATATAGTATATACATATATGCATGTACAGATATACATAAATATATCTTCACAGTAAACCAAAACCTTAAATTACCTACTGGTGTAGCCAGGATTTGAACTCCCAGCCCTGTGATTCCCCAATGGCTACCGTCGACCCTGAACTTGGGTTTCAGCCAATCAGACGGCCTGTTGTTGCCCCACATTCCTCTGCGCTGAAAAAGTCGCTTTAAGCCGACAAGAGTTCATTTTCAGACGCTTATGTTTGTGTTTTTGTTCGTTATCAATCTACCAGAGGTCCCGAGGATGACAAATGGGGCCTGTCAGAGCGACGCCAGTCATAACAACACTCGCGCGCACACACACACACACCCACACACATTTACGTTTTTAGGCATTTGGCTGATGTTCTTATCCACAGCAGCTTACAATGACTGATGTATACACACACACTGTATGCTTTACATGCCTGTGTGCGTCTGTGATTGTGTGTGTGTGTGTGTGTGTGTGTGTGTGTTTGCATGAGCAGCAGACGGGTGGGAAAGCTTGGGGTTGTGGATAACAAGTCAGACCCAGAAACACAATGAGCTCGGCTGTAATCTGTCTTATCTGCACACGCACACATACGCATGCACGCTGAATTGAAGTGAGAGGTTGATAAAGAAGCTGAGGTGAGCTGACAGCAGGATGACCACCTACAAGACAACAACAATAATAATAAATGTTGTAATGACAATCTTAGTTGCTACATTGACAAATGGGTTCAAAGTTCTTAAGAAGATAAATAATTAGAAAGAAGAAAAGACTCCAGCTAACACCCTCTCCCACAACTACTACAAGTTAAACAGAAGGCAAGTTATCTTTACATTTTCTTGGCAAGAGACCTCTTGAGAGTTTGTGAGACTGATGGTGTGCCATGATGGTGGCATGGTATTATCATTCTATGACACCCATTCAAGCTCAAACCTGCATTAAACGCGACATTACGTAAAAATTGGTATTTTTGCGATTTAGTGCCCCCAGTGACACCACTGTCATAAATATGGACAGCTGTACATGTGTATTTGTTGCTTATGATCAAAAACTAGTGAGTCGACAACAGCCAAACATCAAGAATGTGCAACAACACAAGACGTAGCTGCTGTTGGACTTACTAGTCCAACAGCAAGAAGCCCAGCTCAGTGTTTGTCTTTCAGCCTTTTGTTTCACAAAACTCTCACCAACAACTAAAAGTCAGTCCCAGATTTACTCTTCTTACAGCTTCTTGCTGATTTACTCACTTCTTTTCTCTTCTTTGCTTCTTCCATCAGTGTCCTTTTCACCTCTACCATTATGTCCACAGAGGCTGCTGAGCCCAGTTACATTCTCCACTTGCTCAGCTCTGGTTCTAGCACAACATTGGCTCTGCTCTCTGTTCCTTAAACCTCCTCCTCTTCCTGGTGGTCCAAAACACCTGTGGTGCGAACACTAACACTCCCACGGTGGTCTGAGTTCATTGTCCAAGCAGCCTGGCTAACAAACTGAGCTAACATTAGCAAACAGCAGCTATACTTTGCAGCAGTTTACTTCACTGTCCATCAGGAAACACTGTAAATCACATGGAGTTGATGTGGAGCAGCTGGAGGACATCAAAAAGTAGAAAACATTTTTTTTCCATTAAATATGATCCAGTTTCACCAAAATAAGTGAAATAAAGCATTACATATTTCTCACGGATGATCGTACCATAGTGCAGAAACAGGCGCACTGAGTGGGAAAAACAGAGGCACCATTCACCTGATTATAAGGTATATAATATGGTAGAAACGTAACACAATTGGACTTTACAAATGTAAAACTCTTTTCATATACTTTTTACTCCACTGTATTTGTCTGACAGCTTTAGTTACTAGTTCCTAGCTGGAAAATGCACCATCATAAAGCTTAAAACTAGTGCTGTCAATCGATTAAAATATTTAATCGCGATTAATCTCATGAATGTCATAGTTAACTCGCGATTAATCGCAAATTAATCGCACATTTTTATCTATTCTAAATGTCCCTTGAATTATCATTTTAATACTCTTATCAACATGGAAAAGTGGATAGGCTTGCTTTGTGCAAATGTTTTTTTTATTGCAAACCACAACAACAACATGTAGTGTTACAGCCATTCACGTCTGAAGCAAAATCTCAAACAAAGCAACACTATCAATAAACAGATGACAAAAAAAATAAATACCTAGTCACAAAAACAGCCCCCTCAACAACCTTCAAAACAGGGTGATACAAAATAAATCCATCCATTGTCGCCTGGTTATGACGCGGAGGAGGCGGAGAATTTGAATTGCCGGTGTGTTTGGCCATCAAGTCGTATTTCAGACTGGATGTGCTACGATGATGACTCAGTTCACACCGACAATACACACAGATAACTTTTATCTAACGAACTTTTCCATTCATAATTTTGTTAGCAGCGTCCATTTCAGCATCTCGTGCTCGACATCCACACAATACGGTAGCGTGGGGCGCGCTTATTGTTTTGCTTCCGGTTTACAGCTGGATCCTGTAGTTTTTCTAACGTTACTAGCAGTGGCCACAGCTTATGAAAAAACTACAAGTTCACTAGGTCACAAAGAGCGCTAATCTCGCGCTAAAAAAATTAACGGCGTTAAAATTGTTTTGCGTTAACGCGTTAATAACGCGATATTTTTGACAGCACTACTTAAAACACAACAGTTTTTTTTGAGTTGTTAACTTTTTCGAGACTTTTGGTTCTCACAGGGCGACCAAATTTCACAGTTTATTTACATCCCATACCAGTTACTGTAGTTTTTGTGACCTAACCCTGACTAAACCATAACCATGGCGGCTAATCAGAAAATGTAATGTCAAACTCCCTGTTTATCATTTAATGGATCAGTGTGTAGGATTTAGTGGCATCTAGAGGTCTAGTTACTGATTGCAGCCCCCGCTCAACCTCTCCTTTCAAGTGTGTAGGAGAAACTATGGTGGCTCTGAAAAACACGAAATGCCCTATCTCAAGTCAGTGTTTAGTTTGTCCACTCTGGGCTACTGTAGAAAGAAGACGGTAGAGATAAAAGCCTCATTGCAGCGTAACAAACCATAACAATTCTTATTTTCAGGTGATTATACACTAATGAAAACATTGCTATGAATATTATTTTCTGATTCTGCCATATTCGGTATCAGAGCCCCTAAATCTGACACACCGGACCTTTAAGTTGGAGAACTTATTAGGAGCATCTTTTCCAGACAGTCCTTTTATTCTTATATGCATCGATCAATAAGAGAGATAAAATACAAACAAAGATAACACTGACCCAGTGTTCATTTACTATGGACCACAGTTCACTTCACACTTTCTAGTCTAGATTTAGATTTGCTGCTCTGGTAGACACAGGCACACACATGTAGCCATGTGGCCATATGAAATTTGTACTGTCAATAAAGATCATTTGAATTGAACTGAGCTGAAGAGAAAGAAGAGAAAGAAGAGAGAGACACAGGAAGAAACATAAAGGCTAACTTGTAGAGAGGGAAAACAGAGAAAAAGAGTGGCTGGAGATGTGGATGGAGAAAAAAAGAAGGAAAGGAAAGTGTGAGAGTAGAGAAAGAGAAATAATACGTGTGAGAGAGACTATAGGAGATAAGGGAGAGAGTGGGGAGGGGTGAGAGAGAGCGATCGAGAGAGAGAAAGAGAGAGAGAGAGAGAGAGAGAGAGAGAGAGAGAGGATCGCGCAGCAACTGCTCCTGTAGTTTTGGCTCCGGAGACGCGCAGGACGCAGCGAACTGTCCCGGCTCCCCTCGATGGTTCACCGCAGCACGGAGGAGGGACAAACCTTCCACCGCTGCCCGGAAATCAGCGCCCAGGAGCCGCCGTACACGCTCTGACAGCAGTAAGCATCTTCTGCGCTTCAACAACTTTCACATAAAAAAGAAAGAAAAAAAAACGCAGCACCCCGGAAAACTCCGTGAAAACCCAGCAGAGCGCCCACGCGTCTTTCGCCGCCGAGCGCTGCCTCTTTTCTGCCACGGATAGCACGCTGCACCGCCGAACTGACTGGACCTAACTGGACCTATTTTTTCCGGCTGATGAAACTTTTACTTTCTGCCTGGTTTACACTGTAAACTCACCCAAAGTGTGCGTGAGTGGGCGCTCGCAATTTTATTGCTTTTATTTGGTGCGTTTTTGCGCTTGGCGTGCGTAAAATCCGCGCTAAAACATCCGAGACCGAGACAGCGGAGCGGAGCAGGGTTAACGCGGAGTGTCAGCCAGGCTGGAATCAGTTTATACTGAGTTTTTTATGGGCTGTAGAGTTTATACACATTTTATGCCTCAGAAATAGCGCTTAACCACGTGTCTTTTTTATTTCCATATGGAGACTTTACTGCTCTTTTTTTTCTTTTTTCTTTTTTTTTTTAGAAAGGATGAGGAGTAAAAAAATTAATAAAATACTTTTAGATGTGAAATTTATGTAAATACGCTCCTGCAAGTCTCAGTTATAAGATGAAGAGGCTGGAAAGGCACAGGATGATACTTTCTGTCTATGTTTGGGGACTCCTATGTTGCCTTAAATCCTTTAAAATGTACCATATTTGGGTGCACCCTCTGATTTATTTATTCAGAACAGAAACAACCTGTCTTTCCATCCATCCTAAACTCATTTTATACTGCATGTTGAACGAATTTAATATATATACATATATATAATCTAATATTTGTTTTAAACAGACACACGTGAGAGTTGATGTTCAACTTTCTTCATAGAGCAAAATCTGTATTTTCATTCAGTTACATCCTGCAGGCTGAAACAGTGAAGCGTGTCAGACTGAATAAACTGGTCAGGATCATTTGAAACACCTGAAACAGAAACTCACTTATTGTTAGCCAATGAGCTTCTCTTATTTGTAATTATTACCACGAATATAAATTTAAAGCAGGATGTCTCTGTATGTAATTTTCTCTTTAAACTTCAAGTTTCAAGCCTGAAATATAAAGTCAACACGATTGAACACGAGGAATCAGACTCAAGTAAATGTTTCAAATGTAAATTCAATGAAGAAAATAAAATAAAAGTTAGTAATCAGCATACAATAAAACAAAAACAAAGTATCACTTTTAATACTAATATTTAGAAGCTGGATGTGTTTCATTTGAGGCTTTAGTGTAGATTTAATTTGGAACACTATATTCCTCTTCACACATAAAAAAAAATGAATGAAACAAATTACTTGACATATTGAAACTATTTCTCATTATTTTGTTAGTTGATTATTATTTTATAATCCACCAAAAGTCTAGAACTGAGTAAAAACATGATCAGACTCAGAGGAAGATGTGGATGAAATGTGCAAGATGAAGGCAAACATATCATGTGTGTTCGTGTAAATTTAACTCAAACAAACAGCATCTGATGAAGTGTGATGAATGCGTTCATGTGTAAACTGTAAAAAGCTGTAAATCACGTTGAGATCAGGAGGCTCCGCTGAACGCCGAAAAGTGCCGAGAGTTTAATGTGAGTGATGAGGCTCAATTCTGTGTTCAATATGTGATCAGCATCAGTTTCACACTTTTAGAGTAAACTCAATACAAACACACTTTCAAATAGGTTCAGTTGTTGAGTCGTAGTCTCAGTAAAATGCCTGAAAAGTAATTTTTTTTGTTGTGGAAATACAGTGACACGTTTGAATCTCTTAAATATGATAAATCTCCCTAAAATAGTAAAACAACACTTCTTAAACATGGCTTGCCATCTAGATTGTAAATGTTCTGTCTCCCTCATGTTTGTAGTGAATATGATGCATCTTGTTTTCGGTTTAACACCCTGAAATAGAAATCAAAACAGATTTGACCCTTTGTGTGTCCCGTACATGTCTACATCCAGCCTTGACCTCTGTATTAGTGTGTGTGTGTGTGTGTGTGTGTGTGTTTTGATGCTGATGATTGACATCCTCATCCTCTCTGATCTCTCCTAGCAGACAGGGTGCAGCCATGCTGAAGCCAGGCGACCCGAGCGGCTCGGCCTTCTTGAAGGTGGACCCGTCCTACCTGCAGCATTGGCAGCAGCTCTTCCCTCAGGCGCAGTTAAAGGCTCCTCTGGCGCCGCCGCCACCTCCACCTGACCGCCTTTCCATCCCCGTAGACAGCCTGCGCCCGTCCCGCCTACACAGCCACCTCCTGGCCTCCACACACTGTACCTCCTCTTCTTCTTCTTCTACATCCTCTTCCTCGGCTTCCTCAGCAGCAGCAGCAGCAGCCGCAGCAGCAGCTGCAGCCGCAGCTCTCACCCCGTCGTCCTCCATCTCCATCTCCACTTCAGCAGGGATCTCCCAGCTGCCCGTTCCCCAGCAGATCGCACTCTTTGGGCAGGCGTTGGCCCCCATTTGTGCAGGGCCTGGAGGACCTGGAGGAGGAGGAGGACCTGGAGGAGGAGGAGGAGGAGGAGGTGGTGGTGGAGGAGGAGGGGGAGACCTGGTGGTGGTCGTCCCCCCGGAGAACCAGCAGGGTCACAACCCAGCAGCGGGGCTTCTCCATCAGGCCAAAGAGCAGAGCTGTGGGGGCGTCAGCGTGGTGTCGTCCAGCGTGAAGAGCAGCAGCAGCGGAGGAGTGGAGGAGGGCAGCAAAGGAGCGACAGCCAGGTTCAAGCTGACATCGGAGGAGCTGGACTACTACCTGTACGGACAGCAGAGGATGGAGATCATCCCACTGAGCAACCACACAGGAGAGGTCAACAACCGTACGTACACACACACACAGACACATTCAAACTTGTCACTGCCTGTGGGGTTTACTTAGAATTTTTTTTGGGAGTTTTATTTGAAATTGGACAGTGAAGAGGTGACAGGAAATGAGAGGAGAGAGAGAGGACCACAAAGATCCGGCAATCGAACAGGATGCCACACTCACAGTATATGGTATGCATCTTAACCACTGGGCCACCCGGACGCCCCATTTGAGTTTACATACACACAGTTAGTATAACACTATATCATATGATATTCTCGGTGGATCATTTATTGCGTCTACGAGATCAGTGATGACTTCTGACCTTCAATTTTCATCTGTTATATTTTCTCATAATCTCAAAATGTCTGATAATTCCCCATAAATTTACGTCTGCAGTGCTCAGTAGTGATGTTGTTGTATATTTCTGTCCATCGGTAATAACTTTACAGTAATTTAATCATTGCTGCTGCATATTTCTATCATGTTATCATGTTGAATCATTCTGTGAAAACTCTCTTTGTGCGGTGCTAAATTGTGACTTTATTCAACTGTAATGAATCTCTCATTGCATTACAAAATTATTTTGTTAATATCATAGGAAAAAAACAAATTATTTCCATAATATTTGTATGGTATACTCACAGAGAATGTAGCGTAACCGTTAATTTATAACAGCTTTTATATATTTTTTTTATTCTCATAAATACATTTATAATATTTTATTTAATTTTCTGTGCTTGTTAAAATGTTTCAATATGTATCTGATCAAAGCTCCACAAAATTATTGTCAGGCCTTAATTACAGCTACATATGAGCTTAAAATCAATCATGTCAAATAAAGTAGGTGAGAAAGAAATGTATGATCATCGGTAGATTTTTCCCACCTTAAAACTAATTTTTCACAAACACTTTAAAATTCAAACTATGAGATTTATTTAGTCATTAAAACGTGTGTGTGGCCTCAGCTCATATGCAACAGAAAACTGTTTATTAAAGTTGTGTGAAGCGGTGCCTCAGATGTTACAGTTGGTTTGACAGCTGCAGGGTTGGACAGTAGGAGCTGCAAGAGGGTCAGAGGTCAAGGGTCAGCAGCTTGGCCAGGGTGCAAACACACAGAGAGAAGCAGCAGTAGGCCTGCAGCTCAGTTAATATTAAACAGACTTCATTCAGATTTGATGAGGAATAATCATCAGGATTTCCACCTATCTGCATTTGCCCGGTCATTTGACTTTTTGTAAAACATAGAAATATATGTTTGTTTCTTTTTGTGTATATTAGTTTTATTTTAGGAGAGTTTTCAATAGGTGTGAACAGTTAAACAAATCAAACGTCTCGTCAGAACCATTTTTTCTTTTGCTTTTCCTTTCTCTTCGATTAAAATCGACTTAAATAACTTGTGAATTGTTATTTACTTATAACTTTCACACGTTTAAAATCCGCAAAACCACATTTTTATTCCGCGTTAAATTGAACAAAATCCTTTATTACTTTTCTACCTGCTGTGCGTGTGTGTATGTGTGCGTGTGGACAGATATTGACAGAGCGCCGTCATGCGTAAAAATCACACACGCACACACACACACACACACACACACACACACACACACACACACACACACTTAGAGACACACAGTTCAAAATCTCCTCGAGGTGGCTCGGAGGTGCGTTTCATCCGTAACGTCAGAGTGTCCCGTTACAGTTAAAAACGAAGTCTTCACATGCTCAGAGTTGAAGCTCAGCGGCCCGTTTGCTCGGTCTGGAGCTGACGGCACCAAACACTCTCCGGGCTGCCGCTGCGCTTTACGCCGGGCACGTGGAGATGAAAGTTTAGTCTCACGTCCGATAGTTTGAAACTGTTTAAGGCGGATATCTTGTGTTTGAACAAAAAAGAAACGACAATGAAAGAGAGATCTCAAAGCATAAAGTTGATCATTTTTACTCATACGTGCGAGTGCGGTGTTTATTAGTCTTATGGGATCTAAATGTCGTAGAATTTCTTGAATTACTTACCATAATATTTTATAATAGGTGATAATATTCCCGTAAAGTTTGTGTGTCTTTATTCTAAATATGATTTTCTATATATTTTTGTATAACACATTGAAAGTTAATCTTAGTTTGATGGCTGTCTTGAACTTTATGTATTTTTATTAACAATGTATATGAATGTGGCTACGGTTCTTATAATATCTCCATAATATTATGACTTCAACGTTTCTCATTGAGCTCGCTTTTCATTTTTCCTCTCAGGGATGTTTCCAGACTTTAATAGACTATATTATCGATGTAATGCTGTATCATCTTATTGATATATTGTTTTCCTATGATAAGCCTTCATACTATTTGTCAATTTTCTCTAGTATTAGACTTTTACGGTGAATGTAGGCCTTTTAAACTGTATTTAATCTAGTGCTGTATTAACTAGAATATTTGGTTGACTGTGCGGATCGTGCCGTTTGTTCAGTAGTTTTGTCCTGCAGCGGTGTCACCATCCTCCTATAATAAAACTATAAGCCTAATATAAGTTCATAGGTTAACACTGAAGTCGTATCTTTGGAGTTTATCATGAAGTGACTGTCGCTGTTTATGGTTTCAGGCACTATGGCAGCGATCCTAAACACCAGTGAGATTATGTATGTAGCCTATGTATGTATAAGCGTGTGTGTGTGTGTGTGTGTGTGTGTGTGTATCTGTGTGCGCTCCTCTCTGTATATTCCGTGGTGATAAAACGGACCATCAGCAGTAATCTGCGTCGATACGCGCCGGCAGGGCCGATGAGGGATGGAGGGACAAGCAGGAATTAATTGCCGTATATAGTTTTGTGTTTGTGGAGGAGAGAGAGGGAGGGAGGGAGAGAGGGAGAGACGCAGAGAGGGGAGGGGGATCGATCCGCCGGCCACCGGCCCGCTATTTATCATCCCAACACGGCCGTATTGAGGTCTCTGGGGTGTGTGTTTGAGTGTTTGTGTGTGTGTGTGTGCGCGCGCGCGTTTGTGTTGGGGGTGTGTTGGGTGGTAGATAAAGCAGTCACACACACACACTCACTCATGTGTCACCGTCCGACCTTGATTATTAATTACACCAATAACAATTCTAACAACAATAATGGTAATAATAATAATAATAATAATAATAATAATAATAATAATAATAATAATAATAACAACAATAATAACAATAATAATAATAATAATAATAATAACAATAATAATAACAATAATAATAGAACTTGCCCACATCTGAAAACTGAAATGACCCAAAAAAGTCACATGTAGTCTAACTTATGAATATTTGGTGAGTATGAATCATATTTTTGTATTTATTCTACATTATTATTATGGTTACTGTGACGTTCTTCCATATATTTCTTATAGTTTCATTAAGCTTTAACATGTTCAGTTTAACTTAAAATTCATTCACATGAACTCGGTCATATTCCAAGAAATTTACATTCTATTACCGGTTATGTTTTTCTAGACCAGTTATTACATTATATTTTATGCAAAAATGTATAGAAAATCTCTATATAGATTCAAATATTATTGTTATGCAGCAGAATTACACTGTTTGTAAAACCTCTTGGAGAAAAGTTGTGATCACATAAATAAAATTGACTTGGTGAATTTTAATTTTTTAAAGTATTTTAGTATTGCACTTACATAAAGTTGGCGGACATGTGAGAGATGGACTGCAAAAACATTGGATCCTACATTTCCCATAGTTCAACGGGATGACATCTTTTCATTTGACCCTCCCTCCCTTGTGCATGCGTTTGTACACAGACTTTCTGTTATCAATTTATTATTTTCAAGACCATGCACATATAAACTTGATGACATCATTATGACATCATTGGGGTTATTTTTTCAGACTTGACAAAGTCCTTCTGGAAACACAGAGGACATAACACTGACTGAGAAGTCCTGCTTGTGATGAGTAAAATGACTTTCATGTGTGTGAAAGTCTTCTTTCAAATACTCAGTACAGTACAATACAGAGTTTGTGACTACACTTCTTAAGTGGTTTGATGGCTCTGAGTGAATTTGGCGACAGGGCTGAACATAATGAGAAATTAATTATTTTGTGTATGAAAAGAGCTGTCAATCAACTGAAAAATGATATCAGCTTCCAATCATATGGTTTAAATTTTCCCAGGGACTAGGGTTAACCTCAGTTTACATCTAGATCACAGACAGATCCATAAGTGATCAATTCTGCCAGATTTACACTGTTGCCTAGGAAATCAACTCAACTGTTACATCCTCAAAATACAGATAAATAATGAGTACTAGCAAAAATAAATGAACTTATACAAAGTTACCTAATGAGTTGGAGAAAAAAAAGACTGTCGTAATATTTAATAGCTACAGGTTTAATGTGTTTGTATTTATAAAAGTGTATCTATGTCAATATATAGTTTTTTTTCTCAAGATTGAACACAATAACCTAAAAAAGAAGTCACATGAGATCCACTGTCTTGAGTATAAAGTTCAGACTTGTATATATTCTGTCCAGTGTACCAGATCTACTATCACTGAGCAAAAATGGGGTAAAGCATAAAGTGTCTGGACTTTTATATTCAATAAATTCAAAATTTATTTTGTTCTTATAGAGAAATAGGACTGGAAGTTATCTGACAGCTGGGATGTGTTTTCTTCAGATACAAAAAAACACAGATCAATTCTTACAAATTACATCTGGACTAAATGTCAGCTGGCAGTTTTATTGTAATTTAATAAAACTGGTTGCATACACACACACACACACACACACATATACACAGCTCTGCTTGTTAGATTCCAGCCGCTGTTGTTCACGTTCATGTTTAATGTGGGATAATGAACCCATGTTTGACATGTTCATACTTCTGTCACACATTAATCCCCATGCTCTCCACTCTTCACACATACACACAGACATAGTGGGCCCCTGACAGCCGTCCAGAAACAGTTAATATCTATAATTCCTGCATGACTCCTGTCCTGTATTGTAAGGTTGTATAACCATATTTTGATGCTTCTCTGTATATTACATTGTTACGAGCACCACAACGCTGATGTTCTAGAAAAAGTTGTTTCTATGTTTATGCTGATGTTTTAAACTCAAAGACTGCAGCAAACACCTTCAGCTTTTGTGCAGCTCACTCAGTAAAACATTATCTGCAATTCAAATAGTTGTTGAGTTCATTGACAGCTGATTTCCTGGTTGAAAAAAACAACCAAGCCAACCAGATCTTGGTAGGAAGGATTAAGAACGTGGGGACGTCATGTCATCTTCCTGTGCCAGAGCCAGAAAAATGGATAAGATCCATGCAGCTGTACAGGCGGTTATAAATCAACTCATAAGAATAACAACTCTTTTAACATTATTATTTATTTCTTCAACCAACATGACAAATGTTAACTATCCTAGCAACCACCACCATGCCGTGTTAATCTGTCACATATAAATTTGCACATGTTGCACATCTGATTACACTTCTTGATACTGTAAAAACATTTGCATATTTTTTGTCATTTTTTTGCATATTCTATCCTAAGTTTTAAACACTATTCAACTCTTTTAATCTTAAAACAGATATATTTAACTTTATTTTTTTTTTATTGTAAATTGAAATTATGTCTTATCTTTATTGTGACCAGTATGCACCAAAATACCATGGAAAATGTGAAAACCTACTTTGCAATAAATCAATATCTGATCCAGATTCTGGTTTACAGAATCGCCAGTTTGTGGCTAGTCCAGTGAAGGAAATACCTGACCTGAAAAATCACATTGATACAAATATTAATTAAAAATCTAATATTATCCCTAATTGCATCATACACCCAGAAATATTACAGTGATAGCTACAGCTGTATAAACACTATAGCTAAATCTCTATGTCTATCATCATGTCACACATGATCTTCCCATTGAAGTGGTCCTTGTGTACACATGATGAATGTTAGTGCAATATTCACTCTCCTTTTAGCTCTGTTTATGGTCTCCACCAACCCCTGATTAAAATATCTGTGGCTTTAGCTCCTAGATATTGTTTTCTTCACCAGCTAGTCACTAACTGTGTCTGTCCAGTGTTTGGTGAAGAGCAGGTAGTGCAGAGTGGGTGTATCAGAGCTTCTTTGCTGCCTTTACCATAAAACCATAAAAGCAAAAACTCGGAGCTAAAAGAGGCTAAAGTGCTCTGTAGTTTTTTTCAGTGTAGGTTTACAGAGTAAAAGTGCAGCCTCGCTGTGTGGCCCGTCCTCATCTGGACTCACAGCTGTGTTGGAAACAAACACAGCTATTAATATCGTTAGTCTTTATGAAGTATGATGGTTTTTGTTGAGGAGAAGCCCAGGCGTTTGTTATGGAGCCTCAAACTTCTCGTTGTTTGGTGCGTGTGATGGCGGCAATTCAGGAAATGACACAAACTGTATTTTACTCTTCCAGTTAATTGCCCTGGATTAGAGTCAGATGACTTGAAATGTGTAAATGGAAAGTGGCATTTCAAAGTCTCAATACATGAAAATGTACTTTTAAGAGACAGAAATGTTTAAAAATCAAGATTTTTAGCCCGATAGGAAGATAGTATAAAGTGCCTGTAGACGTTTCCACTGGAAACGGCGTCCGGCGTTCAGAGATCAGAGGCAGAGCGGAGATGTCTAAACACTGGCGATGGATGTAACAGAATACTGAGTTTGAATGATGGGTAGCAAGGAGAGCACGCCATAACAAGTTCACAGCCAGTTCATCAGTCTGAAAGAGAGGAAAAGAAGAACGCAGAGGAGGATGAAAAAATAGGTTTACTGGAGAAAGTAGACAGCACTTTAACTGCAGCATAGTCTGTGTTAGTAGTCAGCTTAGTAGTAGTGCTAGTATTTACCATAATAAAGACACGTGAACTCATCACACATCCACACGTTGTACAGAATGTCACATAAACTGCGCTGAACATGTGTTAAATCACATACAATAAGCAAACAATAGAGCAAATATTAAATATCAATAAGCAGATATACAATGCTAAAAATATAAACAAGGTTAACAGTAAGGAAAGTGAGATACATATAGATATGTATTAGTTTGACAGAAAATTATTAGCAGTATCAATTTTATTAAATATTATATTATTGTAGTTTTCAGCCAAATCTTATTGCCTTTTATCAGCATTTTACTGGAGACAGTTCAGCTGTTATCATGTGACCTAGTATGGCATTTTAGTTACACAAAGACCACAGGATGTGGCTGAAAGCTCCGGAAATGTTCTTGTAAGCGGAACTCAAACCTCTTCAAACTTTTTTCATGTAATTTTATATCTTATTATTCATTGTTTTATTGTTGACACATTATCAGAAATACACGTAAATACGTCATGATTTTTCTTTAAGCAATATGTTCTAGATTAAAATGATTGTACGTACATCTCTTATCATTGTTAAATTCAGAAATATATTTAATGAGTGTTAATAACTGATTTTTGTTAGTGTACTGAAAATATAATGAAACTCATTTTCATTTAATTTTCTATTGCATTGCACACACACACACACGTATATTTTAAGTGTATTAATAAAATCATATTTAGACTATAATTTCCTCTGAGTAGTAGCAGTAGTGATAGAAGTACTAGTAGTCAGTGTACTGTATGTGTAGTAGAACTATGATTACTTTCCTTGTTAATATTTACTTGTATTTACTCACATTCAGTATGTTCAATATCATTTGAGTTTCAGTTATGAAAATCATGTTTTTCTACAAAAACTTTTTTTGTTGTTGTTTTGAGTTAATAAGAGGCCAAAGTTCTCACATGTTTAATGTTATCTAAACATATGCAACTGCTTTAAGAACTTATAAGGCCCAATAAGATTTAAAATTGGTGAAATTATGGTTTAAATTAGGAGCTATTTGATCAAAGAATAAGTAAGTGAGTTTCTACTGAACTCATCTCCCATTCATCTGTGTGTAATTGTATCAGAGTTTGTAGTAGCAGCTGCAGTATTAAGTGTATCTGTGTTATAGTGTGTGTGAATGTAAATCAGATCAGGACTCCAGTGTCGTTATGAGCTAAAAACACATGAATCATATCTCACAGAGCTCACCTCAGAGCTCAGTTTGAGTCTGAACACCTCATCATCTGTGTCGTCTCTCTGCGCTGTGAACTTTCTAATGAAGCCCCGGCACTGTGAAAATAATCTGTGTGTGTCGCTGTGGCTGGACAAGCACAACTTCTACAGCCGATACTGATCAGTTCAGCAGGGAGTAAATACCTCTGCTAGTATATATGCAGATTAGATTAATGAATGAAACATTTCTTTATTAGAATCGAAACAAGAAACTTACACATTCTTTCTGACAAAAAACTTTCAGGATAAGGTCACATTTTGGAACTTTCCAGGAGTTTTTAGAGAGTGGTGAAGGAAGTATTCGGATTCTGTCCTTAAGTAAAAGTACGAATGCCAAACTGTAAAGAATACTATGCAAGCATGTAAAAGTAGGTATACATACATTATATTTTATAAATATATTATATTAATACATTTAAATAATTAAAAGGAGAAGTGGCAAATTCTCACATTTGAGAAACGGAAAACCCATGAAATGTTTTTAAAAAATGAATACTCAATCAAAATAGTTACCAATTCATTTTCTGACAATCGACTAATTGGTTAATCGACTAATTGTTTCAGCTGAACTTTTATTACCTGTTGGGTAGTTTAATTTATCACAAAACATCTTATTTCATAAACTTTTCTTATGCTTTGTGTGCAGAAATCTTAATTTGTAAAGTAACTAGTAACTCAAGCTGCCAGATAAATGTAGTGAAGTAAAAAGTATGTTTCCCTCTAAAATGTAGTGTAGTATTAGCAGAAAGTGGAATGAAAAGAAAACATTGGAGTAAATACAAGTACCTCAAGTAGTAAGTACGATACTTGAGAGTAAATTTACTTAGATACTGTAATTTGTTAAAGGAATTGTTCAACATTAGGAAACTATCTTATTTTCTTTCTTTTCAAGAGTTATCTGAAAAGATCTATACCTCTCTCATGTCCATGCTTTAAGTACAAAGTGGTTAGCATAGCTTAGCATAAAGACTGGAAGCAAATGGAAACAGCTAGCTTAACTCTGCCCAAAGTTCAAAAGTACTTCTACCAGCACCTCTAAAGCTCACTTAATAAAATATTATATCATATTTCTTTATTCTGTGCAAAAAAGAAATGTAAACATGACAGTTTGTGGCTTTAGTGGGGAGTTACAGTCGGACGCAGTGACTTCCTGACATGTTGACGTCTTACATGAATATATGTATACTATGTTGGGGGTAAACGCAGTCTTCTCAGTGACGTTAGTTGGCATGGTTTGAGCAGATATCGAACTCTAAACTGAGATTAAAATTAAGTTTTTGTTTATGTCAATTTAATAAAGTCCAGGTTCATGGAGAATTCAGCCTTTTGGATTTTTCCCATTTACTCGACCGTGAACCTGTGTTACATTTTGTGGTTTATAAATGACCATAATATGGTTTAATTTACTTCTATCAATCATGGTGTGAGAGCAGCCGTCACTCTCTCAAATGGCGGATATTTAATTTTGGGAAAAACAGAAAAAAAACAACATTAACATCCTGTTCCTCTCAGCCTCTCTGCTCTGTGTGGCTCTGTGGGAGTTTTGTATCCAGATAATAATCTCTCATTATGTTGCTACAGTCAATTAACATCCATTACTGTCAGACTGCATCTCTGAGTAAATGTTGACACTTGCTAATTCCCAGCTATACGCTGCTCGCCACATTTAACCTGGAAAAACAAAGACCAGAAAAGACTTTTTTCCCCCCCTCATTTGGACTTTTTTAGGATGGTTTCAACACATCAACTCCGTGATCCTCTACTTTCCTTTCTCTCTCACCTTCTCATCAGAAGGTTATTGTATGACCAGAACACACAATTTTTCTAAAGATTTAAATAAAACGATTTAAAGCCACCTTTGACTTCAAGCAAGTACCAATAAAACAAAGTCGGAAAGTGCAGATCAACTATATAGAACTCCAAAAAAAGAAAATAAACAATATTTAACTTCATTCATCATTCTAACTACACAGCTGTTACATAAAAAAGTGAGTGTATTTATGAGATATATTCAAGGTGTCTTTAGGTCCTTAAAAGTCTTAAAATTTAAGCTCAATACTACTTTTATTTTCTTCAATCATCTTGGATCAAGAGAATTGCTGCGTTGAAAGACAGACACGTCACAATAAACACACTTGCCCTGAAAGAGAACAATAAATCATGCTCATCATAAAATTGCAAGAATCTTGAATGCATGCATAATCATAGACTGAATCAGGGTTTTTATTTTTAACGTTTTATTTTAAAAATTACCTTTTTAAAATAAAGGATATGTTTTTAAATCATATGCTGCATATGTATATTGTTTCATATAAATGTGTATGTTTTCTGTGTGTCTATAAAAGGTAATAATCAGTCAAATCTCCCTTTCTGTCTCCAGGTTGTGACATGTGTGCAGACAACAGGAACGGCGAGTGTCCGATGCACGGCCCTCTTCACTCTCTGCGTCGACTTGTCGGCACAAGCAGCACAGCGGCACCTGTCACTCTGCCGGACGTCCCTGATTGGCTCAGAGACCTGCCCAGAGAGGTGAGACTTCCTGTCTGACTGTCTGCTTATTCGGCTGCCTGACTATTATATTTGACAATGTTTCTAAGAAGTTTTAGCAGATGTTGTGCATTTCACAACATCAGGAAACAATTTCTAACCTCTGAACAATGAAATAAAGTTGTACTGCTTAAAGTCAACACACATTGTTTTAACAAAACATTTTGATTTGGATCATCTTTGTTTAGAAATAGCAGGCATACCTTGCTGTTTTACCAAATGCACACTTGTACTTCATCTGATAAACAGATTGTATAGATAGAAATATCTGTTCTGTGTTTTGTGTGTAGGTGTGTCTGTGCACCAGTACAGTTCCTGGTCTGGGTTACGGGATCTGCGCAGCTCAGAGGATCCCTCAGGGAACCTGGATCGGCCCCTTTCAAGGAGTCCCTCTGCTGCTGGACAAACTGCAGTCTGGAGCCATCAGAAACACAAGACACCTGTGGGAGGTAAGAGGGGTGTAAAGGGTGTGGACTTATGGGTGATGTAGTACACATTTTGATGCATGCTCACGCCCAAAGTGCCTCACAGCATCGTTCATTTGTACAATGAGATGAGCCCCTATAAGCCGGAAAACAATGACGTGTGGATGACGCTTACTTTATCAGACCCCTCTAACAACACTGTGAATTAACACACACCCTTTTCACGTTCAAGTACGACTAAAGATGTGATTATTTTTGTTATATTCCTGCTCCACGGAAAATTAGATTTACTATTATCATCACAACTAACCAAAACAGTAATAAATCATCTTCTGACTTGAGCGTTTATAATGCCACATTAAAGGTACACGCCCTTTCTTCCAGATTTTTCTGAGAAACAAACAAACCTGAAACTTTTTTTTCTATTATTTATTCTTTATTCATATATTTATGAGGCCTTTATACTCAATGTGTGACCACTCGCTTCAGCCATTTTTTTGAGCAAGCAGACATGTTAATTTTGGCAAATGCATTGAATTCAGTTTTGCAAACAAGAAGCATGAAACATTTATGTGATTTATGCGTGTGCGTGATTGGCTGATCACGCACACGCATATGTTCTAAACCTATAAGCATTTTAGTCATTATAATAATCATGGCAGTCTTTTCTAAAAATTCATGTTTATTGACGTGAAGTTTATTTTTCCATCAATTTTTCTGGCCCGACTTGCACATAAAAATATATAATAATAAAGAATTGTAGTCTATGTCCCCCATACTGTTCCTTCATACTCATATTTTGGACAACATTTGGCAGGTATAAAAGTGTTAAATTAAACTTTATGAGCCTGAAGAAAATCCTGCACTGTGATTCTGTGTGCACACAGTACATGTTTATGTGTGTGTGTGTGTGTGTGTGTGTGTGTTGGTAGGTGCCAGTTTGTATGGTTCTGTGTGTATCTGAGTGTGTGTGTGTGTGTGTGTGTGTGTGTGTGCTTGTGGTCAGTGTCATGTCACCTCTCAGTCCATTGATCAGAGCAGATTGTATTTACATACAGTGGCAGGAGAAAGTCAATGTGGCTGTTATAAACAGCTGCATTAGCATTAGAGAGAGAGAGAGAGGAAGAGGGAGTGAGGGAGAGATAGGGAGAGAGTGAGGGGTGCTGGGGGACAGAGAGATAGATGAGTCCCTTGTGGCCGAGCTGGTAAAGGTCAGTCAGACGTCGGTTGACCAGACATCAGTCTCTCCGCTGTTGACCGCAGCAGCACATCAGGAGGGGAGGAGGGGGGTGGAGATGGGTGGAGGGGGGGACTACAAAGGATCAGAGGTCAGAGGTCAGGTGGGGGTTGGGGAGAGGGTTCATGCAAGACATTATAGGCCAAGTCCAGCAGTCATGTCAGGATTTGTGCTTCAAACAGAACGAGATGAATGAAAGAGTTGCGTTCACTAGCAGCAGGATTTTACTGATAATCTGTTTACAATTGTTTTGTCTGAAGCTGACTTTGCAATACAGAGGCATCTACAATCACTGTGTTTTATATAGTTGTCAGTCTCTTTCAGAAGGTAAAGTCACTGTCAGACAGCAGTGCGAGAGTCTTTAGCCTCTGTAAAGTGAAGTATATATGAGAGCAGGGTTCGACTTTAAATGGCATATGATCAGAATATACTCAAAGGTGGACCTGACTGAACGAGCATCAATATGGAGTTGATAGACTGCTCTCCTCCTAGAACAGCACAGATGAGGAAGGTGTGGATGGTTGATAGCAGAGTGAAACTTAGACCTCAACCACACTGGAGATATAAACAAAGTTTTGGACAACTGATATCCAGGAGCTAATGGTCAGGTGCAGTTATATGCCATGGGCGTATACTCGCCCAAAACACATTTGATTGGATACATTTATGCAACCGTCACCAGCAAGGAGAGAAAGGATTAGTGGAACATGAATGAATGTAAGGACACTGGAATAGAACTTAGAAAATGTTTCACTCTGTGGATTCATTTAAAGTGATACCCACCTCCAAATTGGAGTCATTTCCAATTTTCTATATCTTAAAACTTCTCAAAAGGTAACTCTAAGATTTGTGACTTTAGAATGTAAAACTGCATTTTTAAAAAAATGTTATGACTCTTATTATTATTATTTTATAGTATTTGTTGTTTTTGGACCCAGCAGACTTGAGCTGGGACCCATTGTGGGGTCTCAAACCAGCCTTTGAAGCCCTCAGCCCTGGAGAAATGCTGATCCAATAACCTGGCTCTAACCATCGGCAGATTATCGTCTGCTGGGCTAAAACCGGTCATTAGGCCTATTGATGAAGAAGCTTTACACACAGATCCCATTAAAACTCGTTTATTGATGCCCCCCAAAACAGGAAGAGATATTTGTCCTATAGCCAATCAGCGAGCTTGTGTCATGTTGTCTATGGTGTCCAGGAAGGGCCAGTTTTAATTAAGACACTTGCCGTTACGTCTGGGTGGAACAGTGGAAGGTTTTCTGGTGCTGCAGTATTTTACGGCTCGACAAATTGATCTCCTCTGAGGCAGCGCTCGGTGTTTGAGTCTGAGTTTATGGAGGAATAATTCTTTAACTATCTGACCTGGAGCTTTATCACTTACTGTCTCTGTGCTGTGGTGTCAGGAGAGTCATGAGGAATAGTGCTTAACACAAACATTACTTTAATATCAGTGTTATTTTTTGTGATTTTTAACTCCATATATGTGGTCTGTTGGTCGGGCATTAAAAAAAGGATCCCAGTAAGCACATTTTTCACAGAATCCTATAAATAAAATTTAGTTAATTAATCTGTTAATCAACTGACAGAAAATTAATGGACAGCAATTTCTCTTTCCATCCCTCCAGTTTCACTATTGTGATGACATTTTCTCTCATTATGTTATATTTGGATATATCATATATATATTTTGGACTGTTAGTTGGACAAAACAAGAGCTTATGGGAAATGATTTTCTGCCATTTAATGAACTAAAGTTTTTTTTGGAAAAAGAATGGACAAATGAATGATAATGAAAATAATTTGCCGATGCAGCCTAAAAATGTGGAGTAAAATGTGCTCAAGTACCCAAGGTTAAAATGTTTTCATGCACTTTCAGATCAGTTAAAGAAGGAAAGAAAGACAAAGGAAACGTTGAAGGATGGAGAAGAAAAATGATATAAGGAGAATGCTGGAAAGAAATAGAGGAAGCAGAAGAAAAAGTAAACAGAACAAAATAGAGAATGAAGAAAGAAAATGGAAAGTAGAAAAGAAGGACAAAAAGAGAGGGGGATATTAGTGATATTTTCTTTGGGTATCTGATGTTGAAGGTAAAATCTGAATCTGTAAAGTAACTCCAAGACATTTTTCGTCAGCACTGGAAGAGGAAGAGCTCAGATCCTGGTTTTGAAAAAGGTTTATTTGTATGACGTTTATTTAAAATGTTTAACTTAAATTATAGTGGCAAAAACACAACAGAAAAAATCCTGATTTTGGAATACAGTGTTTTTACCATAAAACATAAATGAGCAGTAAAATGTACCCATCTATCTAAAGAAAGCATACAACATTTTATTGCTTTCAAAACAATTTAAGAAGGAAAGAGGGGAAGTAAAATGAAACAGGGGAAATTAAAGTCAGGAGTTTCCAAAGTCCTGGATGTCTATGGGATCGGGGTTATTTGATCCAATATACGCTCAACAACAAAGCCAAGATAGCCTAATATATCTGTTTGACATAAGTTCAGGCTGTACCAAATGCTATCTCTAATGAAATATTTTTAACTTCCAACTTGTTGAGATCAAACAGTTTGGAGCCCCCGCCACTTTGAAAACCTCTGAAATAAGTGACTAGTTCATGATCTTATTACAGTTTTATTGTGAAAACAGAATCTGCCAAGTAATCAATCAATCTCAAGTGAAGTTCCAGAAGTTGTGAATTACCATGCGCATTTTTTAGTGATTCAAACAGGTCTAGTGTTGTGCAGAAAAATTCCCATTTTAAAACTTTGGGAAAGCTCAAAAAGCAAGCTGCAAACCAATCTATTTCGAGTCTATCCTAAACCAGTCATGTCACATAGCTCTTCTCCAGTACACCACACTTTATTCACCTGAATGGTAGTGGAGAAGAGTTGTCTTTTGAGTTTGAAAGAAAACGTATGGAAGAGATGGACACAGCTGTACAGATAGTTGGAAATTGGCAGAAATAACAATCTTAAATCGCCATATTTCTTTGTTACCATCTCCCAGCAACCACCACTGCACCTGTGTTGACTGGAAAATTACATTGCCAGCTATGATATTTATTTGCCACTGATTGGTTACAGCATAATAAAAACTCCGCCAAACACAAATCAGCCAGCAGGATGTTAAACGGACAAAATGGTAATTCAGTCTAATAATCAGACCATAAAACATATCTTATGGAGAATGTAAAATCTAAATTTTCAAGGTAACCAATAACTTGAGCGGTGAGATAAATAAGAAAGAAATGTAACATTTCCCTGTGAAATGTAAGTATTTAGTAAATATTCCCACTTTCATTTGACTAGTTGTTGAGGGAAGGCAATTTCTCATTTAGTCCCTGCTTGGATTTTCCAGAGGATTCAAACCGATGACCTCACGGTCCGAACCTCAAGGTCGTCCTGATTGAGAAGAATGTGCAGTGAAAACATGAGAAAAATCCTGAAGTCACAGCTCTGACCTCGTCCTCTGGGGTTTTACAGGAGTTTTCTTTTGGTCAGATCTGAGACTGGACAAGCTGTCAGCGCAGAGTCAGTGAAAACAGCCCCAAACATCATAACTTCAGAGCAGCAAAGAAAGGAAAACTTCAGCTGCACAGTTTGAGGCAAAATATTTTGTTAGTGTGGGATGTTGATGAGACACATGAGGATTCAGAAAATTCCAAAACGCATGTTGTTATCTTGGCTTTATACATCTCAAAACAGATAAATCTATTTTCTTTGTCTGTTCCTCGTAACTGAATCACTGTTCCTCGACTGTTAGTCTGTCCATTTGTGTTTGCCTGTCTGTCCATCATCGTATTCCCACTGTATTCCCAACAGAATTCCCATTGACTTTGTGTTTTCAGTGGTTTGTGGTCACAGCGTCCAGTAAAGGCTCTGTAATGTTTTCTTGACTGATGTCATTATTTAATGTTTGTGTAACTGTCTGTATTCTGGGTTTTATTAAACGGTCTGATCGCCATTGACATCATCAGTTTGATTACATAATCACTGATGGTTTTATGTCAGATTACATGTTTTGGTTTCCTGTTGCTTAGATTTCACTGAGGCGTTTGGGTTTTTATTGATGGAATTTTTGAATGAAAGCAGTGATGACCACAATGATATCAGAAGAGTTACTCTGGACAAAACAAGGTTTTTTGGAGTCTGAGCAGCTATTGGTTCAAATCACTTTATGTATGAAGCACACTTAAAGGATAAAGCTTGTGTTCATCTCTCAATACTTTTTGATTTCCCTAGCCTGTCTGTGGCTTCACACATATATAGTTTCACTTTGGTTGAAACAAACATGAGGAAAAAGTGTGTTTTGGGGGTAAAATTCCAGCAGTACATATTTGGTGCTCGCGTGAGTATTTGTGGCAGCAGGATGGTATGTCATGGTATGTGTTTTTAATAGTTTTGCTACCCGAAATAGCTGAAAACACCTGTGCATTCTATATGTGACAATGCATAATGCATTATTTTACATATACTTATTAGTGGTGGTAGTAAAACTGTGACCAGACACAGCAGGTTCAGGACAAGTGTGAAGCTGGAGAGCGGCAAGAGGGAGGTCAGGCATCAGTCAGCACCCACTTCTGGAGGCCTGAGCAGGAGTTACAGCGGGGTCAACCCCTGGGTGCCAGGAACCAAACCTGGCAAGAAAGCCACCTTGGTACAATATTCCCTTATGTCAAACTAGTCTCAATCATTCTTGGACTCTGTGTTCATGTCTCGACTTGGCCATGTTCACTGGTCTCAGCCAGCAAAGCTAATGGCAGCTGCAGTAAGCAGCAGCTAGCGGACTCTTTAGCAATAAGTAAAGCTATCTGTCCATCAGGAAACTCAGTAAATCACCATGAGCAGCCGAAAATATTTTCTTTTAAGGTGTGATCCAGTAAAATCAGTGAATAAAGTTCAAGGTTGTGTTTTAGTAATCAGTGAAGACTGACCCCCAGAAACACTCCACTCTGACAGTGTCTATTTTTTTTTCAAACCAAATTCTTGTCTCATTTGTGGTTTGATAAACAAGAAATTCATCAAATTTAGTGACCCATATTACTATTTTCCAACCTCCTTTACTAGCTCATATGCTGTTGAGACTTTTGTCATACAGAAGTGGATGTGGATAGCGATGAGCATGAAGTGCACAGACAAATCTGCACACACATTTGCAGATCTCTGCCGCAGCAAAAGTCAATGTAAAATGTGAATGTAAAAACAGTTAGAGCAAAAGACTTCAGCCTTTAATATCTATATATTCATTGACAGATTTGTCTACACATTCATAGATCTATATATACTGGATATATAATGGATTGACACACAGTTACACATCTCTCCAGTCACATTTTTTGCTACAACAATGGTCCCACAGAGTAGAAAGTGTGTACCAGAGACCCTTTTCTGGGGGTTTAAAAAAATGTTTCTGGCTCCTTGGAGATCATGTGACTTTAAGGTCAGACTGTGGCCACTATAAACCACCACTCAGCCTGGCGCTGTTTGGTTAAACCCACTTGGTGAGTCGGGTTAACTCAGTTCATTTCTCCTCTCTGTGTGACATCACCCTGTAGGCATGGTAACCATGGGGGTTCGAGAACAAAGACTGAGGTTTTCCATCAGGACCTTCATGTTGGAATAACACAGAATGTGTGTGTGTAGACATATGTGTAGTTGCTTCATAATCCAGCAGCATGTTTGATCAGCGTGTTTTTACACAGTGATAGAGCCGTTGGTTGTTTCCTCTCCTGTGTCGGTGTCTGTAGGAGCTTTACATGCTGTGAGGAGCTACAGTACAAACGGTTACATGCTCTCTTCTTGTCACAAGTTTGAAACTCTTTCCTTGTCTTCTTCTGTCAGCGCAGTTTATTAGCATGATCACTCATCAAATCACAAGTGTACTAATTATCTGTATTATCTGTGTTCTATATATACCTGTTTTATCGTCCCCATCCCAAAGGAAGGATTCTTTGTGAGTTAGGAAACTTCTGTAAAGAAGATACATTTTGTACACCTGATTGAATGCGACTTCACTGTTGATCTGGTTAAAGGTTTGTTTGTTTGAATTTGCTTAATAGCAAATTAAGTGGGTGGGGGTCAGTAAGATCTTTTGGTGCATTCATAAAAAGACAAATTGATCTGAAGTTATTCATGCTCATACTACACCTTCAAAATGTAACATACACAGATGCAGTAATTCAACTTATTCCCAGTTTGTTTCAGGATAATGCAAGAGACGACCAAATGAGGTAGACATTAGTTTTTTAAAAAAGGACATTTGTTCTTGAAAATCTGTTTTATTGCAAATTGGACAGTTAACA
The DNA here is from genome assembly GCA_946959425.1 of Argyrosomus regius. Classification (NCBI taxonomy): domain Eukaryota; kingdom Metazoa; phylum Chordata; class Actinopteri; family Sciaenidae; genus Argyrosomus; species Argyrosomus regius. Next base: position 19,834,067 of record OX336890.1, read on the forward strand.
TGGTTTCACTGCATAAACATAAAACATTGTTTTCTTCAGTAAATAGTACTGATAAAAACAAAGTAAATGACTGTAAAAACTGGAATTCTTTTTACTGGAAAGGGGTTGACTGGTGGATGTTCGGTACGAGTCAATGTCAAGCAGTTGGGTTAAGGTACGTCAGACCAGAGGGTGAAGATCTGATACAGGTGAGCGGGGTTGATAAATAGCTAAGTTGGTTTACTATGGAAATATGCATATAAAAAAAGGTGGAGCTAGATAGGTGAAGCCATTGGCTGGATGGGACAGGACGGGTGAGTGAGATGGGTTAGTGGTTAGTTGAGGTTTCTCAGGTGAGTGGAGGGGGGGTATCTGTCATCTTGTGGTTGTAGGGCCTTAGGATTAGTATGTAGGGGGTTCTTGTGTTGTTACCTCGTATGGGTGGAGTTACCTCAGTTCTGCGGGTGGTGTTACCTCACTCGGTGCTTCTCCTTGTTGTGTGAGAAAGCAGTAGCTCTGCCTTCAGACGGGAATTGGCTGCTGTTGACGCTGAGGTGAATCAGGGTCGGTTATCCAAATATTATCCGTTTCTCTGAACGATTATTACCCTTCTGATTTATGAGTCGGCTTGCTGCTTGCTGAAAATACAGTTTCAGCTGGTGAAGCAGCACTCACTGGATGTTTGGAGGTCCAGACTGTTGCTCTTGGGCATGGCGGTGGCGGCGGCGGTGATGGCAGTGATGGCAGCAGGGTTTATGAGGCTTGCTGCTGAAAAATGGACTTCTCAACGATAGATTGTGTTTAAGAAAACTAAAGATCTAAGAGACTAAATACCAGTGTGTCAAAGACAGGATGAATTAGAGGGAGTCTGTCTTCATTTTGCTCTTATTTAACCGTCATTTCATTTCACCTGGCAAATTGGCCATGGCTGGTTACAGAAGATTTAGCATCCAGTGTGACAACAGAGAACAGGATCAGATGGAGAAGTGTGTATAACCAGTTTTTCTCTCTGTTAGGATATTGAGAGAGATGAGGAAGAGGGGGTGGATGAGACAATGGTGAAGGAACTGAGGATTTAGAAGTGCAAGAAAGAGTAAAACACAAAGGAGATAAAGTTTGAGATATGTTTGCTATGTGTCTATTTTGTGTGAATTTTTCTTCTTTTTTTTTTACAGCAGCGGATTAATCAGCATTTGTTGCTCTAGTCAGTATTTAAGACTGAAGTAAGACTGAGTAAGACTAATTAATTATGTACCAATTAAAACTTTATTCCTGAAGGAAGAGGACATTGAAAGTACATAATGAAAAGTGCGGTGGTAGAAAATGTTTAGTTAGATCATACAGTATGTTGATGTTTCTTTAAAATAAATGACTTGAAATAATTTTTTTTTTTAGCCTTTTTCATGAGGTGTTCACACTATTTTGTTTTCACTACCTGCAGGAGGAGTATGAGGCACATTAAGATTAGGAAAAGGAGGAAGAGGTGAAGGAGGAAGGCGAGAGCGAGGAGGAGACATGGTAAGATAAGGAGGAGGAGGCCGATGAAGAGAGCAGATAACAGTAGAATTAGTCGAGTTTCATTGATTAGCTGTAGAACAGAAGTGTGCAAGCATTGATTGGCTCTCAGGAACAGTTTTACAGGATTTGGACTGAAAAAGAAGAAGAAGAGTGTGTTCTGTAGAGAAAGGGAAGAAGAAGAAGCAGACTGACAGTCAGACTTTTTCTGACGCTGATGTTCTGTCATTAGATACAGCAGATCGGTTACTTAGCATCGAAACATCTCGTGACCAATCGGGAACTAAAACACACCATCCTACCGTTGACAGTGTGGACTGATTTGAAATGTTTCAGGAGTGGTGTGTTCATGTGCTGGTAAGGAGCTCTGGAATCTGATGTATTATTGCAATCATTCCCAGATACACATAATATTTGCTAATTATTTGCTCTCAGAATTGTACTTTCTGACACTATACAGTGGCACATGAATGCAGCTGACTCTCAGTCATCAAAAGTGAAAGATATCTGCCAGTACTTGAATGCACCACAGCATGAACAACTCAGGCCATGCTGCAGAAGTGTACTCAGGAGTGTAGTGGTCAGTACACTGTGACATGACTGTCTTAACCCATTGATATACAATGTGACTAACATCATCTTAGCCTTAAGATGATTTAGGAAATCAGGATTTTTATCCAGAAGAGGTCTGTGAAGCTACTTAGCTTGGTGATAAGTTGCTCTTTAAGAAGACTTCTCTTCATTTTTTAGTACCAGAGGTGATTAAAATATCCTTGAAATCTAATTCCACTGATTTTCTTCTATATATTGTACACTGTATACTATACTGTATGTATATACAGATTGAAGTCGCCTGAAATGTTGCGTCAACGATGACTCTGTAATTCTGTAATCATACTGCGAGTCCATACAGCTGTAGCTGAGCACTGCTACATGTTCTAAGCAGATCGGTTGTGTATGTGACACCCTGCAAGAGTAACAAACTGTCAGCCAAAACAACCATCTCTTATTACCCTGTTCATAATGTGGTAAATACTTTTTTACAATTTGCATCCCAACACACTCTCAGGGGGCGATCATTAAATGATTTCTGAAGCTTGCCTTCAACGGGGTGCACCTGCGATTGCTCCTCTCTTTCATTGTATCCTACAAAGTCTTTCTGGAGTTGTTTAGCTGAGCATACATTTTAGAATATTTTTAAGGTTTTGGCTGAAGACGTGAAGAAAAAAAAATTCCAAATGCACAGAGAGGGTTTGAAATGGTCTTTGAAGCAGATGCAAGTCTCTCTGAATCAGACTCAGGCTGTTGAGCCCAGCTCCGGTTCTGGCACGACACTGGCTCTGCTCCCTATTTGCCTGTGCCCCGTGACCGTGCACTTCTTTTTCCTGGCGGTGCAAATTGCCTGTGCCATCATGAAACTCTAAAGATCACAGAGAGTTGATGCCAAGCAGCCTGAGGACATCAGTGGGAAACCAGAAAACATTTTCTACACAAAATATGATCCAGTTTTAACCAAAATTTGTGAAATAGTTGGTGCTGTGTGACTTAGTATATACTTCTCGCAGGTGACCGGAGTACAAAGTTACATAGTGCAAGAACAGACGTGCATGGCACAGAGTGGGACACCATTCACCTGACACGAGTAAAGCATGTGTGTGTGTTCGTCTGTGTGTGTGTGTGTGTGTGTGTGTGTGTGTTTAAGTGAGAGAGTGCCATAAGTGTGTTGTAACACCTTTTAGACATGATAACTCACAGCTGCATTAGTGGCTTACCAACACGCACATACGTCACACACCCAGTGATAAACACATTTAACACGCACAGATGCATGTACACACACTAGCACACACACACTGTTCTCTGATGGTGAAGCAGCCATTTACATGCCAGTGTTGTTTCAGAGCTGCAGTTAAGTGTTCTTAACTGATAACTGAACCGCATTCCTGTCTGGACACACACACACTCACGCTCGCACACACACACAGGGTATCTCTGTAGAGTATGTTCAGTCCAGACAAGAAGGAGATTTACTCTCTGTAATAAGGTCAAAAGGGCAAAACACTGTCGGTAAATTTCAGACACACTTTATGTCTCTCTCTCTCTCTCACACACACACACACTCAGCTGTTAGTTGAAGTTGTGCAGATCACTCACCAACAGCCGTCACTTACAAATAAAACGCATGTGTTCAGCACAAAAAAGACACATTTTTGTCATCTTAAGAGTGGATTTATTATTATTTGGAACAGTACGCTAAACATTTTTAGAGAAATAGGAATATTGAAATCAGCATTTTGGGAAATACACGTCTTGCTAGGATTCAGATGGGGAAATCTGGCTCTGGCTTAGTCCAAACGTAACAAAATCATACATACATACATACATACATACATACATACATACATACATACATACCAGTGCCTCTAAAGCTCCCTAATTAACATGTTACATCCATGTTAAATCCTGGTAGTGGAAGAAACAAACTACAACAAACTAAAAAATACTGTATTACAAATAAAGTTCTGCATTTAAAATCCCACTTAAGTAAACTATTAGTATTAAGTAATAATAAATGTACTTAAAGTATCGGAACTAAAGAAAAACTCATTCTGCAGAAAAATCACACATCAATGTGTGAGCATCAAGGGAGCTAGTTTGAACTACTGTATATACAGTTAGTGCTTGAGTAAATGTACTTAGTTAGTTTCCACAACCGTTTAACCGGAACAAAAAACTAAATATAAATATGATTCACAATTACATGTCAGACTACTTGTCAGTAGCTTTAAAGGACAGGCTGGCTGCTTCCCCCTATTTCCTTCATCTGTCTTTTTGCCAAGCTAAGCAGCAGCTGGCTGAAGTTTCATATTTAGCCTACCATACCATACAACATGAGAGGTATCCATCTTTTCATCTAACTCTCTCTCACACATACCAGAAAGCAAATAAAGTATGTAAAGTATGTTTCCCGCATGTTCTGTTTCTCTAAATATCACACACACCAGTCTGCAGGCTTGAAATATGTCCGTCGTGTCCAATGTAAGCAAACAGATAAACAGATAGATGGAAAATGGAAACCGTGTGCTTTGTCATATTTAGGAAAAAATTGTTTTTGCAATATACTCCTCTTATTTAAATATGTTGGTTCATATAATTTTTTTGATGAATCTGCATACACACTAAATTTTATTTCATCCCTTATTTGTTTCACATAAGGTTCACATTTGTTGTATCTTTAATGTTTTGTAATGCAGAAGAGTAACAAGTGAAAACATGTTAGTCAATGCCTCATTGTGTGAGCAGACTCCACATTGCAGGAAACGTGATTTTTTTTTGTAATTTTCTTTTTTACCCTGAGCCCTTTTGCTTCATTAAATGTGCCACACAACAGAGAAAGAGTGCTGTGATGCTTTTTTATATTTTACATATTCTTTATATTATATTTGCACATTTTATATATTGTATAATATATATGTATATATAGAATGTGCAAAAACAAATTTCTTTCTAAGATTTTAGTTTAAAATGCAAATAACAGAATATCGCTGTTTGGTAGTTACCATGATTTTGTGTGTGTGTGTGTGTGTCACAGTGATAGAGCTGTAAGTAAAGCACTGACATCAGAGATCAATGACTGAAAGAGTGAGCTGTAATCCACCCTCTTAAAAACACATGCACAGTCTGTCACTGTAGTGTGTGTGTGTGTGTGTCAAAGAGAAAGAGAGAGAGAGTTAATCCTCCCCTCTTACCTCCACTCTTCTGGTTCTTGTAAATGTTAAGAGGCATAGACAGACAGATTAGACTCTCCGTCTCTCTGACATCTTCCACTTCAGTTTCACTAAAAAAGCTCAAAGTAAATAATCAGTCTCATTCTACTTTACTCAGTGACTCGAGCTACAGTTAATTAAAAGTTAATCAAATATAAAATTAGAATGTATCTTATTGAAATCAGAAAGGTCATGGAGTGCTCTGGTAGCTTAGTGGTTACAGCGTATTCCACATATCTGCAACATCCACAGTTTGATTCCAGCTGTCACTTGTTTCCTGTCTGCCTTTTCATCACTGACTGTCCAAAAAAAGGGAAAATGCCCCCAAAAAAACAAAACGAACATTTAAATGTATGTCAGCATCAATCAGCATCTTGGATGATCCCCCTTTAATGTTGCTTAAGTTTTTGAAAATATCACTTTTCACGTTGCATCATGTTTATATGTCATTTAGGATAAATATACAAGCCATGTGTTTTATCACTCCTCTGTGGCATGAAAAAAACCTGTTGTGCGTCATTTTATTTATTGGCCAAAAATGACATGTTTTGTATCTCTGAAAACTTTGGATCTGGACAAGAATTTAAAACAAATTTAAGGGATTTTGAAAGCAGTTTTTAATGTTGGACAGAAAATTTGAACAAACAAAGCATTGAACCTTCAGCTCCTCCTCCAGCGGCAGCAGCAGCTCATATGATGTGTGGTCTCAGAGTGTGAATATAAAGCAGTACGGTGCTGAAAGGGTCATCTGTCCCGAACAAACCGAAGGTCAAACAAGGATAATTTATTGAGCTTTAGGAAACCAAAGCTGCTACAAAAAAAAAAAATCAAGTTTTGTCACGATTGTTGTGCTCAGATGGAAAAATGACAGCCGGAGCTGTGAACTGAAGCCGACAGGCTGGCAGTGTTTGCAACATTTTCTAGCTGTTGAACTAAACAACATGTTATATTTGGCCGTTTGTCTTGCAGATGGAATTTTGCAGCGATGGATTCGATAAACACAGGCAGCCAAAATGTCTTTGACAGAACAGCATCAAGCTAGAAACCAGCTGCTGGTCTGAGAGGCTGCAGTTCACTGCTTTTACTGTACAGTCAGCCTACAGTCAGTAGAGGGTCACACACAGGTGGTTTGGGTAATGAAGATAGGATATAACGTTATCAGAGTTGCTACATTCAAAACATTACAACAGGTTGTAGAAATGACGGGATTCATAAATTCCCAAATATATTTTTTTAATGTAATGAAATGTATTACAAGAAGATTTAAAAGAGTGAAAAGGAGAATGATTTAATGCATAATAAAATGATCATTTTACTTCATTAGGTTGGCCCATTTAGTTTTACGCAGGGTGACTAGTCCAAAGCATCATGAAAGAAAATACATGGAAATTATTTTATATACTATTTTGCCCTTAATGCTACATGAACTTTGTTTTTATGGTTATATTCAAGCATGTTACAGTTAGAGAAAGATGTTCTTTAAATATTGAGTTAAAGCACAAAAAAAGAAATGTTTACAGTATGAACATTTAACCTAAACCACAATTATTACAATATTGAAGAAAGAATTTTCAAAATGTAATTTTCCCTGGAATTTTTGTAGCATTGTATCATATCATCGCATCATCATACTGTCTGGTAAAGTATTGTAACATTGTTTTATGTCCACATGACCCGTAACAACAGTGCTGATTCGATTTGTTGACTCACTGCCCTCTACTGGTCAGAAAATACAAAATATAGCTTTAAGCTACTGTTTTTTTTTTTTACCTACAAGTTTATTATTCATTTTCATACAGTGGCCACAGAAAATATTTTTTTTTATGATTTATGATGTTTATGTCTGGTAGGTCTCTGGTAAGATCATAGATGAGGACTCCTCAATGCTCAGGCTATAGTGGTTATTGAACATAAACAACAACAACAATACTGATACATTATACCGCATTACATTTTCACTTAGTAACATTTGAAGAGATGACTTTGGAAATCTAAAAATATTTCAGCCCCTCAAGAATCTGACAACCTGTTGTGGCAGGGTGAGCCTTTGGGCTCTCCCTTTCTTGTGGAAAGCAAAACCAACGGCACTGCAAAGTAAAGTGGAGCAGGACGACACAGGAGGCTGTTAAACGTACTGTGATTTGTTTATATAGAGTCATTGACAAATGACTGAGAGTAACAAAAGCTTTAAACAACAGCAGAGTGCAGGAGTTTCATTACAGGCTGCATTACACGCCACACGTATTCATATAGTTACATTTATGAGTCTCAGTGACAAAAACAATCCCATTAGTCCCTTAACTGAACTTAAATTCATTCTAACCTCAATCCAGTACTTTTGTAAATGTTCTCTAATTGATCCTCACAAAGAGAAACAAACACACACACACGCACACTTGATATATTATTGCTTTATTGGTAAAATTACTGTAAACAAAGGACAGCAAGTTGGACATAATTAGTTCTCATGTCTTTTCAAAGTTTAGACCACATTTCCCATCAGCCCAGTTGTGTCCTGTCCCATCTTTCTCCCTGAAGAGAGGCATTTTGATCTATTTGCTCTGTTGAACATGTTAAAGTGATACGCACAACATTTAAAGTCAGCGTAAAGACAATTCCGAGATTTCTTTCAAAACACATTAAATATGTTGGAAAATAGTTGCTGAAAACATGTGAAAAGACTTTGAACGATATATTACTGCAATGTGGAGTTAGAGGTTAAAACAGTTTTTCACCAGTTTTCAGTCCAGGATTTTTTGGGCAGTCCTAAAGGGTGGCTTGATGACACACTGAAGCCACCCTGAGCATACCCCTGCACCCTGAACAGAGAGATAGAGATTAATTCATCTCGCTCAGAGTGTTTTAAAGTTAGTCATATCATATTCTGAACTCATCTGACACGTTTCAGTCGCTTCAAATTGCTGCTTGATTGCTCCCACGAGTGGGCGTGGCTTCAGCACACACACTTCAGTGGACACGCCCCGATTTTGACATCTAATTTCATAAAGCTGTCGATATTTTTAATCATTCAAATTTGGCTGGGTGGTTAATAACACTTTCTTCTTTAGTCTGACAAACTCAGAACACATATTTATTCTTACTTTACACGGACTCAAATGTTGTAGTTTTTAAATTCCCCATTATTCTTTCTTTAATGAGAGCTTTAACCCAACACCAGTAGGCTCATATAACTCTAACAAAGATGATCTGATTCAGAGACACAGAGAGAAAAGGGAATCATAATATTAAGTAATAAACAAGAGAAAATCCTGAGAAATGTGGATAAACATTTTAAAATAAATTGTCTGCAGACAGACAGGCATCAAAGTGCTTACATACAGAGAATAATAAATGAGGCTGTTTCCTTTGATTTTCGCAGTCATTTACAGCATTGATTGTTTGTTGGCTGTATGGACAGCAGAGAGGCCCGCTATTGGCTCAGGTCATCACCTTATAAACGCACTCAACGCCTCCTCAATACAGTCACACTGCATCACCACGAATGGATGGAGGGATGGATTAATAATGAACACACACAGCAGCTGAGGGAGATCGACTCATTTTAACAGCTTATTGTAGCCGTGAATTCTTCTGTTGATTCACTTTTATTGTGTATACTGTTTTATCTTGACTTTGCACTAGAAGCCCAGATGTAAAAGTCTGAATGTTTTCATCTTTATATTACAGTTTAGTCCACACCACCATTTATTATTTGTTCATTTGTTTGGTCTGCAGGGTAGCACTGAATTTTCTCTCCAAATACATTTGACAAACACCAGGAGACTACAAGGACCAAAACAAATTATAACAAAATATATGTATTTATAATTCAAAAAAGTGATTTGTGTTGAGGTACCTTTTAGACTTTTAAAAAAAGAAACAAAACTACATGTCTCATGCACCTTTAGGTCCCTGAGAGGCTGCTTGTTGACCAACACAAAACAAAGAGAAAAGTCAGATCTTAAAGGCGCACTCCATCAATCTTTCACAGTAAGAGTTCACTCAGACCATGAATATCCACAGGGAATTGTTGTTGAAGTCTGTTCGATGTTTGTTGGATGGACTGATAAGAAAGAAAAAATGAATGAATGGAAAGAAAAAGTTTCTTCCTTCTTCTTTTTCTAAACAAGACTTGTTCAGTTTATGCTTCATGTTCATGTATGTTCATGCTTCCACTGTCGCGCTGAAAACATATTTTTAGACTTCATAACTTGTTTTTATGGCTGAGGCGTTGGCAGACGGAGCAGCGAGGCTTTTAAGCAGATGTAAATCAGGTTTGTGTAACGTTTAACACCCAACAGGCCTGTAATAATCACAGCTTCAGCATGACTGCAGATTAGAGGCTAATGATTTGTTGCCAAGGCTTGCTTAAAACATTTCAAATCAACTGGAGTTATTTCGTTTTGTTTAACCTGCAAGTGCCGGATTTGTAATCATTTTCAGTTACAAAGGTTCATTCTTAAAAACACTGAAACATGATCACACGATAACTGACCAATCATTTGTTCAGATTTGTGACATTGCTTTCCCATAAATATGCCATTGCTACCTACAGTTTTACAGTTCATCACTTAAAATAATTTATGGGTATAAATATTCTGGAACAAAATCTTAATTTACTGAAAGTTGTATATTTTCAGCTCGCCGACATAAAAGCAACATTTCTTAATGTGAGGCTTTCCACTGACAGTTATGTAACCTTTTTCCTATTTCTACTGCAACTTCATGTCATGAAGTACTTTATGTCTTAAACATGGGAGTAAATATTGTGGGAGTGAACTCTCACAGGATTTCAGAAGTGATGTGTTTAACTCTGCAGGGACTTTTTTTTATCTCTTAGACTTCATCCCAAACCCCAAACCTACATATCTATTATCCATATATCTATATGGAATCATTCTCAGCTCAACCAGTCGCGGCGGATGACCATCCACCAATGAGCTTGGGTCTGCCCAAGGTTTCTGCCTGTTAAAAGGAAGTTTTTCCTCGCCACCGTCGCCAAGTGCTTGCTCATGGTGGAACTGTTGGGTCTCTGTAAATAATATTATTATAAAGAGTACGGTCTAGACCTGCTCTGCATGAGACAAACTTTTGTTATGATTTGGTGCTATACAAATAAAATTGAATTGAATTCATGTTTTCTCATGAGATCTATGACACATAGAAGAGACTGAACACCCTGTAATGCATTCTAATGCTTGTATATCCAAGAGAAAAAAAAATTAAAAAAAATGTAGCTATGTGAATGAAATTACTTTTGAAAAAAATTCCAACAGCCCAAGGTGACTTCTTAAAATGTCTTGTTTTCTCCACAACCCATAAAAGCTAAAAGCTTTTCTTAATAAGTGACTCAAAACAAGTAATTGATTATCAAAATAGTTGGTGATTAATTAGTTGACTACTAATCGATTCATCAGTATGCAGCCCTTTATAGATGAAAAAGTATCTAGATATACCATCACTGTGTCTTTTACTTCTATCTGTAACACTGCCTTTTTTTTAACAGCTATGCATGACATCAAGTTCAATACAGTACTTAATTAATCATAATGATCAGAGCTCTTTTATGTACTACTTTCAAGTCTGACTCTGTATATTTGTGTCTTCCAGATCTATGATTCAGAGGGGACGTTACAGCACTTTATTGATGGTAATGATCCCAGTAAATCCAGCTGGATGAGGTATATCCGCTGTGCCAGACACTGTGGGGAGCAGAACATGATGGTTGTACAGTACAGGTAAGAACTTTAAGTCTCAAAGTCTAATAACTCTGACCGACATTTGATGGGGGTTTGTCATCCAAAACTGCCCTCTATTATACCAGGATGTGTAAAAATATGTGTACTGTATATTGATACCAGTAGGCTATAGTGGGAACATTTGTTCACAGTCACCACAGGGCACAGTCAGCTGACTGAAAAGGACACAAGGATGCGACTTTTAGGCTATTTGCAAAGAGGGTATGTGGTGATACAGTAAAATAAGATAGAGTTCATAAGGTAACTGCTATTACTGCTGGTGTACAGTGACACATGGGCAATCTGCAGTGGTAAGTACATTTACTTAAATACTGGATTTGAGTACAAATATGGGGGAATACCGTGTGTATTTTTCATACCCTTCCTGTCCAATGAAATCTCCAAATTAGTTTCTAACTGTAAAGGCTCAGCTACACTTTAGACCCAGTGTTTCTGTCACTTCATGCATGCGATTGTTGACAGAAGTTTTGAAAACTTTCTAAGACCAACATTATGTGTATTCACTACAAACTACAAGAGTGACACTGACTAATATGAATGGGCTCAATGCGGGTTGGTCGGTCTGCAAAGGTCTTGTGTACAAAATGTCTGTAACTTCACTATCATGTGCCGTCACATCTGGTCTTGGGTCTCCTCTCTCACCTGGATCCTGGTGCCTCCTTCATCCTCACCTTAGGGAAACATTGCACAGCAACAACAACCACATATATATTGAGAAAGTTGATCAGAGGATTGATTGCTGAATGTTTTGTTTTCTTTTGTGTGTGGGTGTGTGTGTGTGTTTTGGGTTTTTTCGGTGGCAACAAAAACGTTACCACCGGAAACACTGAGATCTTTTATTTCCTTGAAATGACTGTGCTTCAGATTTATTTTGTCCTCAGATTCTTTGTTTTTCGTCGTGATTGATAATTTCCTCATGCTCTTGTTGCAAATCCTTAATTTTCTTGTCATGCTCTTGGTTGAGATCAGTTTTGTTGTCACTGTGGTCTTGTTTCATATCTGCTATATGCTTTTCATGCTCGTCCTTTAGATCTTCCAGTTTTTCATCGTGCTTTTCATTTTCTTATTTGTTTTGTATACATGAAATTCCTCACCTTACCTTTTCTCCTCTTTATATTCCTTTCTCTTATTCTCCAGTTTTCCAAGTCTCCAAGTCTTCCTCAAATACTGTTTATTTCTTATTTTCTTGTTCTCTTCTGATTTGATCTCTTTTTCATATTCTTCAAGCATTCTGTTTCATTCTTTTGCTGCTGATTGCATTTTTATCTCCCTGGCATGGAAGGCATTGATCACTGGGGGAAAATAAAACGTCCACACACCTCTCTAACATTTTTAAATTCTCATTGACTAGCGAAGTCCTCTTAGCTTCCATCTTTTTTCACTTAACACCTGTTTAAAACAAGCCTTTAAACATTCAGTCACTACCATAGGATCAGCTCCTTTAAGCAAGGTATATTCCCTCATTGCCTCTGTTATCACTTAGCATATTTTCTATCTTTTACATCATCCAATTCTTCTTGTTTGTTATTAGGATGGTGTATTTTATCAAGGTTGACTGTGTGCTTTTTTATCACAAGTATTCACTTACTTTTAGAGGTAAAATATTATTCTTTCACTTTCATATTTCAATACAAATCTTTGTACCAAAATAAGAGTGGTCACAGTGCATCTCCTAAAAGTAGTGTTAATGGGGCAGGGCGGGGGGTACTCTCTACAGCTGTACATCAATCCTTAAAGCTTCATAGAACTGCAGACTCATGGTATGATTTTATTTATCACACAACATTTCCATATATAATCAGATTTAAGACAAAATTTCCTCCTGTTCACATTTAACATTCTGGACTTACCCGAGGCTGTAGCTGTTCCATGGTGCTGTATTTCCCATTTATTACCTAGACTGTGGTGGCCCACTTCCCCTAGGAACATAAAAGATCTCTAACAATGTGCAAAGAAATTCTCACTTTCAGTCTAATATCACATTACCAGACCTATCTACACATTTTGATTTAGCGCTGTGCAAAAGCACTACCAGTGTATGCACATATCGCACACTCTTTGATGAGAGGATGAACTATCATGACAAGAGGAAAAAAAAAAAAACAGTATGAGAGTGAATTACGGGAACAGCAATCAGGTAAACCTGTTAATTACTCAGGCATGCTGGGAAATATGGATGGATATCCCAAAAAAAAGTTTTATGTAAGGATGTAGTATTGTCTACATTTGCATATATATTATACGTCTATTTATTTATTTATTTACATGTCCTTGCTTGTTGTTGTTTACCTGTTGAGCGTACTCACCAGGTGAATTCTTACTGTGTCATTCAAAGTAAATGGCGTCACATTGTAATCATATCACGTCAGACCCTTGGACAGGCTGTAGTTGTTTCACAGACTCACTCATGAGTATAACTCCTTTTATGCTCAGTTCAAGCTCATTCATTTCTTGTTCTTTTTTATTCTTTAATCTATCAAAGTCTTTCTGAAACAACAACATCCTCCATTTGCATGCTTCTCCATCAGAGCCTTTATTTTATGCTGTCTTTTCTATTTATTTTTTTTTGTTTTCAGATTCCTTTCCATTCTTTTTCCTGCTGGTTCTTCTGAGTCCTAGTATTATTTTCTTTTGTTTTCATATTCATTTACTGTATTTCCAGCTGATATTCTTCTCTAAGCTTTTTCAGTCGTGTTTGCTCGTCCTCTTGTCTCTGTTGATCATCTCAATGTCGTGTCTCCCACCATTCTTTTCGTTCTTTCTTCCAAGTCTCTCGTTCTCGTCTCATCTCTTTTCTTAACTTTTCTGTTTTGCATCAGCTTTCTGTCAGCAGTTGTGTTTATTTCTAATTGAGATTGGATTATTTTATCCAGAGCTTCAAGTTGCTGTTCCAACTGCTGTCACTGATATTCTTCATATATTTCAAATCCCTCTTCTCTTCTTTTCTCTTTTCCTCTTCTCTTTTCCTTTTTTCTTTGTATGTACTTTTTTTTTTACATTTTTTTTCTCTGCTCTGTCTTATTTGAGTTTTTCCTTTTTCACTTGGTTTTCTTCATTACCTCTTTCTAGTTCCTCCTTCTCATTCTGCATCTCTACTTTCTCTTTCAGGATCCTCCTGACTCCCTTTTGTATAGCTGCCTCAGCCTCTCTGTGGTGTAGCATCTACCACCATTTTTCTTTCCCATTGTTTCTCCATTGTTCAACAGCTGTCTCACATGTGTATTATTATTTGGATCTTGGACCTGGTATTTTCCTCCAGAGTCCTCATTAATTTAAAGTCCCCACTATTCTTCTATAAGACTCTCAATTGTTTGATTTTGAAGATCATGATGAAGTCTCCTGACTTCTTGCTAAAAAAACTCCTTCATCAGTTCCACAGTAACTTTTTCCTCTTTTGAAATGGCTGATCTGTAGCAACAGTATGAATACATGGGAGATGCATTTTACAAGCTCCTGTTTAACTTTCTTATTGGACAGAGTTCTATTGTACAAACCGTGTGTGTTGACTACAGTTGCAGGCTGCCCATCAATCTCTCCTGTTGCTTTTTGGCAAAGCTTGGTCACTGTCAGACTTACATCTTGTTGGTCATGTTGAGCAACCAACCAACATGGAGGTGGAGACCTATTGACATAGTATATACGGAATACATGCAAGAATCTATCTATTACAATATGGCCACCTCATGGACCGTAGGTTGTGAAGATGGAGACAATAGAACATTTTTTATCATTAGCGTTTAGTTTATTTTTATTAACAAGAAACAAGAGAATACATTTCCATGTCATATTCTAAATGATTTATATGATTTTTTTGCAAAAAGATAAAAACAAAACAAAGTAACATGAAAGAACATGGTAAAACAATATGGTATTGACCTTCTGTAATTTTAAGCATAGTCAAAGAACAACAAAACCAGAAAACATTTTTAACTTGTGAAACTCAAAGTACAGCTGAATTACATTATGGTAAATCATTAATGTAAATGAGAAACGCATGCATTACTTATTAAAGTAAAATAAAAGTGATTTATACGGTAAAGGTCCAGTATGTAACATTTAGCAGGATATATTTGCAAAAATCGAATTCATATTTATAACTATGTTTCATTAGTGTAAAGTTAATTTAACTTTTGTAAAAGAAGATAATTTCAAATGATTGAACAGACTGTGCAGCTAAAGTATATAATTAAAGCTTAATTAGTTATTATTTTCAGTGATGTATGTTATAAAATGTAAATAGTCAGAGCCCAGATAAAATCACATATTTTCCTTGTAAACACATTTGGCTAAAAGCTTTTAACAGTAAACTGGCATGATAACACATTGTTTCATCAAATAGATATCCAACTACTGTAGCCAGAGCTCACTGATTTCCTAGCAGCTGTGTGAGGGGTATATGTGTCATCATGTGGAGACCTCTATCCCCGACCTCTAGATCTGGCAAATACAGTAACAGTTGGAAACATGTTAATGTTAATGAGATTAATAGTGCATGCATCTTAATTTTAAAGATCATATATCCTACTTCTGAGGAGCAGGGGTAAAAAAACAGTGCAGATGGGTTTTACACGCAGCAACTGTTAATCTACAAAAATCTCAAAGGCATCAGACAAAAAGTGAATACACCATAAAATATCTACACTTTACAAAAACAATAAACAAAACTAAAAAAACAATTTAAAAAAACAACAAAATTACATAAGGAAAAAAATAGCAATAATCACTGATTAACACAATCACTAGTTTTGAAATAACAGTGATGGGATGTTGTAGTTTTGTGTTCACCAAGCTTGAATTTCAGCTTGAATCAGTAAGAAATGCTCTTTTTGATGAGACATTTTTAGTGTGCATTGAGCTGCATTCACCTTTATTTATGTGTACTGTGCCACTGTTGTGAAATTTCTTAGGAACATGACATCTCACAAAATGAAACAGTTCCTACTTCTGGCTTTCTTTACATGTTCTTGTATCCAGCTGTTTATTTCTTCCTCGTGTACTGTAATTAGTTCATTGATTTCTTTGTCCAGATTCCTTGTGTTTGTTGAAGTAGATGTCACTATCAGGTTATTCAATTCTTCTTCTTGCTTTTTCTTCAATATATCATAGTCTTTCCTATATGCTTTGTGTTTGCACAGTTGTTTGATTATAAAATCATTGTGTTTTTGTTGCTTCTGCTTCAGATCCTCAATTTCCTCATCATGCTTTACCAGCAGATCTGTAAAGTCCTGGGTGTACTTGTCTCTGAATTCATTAATTTCCTCAGCTTGCTTTCTGGCGTCTTCTTCATGTTTCTTCTTGATTACTTCCAGTTTTTCTGCAAGGGAGTCTTCTAGTTCTTTCAATACTTTCTCCTCTTGTTCTTTTCTGGTTTGATCTTCTTCTATTTTCTTCTCATATTCTTCTTTAAGCTTTTTAAGTTGTGTTTGTCTCTGTTGATCTTGATGTCGTTTCTTCCACCTTTCCTTCTGGTCGTTCTCCGTAGTCTCTTGTTCTTGTCTCATCTTCTCTCTGATCTGCATCACCTTTTCGTCAGCAGTTGGCTCTTTTTCAGATTGTTTTGTCTTACTTTCTTCTGCTTTTTTCTCTTCTTCCTCTCTATTCATCTGTTCTTGCTCCTTCTTAATGCACTCTTCCTTTTCCTGGATCAGTTTGATTTCCAGTACTCTTTTTTGTTCAATTTTGTTCATTTGGTCCATCAATATCTTTTTCTTTTCTTGTATTTCTTTTTTATATTTTCTTTCTAGTTCCTCTGTTTCTCTCTGTATCTCTTCTTCCTTTTCCTTCAGGATCCTGTTCACTTCCTTTTGTATGGCTGCCTCAGCTTCTTGGAACATCTTGGAGATGTAGCAGTTGTCACCATTTTTCTTCACCATTGACTCAACTTTGCTCAGTAGCTCTCTGACTTGAGTATGATTCTGACCTTTGTTGTCGAAGACCTGGTATCTTCTTCCACAGTCAGTAATCAGTTTTTCAACAAAACCTTCACTGTCTTCCTGTATAAAACTCTCAAATGATTGATTTCGAAGCTCATCTCCTCTGGTGAATATGATAATGATAAAATCTACTGACTTCTTGCCAAAAAACTCCTTGATCAGTTCCACAGTATCTTGTTCCTCTTTTGTAAAGCGGCCAATCGGCAGCACAAGTAAGAACACATGAGGTCCTGGAGACAGCAAACTGATGCATTTCACAAGCTCCTGTTTAACTTCCTCATTGGACAAACTTGTATCGTACAAACCTGGTGTGTCGACTACAGTGACAGGTTGCCCATCAATCTCTCCTGTTGCTTTTTGACAAAGCTTGGTCACTGACCCTAAGCAGGCTTTAGAGTTGAAGCATTCTCTGCCCAGAATAGAGTTTGCGGTGGCACTCTTTCCAGAGCCAGTCTTCCCAATCAGCACCATCCTGATACACTCTTTGCTCTGATGTTTATAACCTGCCATCTTCACTACAGATTTACGTCTTGAATCCCTATTCAACCGGGGCTTGGCCATCATGTCCTTTGTGAAACATTTGGATTCACTCACTCTCATCCTTTCCACAGTATGCAACACTTGAAATACTTGCCGCTCGTCCCTAATGTCGAAGACAACATATCGTTGTTCACAGCTCTGGCAGAGTTCCTGGATGTGCCTATTCTCCTTCAGAAAACTTACAACATCTGGAGAATTAGGGTCAGAATTCACAGTGAACAGAATCATGGTGAAGTCATTCACTTGAGAGCTGAATGTGTTCTGCATGGTCTCCAACTCTTTCTTGTCTTCATCTGTGAGGGGACCCACAGGTAGGACCAAGATGAAGGCATGGACACCTTCAGGATCACAGAGGGAGAGACACCTAAATGATTCCTTTCTCACTGCCTCCTGAGGTTTTCCATACAAAGCAGGCAGCTCCACAAGGGAAACCTGACGTCCACACACCTCTCCTTGATTTTTGACACATTCTGAGTCAGAAGGTGAATCCAGCCTTCTTTTTCCTAGAATGGTATTTACGGCCAAAGTTTTCTGGGTTTCAAATCTGCCACACAACACTAAATTCAGAGGAGGTTTAAAAGCTATTGTCAAGGGATCAGCCCCTTCAGTATAGTTTAGATGTCCTCCTTTGTTGTTATTCACTATGTTCTCCATCTTTTCCATCAGTGCCTGATAATCATGTTCAGGAAGATCTTTTTTATCAAAGTAGATCTTGTGCTGCTTTTGTCTGCAGTCTTGGATGACTTGGTTCACTGAAGAATTCTTTACCTCCTCATTTTGCATTTCGATGACCATTGTGTATTTAAAAGCATCTTGACCAAAGAAACTCAGAATGAACTTGAATTTTTGTCTGTCCTCTTCATTGAAATCACAAGGGTCCACCAACAGTAAGAGAATATTTGGTCCAGGGGGGCAAAGAGCAACACACTTTTTCATCTCATGTCTCACTTTATCCTCAGACAGACTGAAGACATCTGAGGTTTCCACTACTGTTAATGCTTTTCTCCTCCATTTTCCGAAGGTCACTCTACATTGCTTTGATATTGTCAGATTAGAAAAATCTCTTGTGATGAACTTGCTTAGTGTAGAGTTTTCACTTTTACTTTTTCCAAACACCACAATCCTTAGTTCAGATCCTGTAAAAAAACAAACAAACAAAAAAAAACAAGCGCCAAAGCATTAAAATTTGCACAACTCAGATGAGTGTACATTTGTTGTTAAATTTTAGTTTTGTCAGTTAATAAATGCATTTGAGGACAGTCAGAATCAACTGGATAATGTTTGAAAAATGCATCTTAATTATAGACATTTTAAATGGTCTTTCTACTAAACTGGCTACAGCTGGCTAATGAAGATCTGTTCATCCACTGGCTTGACATAAAGAGCACGGATGTCAAAAATATGGGTCCCTGTTGTGTGTTCACTGTCAACATTTTTTCCATCTGTGTTTATGCATGTAAACCAGTTTCAGTCAACAACAATTAGTCAACTGAAACTAAAAGGTTTAATGATATAATTGTCAAGAACAAGTATGTTTCATAAACACTTCTGTTATTTTAGCCTGTGGCTGTCTTATACGTACACTCCCTGTTCCTTTGTCTGGTTGACCTCATTTCTATTGTCATGGCATCACATATGAATTCTTACCATAATTACCAGGTGCTGCCATATTCTCACTTCAGTGCAAAGTAGAGAAATTCTAATGGAGAGGTTGTAGGTTGGCTGTTGGGCTTTAGGAAACAAGACAAAATTATATTAATAAAATGCAGAGATAAATTAAATTACACAAAGGTACGACTGGTCAGCAGACTCCATGCTTTGACTAAGAACAAGCTCTGGAAGAGACTAGTACTGTAAGTGGACCTTGAGTTGGGACTGTCTGTCATATTAAAAGTGTTGCTTAAATGTTGGGTCAGACATATTGGAGAATGATAGTTGATTGATAGTCTATATTGCCAGGACATCAAATACTGAGCAAACAAAGTGGCTCCTACAAAAACAAACAACTATAAAACAACAACAGTCGCAACTGATTTTCATGTAAAATGAATAATATTGTTTTTTCCTGAAAAGATATGTGAATTTATATGAGATTTGCAGTTACATGGTGTCTTATTATACGGGCTGATGTTATATAAAAAACTTCTTACAAAGTCATTTTAAAAGTGCACTTCAAATATATACAGATCTTTTTACGGGATCATATTATAGTGTATTAAACACAGCTTACTATTTTTGTCGTCAAAAGTAACCAAAAGATACAGTATATGAAAAGTATAATTTGAATATCTATAAGCACATTGGATAACATTCAATACATAAAGATAATCATCTGCTTCAATTTAACTAATTTCTAGTGTAAAACTTCATGATACATAAACCATATACAGCATTACCATAATTGCATTATACTGAAACTATACTTAATTGACTATTAACTACTAATACAGACATGATCAATTCTATTAGTAAATATATTAACATGTTGCACTAACCTGAGGTTTTTGCTGCTGTGCTTTCATTGTAGTTTATTTCCCATTGTAGCTTCTGTTGAAGTTCTCTCATTTGTTGCATTTATTTTCTGATTGTCTACTCACCAGGTGAAATTATTGTTGCATAATCTTTCATCAAGGCACATCGAAGTACCAGCTCTATAATCAGATTATCTCACCCAGGACAACCTTTATGTTGATAGAGTTGACAGGGAAGGGCTTAACATCACACAAATGAGACAGCCCAGTATGGACAGGGAAGACTGACTTCTCGCTACCCATAATTAATTTTTTCATAAATGTGAGAAGAGATTTATGGTAGTCAGGGTTGGGCATATAACACTAACACGCCAAGTGACAGCATCAGCATTATTTCTACAACATGTGTGTATTTTATAGGTGTGTATTACTTTAACATCAGAGAAATGTGACTTGTGTGGGACATAGATGTTAAAGCATGAATCTGAGAGCCTCCAATTGTCTGCATTTGGAAATTCCCCAAAGACCGGAAAAGGCGTGGGAGAGCTTTCCCATCAAGGCAATTAAAATTAAAATTGAAACTTGTCCCCAACAGGGTGCAGCCATGCATAAGCATGTTATTAAAACAATGAATGATGCCCTGATAAAATTTAAATGGGTCACTTGTATAAAAATTTACCCACCATGTAGTTGAAATTAGCTATAGAGAACCTGACTGTAAACATGTTTATTTCTGTGACATTGGGCATTTTGTTATGGGGCCCTATGGAGCCAGCCTCATATGGTTGTTCAAAGAACTGCAGTTTTTGGCACTACTTCATTTGACAGCCAGTGTCTGTGAACCTGTACAACAGGAATGTCAGGTCATGGTTTTATATTAGCTTTCCCCAAAACTATGAGCTGAATGCTGCACACAGCTGGTGACTAAAGATTCTCATTGGGGGATTAGACTGGCAGTTTTTTTGTATTATAGCAACTCAAAGCTCACACTACAGTAATTTTGGTTTGTTGTTGTCACTAGGCGCACCTGGGGATTATCATTTAGCCGTTTTTAACAATTTCAGGGTGTAGTTAGTACTTTCATTGATTCTATGTATTTTTATACATTTGTTGAATTTACTTAGAGAGTACTTAAGCTCAAAACTCAGTGTTTTTGTCGGGGTTTAGAGGCAGATCTGCACCAATATGACAACAATGAAACAACCAGGGTTGACTGACTGACCCATGACCGAAGAGATGCTTTTGGTACCTCAGATTCAGTAGCTATACCCTCTCAACGTAGGCAGAGCTGATTTTCATTGATTATTATAGCAGTGCTTTTCCAGCAGTTAGGAAACAACACACAAGAGCTTTACTTTGATCTTGAGAATTACTTTACTGCTGCTGGCTCAGAGGTGAAACAAGAGAGAGAGATGCAACAATCTCACCTACAACAGGCTGTGTAAAAGTGGCAGAAAGTGATGGCAAATAGAACCTTAGCAGAGGATAAGGTGAGCAGTGAAATTGTCAGTCTCGTAGCAAATGTACAGTGCAGGTTACAAATTGTCAGTAAATAAAGGCTGCAGCTTCTCCAGAGGAAAGTAAAGCTCGTAAAGGGTTGCTATGACAATCAACTCTGTCTATGTTGAGCCTCTTTTCCTACTGGATTGCTGGCATGTTTACACTGGGCGGCCTACTTAACTGACGTCCTTTGCATAAGCTGAAGTACATACTCATTCACAGAAAACAGAGAAGAAGCCACAAAAAACAAGCAAAATGGGCACAGTAAAAATCAGGGTGGTTGGGTGTTGTAACGTGTATTGTCATGTAGCCAATATTAACTTTTAGGCCCAGTCGCTGGAGCAATGTTGGAGTATGTACGTTAATACTGAAGGACAGACCACAAGGAATACTTTTTACCGAGGTCACTGAGGACAAAAACTAAGAAGTCTGGGTTTGTCTGTTTATCTTTTGTTAGAGAGCATTCACTGTGTGTTTTGAATGTTGGCTGGCAGTGGAATGTAAAGACAACTATGAATGAAACAAAAAAAAGCTGCTCATAACTGGTTAGCTCAGTTAGCTCTGACTATCAGTAGCTGCTATCTGCAGCACACTACGTAGCCAGAAGGCCACACCCCCTATATTGGTTTACCTGTTCCAGTAAGAGCTGCAGCAAAAGCAAAAGCGCCTTCCATAGATAAAGTCTTTAGAGTTTTTAAATCGACAAAAGGAGTTCTTCAGTTATACAAAAATGCACAAATTGAAGCCAATTCTTCTAAGGTGCAGAAGTTGCCAGATTTATTTATAACTATTAATTAAAAAGAAAGAAATGTTACATATGGTTTAAAACATCAATCACCAAATTATAGTTTTGTTTAATAAATTCAAAACAACACAATGGAGAGCATTAATTCATAAATCAGACATGGCGTTCATAGGTTTACATTTATCATGTAGCTAAATTAAATGTAATCTAATTCAACACTGTGTCTCCACCTCGGTGACATAATACACACAAAATTGCTGCTAGACTTGCTTGGTGAGCTTGTTTTTCACAGGGGTGGAGAAGCCAGTAAAGAGTCAGAGCTGTCTTCTATCCAATGAGGAACAGACTCAGTATTTTTATAGCAAGATACACATCGACTATCACTGTGTTTTCATAAACAGAGTGTCACATAGTTTTCTACATCTTCTGTTGGCATGTGAGATTATAGAACGCACCAATGACGTTAAAACAATATATATCTGTATGTTTTAATATGGCCACCTCTGTAAAGACTGAACTGCTTATTATTTTCAACCATGAGCTCTATGAGGAAAATAGATCAAAATGTAAATATTCAAACACTTTAATTATCTATATATGTTTTTTAAATAGCAAAGTAAGTAACAAAAGAATATATTTGCAAATTTTGTGGAGGAAAAACATTACACTTGCATATAATACATGGCGATATATACAGTATTAACCTCCTGTAATTAGAAACTCAACTGAACTAAAAGATAAAATAAGATATTTATAGTGTGCCAGGATGTTTAATTACATTTCATAACTGCAAACATTAATGTAAATGAGAAAAAAAGGAAAAACATTTCTTTTAAAAAGTAAAACATATGATTAAATCCTTAATGCATTAAATAAATGATAATAACAACTAAATGTTTGTTAAAGGTTTTGTTTGATTTGTGTAAAAACAGTAATTTTACAAACATGCTGTCTGTTACACAGATACAATGAACTTTACACTGAACCAGCTAATGAACATGAAAAATTTAAGTTATAGAAATGATGTGCTAAAGTGCAGTGGCTGCTAGGAGAATTGTTAATTATTCACATTTGCACCTACAACTATACAACATTGTTTATCATTTCGTTTGACATTATTTAAATTAAGTATTGGTATCTGAACATCTTGATATAGGCCAAATATATACAACAAGTCAATGCAAAAAAAAGGCCAAAAGTCAAATCACTTAATATATTAAGTTGTCAAAGCCATCCATCCATCTATTTCCTGTAACCACTTATCGTTATCAGGGTTGCGGGTGGCCGGAGCCTATCCCAGCTGGTATTAGGCAAGAGGCGGGTTACACCTTGGACCAAGACGCCATTTCACACAGGTCCATTGTCAAAACAAACATTCACAATGTTCCATTTGAAACTGTGCCAAAAATGAAACGTCTTATAAAATGGAACAAACCTTGTCTTCTGTGGCTTTTTCCACGTGTTCTTGTATCCAGTCATTTATTTCCTTCTCGTGTATTTTCTTTAGCTCACTGATTTCTTTGTTCAGCTGTTCTCTGTTAGAGTGTGTCGATTTCAGCGCATTCATTTCTTGTTCTTGTTTTGTCTTCAGTTTATCAAAGTCTTTTTTGTATACTTTGTTTCTGCGCAGTTGTCCTATCATCAACTCATTTTGTTTTTGTTGCCTCTGTTTCAGATCGTCAATTTCCTTTACATACTTATTCACCTCAGCTGAGTGTACGAAATCATTGTATTCTTCAGCTTGCTTTCTGGCCGCCTCTTCATTTTTTCTCTTGATTTCCTCCATTTTCTTCTTGTGGTTTTCTTGTACTTCTTCCATTTCTCTTTCCAACTGTTCTCTTCTGACTCTAGCTTTTTCTTTTCTTTTGTTTTCGCATCTTTCGAATTCCTCCTCATATTCTTCTCTGAGCTTTTTAAGTCGTTTTTGCTCCTCCTCTCGTCGCTGCTCATCTTCTCGATTTCGTTTCTCCCACCATTCCCTTCTTTCTTGCTCCCAAGCCTCTCGTTCTCTATTCATGTCTGCTCTACTCTGTGTTAATAACATCCTGTCAATAGTTGAGCTTTTTTCTGTTGCATCTTCTAGTTTTTCCTCCACAATGTCAAGTTTTCGTTCCAACTCGCGTTTTTTGAATTCCTCCTGCCTTTTTTTGTTCCTTTCCTCTTCTTCTCTCTTTTCTCTTTCTCTCTTCCTCTTTTCCTGTTCGTTCTTTATGTGTTCTTCCTTTTCTTTAACTAGTTTGGCTCTCATATCTTGATTAAATTCAGAGTATAATTCTGCCATTTTTTTCTCCTTCTTTCGCATTTCTTCTTGATGCTTTCTTTCAAGGTCCCTTTGCTCTCTTTGTATGTCTGCTTCCTTCTCCCTCATGATATTCTCCTCTTCTTTTTGTATTGCTGCTTCTGCCTTTCCAAATACTTCTGAGGTGTAGTAGCCATTGCCATTTTTCCTCACCATTGACTTAACCTTGACCAGCAGCTCGTTGACCTGAGAACGGTTCTCCTGATCGTTGTTATTGAAGACCTGGTATCTTCCTCCACATTCCTTTATCAGTTTTTTGATGAGGCCCTGATTGTCTTCTTCGATGTACCTTTCTATTGTTTGTTTTTTAAGATCATCTCCTCTGGTAAATATAACAACAATGAAGTCTTCTGACTTCTTACCAAAAAATTGCTTGATATGCTCCACAGTCTGTCTTTCCTCTGGTGTAAAGCGGCCAATCTGTAGCACTAATAAGAACACATGAGGTCCTGGTGCCAACATGCTGATGCATTTCATAAGCTCTTGCTGAACCTGACTGCTGGACAGAGTTGTGTCAAACAAGCCGGGAGTGTCGACCACAGCAACAGACCGGCCATTAATCTTTCCCTCTTCTTTTTTACAAAGCTTGGTCACTGACATTTGACAGACTTTAGAATCGAAGCACTCCCTGCCCAGAATGGTGTTTCCAGTGGCACTCTTTCCACAACCAGTCTTCCCAATCAACACCATCCTGAGGCACTCCGTTCTGTGCACCACCCTAACAGACTCATTTTTCTGCACTGCCCTAACAGACTCTTTAGCTGGCATCGTCCCGACAGACTCTTTTTTCTGCACTACCCTGACAGACTCTTTACTTGACAACCTCCTGAGAGACTCTCTACCCTGAGCCATCCTGTGAAACTTATCCTGGGTTGAAAAAGACATATGTCTAGTAACCGTTGGTGGTTTGGGAAGCATAACTCTTGTGAAGGCTCTGCATCCTCCAACTCTCATCTTTTCCACGGTATCTAACACCTCAGGCACTTGCTGCTTGTCCTTGACGTTGAAGACAACATATCGTCCATCACAGCTCTGCAAGAGCTGCTCTATGTCTCTGTTTTCTTGAAGAAACTTCACAATCACTGGGGAGTTAGGATTTGTCTCTGTAGTTAAGAGAATCATGATGAAATCATTTACTCTAAAGCTGAATGTTTTTTGAATGGTCTCCAACTCATTCTTGTCTTCCTCACTTGGGGAATCAAAAGGTAGGACAAAGATAAAGGCATTTACACCATCAGGACCACAGAGGGAGATACACTTGGATGATTTGTTCTTTGCTGCCTGCTGAGGTTCTCCATACAAGGCAGGCAGCTTCACCAGAGAAACCCACCGTCCACACACCTCTGCCTCCTTTTTAACACACTCTGATGAGTCAGCATGTGGACCAAACTGTCTCTCTCCTAGAATGGAATTAGCTGCTGAAGTCTTCCAGGCTCCATGTCTCCCACACAACACCAGGTTTAGAGCAGGTTTTGGACATTCAGATGCTTCCATGCTATCAGTGTCTTCAGTAAAGTTTAAATAACGTCCCCTGTTTTCGCTGACTATGTATTCCATTTTTTCAATCAGTTCTTGAAGATCACAGTCAGAAAAATCTTGTTTCTCCAAGTTGATTGTGTGATGCCTTTGTCTGCAGTCTTGGATGAGTTGGTTCACTGAGGAATTACATTCCCTATCATTTTGTGTTATGATAACCAGCAAGTATTTGAAAGCATCTTGTCCAAAGAGGCTCATGACGAACTTAAGTTTTTGTCTGTCCTGTTCATTGAAATCAGAAGGCTTCACTAACAGCAGCAGAACATTTGGTCCAGGGGGGCACTGAGCCACACACTTCAACATCTCGTGTTTCACTCTAGTCCTAGGCAAACTGAAGACATCTGCTGTTGTCACAACTGTGAATGGACTTTTTCTGCAGTCTCTGTGATTATGCCCAAATTGCCTGGTCATTTTTTGTTGAGAACAATCTTTATTTCCAGTGATGACGTTGCTCAATATTTTCTTTTCATTCTGACTTTTTCCAAGCACGACAATTCTTAGGTCAGTTGCTGTAAAACAATAAAAACAAAAGCATTACACATTTTCAGAATTCAATTCCATCGTTTTTTAATCAATGCTTGTCATTCATACATTGATTTTTCTTTTTTTAAAGTTAAGAGACAGGTTTCTCTTTATCATGTAAAAAAATAACACACAAACTGCAACTGTTTGGTCTATCTGGGTTAGGGAATGTGTTTAGGATATATGTTTTCTTAAGTACATACACAGCTATATATATTGTAGGATTTTTATTTGCCAGCAACTGGTCACTATGAACTGAACTGAAACAGATCATGGTCTGCAGAGCTCTAGAATTCATGATAATTATTCAATTGCAACAAAGCGGCAACCTCCGGTTCTGGGAAATGAAGTCAATGCGGAAGTGCTAAAAACTGTAATGCCTCGAGCGACCACTTGAGACAGGCTCCGGAAGTGAGTCAATCTCCTGGTTCAGAAAACATTTTGAATTTTTTTTAACTCACCCGTTCGAATAATATTAAGGCTTAAAGTTACGTATCATTAACAGCGGGGCGGCTTTGATCCAGTCACTGATTGCAACACTATAAGTCATCCCTTTCTTATTACAAATATAAATTAAACTCAGTATTTTGTCAATATTAAAAATATTGATTCATGCAAGAATGCAGCTTTTAGTATTATGACATCATGACAATAAACATGACATTAAAATTCTATATATAATAAATTTAAGGTTGTCACCCTTCCATTCTCTCACCCTGCAACTATCTTATACCAAGTTTGGCCCACTGCCTTCGTTTATCTTTGTTACATAAGGTAATTTATTTTTTTTCGTAGTGCATTTCATTAATGTCTTCCTCCTAACTGTAAAGCCTTATTAGTCTTACCAAATGCTGATGTAGCCATGTTGTGTTCGGGAAATTCCACTGTAGCTGAAATCAGCGTCTGTTGGGTTTAAGGAAACAAGGCAAAATTATGCCATGTTGCTGGGCAAAACACATCACATATAACACATCTGAATACATGACGTATATATAAAAGTTCCTGAAATATATAAATATAAATATAATATATAATATTCATTAGCTTTCTTGCTGGTTGCTAGCTTTCTATTTGTCTTACTTCATATTCTTTTCCCTCTTCACATAATTAAACATGCTGCACTTACCTGAGGTTGTTGTATAATTTATTGCAGTTTTATCATATAGGTTGCTGCATAACCTTTTCTCGAAGTGCATGAATCAAGTCCCAGATCTAAAATAAAGTCAACTCTTTATTCTGCCAGCAGAGTTAGAAAATTGATGGGTAGGGCCCACATACAAGGAAGTAATGTTGACTCTTTAAGTGCCAAAACACAACACTGAAATCATCCTGGCAGTGTTTGGTGGACTGATTAACTGCTCATGACCTATTAGAATTTCCCTTAAAAGGCGTGGGAGTCCACGTGATTTCTCATCAAGGCTCAGAAAAACTGGTAAAACTTGTCCTGTTTGGAATATTTATAGTGTGCAGCTGAACAGTAAATGACCAACAGCTGATTTTTTTAAGCAAAGTCATGAAATGAGTTCAGTTACCTGTTGATCGACATAAATGTTTTCAAAGAAAAAGCCTCTTTAAAGTTTGGTTAGAAATTGGTCTTTGGCCATCTCCAATGTTTTAGAATATTCTCAAGATGTTAGGTTTTCCAAAGATCAGGTTTAAATTGTAGAATGGACTAAAGGCCTTTCTCTACTAAGATATTTTTCTTCCCTGTTGACTAGCTTGGACAAAAGTTTAAATCACTGGCAGGGCTGAACAATAGGAATTGTCTGAGGAAAGTAAAAATCCATGTCAGGCTAGTAAATGTATTAACTCACTTGCCTGATCGGGCAAGTGGTATAAAAGAGATAAACACACAAGAAGTGTGTACATGTGCTGTACCTAGCACTATTGGGTACATGCGAAAAAATGGTGGCGGGTAAAGACAAAGTTCACGAGAAGCACAAATTAGCTTTTCAATTATTCTGGAAATAGGAGTTTATTTGGGTGACATAAGAGGATGTGGGCCAAACTCAAAGTATGTATTGTGCAGTTTGCTGTTTAAGAGCAAGACATGGTCAGTTTCCAAAGGTATGTTTCAGATAAATGTTTCATTATTGTTCTAAATAAACCTGACAGTATGTTGCATCTACTGGCTGCTGCTGATCTTTTTAGGTCTGACTTGTTAGAAGTTGAGCTGTAAAATCATTTTGAACGTAGACCCTCCAAACCTCAGAAGATTGCCACTGAGTGACTACAATTTTGGACTGACTTTGTTACGCTTTGTCAGCATGAATGTTCTAGATAAACATATTTTTATGCATGTAGACACATTATTACACCTTTTAAGATATTTGGTTTGTTTGATTTATAACCTCACACTGTTCATATGTATGCTATTATTTAAAAGCTGTTTATAAAGCTATTTTTGCTTTGTATGAAAACAGAACAGAGGAAAGATCAGAGAGCTGACGATACTGTGTCCCACTGATCTGCCAGACGGACAATTTTAAACTCAACCACGCTGCTGTAAGGCAGCAGGGGTTTTTATTTTTCATACCTGAGAGCCTGTTGGATGTGTTTGATTTATAACACAGCCCCGCCTGAATGTAGCAGCGTGTATGTATTAAACACATACATTTGTTTTAAATACATAGAAGCCACTGCATGTTTGTGGACCCCACTTTCTCTTTTTATCCTGGGAGGTCATCGGGTATGTTTGATTTATAGCCTGGTCCCTCCTGGCTGTGTTTTTACATGGGTCCAACACCACCCCACCCCTCCCCCAGTGTGGAAAGAATTAATAAAACACACAGTTCAACTTGTCTGGCTGAACTAACTTCTCTCCTCAAACATTTCTGATCTTTATCGGTACTTTCACTCACTGACATTAACGGAGAAAATGCATAATTTTTTGCTTTGGTTTGTGAAATAGTACTATAGCACTGAAATGTAAAATTACGTCACAACATGTTTGCCTTGGATTTTAGAAAGTAGTTTGCAAACTTTGTTAAACTTTTGAACAGTGGTGTGCAAATTACTGCTAATGCGGTGTCAGTCAGGATCTGTTCATGTTTTCAAAGTCATTCATTTCTCTCCTCATTGTATTTCAGCTCGGTGTGTCTTTACTTCATTAAATAACCATAATGTCACACAGCTGACATTTCCCCCCCTCCTCCCTCTTTGGCTTTTCTTTTTGTCTTCTTTAATTTTTCTGTCTGTTTGTCTTTTCTGCTTTAGTTATTTATCCTCCTCAAAGTGTCTCTCTCACTGTTTATGCTCCCCTCTTCCCTTGAGAGTCAGTTTGGCAGAAAAAAATAAAGTTGTTTAAATTTTGACTCTGATGGATTATCTATCTGTCTGTCTATCTATCTGCAGAAAGTTTCAAGTCTTTCATGGAAATCAGATTAAACCAATGTCTGCCTTGACGAAATGAGTGATTGGCTGATTCAGGAAATGGTCATCTGGACTACAAAATCTTTTTTTTTTTTGTAATGGACTAAATCTTAAAAGCCACCAGTGTGGTTGTAGTTTGTGTATTTCTTCACTGAGCAGGTTTGGATTTGACGTTGAACTTTGGTTTTGGACGTATTTTAACAGTCTGACGGTTAAATGGGGCTTTTGATTCCATCAAGAGGCGTTTTAGTGGAGTGAAGTCAAACTTAATTAGTTGAACGTTTCTCACATGGGGAAACTCAATATGTTTTGAATTATCTGGACATTAAAAAGCAGTTATGGTTTGGATTAAATATCTTCATTTTTTCACTTTAAATGGGTGTTTGCAAAGAATAATTAGTTATCTGGCTTGAAGGCACTTTGGCAGGAAAACATGGGAGTCGTGTGGGAGTTGAACCTGTGACCTCTCAGTTACCATCAGATCTGTTTGACACCTACCACCCCGGTGGGAGAATAAAACATGTGGGAAATAGTTTTAAAATAGTTTGGGCTGGATATGAAAACGTGGTTTAGAACATGGAGTTTGCTCATGTTGTTAGAATGATATTTTTGGGTGGATGAGGTGTTGTTTTAGCGGTGGTGTGACCCAGGAACCATCAGCTCACTGGCTGCATGTTTGAACAACATCACAGTCATTAGCTGGTCTGAAGAGAGTGAGAGACACCAGATATTTCCCATAAATCATTCCGGTTTGGTCAGATGTGAAATCGAGCTGTTATCAGATGGGAGGCATTTCCAAAATCAGACCTGGACAGAGTCAGTGACACCTCACACTGTCCCGTCTGCGTTTCTGTTAATCATCTGGGTTTAAGGTTTAAGGTTTAAAGATGAAGACAGTGTCAGACAGACTGCTTGTTCAAAGCTGTGAGCTTTCAAGTGAGACACCAACTGGCCACATACAGTACATATGAAGATATCTATGGATATTCATGGTCCCCAGAGTTATGTTAATGACCACCTGACCTTTTCTTCATCACCACCAACAGGTGAAAATGTCAATTTGTCACCAAGAAAATGATTAAAGTCTATTTTTCAACATGCTGCAGTTAGTGTTGCTACACTTTAATGTGTCAAAACATTCGTATGAAAATATTATGGATGCCAGCAGAGGAAACTTTGTATTCCAACATCACTATAGACTAGTGGTTAGCAACTGTTTTGACCCTAGAACAGACCTAGTAATGTCTATTTACAACAGTTTGTTACAACCAGTTCAATTAAAGCAAAGATTAGTGTCAAATCTGAAAAAACAAAACATAATTCTGTACAGTTAATGGGTTTTTGTTAATTCTTGTCCATCCTGTTTCTTGCAACCCCTAAGACAAATCTGGTGATCCCAACCCTCATTTTGGGAACCATTGCTGTAGACCTCAAAAGAAAAAAAACAAAAACAACTCTGTAGTATGAAAAGTTGCGTTCCATTTTTTTATGATGGCCAAAGACAGTGAAAATCTAGGTATGACATACCATCTGTTATATTTGTAGAATTCATAGAGCTATAGTTTACCTATGTATTTTTTGAATAAAGTCAAGGAAGCATGTTCAACCTAAAACAAGGTGTTCAGTTGCTCTTTTAAATCTATTTTATTTGACGTGATTCCTGAAGCATGAGTTGAGCGGCAAATCCAGACTCTGAACCGGACCACTCCTGTTCCGCAGCTTCACACTGAACTGCCATCCGGATATTTGGTTTTCTTTCCAGATATTTTCAGAATGCTCGATTTTGATGTGTCATTACATCCTTAAGATAACAATAGGTAAACCTTTTTTTTGTGCCACATTTCAAAATCAAAGTATGTGTGTGTGTATTTTGTTGCAGGTCCTGTATCTTCTACAGAGCGTGTATGGATATCCCCAGAGGAACAGAGCTGCTGGTTTGGTACAATGACTCCTACACTTCGTTCTTTGGCATCCCACTGCAGTGCATCGCTCAAGACGAAAACTGTGAGTGAACACTACTCACCTTTCTTTCTTACTCTTTTATTTTATTTTTATTTGTCAGTAACACGTTAGTTCATCATCAGAGAGTTTATAGGGTATCTGTGATATTTCAACTGTTTAGCTTTGTCTGTTGATGTAGATTATATTTAGAGTATATGTTACAATTAATGAACATACCCTAACCTAGCCTAATACTAAAGAACTAAACCAGAGTGATGTAAAATCAGAAATGGTTATTGGATCTCAACAAAATGTTTCAGATGTAAATATGACTCTGTAACATCTAAATGCTCCAAACATAAGCCAAACCTCTCTGCTCTGCAACCGCCCTGTGTGCAGGACAAAAAAATGCAGTTTTCTTTGGATGGTGCTCTAATTTGATTACAGGCAGTATTTAAACTTTTAGACTGGAAGAAAGCTTTTTGCTTGCACACAAAAACAACGCAGTGAATGCAGGTTTTCTTTTTTACAAACTTACCTGATTTATTGGTCTGACCAACTGAGCCAAAACCCCAAGAATCTTTTGTTTGCTAAATTGTAGACATTCTGTGGCCTTGTGTCATCGCACTGCGCCCTCTCTTCCTGTTCCGTTCCTTGAAGTAACACCAGGGTTTTCCATCAAAACCATTCATCCTCTTTTTACACATTTGTGAACCTCCATCTTTTATCTGGGATTGTCCATCTTGTGTCAGCCGATTTCTGCTGAATCTTGTAAACCTCATAGTTCCAATTTGGTGATGTTCATGTTTTAAGTCAGATGTCCACCTGGTTCTGGTTTGGGCTGACAATTTTCATTTTAAATAAATGTATTACTTTTCAGTTAAAGAAGGCTCCTGTCAAAACAGTTCAAACAGTGACTGAAAGGAGCAGTTTGTATTTTGCCTTAACTTATTAAAGATTTACATTCATGTGTCTTTTTTTTAATCTTTGGATGTCTCTTCTAATTTCTATCTTGTTTTGGTAGTTTTCACGTCTTAAATTTGATTTTACAAATATCAAATAGTCCTAAAATGGTCTAATAGTCTTTTTTTAGTATAAACATTCACTGATTCTAATTTTTGTCAAAGTTAGTAGTTCTTCAACAAAAAGTTTGATAGTCTGTAAACACCCATGCAAGCATAATGCTGTGTTATATTCAGCTCCTCACTATGCGTACTGAGTACATTTGCATATTTATTTGTTGTTGTTTTTAAACTGCTTATAAGCAGATAAGGATGACGCTCAAAGTCAGGTTGTCCAGTTGGTCTCCTCAAAGTTGACATTTTCGTGATTTCAGTTGGTTTAAATGTTTTCGACAAACTGGGGACATTTGAGTGCTGGTGAAGTTTTTCTTTTGTCTTCCTGTTATTTGCAGTCCATTTTCTTTTTTCCTCTCTTTCTTTCTGTCTCTCCTGGCCTCTCTCTCTCTCTCTTCTTTCTTCCTCCACCTCACTTTGTGTGTCCTCCTTTCTTCTCCTTTTGTCTCTTTTCTGTCCATCCTCTCTGTTTCTCTGTCACTAATTTATGTTTGTTTACATCTCCTCCAGTTTTCTGCTCAGTCAGCCTGTTTATATCTTTTCCATTGAAACTGTTTTTCTCTGGATTTGACAGAGTAACTCCCTGCAGGGGGGAAAAAAACAAACTTTGACTTTTTTTTCTTCACAATTATGGAGCAAAAAAACAAAACATGAAGACGGAGTTTTAATCTGTGGAATCTAAATTGAAATGAATTGAATTAGGAGCTCGTCTTTC
Source organism: Argyrosomus regius (assembly GCA_946959425.1). NCBI lineage: Eukaryota > Metazoa > Chordata > Actinopteri > Sciaenidae > Argyrosomus > Argyrosomus regius. The sequence continues at coordinate 19,867,737 of OX336890.1, forward strand.
ACAGAGTCGCAGTTAAATGAGATCGTGCTGATTGCAAATTAGAGACGTTTGGCCACAAACTGGTTTGTTTTACAGATGGAACGACTCTTTTACATGACATCGTTCAACATGACAGGACTGCGGCAGCCTCAGCACACACAGTCACATACTATACACAAACATATGTTTTCTTTTTTTTTTAATCTGGATTAGCTGTGTGGCTGAGGTGACGATCATGTTGACTAGTACAAAATGTTTACCCAAAGTCAAATATTTTGGCAATCACTGGATGGATTATGCAATACACACAGTTCATGGTCCTCAGAGGATGGGATTGATTTTTAAATGCAAAGAGAACAGGCGCTATCAAACTTATGCACTTTACTTCAAAGAAACGCCTTACCTGAAACAATGCTCTCCTCCATTGTGAAAAAATGTCCCGAGCAACACTATATGGCACATACAACATTGTTTACAAGTGCACAACTTCTTCATGTCATCGCTCTAAAGACTTAGACTAAAAGTTTTTTTTTAGCTCTCTGTTTCTACTCAGTTCTAGCAACGAGAACTTGGAGAAAGTCCTCAGTCTCTGAGGAAATCGATTGAAACTGACTTATAAGTCTAGCTAATATGAAGCTTCTGCAGAGTTAGACAAATGAAATAGGTATCTTACAAAGTTACTATTTTTTGAGTACAATCCCTTAGTGTTTCCTTGCTTCTTGGATCAGTGGTAAACTGATAATATTTGTATGCGTGCAAAAATTAATTGTAGGTTATTAGTGTAGTTTAGTGCTGTCTGCCAAAGGGTCTTTATTACTAACTGAGTGTATATTGAAGTAACTCTTTCATATGGTAAGATACTAAAGTAACCAGAGTCATGAATCCAGTGATCTATCAGTTGGTGTCAATTATTTCATCATTTGAAGGATGTAAGAAGGCCAACACAACCAACTAAAGTCCTGTGCTTCAACAGACAAAAACTCAAAGAATAGAAATTGCCAAAATGTCCTCAGTTATAATTGACTTGTCTCTATCTGTGTAGTCCTCAAGTGCAGATGTACCAAACGCACACACAGATACATTGCGTACCTACACACACTGGCAAACAAAGACCGGAGGATTTGCTTTTGTTCCACTCTGCAGTGAAAAAAGTTTGTTCACATCCAAATGAAGTGAAATTAGATTACGCTTCTTTTGTACAAACTGAAAGACAGCAGTTCTGCTCTAAATTAAAAACATTTAGCTACTAACTGAATTTGGGTTTTTCATGGCATCCATCGTTATCTGCTGATTGTTCCCACAAAGGATGAGTGTGACGTCAAAACTGCACTGGAGACAGCAGGACTGTGAGTCTTTGTGTCCTGAGTGGAGCAGACAAGTTTTAATTTGAAAGTTTTGACTTTATATTTGTGCAGAAATCACAAACTGAGCACATTCAGGCTAGGATCTGTCCAGTTCAGCCACAGTTCCCTGTAATTCTATATTTATCTTCTATATTTGGGTGCTACAATATCCAATCTGAAAGTGAAGGGAATTTAAGCTGTCAGAACCCAATGTGTATATAATACTACCGTGACTTGTGGTGTGTCAGTATTCGCTATTTGGCTCAGCGCGTGACGTCATTTTGGTGGCATTACCGCCCCAAACCAGAAGGTGGCAGTAGTGAGCCCAAATCCGTTTTCCCACCAAGAACAGAGAAGAAGAAAAAGACGCCCATTAGAACTTTGACCCGAAGCTTTTCCTTCATTTCCTATCCGCCATCTGGCACAAACACATGACAGCAGGACTGGATGTTGCTTTTTTTCTTATATAGTAGACGAAAACAAGGAGGACGTTTTTGTTTATTTTTTATTTCTTGCATGACATTTTCGTCTCGTTTTTATTCGTCAACAAAAACGCACACTGGCACATTTTTCGTCAGTGTTTTTAGAACATTGTATCGTCTCGTCATCGTCTCGTCTTAGTCAAGGGAAAAAGGCTCGTTGACGAACATATTTCGTCTCGTCTCGTCTGACGAAATTAACACTGAATCTGGCTCAACTTCTCTCCTGCACGCTGGTGCGTTTTTTTGCAGCAACCCCTGCGTTGCGGACTGCCGGTGCGGAAACGCACAACCCCCATTGAAATGAAGTGAAAGACCTCCGTTTTTGCCGCGGTGCCTGATCCTGTCTGAACCCCCGCTTAGTGTAGCTCCACTGGGCCAGTCTAGTGTTCAGTGTTTTGCCAAACAGCTCTCAGGCAACAGTACCAATCAATCAATGTAAATCCAGATATTCGAACCAGCAACCGCATTGTCACAAATCTGAACCCACAGGGACAGAAATGTAACAACTGGTTACTTGAAGTTATTAATCCCCTGTAAAAAAAAAAAAAATTGCAATGCACCAGGCAACTTTTTGACCTGGGTCAAAAAATCTACTCAAATCCAGCAACTCAAATCCAAAGGCGCATTATCTGTTACCTTGGTGAGTTTTTCATCGGGACAAAAAAATACAGGGACTGAACCTAATCTAACAGACAACACAGACAGATAATTAAGAACAATTATACATAATGCAGCTGCTGATTTAAGTAATTGTTTAAATAAGAAGAAAGCCAAGTCTAGATAACAAAAATTAAGAGGTAATCATCAGCCTGAATTATAACTTTATTTAGTTGCCAAAAATGTGACTGTTTCATTCATTTAAGTAAATTCAAACACACACACAAACACCAACAGAAACACACAGCATTAAATACACATTTCCCTGGACACTCAAACACACATATTAAAGATGAACAGAGAACACAGCAAAGCCAAACCACACAGCAACACACAACAAAGAAAATACACACACACCCACCGAACACACAGACACACACTATCAAAGCACACACACCCTGTGGTTGTTTACTCATGCACGTTCCATCCAATCACAGCCTGTCGGCTTGACGCTGCGCAGCCCGGCCGCCGCCTAACAACAACAGCATGTGCACTGACAGAATCACTTCAGGGGGACTCCTCACTGTCTTTCTCCTCCTCATATTCCTCCTCATCTTCTCTTCATCCTTCTCCCCCTCTTACTTGTTTCCTCTTCTTTTCCCTTTTCCTACTCCCTCTCTGTAACACATTAGCTGTAAAACACAAGCTGTGTTTTTATAGGAACATAAGACGAAGAGTACAAAAAAGATGAGGAGAAATGCTATGAGTGTGAGAAGAGAAGAGAAGAGGAAAGGAAAGGAAAGTAGCAAGGAGAAAATGGGAACGATGACAATGATGAGAGCAAGGAGAAGAGAAAAGGGGCAAGAGAAAGAAAGAAGTAGAGGAGGATGGAAGGGGACAAGAGAGAGGGAGGAGAGAAGAAAGGAAAAGAAAAGACTAAGTAAAGGAAAGATGGAAGACATTTTGTCCACCTCTGCAGTAAACTCTACTTCATATTTACATCTCTTTATTTGACATATTATTATTACCATTATCATAATTGCCTCTATTGATTTTATAAGTCTTTATTATCTCTGGTAACTTATCATTATTGATTACTAACAAAGCTTTGGCAACATAATCTGAACAATACTTCACACCAGTAAAGAGAGGAAGACAGAGAGACACTTAGAGGAAGCACAGACAGAAACAGGGAAGTCTCTGGAGGAAGTCAAAGTTTTTCCAATGTAGTTGGTTCAGTTTTATTGATGTCATTATATAACAATATATGTATAAATGTAAAGTATAACTGTAAAAGATATGGCTCTCAATTATTTCCAAAACATCCAATGTGCAGAACCAAACCAACAATGAATATATCCTACTAACAAGTATTGTGTGTGTGTGTAAAAGCCTGATATGTCTTATTCCTCTGTGCAATAGAGCTTCAAAAACTATTAAGAATACACCAATGAGCCACCAATAAGTTTAGTTTCCTCAAGAGCACATATCTGCCACTGAAAATAGTCCCTAACGCATGCAATGTTTCCATCTGTTAGTGTTTGCTAAAAAAAACTAGCATCCAGTTGTTTACAGAAATTACACAAAAACAATAAGAAAAGTATAGTGTAAGCCGTGGTTAAAATAATATTTAGGATATACAGTATTATAGAATTTTGCCCGCACATAAACAATTAATAAACAATGCAATCAGTCTTGTAAGCAACACACCAGGCTGGCTGTTGCCTGTGCCACTAAATGGTGAATTAAGATCATTTGAGTAATGCTCGATTTTAAAAGAATCTTTTGATTTTGAAGACATTAAAGTTCTTCTTCTCGTGCGCACATGCTTTGCAGGTGTGGCTCTGTTCCACATTCCTAAATGATTTGTGGATCAATTTTGTGTTTTCTGTGGAGCTGTTGGACTTTATTCTGTTGATGAATGTAATGTACATACTGTCAAAATGGATGACAAAGAGAAACGGATATAAACAGCAAATAAAAGACAGGATGGCTGGGAGGGGTCGTCATATGGTTCCCATCACGAAGAAAAGAAGGAGGAAGATGAGTGTTAAAATGATCCTAGAGATGATAGATGAACCAGAAGACTGATACAGAGATAGAGGGTGATTCCAATTCTTTTCAGTATCAAACATTCACTTCCTTTCGACTTGAAAAGCTAATTTTAAAACTTTGCACTTGCACACGAGATTGGAGTCTGTGGTCAGTTTGTATTCAGGTCACACCCCTCTGAACTAGAACACACCCCTTATAAAGAAAGAAAACACAGACTCTGCAATGTTGCAAACTCCATCTGCATAATTCTCCCATTTCGATGATGCATTTCATGTGCAGCCCAAACCGTATTGACTGGCATTTTTTGTATATGCAATGTTTGTTGCAAAATGAATTAAGTGTTGGTGAGCGGCGCGTAACGCAGGCATCAATAGTGCCGTCGGGCAACTTACAGATGGTGTAATTATCTCCTCATAAGGTTATTAGAGGATCAATGAAGCCTGGTGGCCTGATGGCAGAGGTGAGCAGATGAAGGATGGAAAATGGTTATGATGACCGGACTGCAGAGATGCAGCACAGCCATGTTACTCAAAGGAAGGGAAAAAATAAGAGGATATAGTCTTCTTGGATTAGTACATGATATGTTCTTAAACATAAGAGTCCAGATGTAATGGGGGTATTACAGACGCAAAATGGTCCCAAGGAGGTGGTGGAATAAAACAAATTAAAAAAAAGCAAAAAATATAATAACTCGTATACTGGCCCCTCGCAATTGACTCCCAAAAGTCTTCTTACCTAAATAACAAAATAAGTAATTAAGCTCAGGGAATTAAAATGACTGTTAATGTTGGGAAAAAGTCAGTTTAATCGACTTCCTGCCAGTCCACATGCCAAGTCTTTCCAAACAAACCAGTTTTACAGAATGAAAAGTGAAACCATCCACAGTGAGTTAAAGTACTGTAAGACAAGCCCTCTTAATGTCATTTCAAATATAATGAAGGATTATAAAGTCCAGCTCTGTCAGTTCGTCAGACCACAGAACAGAACACAGCTGAATGCTGGGTCAAGTGAGGACAGCTGGCTTCAGCTGGTTCACCCAAAATCTAATTTACACACTTTTATATAATGTTTTTTTCCTGTTAATGTCATTTTACTTGACTGTTTTATTCACCAGCAACACTTATGTATTCTATATCTGTTCATCTTATCTGCCTAATACATTTATTTAGCCAGCTTCCATTTTTATATTTTGTGTTACAAAGCATCTGTCAAAACAGAATTGACAGAAGTGTCTTACAATTATAAGCACAACATAAAAACCCTAAGAATACTTAGCATGAAGGACAAATGCACAATAAGTTCAACAATAATTGAAATAAAATACATGTGAGTGTAACTTGATATAAGACAATATCAATTATAGCATAGTGGTAGCAGTAGTAGTTTTGATTGTAGTATCGGATGTAATACTGGCAAGATAATCTGGATCTAGTTGCAGTACAAGTAACAGTAACAACAGTAGCACTTTTGAGGAAGTAGCAGTCGAAGTTGAGTAGTATTGGTAGTAATAGAAGACATAGTATGAGCAGTATGCAGTTGTAGAAGTAAGAGCAGCGGTACTGTTGGCAGTAATTGGACTACTAATAATAGCAGTATCTTTATTATTGCTGCTATTATTATTGTCACATAACCTCTGTCATAGTAGCAGTTGCTGTAATAGGAGTACAAGTTCAGAGGTCGTAATAATATTAGGGCTGGCAATATCATTAACAGTAGTTGTAGCATTAGTAACAGTAACAGTAAATGTTATAGTGCGCTTATCCAAGTAAATTAAAACTCACTGGGACCTTAGTAACCCCCCAGAAACAGGCTGGAGGCCCAGTTTGGGCCCTGAGCCGTAGCCATGTTTTGAGAAATTTCTGCGGTCAGAGACAGGAACAGCATGTAACTGTAACTGTACTAACGAACAGACTCCAAACAGCCTAACTAAACCCATAATTCCATTCACTGGAAGCAGGAGCTGCAGTTTGCCCTGGGCTAGCCAGGCGGATCTGGCCTCAGTTAGGACATTGTGGCTGGCTTTTTTGTTTCCATCACAACAGCAAAATCTGAATTACTTTTATTCATCAAACACAGCACACAGACAAAAAGATTGCCCTGGTGACAGATAAACATAGACATATAGAAGGCCACTTCAAAAGTTGCTTGTAGCTAAGAATGGGTGAGTTGATCCACCTGTCTGTCCATTTTTCACCATGTGTCCAGATCTGCTTGGCAGTGCTCACAAATATTTTTAGAACCTCACTCCACCTAGCTCTGAAGATTTCATCTGGCAAAGTTAGCCTAGCTGACCATCACCCCTTCCATGTGCTCCAGCTCATCGTGCTTTCTGGATCCTGTGACTTTCCCAAGCCAAGTCAGATATATAAGTCCTACAGTATGTTGTTGTCCCTGTCTCAATGCACTCCTCTCAGTTGGACGTGGCTATAATCCATCCACAGGGAGGTGTTTTGAGCAGATGCAGAATCACTGATTCTTTTCTTAGTTCTTTGTGGATATCTAAGCTGTGAAAGTTTTTCTGAAAACTCATTCTCTTGCGTAACCTAATCATTTCTGTCTTTCTGATATTTGTCTCCAGTAAACGTCCCAGGCACGGTGGTGGAAGCCATGACCAGGCAGGAGTCCCTCCAATCCTTCAGCAAGAACGGCAAACCCTCTTCCTCGTCTTCCTCCTCTTCCACCCCCTCCACCGCTCTCATGCGCTCTATGGTCTTTCCTCACTCCCCCTGCCCTAGGAATTTCTCTCTGTTGGACAAGGTTGGGGTCGGGATTCAGTCAGACTCCAGTTTTGGCCAGTTGGGGTCAAAGAACCAGCGAGTCCTGGCGAGCCCAACCTCCACCAGCCAGCTGAGCAGTGATTTCAGTGACTGGCACCTGTGGAAGTGTGGCCAGTGCTTCAAGACCTTCACCCAGAGGATCCTGCTGCAGATGCACGTCTGTCCACAGAATCCAGACAGGTAAGACAGCATCTTTTAACATTTCTATCTCTGTATGAATGTTAATGCTGGATGAACCCACTACATGAAATATCACAACCAGAAAATATTACACAGTCACCGATACTTGAATGTTGATCAATTCATCTAAAGTCCAGTCTCCCTTAATAACTGTTGGTAGGTCAGACAAGCTTAACAACGTGCAGCAGTGTGTATTAGATTGTTTTAGGGGTCAGGTAATACAGCTTTAAGAAGCCATCAGCAAGGACTACAGTATGTGATGGAATGACATGTTCTCAATATTAACAAAATTAACATAAATTGAGACTCATTTGGGCTTCAACAAAAAAAAGCTCCTCAAACATCAAAAGTTTTATGTTCTTTTCAACATAGACCAGTGTCTAAGTACAGGAAAGGGGAAAGCCAAGGTTCCATTGGGTGGAATGGATTAGATGTATTGTTGAAGATGCTAAAGTGTCCTCTCCGGTGTGAGTTCCTCAAACACGAATTCTTTGCTTCTACCAAAGTCAACATCTTTTGTCGTCAACATCAGATTTCTCTAAAGAGCTCAAGCCACTTGTGTTGTAGTCAGACTATTCCCATATGAGTCCAAAACTCAATTCTTTTTTAATCTGTTTCTTTCTGGATAAGAGAGCAAAAATGAGCAGCTTCTCCTGTATCTTAATAAAGCCCGTATTACTCACACAATGAACATGACACGAGTTTTTAAAACCTGTTGTTGCAGTTTTTCAGAGGAAGCCAGCAAACCAGACACTTACTTACTTGTAATTTATTACGTTGGTTGTCTCATCATCACAAAGTTTGTGTGTGACAGAAAGTGGGAGTATTTGGGTAAGCCTGAAGAGAGTGTAAAAGTGTTTGAGTGTTTATAACATCTGCCAACTTAATTATATACAGCATGGATGGAAGAAGGAGGGAAGAAGAGGAGATGTGATGTGTGTGAGTGTGTGTGTGTTGGGGGGACGGAGGATGTATTGGAAATTTTTTGCTTAGCTTTATTTTTTGCGGGGAGAGTCAGAGTGGCGTATAAATCAGTGCTGTGCGTCAGTGAGAAATACCTCGCCTTACGGTGACGGGGCCAGGAAAACAGATGCCACTTATTCAATAAACTAATACTCATAGGGAAGAAAAATGTGGGCTGGATATGGAGGAGGGAGGGAGGGTCGATGTGGAGCTGCCTGTCAATTGGAAGGTTTTATGGGACGGAGGAGCAGATAAAATTCAGCTGAACAAGCCAAACAGACCCGAGTACTGGAGCTCCAGGGCCCCACTATACCTCGCATTCACACATGTGGACCAGTATACCCATCACAGCGTCACTCTGCTCATACAAAGAAGGGCACACCTCATGTCAGAGTCAGAGCATCAGATTTTATTTTTCTGCTCCGTCATAGTACACAGCAACAGAAGCTGACAGGATGGCAAGCAGGAAAATATTGCAAACCTGTAGAGTTTTGCAGACTCAACTCAACTCAGGAAGTCAACAATCACAGCTCCCATGAGCCTAAGCAGCAGGTACTTTGGGTCTTGTAGCGGGTTTTAGTTGTCCTTTACAGAGGTTGTGGCAGTCCTTACGGTGGTTCTTGTGGTCTTTCAGGAGTAATTGAGGGTGTTATATCTATGTTTAAGATGGTCTTTATGGTCATTGAGGAGGCTCTAGGAGTCCTTTAGGTGGATTTTATCGTCACTGTTGTGTTTCTAGGTTTTCTTCAGGTGGTTCTTGTCCTCCTTAACCCTTTACGTTGGTTTTTATTTTAATTAGTCACCATTGTGTATTATCTTTGATGAGACAGTTTTCAGTGTTTAGACATTAAAGTAGTATGGCTGCTTTGTGGAGACTGGCTTTTCCACCATTTGCCTGTCTCTCTTTCCCTTCTTGATTTCTTAACGCCTCTCTCCCCCTCATTCTCCCTCTCCCTCTCCCCTCATACATATTTATTGATGTTTACTTGATGGGAACATTTGGAGCTGAAGACTGATGGCTCTTTATATCAGCTTAAAAAAAAACACCACACACCTCCTCTCAGCTCCATCTCTTTCAGGTTTGTTTTTTTCTGCTGAGTGTTTCTTTTTCTGAACTTTTTCGTCTTCCGTGTCATTTTTTCCCCCTCTGTGTCATTTCAACAAAATCCATCATCAGAGGAGCAGTTTGTTTATGTCAATGAGGCCTTGGAAGTGCTTTTGAATCAGTTTTAAACTGGTGTCAGGAGACAGGATACTGTTTAAGTTTTGTGATGGCGATGAGTGATGAATCAGTAAAAAAAAAACATAACAGAAATGGACTGCGTTTCCACTTACAGGTTTGACATACTACAAAAGCAACGCAGTATAAACCACTGCATTGAATGAAATTAATAACCACTGCTTTTACGATTGATGTGTTTACCACACTGGTGTTTAAAAGAGTCATTAGTGCTTTTACTGAAAATGGGGGTATTTTTGCTAAGCACTTTGATCTCAAGTGTTCACAATTCAGGTCTCATTCTAGTGGCTGATGTTGTTTAGGAATACAGCATGTATGTGTATATGGATATAATCACACTTGTATATCAAAGGACAGAATGTTTACAGCTGATTGAAAGTGTGTATCATCACAGAGTTGACTTTATAGAGGAATTAAAAGTTCATTTTGTCATTTGTTTTTATCATCTAGCAATGCCTTGTCAATGATTTGGCCTCAGCAAATGGTTCTTCAGTTTTTTTCCAGTGATACTTTAAACATTTAACATTCTCTATTACTAATGTAAGGTCTACAATAATCTCATGTGAGTAATGGGGTATGTTAAATGTGTAACTCTATCACTGGAAAATATGAAGAACTCAGAGCTGAGACAATTGACAAGGCAAGAAGTTTAGCCAAATATAAGCCTGAAAAAAGCTGCTTGGTTTTGATGTGTCAATGGTGTTGGATTCATTTTCATAGTGATATTTTCACTTAATGAATGATTGAATTGTCTTAACAGTTTTTATGTTTGGTATAGCTTGTGCTCTTAGAACGTGCAGAATAATAAGCAGCATTTAGACATTGATTTAGATTTTATTGAAGTGAGCTTTTACTGAGGGGCATCCATTGAAGGCTTTTAGTTGAGTCAAATTAGCCTTCGGTAATTAATCTGCTTTTGTGTTAGCATTTGAAGCTTCACAAATATACATTTTGGTTCTTTGTAAGAAAAGAGTCACATTTGCAATTACAAAATAATTGATGGCACAAACTGCACGTATATGAAGTCACTTGTTGGCTAAAATGGTGACACATTCACAAACTCTACATTTATATTTTGTTTTGAGGTACGAGGAGCATTTTGAGTAATCAATAGCTTCTGACTGAACTGTGTCCACTACAGTTAAATAAAATACAAACCTCGCTTGCTGCTCTGTGAGCAGAGAAAATTCACAGAAACAAAATTAACTCAAAATCTTTGCATGTCAGACTAAAACAAGACTTGTTTCTGAGTCTTGCTAAACAGTTGACATTTAGGAGATTTATCACCTGACAGTGAGGACATATTTGCATTTAACACTAACACAGATGTGTGTTGTCCCTGCTGGACACACAGATGTGTTGAGAAATTACTTTATTCTTTTTTCTCAGTGTGTAGCCACAGGAGTAACTAATAATGATCCATCACTGTGATGGACGGGCTTGTAGAAATTCCTTCAAAGTCTATTTGTATCTGTCATGTTTGCCACTGTAATAAAAAGCTACTTTGTGTTGCGTCTGCGTACCAGTGGATTTTAATGTTTCAGGAGAAGTCTGTGTTAAAGTGCATTTCACACTTTTCTGTTTCAGTTTCTGTTACTTTGGTTAAACACATTATTTGTATGTTTGTTTTTTAATTGAATCTATTCCTTTAGTATTAATGTTGCAGCGGTTATCTTTAAAGCATGAGCAACTTGCTGCTTGCTGGCTATTGGTTATTCTGTTTTGTATTTTTGTTTGATTTTACTGCCTGAAACATGTGCCTCGCTGTCCTCATTTAGTTCCACAAGACTCTTAATGTGTGAAATTAACTAAAGTGGGAAACACTGCGGGTGCACCGTTAAAACAATCATGAACAGTGTTAAGATAGTAAGTGTCCTGTGTTCTTTGGAATACGTCAATTGATGAAAATGTGCCCCCAAGGCCCTCCCTGTGATGACATGATATTGGCTGTTAGCTTGGTTTTTGTGCTAGGCTCATTTGATGAGTTCAACTGGTTGATGAGAGGACATTATGTGAGTTCTCTGCTTTAATAGGTTGGTCAATACAGTCAAAGAGAGAGAGGGAGAAAGAGACAGAAACAAAAAAGAGAGATGGATGTTGGTGGAAAAGACAGAATGAGAAGTAGATGGAAGGAGTTTTATGTGTTTGCATGAGGGTCTACCAGTGATTTTATTTGTTCGTGGATGTGCGCATGTCTGCTCACATACGTACAGTATGTATGTGTGTGTGTGTGTGTTCAGAGCGCCATTGATTGTGTATTGACGAGGCAGGAGCGGTGATTTATAGCTGCTGGTCTCTGCGGAATAATGTCTTCATACGAGGCGGACAGAGGAGTCGTCCTCACAGCGCAGTTATAACTCCATATGGATTAGACCGACTCCATACGGGTCAATCAACACGCTTCACTCTGTATTACTGCATGCTGCAAACACACACACAGATTCACTGAGTCTGAAATTAACTTTAAAGCTAAAAAAAAAAAAAACCTCTTCCTGCTAAGAATATTTTGTTTAGCTCCATGGCACATGAGTTACTTGTCTGTGATGCTTTTTGCAGTTATTTCTCGGTTTCAACCTACAATTTCTAATTCTGCTACTCTCTGCGATAACTAACATTTTCCATCATGGAACAAACAGTTACAAAGTGAAACTATATTTTTAAGATTGTACATCAGTTATAACAGTGGTTTGGATTCCCAATAGACAATGTATATATTTGATTTGATCTTTACCTTGCAGGTTATAATGAAATATTAGGTTTGAATGTAAGAATGTGTTCTTACTACCTTTTGGGTGTCTGTGAAGTTGTGTTGTACATAAAATATATCTATTATTGCTTTTGTTGATTGAAAAAACATATATAGTTAGAAAGAATTTAGCGTCAACAAAGCAGGATGAGTCAAATCAGTTTACTAGTATCAAGAAAATGACACTTAATTCTACGAAATTCATCTAACAAGTTGATTTGTGTTGGAAATAATTAACATTATCTCACAAAATGATCACTTGTATTTGTTAAGGACAGTGCTGTGACGTAGTTTGGTATGTAACTCATAAAGGTTAGGTTTTAAAATGTTTTGTTAAAAGACACGTTAACCGGGGCGTCATGGTGGGAGGAGTCAGGGATAAGACATGCCATGTAAACTGCAACGTCCACTTGCTGGTATGAATTACTGTTTTTTCCTACAGTCAATGGACAGCAGTTTTAAACCCTACAACATCCAAACCCCCTGCTTTCCCTGCTCATGACCACCTCTTGACCTCTGACCTCCCTCTGATTTAATGAAAACATGTATATGTGCCAAGGAACTTCATTCCCACGTAGTTTTAATAATTGGAGCAGGGAGGAGCTGGTTGGCCTGCAGTTTAGGTCTCGCACACACACATTTTGTCTCTTTCATCAGCTCATGTGTTAAAGGTGTGGACACAGCGACACGTTGACACTGACTCTGTTGTTGTTACCACATGTTGTGCTGAAAGGTGACACAAGGTTTATTGTCCTGAACCACATTTCGAAGACGTGTTGAAAATGATTAATTTTATAGATCCTGCACACACACACACACACACACACACACACACACACACACACACACAGGCAAGATTAAGTGGGAACAACATGGCAGCCGTTTCTACTCTCATCGCCCGTCCAAACCAAGTATTATTAGTTTGCCTGTGAACCAAATCGAAGCTCCTATTTTGTGTTTTTGCTAGCCTGTCGCAATGTTGACTCTGAACATATGTGGCTGTCTGTGTTGTCAACAGACTGTAACACCGTCAGACTGAATAACTGTGTGATGCTAACAGGCACCAAGAGAGATGCTGCTCTGTTAGCTGCACAGGACAACTGCTCAAGAGGAACACGTTTGTTTGTAATGGAGATTAGAAACAAAACAGAAAAGTGTTTTAAACTGTCAGTGGTAAGATCTGCAGAAATATAAACGAAAGAAAATGTGAAGCGAGTTGATAAATATACAACTATCTTGATAATTGATTCAGTCATTTCTCAAGCATAAATCACAAATATTTGCTGTTGAAGTTTCTATAGCGAGAGGATCTGCTTCCTTTTCCTGTTTCATATCGTACATTTGCATTGGACTCGGTTGGTTGGACAAATCAAGACATTTGAGCATGTCACCGTGTGCTCTAGGAAATCATAATAGACATTTTTGACTATTTTCTGACATTTTACAAACAATAAATATTTGCATTTTTAACTTGTAGCTTCTCTTTTGTTGTGTGTTTGAAATAGTTTTAAAAAGCAGTGCCTGCTGTGTGGGTGTGTTGCTTTTGTTTTACCTGGAAGTCTGGTTTGAGTGACAGATCCATGAGTTTGAGGGCAACAGAATTTTTCTATTACTTTGTCAGGTAAACTGTAGAATTAGATTTCTCGCACTGTTGTGAAGTAATACTCCAGGAATATGTGCTTGTTTGTATTTGATCCAAATGAAAGGTTCTATTTTCCTGGATGACCTTGTGTTTTGTCCTGACACCATCTGCATCAGGATTCTTGCTGTGCCAACACAGTAATATCATTGAAATGAATAAGGGGACTGCTTTTTTACACACAGTGATAATGATATGAGCTCAAAGAGAGCTCAGTGTCCTCATAGATTTAGAAATATGACCATGCCTGGCACTGCAGTTTTCTCCGGTCCTGCTTGTCTGTCATGGTTACAGTTAGAATTAGGGTTTAACTTCAATGAATTAGGCTTACTGTGAGCTGCATGTTGCACGAGACTCATGTTAAGCTACAGTACAAATAACCAAAACCATGTGGGTGGTAATTCATGCATATGTGTGATTGTGTGCAGAAGTTTGCAGATTTTATTCATGTGTGCAGCATATTTGCATGTGCTTGTGTGTGCAAATATTTAGGTTGCATATGCACATACCTGTGTGTGTGTGTGTGTGTATGTGTGTATGTGTGTATGTGTGAGTGCGTGTGTGATGGAGGTGTTTATGCTTCACCTCCTCCTCCGTCTCTTTCCACTGTAATAAACAATAACCGGGCATTAATCTCTCGGCCTGCTGCCTTAATAAATAATATCCACACATTCATCAACTTAAACTATTCACAATCAATGCAGCTCTTCATAGAAAACCCACCTAATAAATAGTGGTGCGGCCCACTGAGGCGTGAACTTATAGACCAGCCGGCTGATAAATGAACCGACCCCCACGGCGAGACGCCTTTTATGTGGAAAACTGCAAGTGAGAATTTTTCGATTTTATATTACACTATTTTACTCTTATTACTTTCCTCTGTGCGTGCGTGCAAGTGTGTGTGTTCTCTCTACATCCTCTCAGGGTACAGTAGGTGTTTGTGATTTATTGGAGCGATGAATATGTTGGTCTATTTGTTTTATTCTAGTTCTGGGGTGTTTACCTATTTGTAAGGTACTGATGTCAGAGTTTTGTCTTATTGGTTTCAGAATAAGAATCACTTTATTTTCTGACTAAAGGAAGCACACGGGTATTTGTCCCAGTCGCACTGCCGGAGAGACATTTTAACTAACACAGTAATACAGAACACAGTGATAAACAAGACACAGGTATGTGTGTATGTCTCAGAGGGATACAAGCACCGTACATAATATATGGAGAAAGACATTCCTACCTACACTGTGTGGAATACGGTGATTAGAGCTGCATATATGAATGTGATGTTAAAATTCTTGAGGATTTTATTGTTAAGTTGCACGTGTACGGTGAATAGAACATAATAAACAAAAAGAAAAGAGTTACCATCATCCCTCTGGGACAAAATCTTTGAAACTGAATTCTGTTTTGTGGAATTTGAAAAATTAAACAGATTAACACAGTCAGTCATGTTAGTGTATATGTAAGTGTGAATAAAGTAAGATCAAGGACAAGTCTAAAATGTTGCTAGTTGGGGAACATTTTGAGGAATAGTATGTGAGCATACCGTACTATGTAATAGTTTCGGTCTCTATAAGCGTGGACTCTTATAGATGATTAGCAACCAATAGAATAATCTGTCTCTGAGTATTTGAGTTGAGAAAGAAACATAGATTTTTTTTTCATTCTTAAAATTCTTATCTCTTTGAATAGTATTTTGATTAAGAAAAAGGACATACTTCTTATATTTGTAAAAGGGACAGAAGCAGGAAAAATGATGGGAAACAGAGAGGGGATGCAAGATATGAGTAGAGACTGTGATCACACTGAAAGTGTCCTGTAAGTTAAAACAAAATAACAAGATAATGATAGCAGCAGACTGTGTGTTCAGCTCAATAAATAGAAACAGTGTAAGATTAGATCTGCTGCTGTATGGAAGCAGGACACTCTATTAGCAGACACACAGCTATTGTTTGGCTGTTTGTTTCAGTCTGATTCAGTCCCACTGTGAGCTCCCATTTGGGCTGAGCACACGCACACACACACACACACGCATTCTCTTTATATCTATCTCTATCTTAGTTTTGGTTCTGTTACTGTCTCTATCTCTATCTCACTCTCTCTAACTACACACATATACACACACACACACACACACACACACACACACACAGATACACAGTGATAGATGGTCCAGTCATGATCTCGGCCTGCATTGTTGATGAGGGTCATGCTGCCATGGTTACCGGAGCAGTGTCCGACTCCCCCTGCCCTGTGTGTGTGTGTAGGCTATCTGTGTTTGTAGACCTTTATCTAGTTCTATGTCTTAATGTGTGTTTGTACCCTGTATGTGTTTTTTGTGTTATATTTATTTGTGTTATTAGCTGTGTTTGTTTGTCGACATGTCTTCCTGTTTATGTATGTGTGTCTTTTTGTTTGCATTCTGTATGTTTGTGTGGTCATTTGAATGTTTTATTTGTCTGTAAAGTCAACTCTATGAAGTCTCCGGGGCTTCACAATCTGGAGAACACAAGACACTATATCCTAACATCCTCAATTTGGAAAGGACAAAACTCAAAGAAAACATCAGGTAAAAAGTTGAGAAAGAGAGCAACATCAGTCGGAGTATAATAAAGAAAAGCGTTTCATCTGCAAAAAGTTCAAGGAATGAATGACTTCTTTTTTTTCTTGACATTTTTGTGTCGTACCATTGAAGTGGGTCATTCAGATAATACCACATATAAATTTCAGTAGTTCAGTCATGTTCCAATGAAAAACAGTTGCATACCACATACAGTGCATGACCCAGAACAAAAGAAAATAACGTAAAACATATTTTACACAAACAGCAAAGATACATAGAATACCAAAGCTACCATATATTTGTGTTGTAAAGATTATCTGACAAAGTGTGCACTTCAGTCTCTTCAATATTTTAGTCTCCCAACTAAAGTAATCACAATCTATTTTTAGTTGTCTAGATTAACAGAGATAAAAAAAGAAACGGAGCAATTTTACATCAAGCATCTTCAAGAAACTTCCAGGTTCCACCAAAACCGCCATCATGACTGCAGCTGTGCTCCACAAGAGCTGGAGAGACTGCACATACACACTCGCCTTATTTTCTCACCTGTTTCTCTCTCAGACCATACCAGTGTGGCCACTGCTCCCAGTCCTTCTCTCAGCCGTCAGATCTGAGGAACCACGTGGTGACACACTCAAGCGACCGACCCTTCAAATGTGGATACTGCGGCCGTGCGTTCGCTGGCGCCACAACACTCAACAACCACATTCGCACGCATACAGGGGAGAAGCCGTTCAAGTAAGTAACAGTGAGTACCCCCCAACCCATCCAACCCACCTTCTGCTCCCTCCTGCCTGCTCTAGACTTCAGCTGGCCTGACCAGTTTCACTTACAAATGACACCTAGCTAACACCTACTGACATTCTCTTAACCCTCTACTGACACCCTCATTACTACTTCCTGAATCCCAAGCTATCACCTGCTGGCATCCTACTAAGGTTTTTCTAAAACCCATGTTTCAGTGAAGCAAAACAACTAGCAATTTTATTTTACTGAATACAACCAAGCTAGCCTCACCCTCCTACATCGTAGAACTGAGTCACTTAGGCAACAAGCTTACAGGTGAATCCACTGATTTGTCATTGCACTATGGTTATGATGATGTAAGGGATTTTCGAAAATTGCTATCAGATGTTATCTGTGCAGCTCTGACTAGGCTTGGCTAATTGTTCATACTGGTTTGATTTTAACCCAAAGACTGGACTGATAATACTGAATTTCACCACTAGACGCACATACCTTAGCTACTCCCATAGAGGGAGGGAGCCATGAATTTTACAAGCTTTCCACAACACAATCCTGCAAATGTTTCACAATAAAAGCTTTGTTAAGAAATAAAGGGTTTCTGTTCACTGAAAATTAGAAGAAATAAGAAATTGAAACTGAGGCCTTATACTTCTGCTACGTTACTGACTGTACTATCTAAAAAGCTACCTTCCTAATGTTGCAAACAAGCATGAGTGACCTTACAGTTATCAGGGAGTTATATAAGGGTTATATTGAAAAGGAAAAATGATGAGTCATTGTTAATTAACTTTCCAGCAATGTATTTCACATACTAGTTAGCAACTTACTGTGAAGACTCTGCATCCTCGTCTGCTCAGCTGTGATGCTACACTGCAAAGAACAAATAAGCATATGTTTACAAATGTCGAACTAGTCCTCAAAAGGTGTTAAGACTTGCACATCTACAGTATCTTGTCCATATTCTGACTGCTGGTGAGTGAATCTCACCCAAAGGAATTAAAATTTTTGATTTTGTTACATGAAGAAAAAATTAAAAAAATTTAATGCAAGTGTTGTGAGTCTTTTGGGAAATTTACCTCCCTAAATACAGTTTTGAATTCTTTTGCATTTTATTTCAGTTCCATGTTTCTTCTCAGAATTTTGATTCTGCAGTTCAAAAGAGGTGGTGAGCATTGGGGTAAGAACGTTATGGGAACAAACCAAAACAAAACAAAAAAATCTTTCTTGGACCTCCTATGTTGTTATAGCTCTTTTCCATTATTTATGATCCCTCTGTGGATGTGTGATTATTTTGTTACATCTGCTGTCATGGCTGCTGTGACCTCTTACCTTTTTCTCCTTCTATGATGTTGGCCATCGAGAAAAAGATCTGCTTGTTCTTGTATTTTGCTCTTTGTAAATCACTATGGATGAGGGAATCAGTGAAAATGCACACACATTGTTCAGTGTAAATACAGAAGCAGCTCGATCACAGCAGTTAGCCTGGTAATGAATCTCTGCACACTGAGACTGCTCATTTCCATTTTTTACTCGGTGAAGACTGAAATAATTAGAGGGCAAGCCACACTGCAATTAGGGGTTTCTGGAAGCTGCTGTTGTCATGCTGTCATCCCGTCAGCGGTGGAGGACAATAAAGATTCTCCCAGTGGACACAGAGGTCAGCATTTAGAGAGAGGACAGGAGGGGACAGAGGGGAAAGGGCAAAAGAGTAAGAGATATAATAGAGAATGAATAAAGCAAAATAAGGGATTTGAGTTGTGGGAAATCTAGAGGACACGTATCAGGGGAAAGCTGGGGGGAAACAAATTAATGTTCTTAATAAGCAATCAGAGAAATCCGAACTTGTCATTGACGGAGAGCGAAAGGGCGAGAAGAAAGAGTGAGAAAATGAGAGAGTGGAAGAGCGTGCAGGAACAAGAGATCACGTTGTAAAAAGTGAAACAACAAGCGCCGGCGAGAAATCCGGTTAAAGCAAATCAGCGTTCTTAATAAGCAATCGGAGGAAACCCCGAACCTTTTCATCAGCACTTCAGAGTCTCGGTGGAGGCAGAGCGGGACAAAGACAATCATGGACGGGCGTCAGAAATCTTTAGCAGATCGATGGCCTCTGGGAGTTATCTCCTTTTGGACGATGCAGCGAATAGATTAAAGCTGCCACTGTCACTTTGTCAGGAGGAAAACGCTCAACTTTATTTTCCCGCTGAGGAGACGGAGGCAGGGATTCTGTGTGGTCGGCAGCTTTTCAGCACTGATACTCGCTGGACTGTGGAGCTTGTCAAACTGCTGCTGTTTTCTCTGCTCTTCTGTTTTTCTATTGTATTCTATTCAGTCTCTCAAAGTAAAGCAATGGCAACATCGCAACTGTAAATGTTGCCCTGAGGACTGAAGAGAGCAAAAGAGAAATGTTTGTGTGATGCCTGCTAGATTTTCTTCCAGTTCTTTTAGGTCAGTGTTAAGTTGTGAGCTTTTTCTTTTTTTCTTTTTTTTTTTAAACTTTTCTATGTTCTGTTGAGTTTTATTTCACATCTGCTAGTCTGTATGACCCCTAAAGTACTTTGTCTTTCCCTTGTTCAGGGCTGCTTTAAATGGCAACTGTTTACACTTTTGTCTTTGTTGGATTTGAGTTGTAAATGCAGAAGTTCTATCATAGTCTTTCTTACTTTTATAACCTAATTTTTTACAAATTGTGTTGACAATTTATCAAGTACCTTACCTCCATAGACCTGCAACAAAACTTTGGGATTTTAGGACAATGTACCAAAATCCAAATACATTTCTAACATCTCCACAACATGAACAATGACATATTGATCTAAGTCGCTTCATAGCTGAAATACATCACACTTGCAAACTATGACATGAAGATACATATTCTAACTTCTTGGAAAGTTGCAGTATGTTTTCTTACTGTTTTATTATACAGTTGCAGACACAATTTTTGACCAGTTCAGGGTGGCCATCAACAAAACAATTGCACAGTAAAAGAGCACCTATGTTTCATCATCTTTTGAAGTTGTAAAGGCTAACAAACCACAAACAACTGCATACATCCACATTTAGCACACAGAGCAGCTCAAACTGGCCAGAAGTCAGACACAGAAACAACCTCGGGAATCCTGTCAATTTTTCAGAATAAAACCCTGTGCAATAAAAAGTCTGTGCAAACGTCAGCCAAAAGGGAAACAGTTTAACTACGTAGCATATTTACATATTTGGAAGCACAAGGACCAGGGGAAAATGACCAAATCTGAGCAAGCTGACAAAGTCTGGTAAGCAAAGCACTCAGAAAGGTTCCTGGTGGGGTTTGAAGTCACATAGAAAACACTCGGCCGCGATGTGACACAGATGTGCCCAGTGGGTTTTGGTGTAAAAGCTGTGTATGACAGTGGGTTCATCACTATCAGATAATAATTATAGAATAATTAAGTTGCACGTTCATCACAAGCACTTACAAGCATCAGATTCTGGTTAGAATTTAATAGTTACAGATGTGATCAAAGTTTTGTCTGAATTTCTGCCAGAATGCACCAACAGTAAATTTTAACAACTGTTAATGGAGACTTCTTGATATGTGTCTCTGCCTCTTCCTGGTCCCATCAGTCCTATCAATCTGTGACTGAACACAATCTGAACTTCCCATTCCGTCGCTTTTTAAAGGAAAGATTAAGATAAGAGTGAAGCTGAAACTTCACTGATCCTTGAGAGAAAGTGATTAAAGCTACCTCTGTCATTTTCTCAGGACAAAGTGCTCAATGTTATTTTTCCCTGCTGAGAAAAGAAGGAGGCAGTCGGTAACAGGCGCTGGCTGGTCGATTGCCAGCGGAGTGCAGCCACCTTGCTTCAGCCGTGCTCTTTGTTCTGCAGGACAACCGTCTTCATGTCTGTCCTGGTGGCTAAGTTGCTGTGACAGAGAAGCTTCAGAGGAGCTTTGATGTTGGCAGCTGTTGTGGTTTTGTAGACTTACAGACAAATTAGAACAGGAAGGACCACCTTGGGGGCAGTTCAGTTCAGTCAGAGGTCTGTTTTGTTTTTCTTGTGCTGTAAGAAAATGTACAAAATGAGAAGGACTCAAATGAAAGATCAATCTGCTAAAAGTCTTCTCAGAATAAATACTGCTGTTTACAAGACTGCAAGATGCCTCACACATTTATTTAAAGTTCCCATGAAACGGAAAACGGAGTGCTATTTGCTTCCACATATTTATTAGTTTCCTGTACAAACAGGCAGATGGGGAAGGGACCTGTCATGGATATTGATTGCAGTTTGCAGTAGCTAACGGAAAACAAAAAAACTGAGTGTGCGTTATGGCCCCACCGATATGCATTGCATGTAGCGCTAGAAACTAGTGTCAGCGTCTAGCGTCTTCCAGTGAACATGGACAGACCTGCAACCAAACACAATCTCTGAAACCAGCAGTGGCGAGTTTGACTGGGAATGAAGTTGCCTAACAAGGTGGTTGTCTTGCCGGCTTTGGCCATTTAGCGGTTCGCTACTTAGCAATCTTTCCATCAGGAAAGTCCCTAAATCACCTCGGTCCCTTTTGGTCTTAGATTCTACTTTAGGAAGTAGTTAGGCTAAAGCTATTTGTCCATTAGAAAACTCAAATCCAAGAGAGTTGAAGTTAAGCAGCCGGAGGACATCAGAGAAAACCTGAAAATATATTCTCTATAAAATATTTACCAAATGATGAAAAACAAATTTTACAGTTGAATGACTGCTATAGCCATTGCAGTATTCGGTGCATGTTTAAATGGATTTTGAAGTAACTTGTTTTATTCGAACATTTACTGTATGACACCAAAACAAACACTAAAGTATTGCACGTGTAGCCACTGAATATCACATAGCTGTATTGTTGCATTTGGTGTGATATTCCTTCATTGTGATGAACACTGGCAGTTTCAGTTCTGTTCTTAGACTTAAATATCTTGGCTATAAGGCTGCACATATGTGGGAGATGATGTCTAGACAAAATTATCATCCACATCATTATATATATATATATATATATATATATATATATATATATATAAAAAATGGCCAAGAAATCACATCTCCAGCAAAAATCTGTTTACTACAGAAAGTCACCATTAACTAGGTTACTAAATTGGAAACATTCTGATTGTTGGTTTACAATGGGTTTGAGATTTAAAGAGCAAAAACTCAAGTTAAAGACCTTCCAATTTCCATTGTTCAGTCCACACTGGGCCGAGCTTCAATACAAAAAAAATGTCTCTCTCCTTCCTTATCTTACACTCCCCTCCCTCCCCCTGCTCCTATCTATCTAACAGCATGTTAGTCTTGTTTCAGGGCTGCTAAGTCCAATACCTCAACACAGCTTTCTCTTTGAAGAGCCCCCCTCCTGCACTCACACACATGGACTTCATCCAGCACACACACACACACATTTATATACATTTAACTGCCCCCTAACCCCCTCCAGCTCAGACTAAAAGCTCCCTCTCTTCTCCCTTTCTATTGAAAGTGACAGTGACGCTGCTTTATCGGGCCTGGACATGTCTGTGTGTGTGTGTGTGTGTGTGTGTGTTAAAGTGTGTGTGAGATGGGAATACCCTCCCCGCCTACTAGATAGATTATTGACAGGTGGACCTTGTGTGTGCATGTGTGTGTGTCTAATTTGTCGGTCAGGTTGTGAAGATCAGGGCAACAATTACAGCTTGCTGCTCCGCTGGGCCTCACACACACTTTATACTGTCACTGGATATTAGAGTTAACAGGGAGGTGTGTGTATGTGTTTGTGTGTTGACAGATCTGTAGGTTGTGTCTGTGCTGTTTAAGTCTTGTTCTTTTTTTCTTCAACGGTGTTGTTGTGTTTTTCTGATCTTCTCTACATGCAAACTCTACTCACTGTCTATTAACCATCTTTTTTGTGTGTGTTTCTCTTTCTGTACGTGTTTGTGTGTGTGTGTGTGTGTGTGTGTGACAGGTGTGAGCGTTGCGACCGCAGTTTCACACAGGCCACTCAGCTCAGCCGCCATCAGCGACTTCCCAACGAGTGTAAACCAGTGAACGAGAGCAGCGAGTCCATCGAGGTGGATTAACCCACAAACTGAAAAATACTGACTGACGCTACATCCACATTAAGGCAGCAAAATTTGAAAGTGCATCTTTTTCTCTCCATTTTGGCCCTCCATCCACACTAAGACGCCTTTTTTTTTCACGACAACAGCAAGAAGAAGACAACAGGAAGAAAACATGGCTTTACAGGTTTTGTGTGTTGATTCAGTGATTTTAATCCCCCATCCACTATAATATGCCTGAAGTAATTACAGATATACTTAATGAGTTCACAACATATAGTCAGTTGGAGATATTAACTTCACTAAGCATGACAGGCTTCAAAAATTTTAGTGTGAAAGATGAAAACTGAGCCATTGGGAAACTTTGACAAAAGCCTGTTAAGTGATTTTCATGAGATGCACGGCAGTAAAATTGAGAAGACAACTTTCTGTCACCTCTAACTCACTCTGTGATTGCTCATTTCAAATGTCAATATTGCCCATCTCAGGGTGCAGGTTTTATCATTAAGCTGCATATATTGATCATCAGGAAATACTAATTTAGTCGCCTCAGTAGCGGGTAAACATGTAGCATTTATGAGCCAGAATCCAATCACTATTTTATACTTGTTTGGTTGTCTGACAGAATCATAGGATGGTCTGTATTGGAGCGCATTATAATCCCACTGCTGAACACACATTAGCTGTAATTAACAGTTTTGTTGTTTGCTGACCGACAGAGAAGAGTTTTACTGTTGTCCTGGAGTTTCAGTGTGGACGGAGATCTTTACAATAAATCTGAAAATGGACGTTTTTCTTGAAGAGCGTTTTTCAGATTTAGCCAGTTTAGTGTGGACGTAGTCTGACGGTTTACAGTTTTGACTTAACTGACTGACTAAGAGACACAACAGCCACATTCATCCTGCTGGAGAGAATCCTGATTCAACCAAACCAAAGATCCTTTTTTTTTTTCCAGCAGAGAAGAACTTTCAGATGAAGGAGGGCCGGACTAACAAACTTAAGTTTTTTTGGACAAGGATATTTATTGGAGACTTTTGGGAAATCCCGTCAGGTTTCCCTCCAAAGAAAACTCTTTCTTGAAACCGGGACAAAAACAATGAAATACCAAAAAATTCAGACTGATGTTCTGTCTGTAGCTTTACTTCTCGGTTTCTTTTTTTTTTCTTTTTGCAACAGCGATGCCAAAGGAGGGCGCGACCAAAGTAAACAGACTGAAAATGCACAACAAGCAACAACACGAACGTCTGAGGATGACACTCGAGTTTTACATCACAAAATGAACAAAATAAAATGATGAGGAGTATGTATTGTAAAGAAAAAAACAAAAACAAAAAAACACAAGAAAACAAAAAGAAAGGACAAAAGAAACAAATTATATTTACCTTCTTGCTCATATCATGCTTCGGGCACTTTTGTTTTGTTTGTTAAAATGTTAATAATTTAATTTTTGTAGCTCTGATGTTGGCAGGTGAAAAGGCAGAGAAAGAAAGGAAATACAGAGAGATAATGGATGTGATTTCTTATAGAAATAATCCCACATAAAGAGATGTGTTAAATATAAAGCTGACACAGCGTGTGTTGAAAAATGTATTTGGGATCAGTCCTTGTTTTTCCTCATCTTGGCATTTAAAACATTTTCAGGGTGAACATTTCTTCCCTTGTATTCCATCTGTTCAGTTACTTTCATTTCAGATTAATATAAAGATGACATCTGATCATCAGAGGCACAAATATCTTCAAATCCAAAAAGGGCAAATGTTTCTGGTTTAAAAATACTTTCTCATCTCTCTCATAAAGTGTTGTCTCATAAAGTATATTTGCTACGTAATGCAAGTTTGAATCCATTCACAAGCAATCTCAGATGTGTAAATAGTCCTGTGTCATTATGATACACTTTGTATTAAAATGAGTAAGGGTAAAAGCACAGTTATTTCATGAACACCAAATAGGTTTTTGTGCCTGAGAGTTTAAAAAGCTTTAATAATAATGATAATAATAATAGTAATCTGAATACTGTAATTTCCCAAAGATTAACAGAGTGTTGAACCTAGTGGATGTAAAGCTACAGTCCAAACCAAAACTCAAAGGGATGTTTCACCGCACGAAAACACCTTTACTTTTGTCACACAGACGTCTGTAAGAGTTCCTGAGCACTTTTAGTCATTGTCAAAGAGTTCAGATCAAGAATCTTAGTTATTTAATTGTTGTGAATACAAACCTGCTCACATCTCCACCTACTGTAATCATAACCTGTACTTAACATGCCACTTTAAAGGGCCATTCTGAACAAGTTAGAGTGTCGGCAAACTCGGCTGTCTTCTGGCATGCACACCAAATGTGAGCTAAATGAAATGAGTACAAAATCTGACTCATATGTGGCTTTGCTCAGATTTAGCTGCAGCTCTTACCCCGAATTTGTGCTGACTTGTGCATACCAGTCACTGCAATATTTGGGTGCCTTGTCTGCCCGCCAATCAACATCAGTGTCTGTATGTTCACTTCAGGAGATGCTGTCCTACAGTAAGTCTGCACCACAGTTTTCATGTTTGTCGGACTATTTGACTGTTTTGTGTGAATTTTGTCCAGTGTGTAAGATTTAGGGGGCTGTATTTACAAAATATGGAATATTCTGGAATATAATCTGTAGAACTAGAAAGGACAGGGTGAGGTGAGGGGTTGCAATCAGCAACTACAGCACTAGATGCCACTAAATCCTTCACACTGGTCCTGTAAGTTATATTCAACTATTAGCAAGTTTTGAAGTTTGGTGAATGAAATTTGAAGTTACCACCACCATGGCCTTTCATATTTCATAAAATAATCTGTCTGGTGTCATAATTTGTGTTAAATCTCAAAATTCAATCACATGAATCAAGCCTGAAAAGTAAAAAAAATATATATATCTGATGCCATAGGTTCAAGTTTTACCATAAAATAATACAAAAAATCACTGATTTTGAAAATCTGTTTTAATAACTGAACCATCTGTAAGCTATGAACGAAACACTTTCACATTTTCACAGATGGGGTTTAATGTTAGTCACAGATCATCGAGTGTTGTACTTTATTAACATGATGGTTAGATCAGTTCTGTAATGTGATAAAAAAAAAAATCCTGATGTTTGTGTGGTGGTGGCGGAACTGGAGGACAGACACGTTGGAACTGAACCAACAGCTCATCAAACTCTTACAGACTTGTTTGTGTTACTAA
Source organism: Argyrosomus regius (assembly GCA_946959425.1). NCBI lineage: Eukaryota > Metazoa > Chordata > Actinopteri > Sciaenidae > Argyrosomus > Argyrosomus regius. Next base: position 19,894,297 of record OX336890.1, read on the forward strand.
AAGTAAAACAGTTTTGAGCCAGAGTGTGACATCCCTTTATTCAGAATGCTGAATGATCCAATGCTGTATATAGAAAAATACAAACCATGGGGTTTTTATATGATGGATCAGTGGACAAAAACACAAATGTGAATATGAACCAGAGCTCTGAGCAAATTCACTTTCTGTTCACATGAGAGGAGGATGGACCTGAAACATGTGACAAAAAGTCTTCAGCTGCTATTTATTTAAAATAAAACCACCCTAAATTACTGAACAAAGACAACCTGATGACATATTGTATATTTCTACAAGCTACAGGAGAGTTTGACAGTAGAAAATGTTTCAAAATCAAACTTTTCAGTTTTTATGAATACCCTGTTTAAGGTCCCCCTTTTCTGATTTCACAAGGTGACAAAGACACAGCATTAGCCCACTCTCCAGAGACCAGAGTAATTCTGGGAAATGTAGGAACCAGAAGAACTACTGTGGAAATAAGTACATTTACTGTTGCCTCTTCTTTAAAAGTGGAAAAGCTAATTTGGTGTCAGACCACAAATTAAATATTAGAAAATAAATAAATAAATAACATATACAGCATTTATTTTCCCACAGTTGGTTGAAAATATAAAAAGACTTTCTGGACAGAAAGTGAATCTTGCTCGGCCCTTCTGATGATGATAATCATTTTCTCTGTTATATGAAAAAAAAACTGTCATGCCAAACAGACAGACTCTGAATCCATTTTGACTCGATCTTGTTTGCATGATTTCTCTGACTCCTTTGCCCCGTTTTTTAAATGAATGTCAAAATGAGATCAAAAACCAAAAAGACGTTGTTCCATAGGAAATAAAGCTGAAGTCCAGTTTTGATTCTTATCAGTGATGCTCTCTGTGATTTTATTGTTCTACAGTGTTTATCCATGCAACTTTACAGAGGATGTTAAAACCAATGACTGAGAATGGACAGCGCCTGAGTGACGTCACCCATAGGTTTCTGGAGCACCATTTTGAAGCCCAAAATATGCAGCACTGGACGCCGCCATGTTTGGCTGTACTGCTTCTTCCGCCTCCCGGCTAATCTAAATATCGGTAAAGACGTCGTTCCATGACGCCTGGGTGTTGGAATAAGCCAACTGTAACAGCACGTCCTGTCAATCAAAGTGGCCACTCTGTTAATTATGTGCAACTTTAAGCCTTAATATCATCTGAACGGGTGAGTTAAAAAAAAAAAAATCAGACTTATAAACATTGTCTGAACCAGACTGTAAACATGTTTATTTCCGCTGTGAAGTTGGACATTTTAATACGGGCTCAATTCTGCAGCCTGTCTCAAGTGGCCGCTCAAGAAACTACAGTTTTTGGCACTTCTGCACTGGCTTCGTTTTCCAACCATGGAGGTTGCTGCCTGCTTAAAAACACTGATCACTGATAATCCTCTAATGTTTAAGTAACAAACCGCTTTTAAAACAGCTTCAGTGTTTTCTGATTTTTACCAGCTGAGATTGAAAACCAGTGAGGCGCAGAAGAAAAATTAAAGGTTAAAGCAGGTAATATTCTGTATTTTTTTTTTTTTTTAATTTAAACTTACTTGAAAAGAGGTGTCTGTGTTTGCTCAACTCTTGCCCAGCTGTGTTTGGAGCATTTTAAAAGGGGTGTGGCTTCTGTCCTGCCCCACATAGATCACCTGACTCACTTAAATGTGTTTGGAGCTCAAACAATTACATAAATTGCCACACAGGTAGTTTAGTGAGGTTTAGTGACTGATCAACAGCTGCCTCTACTTACTGCTAATAATCTGTCACACACACACACACACACACACAGCACTGCCTTGACCTCAGCTCAGTCAGTCTGCGAATACAAACTGGACTTTCCACTTTCCAGTCTGATTTCAGAAATTATTCCTGTGAGGATTCGAGAAATTCACCAAAACAAACACAGTCAGAGCTTTCAAACATCAATCACAGCTGTTTTTTCACCGTGGGAACCGGATCCAAACCCTGAGGCCAAACAAATGATCACACAACCAAAAGTTTCATGTCTTCCTTTTCTTTTTTTTCTCTCTTCCTTTTTTTGGTAAATGTCTGAATGAGTCCAGATTTGATTACACGTAATGAGATTATGGAAGTGGTAGTTTTAATTAGAAGCAGTTAGTGAGAAAGAAGAAAAACAAACTGAGAGAAACTGCTGACTGAGAAACGAGGCTGGGGAGGAAAAAAAGGTTTTTAACTGTTTTGAGTTTGAGTTTTATTTATTTGAACAAGTTGAAATACAAAAAAAAAAAAGACATCAAAGTAATGTGCATGGAGAGAGGGAGAAAAACCTCAGGAATGGCTGATTCATAACCTAAATAATATAAAACATTCACAATGTGAAATACATGTCCAGATTATATAACAAAGAAAAACAGAAAAAGTCAGATGCATTAGTAATAATTAATTACATAATTAGAATAATTGGCCACTTGGAAACCGGGCTGAAAAAATAATAATTGTTGATAATAGTTTGCGATAACATGACTGACATCTGACTAATCAGAAACAAGTAATCAGATTACAAATAACGGATGTTCAAACCACAGAATGTTTCTGTAAACATAGATTAACAAAATTCTGAGGAAAAGTTACTTCAAGTCAAAACTTGCCTGACCCATCTCCATGAAGGTTGTGGTGATATCAGCTGCTATTGCCCAACAGGTTGCTCTGTTGCAATGAGATGCCGCAATGCGCTGAAGCGCCAAGTCAGAGTCAAAGCAGCACCTGTGGATAGAAAGGGCCTTGACTGTGTTGTCTGCTGTTTGGTACTGGGCACAGTGAGAGTGAACCAAATCTGTAACAGCTGTGGGTCAGAAAACCAAAACAATGAGCTGAAAGAGGCTAAAACGCTCCGTAGAGCTGAGGGGAACTACAGAGTTGGGTGACAAATCTTTTCTAGTTCATCACAAAAAGTCACGTCATCCATTGTCAACAAAGCATATTATTATAGCAGCTTTAAATATTGTTGTAATGAAATGGGAAATCTTCTTGCTTTCAGTTTTCAGCTTTAAATGAACAGAGACATTTTTTAAGTAAATAAAACCTGAATCTAAGAAGTAACTTGAAACTTCAGTTATCAGATAAAAATAAAAAATAGAATATTTTTGCTGAAATAGAATGGAGGGAAAGTAGAAATGCTCTCAAAATAAAAACGAAGTGGATAATTTGTCAACTGACTGCTGGGAGGTTTGGGCGTTTTTTATCAGCTGTGACAGCTAAAAAAAAATAAGTCATCAACAATAACAGTCTTAGTCAGGTATCAGTAAAGTTTCCTGGCTTTATCACTGTGTGTGTGTGTGTGTGTGTGTGTGTGTGTGTCTTTAATGGGTGTAATGGTTTGCTTTTGGTGGAATTTCCTGTGGGGGGAAAATATTAAGCAGACGAGAGGTCACACTTTCAAAACCAATTAGACATGAAGTTGTGGAGTTTTTTTTTTTTTTTTTTTAATTGGAAACATGTTGGAGGAGAAAAGTGGGAAAGTTTCACTGTGAGAAAATCTGTCTGCTGTTAACCCGGCCTCAAGTTAAAATATGGCATGAGTGAGTGTGTATATGTGTTCTTAGATGTGTGTGTGTGTGCGTGTGTGTCCTCTCTGAAGCGATGGGAAGTAACTAAGTACATTTACTCACATCTATGAGTTGTCTGCAGTTCCACCAAAGAGACATTTACCCCTCTAAACTGTTTGAGGCCCAAAGAGGTTTAACTCCAGTATTTCACAAAAAAATGAAAGATTAGAGAGGGTTAGGGTTCCTCTCCCATTAATCATCTCATGACCCCTCACATTTGTTATTTGGTAGTTAAAACTAGCTCCACCTCAAACAAGCTACAACAGTAAAATGCTGCTTACACAGAATTAATAATGTGATCCAATATATCAGACACAGGGACAATGAATACTTTTGTCTTTGATACTGTTTTGGGAAATATAGTGGATAATACTTCTCTTAGGAGTTTGAATGCAAGACTTTTATTTTTATAATGTTCTATTGGTACGTTTACTTTGGTAAAGAATCTGAGAACTTCTTCCACCTCTTCCTTTTTGTAGGAGCCATTTGGTACAAATTATTTCTCATGTGATGATATAATTCATGTTTATTTGATGTACACTAATAAACACTTTCACTAGACATCATTATCAGCCTCTTCGGTATACATATACATGTTTCACAAGAAACAAAAATAAAATGTCAGTAACACTTGGTTAGATTTAGGTTTAAAAACATCTTGGTTAAGGTATGTTCATCAACTGTCACATATAGACATTTTTTTAAGCATCTACAGACAAACTGAAACAGCTGAAATTGCAAATAATAAACTATCTGTAGGCAGACGATCCAAATAAAGTGTTACTGAATTTTCAGTGTTTTAAATGTAGTTTTGCTGCTTGTTAAGTTTTTACGTGGAGGACTTGATGGTTTCCAGTTAAACGTTCATTAATATCACCATTGTGTGAAAGATGTGCAGATCTGTGGTCACATGGATGTGTGTGGATGTCGATGTGAAACTTGCCTGATGAGTTTCACAGAAGAATTGTGGGAAATTGCATCGATCCCATGGCTTCACGTGTTTACTGTATCCACAGTGAGGAGGCAGCACAGATTTGAACTGAACTTTATTTAACCTGCAGCACCGAAGACGGGTCAGACAGCTTCAGTTCACAGCTCCTCCGTGTTCACGCTCAAGTTTGTTTTTTCTCCCCTGAATTCTGATGAATTTCTGAGGTGAACAGAAACAGAACAGAGCAGGAACATTTGATATTTTTTGATATTCAAAAAAGTTTTACCCTCTCTCAATGAAATGCGCTTGTCAATAAAACAATTGTGTAATAAATGGAAACTCAAATAATGATGTCAACTTGGATGGCCAGACACAAGAGTCATGTTTTCTATCAGACCATCAGATTAGATCATCTGATCAGAGATCAGATCAGAGGGAAAGATCAGGCAATTAATTTACATACTCTGCTACATACATTGAAGTTCAGAATTTGGAATGCTTTGACCACAATGATCAGTCTCTCCTCTATTTAATTTGAGGTTCTTTAATGAAGAAAACAATTCGGTATTCCAGGGATCAGACTGAATAGAACGACAGAGGACGTTCACATTAAGCTGAACTTCTTTATCTTCCCCTGTCAGCACGTTTTAAATCACAGGGTGGGGCCAGCATGTTTTTCCAGGTCTACTTCAGGTTTAATTAATAAATGGCAATATTGTCACATCAGGAGCTAAGCGCTCCACCAGTGTTTTAAATGTGGAGCGTCTCCAAGTTCTTTAACAGACACATTTCTAGAAGTATTTGTTTGTTTTGTTGAAATCATTTGCTGCATTTCTTTAATGAGAGATGTTGTGATAGATCGTTTGTGTACTTTACTAAAGTAAAAGTACTAATATCACACTAACTATATACTCTAATACTGTACTCCTGTGCATTAAAAATGTTAGTAGTAAAAGCATAATCAGGAAAATGTGCCTAAAGTATTAAAAGTGAAAACACTCAATGCAGAGAAATATTTTAAATAGTCTGTTTATTTGATCTTTGTTACTATTGTTACTGTTTGTTTTTGTTATTTTGTATCTGTATTTCTTGAACAGTTAATATGAGCTAAAGGAATTAGCATTCCTTCTCCTGTGTCACAAACTTCAGAACAAAAAAGATGTCGTATGTTTGTAAAGAAAAACAAAGTAACAAGTAACAAATGAATTATGAATTGAACTAATAGTCTGAAAAAGGCATTTTATACATGTATACAGTGAATTTTAGGCTTTAGAAATGCTAGATCCAGGACATAAATACAATAAACAATACAATAGAGGGAAAAAAAAAGCTGTTAGTTAGACTGTCCACTCATTGGCCCGGTGCACATTTGGAGGTCAGAGGTCACTTCTATCATTGCCATTTACAGAAGACAGCACTGACTGTGACAACCAACACCAGAAGTAACAACTTAGCTAACTGAAACGAAACAGGTCATTTTATTCATCTTGTGATTGTTTCTGTTTGTTTTTGTTGTACTTTTTGTCACTTTACTGGTGATGTCATCTGGCTGATCACTAGAGCTTAAATTAACAGATGTACCCGACACACTCACACACACAGCTACAGACGATATGTGTGCGTGGCTGTGTAAATACATGAATACCTGCATTGTTTTCATTTTCGCAGCTCTTCGACAAATGAGGAAGCTCCATCTGCTGAGGAAGACCGTGTGATATGACCAAAAGCTAGTCACATCTGCTAAATGGACCTTGAGGTGACACTGTTTTGCCAATTTCACTTTGATGTGATTTAAATCTTTTTCCTCAAAATGTGTTTTTGTTTTTTTTCTCAAGTCTTAAAGTGATGGATACTCTCTGTTCTGTCCTCACGTGAGTATAAAAAGTGTGTGAACTGTGCAGGATGCATTCAGTTATCGCTCAAAACAAGTTTTACAAGCTGGAATTCACGTAAAAACACACACGGTTGATAAGATATTAGAGGAGGATTTCACTATAAACCTCAACATCACATTTCTTATTTTGTGTCTCTCTTATTTTGTGTTATCTTCCTCTCCTCCTCCTCCTCCTCCTCCTCTCAGTAGATAGATGAGTTGGGAACATCTGTTCACCGTCAGCACTGAGGGCCCAGATTCAACACACACACACACACACACACAGATCCAGCAGTGCATGTGTGTTAACATGTTGTTCTACATATGATAACACGTGTCGTCTGTCTGCAGTTGACCTCCAGCTGGTTCTGTTCTCACTTTACATTCACATCAACCATAACTTCCACAGTCAACGTTTTAGTTTTCATTTTGTTATTGGCTTTTATTAAGCTTTCAGCTAGTATTATAGTTTTTAATATTATAAATTACATTTGTAATATATTTTCTTTTTTTCTTTTTGTCATTGAAATGATTTTTACTACATCAATTCATTTACATATGTGCAGTTTTGTAATAAGGGACATTATAAAGTATAAAGATTATTTCCATTTTTTGCTACTACTAATACTTTATCCAACTACTCCACTACAAGCAGCTATAGTTACAATCGATTGATACATTATAATCAGCTCACGAAATATAACATTTCTACTGATCAAAAAAATGCATAAAATAGTTAAAATAAGACGCTTACACGTTAATAATCATCTGTGTGAGCAAATATCTGCAGTCCATCCTGCAAAATCAGTACTTTTACATATAATACTTATTTATATAATATATACCTATACTTGTAACTTGTATGTAAGTATTTTTGACTTTGTGGTACTAAACAGGACAATATGTTGAAAAATTACAAATTACTTCACCACGTAGTGACATCAACATTTTAAATGTGGAAATTAGTGTGTCATATATCAGATATTTCATATTTACATCTCTTGCTCTTAATAAGCATTCATGTGTAGTTATTTTAAAGAAAAACATCAACCAATGAGAGCAGAGAGTCCAGACTAAATTCATACAGAAGCAGAAAAGTGTATTTATCTATGCGGAGAAACGAACAGACATCCTCAGGATTTAAATACATTTTTTGAGCTTTGATTTAAATAAAATAAAATTCAGCTGTTTGTTAGAAGTTATAATTTGAACCCAAAAAACAAAATTACTAAAAATGATTCAAACAAGAATAAAAATTAAATATATCAGTGTTTACATAATGCTTGAACCAAAGCAAAGATAAAGGATTAGAAAAGAAATTATCTTTATTTATTCATCAGTGGAAACATCTCTCCTGTAGCACATTAATCGTTTTTAAATAAGCAGAAATATATTAAAAATCCTTATTATAAAATAACAAAAAACACAGCAGATTTTATCCCAAAATAATTTATTACAGACAAACACAGTTCAGTCTCCAGAGTCGTCTCTGATGATAAAAAAAATAAATTAATGTCTCACAGTCTCTCTGGTCAGAGGAGTGTTTGGAGGTTTTTCTGAGGCTACAGCGCCACCTGCTGTCAGATAAAAAACACTCATCAGAACACACACCAACTCATCAACACAACTTCTAATAACCTAGTAACATTTTATGTCCTCTTTTTTCCTCAGATTTGAAATATGTCACTTCAGGTTCAATAATGCTTCAGATATGACTCGTATGACGCTCAAACAATCAGATTAAAAGGACCAGACAACTGGTTTTGGTAGTGATAAAACTGTTCATCACATACAAAACCAGTGGAATGTTACTTTAAACAAAAGTTTCACATTTTCAAATGGCCAGATGTGGTTCTTGTAATCACTGCTCCTCTCCATACCGAGTGGATTTTGCAATTCTGGAGGATCCCCACTTTATTTATCTCATTAGTTTTAACTAAACTTTAGAGGTCATGTTTGCACAGAACAGGGTGGTGGATTTGGTCCCAAATCTCTTACACTGGAATCATTCCAGGACCTGTATGGACAGGAGGAAATTTTCCTTCAAAGTTTTCCTTTAAAGAATGTTGACTGAGAATTATTAAAAATATGACAGCATGCAAACATAAAACTACAGTGACACACACAGTGAGAGAAGAAAAGAAATCACTTCAGCACACAAACACAATATACAGAAATCCACAAACAACCAGCAGTCAGAACTCTTAATCTGTATACAACATAACTTCATCTGGAAAACATTTAGATATCACCAGATTTCCTAGTTTGGTTTTATGTCAAGAGGAACTGTTAATAAACTATCCATAACAGTTTATAGTCTGAAAGATATCTGAAGATTTTTTTCTGTAGCTCTGAAAAACTGACAAAATGAAGTAAGATGTTGACCAGCCAAGTCAAAATACAGCTGAATACATCAATAAATAACTAATGAATAAATAATTAAAGTGTAACAGAAATCTAAATCTCTGTTATATAAGTATGAAGCATGGAAAACAGAGAAGTAACGTGTGGCAAGACACAAAAAAAGCTAAATTGGCTAGTGAAAGAAAAATAGAAGAGGAAAATAAATTATGTTGTAGTTTATTTAATCAACTTATTGCTGGTAAAGAACAAAACTAAAAATTATTTCACTGACTGTTTGGAGGTTAAAGTAAAAGCTTCATTTTTTATTATTACTTTACTAAACATTGTTATTTAATGGTGTACTCTGCTATATTTTTGACTTGTCTGATAAGTGTTAAAGAAACACTTCTCTGTGGTTAGCCTAGCTAAGCGTAAAGACTTGTCGCACAGGAAATGGGTGGAAAAATACACCTATGAACAACTCTAAAGCTCACTAATTAAAAGGTCCAGTGTGTCAGATTTAGAGGGCTCTATTTACAGAACATGGCAAAAAATTGAAAGAAGAATTTCACGTTTCCTGACCATGAAGATGAGGATAAGGCAAGGTGTCTGCAATGAGCAATTAGATGCCACTAAATCCTACACACTACTCCTTTAACATGTATCTCATTTGTTGGCACACAAAAGAAATATATAAGCACATAACTTTATAACTTTCCTTCAAAATGTTTTAACACTTGTGTTTGTGCACAGATTAAACAATTGTACTAAATGTAAGAGCTGATAAAGCGGAAGGTCTCAGAGGTTTTGTTTACACTCAAAAACACTTACATGATTGTGTCAGACCTCCTGAAGTGGTTTAAAGACTTTAAAGACTAACATGTAGCAGTCAAACAGCAACAGCACACATCCATGTGTAAAAAACTGAAAGGAATCTAGTTCTAGATGCAAACATACAAAGATTTGGCACTGGGCATTTTTGTCTAAATGCAGTCTGAGTGGATAAATAATGACTTGAAATGAACCTGCTGCTGACAGCTGTTTACCTGCAGTCTCAGGTGTAACTGTCTCTGATTGGTCAGTTCCAGCAGCTGTCAGAGATTCCCTCTGTCTCTCATGGCATCCTGTATCTGTCTATTCAGCTCAGCGATGATCCGGTCATCATGGGTGTAGACTCCGGTCCTCAGCAGAGTGTCTCTCTCCTCCAACAGGCGACTCAGGTGTTCGTCAGCACTCTCATTCACACTCTGAGGGGGGGCGGGGCCACTCAGGGATGAGGCTGGGCCTAATCTGTCCTCTTCCTGCTGTTTTAATCTGAGAGGGCAAATACCAAAAACTTTTCTTAATTATCTGTGAAGATGTATAATTTCCATTCACCAGTTTCAGAGTTGATGATGATCTGACATCATCGTCGTCATCACCTGTTGAGTTCGTTCCTGATGTTGTCTAGCTCCTGTCTCTCCTGCTGGACTGCCTCTTTCTGCTCCGTTGCTAGGTAACGCAGCCTCATGGCCTCAAGCTCCGCTTGCTGCTTCTTCAAACGCGTCATGGCATTTTCCTGCTCCCGCTGCAAACACACACACACACACACACACATGAAGTTGTTACTTTCACCCAAATTTGTGTTGGTGTTACAGTATCATCATTCAATGTCCTGACTGTCTGAGAGTTAAAGAACTTCGGGGCCATCACAATGATTTCAAACATGTTTGACTCTCACACACTGAATCTAACGTAAGTCTTGACATCCTGCACTGGTCTACAGATCAGATCTGAACTGAGAATATTTAAAAATAAACCTCTGACCTCTGTGCTGAAATGTGTGCATTTAGACGCCAAGAAACTGTTTTACCTCATTACCCAGAGTAGAGTTTAGTGATGAATTTGTCTGGTTTCACATTTTCATAAAACCTCCCTGAGAAAAATGCTGCAGGACCTGAAGAATTCACACGGAGACCAACACCAACACCATGAGAACAGAAAGAAAACTTCATAAAAACGTCTAAAAGTCGTATTTCTTTTAGCTGCTCGGGCCTCCAGCACAGACCGGCCAGACTTCGCAAAATTACCCATAATACCAGTCTGGGCTCTGTCTACTGGCTTACAGCTGGACATTAATAAATCAAGGAAACAGTCTGAGGAGGGAAAACACAAACACTAATCTTTGATTATAAATCAATAAAATGAACACAATACAAAGGTTGCAGTTGTTTATGTCCAACAACCTGTTGGGAAGATATGATATATTTGTTCTTATGATCAAACTCCAATAACTTATATAGCCGAGGTTCTCTGCTTCAACACAGCTAATAACTGCAAAACAGACAAGGCTTTGAGCCACGATTATCTGGCTCAGTTAGTTCATATCTAGGGCGTCACTGCTCCATTCAAGCTGGAACCAAAACAGAACTAAGAAAAATGTACACCTCGTGAAAAATAATATAACATCAGTATTTTACTTGAAGTTGAAAGATGCCTAGCTGCATACTCTGTATGGATGAGCTTAATAATGGTGATGGCCCACTGTCACCACTCAATCTGACAGCCGTAGAGCAAGGAGGATGAGGGTGCATAACACAAGCCGTCTGAGACAACAATACAGTGAATATCATCACCAGCACCATTCAATGCCTGACCCATCAGCTCCCACAAATGTCTTTCCTCTGTCCCAGCAGTCATCAACTCCGGTTTGGTCAATATGAACTGTGATGTCCAACCTCCCTTTCGTGATATTTCCTCATCCAACTCTAACTAAGCTGAAACAGTGGAAACTCACTCAAACTGAGACTGTTTGAGTGAGGTGTATTTTCTTTCTGTCAGCTTTGAATGAAGTTAGTGTTATGATGATGTGTCTGGTAAAAATACAGTTTTAGTCCATGGTTTCTGGTGGCTTTGGACAGAGCAATACAGCTGCTGCTTCTGCTTATCAGTGGCAAAAACAAGCCCCTTTGTTAAATACAGGACCAGCAGACTCACTACTCCTTTTAGATATTAAAAAATGATACAGGTGGCATTTTACTCTCTAAAAATCATCTTTGGCAGAGTATGCATACAGACAGATGCTGTCTTGCAATTCATGTTTAACAGCAGTTTAATTTTGTAGTTGAAATAAAAGTTGATTCAGTTCATAAACTCCAAAAATTAGAAGACTGCTAACAGCATCGATCGTGCTTTTAATTTTATGGATGATAATTGTGCACAGGAAGACAAAACATATTAATTTTGAAAGCAGTCATTGTTGCAATAGTGCACTCTAAATATTTTCTCATGGACTGACACGTGTTGGACGAACAGACTGACTAACAGACCATCACCATCATTCAGCTGCTTTACTGACAGAGCAAAAATTGAAAACATGCCAACCAGCAGACTGCAGGCAGTGGGAAGGTGATTTGAGAAGCTGGAATCTGTCTGTGTGTTCTGGTGATACAGAGCAGAACGACCAGCCGGCTGATTCTGGATGGGAAAACTAACATTTTCACAACACTGCCTGACACACACGCACATACACACACACACAGAAAGCTACCATTTTCACACGGCTGATCACCTCACCTCCTAACAGAAAAAACACATTCACAGACACACATGAAAACACACACACACAATCTCTCATGAACACATCATTCACATTCTCACACATACACATACACACACGCACAGATGGTGTGTTGACACAGGCTCAGCTCTCTGTGGACCATTAACAGTCTGTATTACAGGCAGTTTTAAGGCTAATTACTACAAAAACAAACATGCTAAACATTTTCTCTGGTGCCCGCTGCCAAGGACAATCTGAAGCAGAGTCATGAAACAATCAGAGGACGAGGTGATACTGAGGCCTCGACAGGGGGGAGAGGAGGAAGAAGGGGTGAAGAAAAAAAAAAAAAAAAGCTACTAAAACTCAGTACCCTGAAGCTGATATTTTACAGTTATGTCATGAATCACCCAGCAGCTACAGCTGAGGATGAAAAAGTGCAAACACAGTTTGTCGTCTTTGGTCCAAAAACTAACAACACTAAAATATTTGCTGCATTTCTGACTAGAAGAATAATTTTAGACTAAATGAAATAGACCCGAGGATAATAAGAAATCAAAACAACGGTTAAATCATTTCACAGTGAGAAATCATGGATTACCAGAACCATTCGGGATGCCATAAACTCACACACTGCAGCCTACAAATCAGTTCTGCAGTCTGGCAACACAGACAGTTATAAAGCAGCAGCAGCCTACACTGTAAGAAGAGCAGTAAAGGATGCAAAAAGTGGACAGGTCCTCAAACTTCATCATCTAGTGCTGGTGTTCACAACGTTGTTTAATCTGTGCCTCGCTCAGGCTGTCATACCCATATGCTTTAAAAAAGTCCACCATCATTCCTGTATCTAAAAAAGTAAGTCCAGCCTGTCTGAATGACTGTCGCCCAGTGTCACTTACCTCTGTAGTGAAGAAATCATTTGAGCAGCAGGTCATGGATTATAACTGCCCCTCACTACTACCAGGTGAGCGTACCTCATCCACTTTCATCGTTTACATCGGAGAACCCCAGGGCTGTGTTTTGAGCCCACTGCTGTACTCCCAGTATAAACACCTCTGTGTAGAAATCTTTTGACTCCAACACCATTGTCAAGTTTGCTGACGACACAGCTGTGGTAAGCCTGATCACTGAAAACAATGAAAAGGCCTATCTGAAGGAAGCAGAGAGTACAACCTCCACCTGAACGTCAACAAGGCTAAAGAGATGATAGTGGAATTTTGGAAGAAGCAGGGGTGGAACTACATCCCCTTAATGTCAATAGGCCGTTGGTGGAGAGCATAGACAACTTTAAGTAGCTGGGCAGTGGATACTGACTCTGTGGTGACTAAGTCAAGGTAGAGAGGATTTCACCTCAGACATTTGAGGAAATTCCAGGTATCCCCCCCAAATACTGAGGAATTTCTACTCCTGCACCATCAAGAACATCCTGACGAGGAACGTCACTGTCTAGTATGGAAACAGAACCAAACAAGACTTCAAGGCCCTGCAAAGAGTGGTTCATTGAGCTGCACGTACAGTAGGTGGTGCTTGTCATAATGGTCTTTCAAATTCTCTATAACTTTGAATCCAGAGTGAGACTCCTATTAACGCTTTGCGTCAAGTATAAACTTTGGAAATGCACTGCAGTGCTAAAAGAGGTCAAGGCCTCCAATTTGGCTGCAAGACAGTGTGTTATGTCCGTGGATGTATGATTTTTGGGATGGATGACCAGAGAATGACTTCTCCTCCCCCAGTTTACCCTCTGTCTTCTCTCCATTACTTGCCTCTACTTTCAGAGGTCAACAGTTGGAGCAGCTGTGGGAAGACGTCATACAAACACTTCACATCACTCACAAGTAGACACACTTTTCTCAGCTCAGATGCAGTTTTCAGAGCAGCTCACCATCTGTGGAAGTTCAGCGGGAGTTTTTCACCACCGCTGTATGAGGTTTTTCGGGAATGTGATGGATAAGACATGAAGGGGTTGACTGGAACTCATATTAGAGATAAATGAGTGTGGTTATGCAACAGCTGAAATCACAGAAAAAGATGTATAAATATTTAATGTCTGTATAGAAGTTCTGGTAGCTTGACACCTGAGGGGGTTCAAGGGTATTTTTCCGACTCTGAAAGTGAAATATTAAGACAACTTAAAAGAGGAAAAGTAAAACATGTCAGGACTGTATTTTTTTTTTTACTAAATCAATTTAAGGGAGGCCTTTATGTTTTATTTTTATTACTTTTTTATTAGATTTGTCCCACACAGGGTTAAATAACTTTCCACTAGTATTATATCTACACTAACTGGGTGGACGCAGTGTCTGAAAGGTTAAGATCAGTATTTTCAGGATGCTCTGTTGGGTCTTTAGAGTGATAAGAGATAAGAGACACAAAAGTTAAAGAATGTGGTGTTTGTCTGTGATACAGGCCACTGGTCTGTATGAAACACCTCTTAATATACATAGATTTAAACCACAGATTCTACTGCTATATTCGTTTAGTATTCTTGGACAGCTACTGGGTACTGAGTTTCAATAGCAAGCAAATTGTTTTTTTGGTGTCGTACAAGAAGCCAGTTCTTAATGTTAAATGTTGTCTGAACAAAAGCAGCCTTATAAGAACTTTGAAAAAATGTGTATTTCGTTCAAGAACAACCTGATAAAATAATGACTAGACAAGTCGACAGTACGACTGGGCACTCAATGTCAGCCTTGACCATAGACCTGCAACGAATGATTATCTCCATTATCAATTATTCAATAATTTGGTTAATTTGGTAATTTGGTAAATTTAGCATTTTTGCTTTAAAAACTACTTAAGACCTGGTAGTAATGGAAGCCCTCACCAGGACATTTTTTAAATGCCAAAAATAAGGCCAAATATTGAAGCATTAAAGAGGGTAAGACCACAAGCTGCAAAGTTCTTCCAACCAAGTCAAACTTACAGATTTTTTGTAAAGCAGCTAATTATGAAAAATAGAAAATAAAAACTAGTTACATTATTTAGACTGAGAACATAAAGAAATCCTCTCAAATCCTTTAATTGGTAATTTTAAAGTTTTAGTGTAAAACATTATCACGGTGCAGCCTCTCCCTGCTCTGTCAGGTCCAAGCACCTCCACACACAAGCAGCGAAGTCATTAGGTTCCATATATGCACGTTGGCATTAAAAAGAAAATATACTTTTGAATACTTCAGTATTTTTAAAAGTAAAAGTACTCTAACACTTTAACTTTGACTGAACTTGTATTGGTGTAATATCTGAGCAGAAGTATGTATACTTTGACCAAAGTGCTGGTGATATGTACTATGTCCACCTCCAGTCTGTGCCAGTTGTGACCGTGTGAATCATGCAGGAAAATACACTAATCCTTCAATCTGAAGTTTGTGTTGGAGGCAGGTTCCCACTGTGGCCCAGAGGAAAGATTTTATGGGCCTCATGCAAGAACAACTTACAGACAGATTTGTTTTTAATAGGCGATTTAAAGGCGTTGAGAGCTTTGTTATCAACATTAAGTATGTTAAGGTGTTAGACTGATTTGTATGGGGCCATTATCTCCATCCTCGGAGCCACTGTAAGGTACTGTAGTCCCTGTCGTCAAACAGCCTCGGTTGGTGTCTGAGGAACGGAAGTGGACGTAGATATTGAGGCACAGAGACAAATATCCACACACATTTGCATATCGCCGCATGCATTTGCAGATCTCTGCCTCTTGCTCTTTTTTTCATATTTCGAAATATGATTATGCACACATAGATTCTGAACACACTTTTGCAGGTTCCTTTACATGTTCACACATCTTAGTATGCATTTAGAGATTCTTTAACACATTTTCAAATCTGATTACACACACATACAGATACAGTGCTTCAGCCCACACTAGGGCAGCAGATTTTCTCTCAGAGGTTTCTGATTTGGTAAACTGTTTTGTAATGATGGCTCATGTTACTGTTGGATTTACAGATATAAATATGCTATGAATTCTGTGGTGCTTTCTTTACGGCCTATAAAAATGACTAAGTTTAGTTGGCTCTCCCAAACCAGCTTTTAAAAAGCCAAATTTAGTTGCCTGACCTTCTACTTGGGCTTTAAAAATACCAAATTTAGCTTCCCGGATCAGAACTTTAATCTCTTTGTCCCAATATTTTTGCTTTGAAAAGACCAACTTAAGCTCCTTGTCCCAATATTTTGAATTTAAAAAGACTGAGGCTAACTCTCTGATCTAATACCTCAGTGTTGCCTGGATATTAATTATCGCTCTGCCTCTCCAGCCGCCCGCACCTCCTAGGTTGAAAAGCACATTATTCCTCGGACAAGAATTTTTATGATCCAACTTGAGCTAAACAGCACGCCATGCGAGGCGCTGAGAGGAGAGAATAAATAGGCGAAGAGAGGACGAGAAAAACCAAACAAGCACCAGCTTTAAAAACCACAGAGTAGCAAGACGGATGGTCATGTAAACACAGGCCTGATATTTTATAAAAAGCGAGAGTGTGACATCTGAATAGTTAGCGGCTGGCTAGCTTATTGCTCAACACAATCCCAGGGATGATTAATAGGCAGGGGTGACACGCAGCGCCGAACCCCCTTAGAGCTGCATAAATCACAGCGTGTTTTCTTTACAATGATGTGGCACTTAGAGAGGGGAGTAAGGAATGGGAGGGGTGAGAAGGAGAGAGAGTAAGAGGAAAAGAAAAGACAGGAAGAGAAGAGAAAGACTGAAAACAAACGACAACGACAGAGACTGGGAGACAAAAAGGAGAAAGGGAGTTTTGACCTGAAAGAAATGAGGTGTGATATGAAAAGGAAAAGGAAACAGGGAAAGAGAAGTGAGGAAGGTGAAAGACTAAGAGAGGAGAAAAAAGTAGGAAAAGAAAGGAAGGAAGAGGAAAAACAGTTAAGAGAGGAGGGAGGAAAAGAGTGGCTAGGAGTAATAGAGTGAAGAGTGAAGGAGGGGGAAGGAGTGAATGTCAAAAAGAGAGAAAGAAAAGATAAGAGAAGAGACTGAAGGGAGAGATGGGGTGGAATGGAAGGCAGAAAACAGAAAG
The DNA here is from genome assembly GCA_946959425.1 of Argyrosomus regius. Classification (NCBI taxonomy): domain Eukaryota; kingdom Metazoa; phylum Chordata; class Actinopteri; family Sciaenidae; genus Argyrosomus; species Argyrosomus regius. Next base: position 19,911,588 of record OX336890.1, read on the forward strand.
AGGGGAAGTGATCGATGCAAAGAGAGGACAGAGAGAGACAGAGAAAGGTCCACTTTTCCAGCTGGTTAATGTCAGTAACAGTTATTAGTTTGTCAGATAAGGACTGTGAGTGTGTGTGTTTACATTAGTCTTAGGCTGACTAAAGCCCCACTTAGTGCTGTGTCTATGTGTATGTGTGCATATGTGTGTGTGCTGTTAAAACTGATGGCTCTCACACATTTCATTGTCTACTTCACCTCAGCTAAATATTTGGCTCTGGTGTAAAAACACACCTCTCTCTTTCTTTTTCACTCTTTCATTGTCTTCTTCCTTCACACACACAGACACAGGGTTTTTCCACGGGCCCAGGTTGGCCCACTTTAGCCAAAACAGGATGACGTGTGTTTCCACTACAGCCTCACTGCAGGGGATGGCCGAGCCGTGCTGTGCTGAGCTGAGCTGTGTTGTACCGAGCCGAGCCAGCCGAGCTGCTGTGGTCCTGCTTGGTATCAGAGCCTGCCGCTGCCAACCTGTGAATGCACTCAGCTGTGTCCTTGGTAGCTAAGCTCATGTGTGTCTGTGCTGGAGACCAGTCTGTCTTTTTTTTTTTTAAGTGTTCACCTCTCAGTCAATCTCTTGAGTTCCTGTTAGGCTTGGGCTGACATAAAAACCAGTTTGATGCTAAGGCAAAGACTGAACCAGACCAGTAATACCAGATTTTACCACTAGGTGTCACATGTGATTCAACACCTCCCAAGTGGAACATAGTGAAAGACATGAATGAGAGTGGAGTTTTCTATAACACTATGTCGCAAATGTTTCACAACAAAAGCGAGAAAAGGCAATGAGATGACGAACTAAATTTGAAAATACTTATAATATATAATATTATTACTGAATACTACTACTTCTGGGAACAGCCTCTACACTGCTGCCTTTACATACATCAATCACATAAATACATACGTACTGTACTTGTGTACTCATGTTTGTAGACGCTCCCACAGCCACGGTATGATGTCAGCTGATGGATGAAGGCAGAGTTTCCTCTGCTTGCTCTGTGTCTTTAAACAGAGCTGTTAAATGTCCTAACACTGTCAGCTCGTCTCCAGCAGCAGATTAAAAACCTGCAGCATCTGAACCCGCCAGACGTCCCACCGCCGAAAAACTACTATTATCTGCTGTGAAATATGACTGCTGTCAGGATACTGAGGCCTGAGCTTGGCTTTCCTTAAAGACAACAAAAACACGTGCAGCACCAGAAGTTCCAGTGGATGGCACTGTCCAACAAGACACAACTTTTCAGTTTATCTGGACCTGCAGTACTGAGAAAGAGCTGGTTATTGATTTTAAAATGGAGCTAAGCCAGTCTCTCTGTCAGTGTTATACCACTGTGAAAAACGGGAAAAGTGAACCCTGTGGTTTCAACAGTTATGTTGGCCTACGCATTGGACTTAACCAGTGAATCAATGATCCACTGATCAGCCGATCCTGGCGTCTGTTGAAAGATCCAGCATTCATCACTAGTAACAATGTTTTTGTTGGAGTAGTAAAAAAAAAAACTTTCTAAGAAGGATGCAACAAAACATCCGACCACCAAGCGAAGATAGACTTCGAGAAAATCAAACACTACACTCTCAGACACTAAATACACACACCAGGGGATCTTGACCACAATGCTGTCATTCAACAAACGCACAAAAAAACACACAGATGTAGGCAAAAGGAACAAAGAGACCCTGCTGGGATTTACAAACTACAAGAGAAAATGCTGAAGCACAGACTTCATAGACCTCAGTTTTAGACCTTAAAAGTTAACTCACTTAAATGGTCATTTTTCACTGAAACAGTGAGTGGGGAATTTGACTGTACATGCCCCTCCCTCTAGATGAACAGTACCTGTTTGAACCTGGCCAACTCTTTTAAGGCTCGCCCCCACTGCTGCTTGTAGTGCAGCTTGGACTTGGTGGTGGACTCCAGCTTCCTCTCAAGCTCCACCTTAATAAAGACAGAGCAACATGATCAGTCACACACATCTGAAAAGCTCTGGGCAGTTAATATTATGCCACTGTAGACAAAGAGCTCAAAATCACACAACAGCAACAATTTCAGTAACAAAATTAAAATCACAATTATCCATCTTTGGGATAAACATAGTAGCATAGAAACTGCCTTTTCTATGACATTAAAATGAACGGTGCCCTGTGTGGAGTTTCTTTGTAAGCGTTATGTTTACATGAAGTGTTTCTCACCAACACTTGTGTGGATGTTGTGTGTGTATCCTTGAGCTCTAACAAACAAGTTGAACACATTTACAATGATGATTTTTTGAACATTTTTACATCCACATTTATATACACGTAGTGCTATTAAAAAGGTCAAATCTCCACAAAGACTCCTTTTAACTCTTGTCTCATGTTGAAATGAAAGTGGTTGAAGGTATAAAAACCCATGGTGTCTCCACTGGTGTGCATAGATCCAGATTAGGGATGTTCCTGATGTTGAGTCAGTGAAATTTAATTTAGGCTAGTTGACTAGTCTAAAAGTAGAAAAGCTCTCAGAAAACAGTCAAAATGTACTCACCCACCTTGCACACATACAGACAGTCTTTATAAGTTACTTTGTTAAGTTACATACTCCAGCATATCCTTTACACATATGCATATCTTTAAATGTGGGGGCCATTTGTTACATCATCATCATTTAAATGTCAGTAAACATGATACTACTGAAGTAGGAAACATATGGATGATATGATGATATCTTATTGCTGTACAATCCATCAATGATTATGACTGAAAAAATGACCAGTTGATTACCTTCTCCAGGGTCAGAAGGTTGATCTCTGACTGCAGTCTGAACTCAGGTCTGATGTTCTGTTGTTCTCTGTAGAGCTGGAACTCTTTCTCCAGCTGCTTGTACCGAGACTCCCCATCTGCAATCTCAAAAACAAAAAATAAAAAGAAGTTATTATTTTTATGTAACTGTGAACATTTAGGATCACTCTTGCACAAACACGACTCCTTTCTCTCTACCTGCTGCAGCAGCCGGGCTCTTTCCTCCTCCATCAGTCGAACTTTGTCTCTCTCCAGCGCGACCCGGTGGTCACAATCCTGCTGCAGCCTCCTGCTGCTCTCCTGCAGCTCCCTCTGGGTCAGACTGTGCTCTGCCCGCAGATCCCTCTGCAGTCTCTGGGTCTAAACACACAAGAAGAAGCATTGTCAGAAAGAGACACTGTAAAACACACAATTAAACACTTTTTTTACTGATTTTTTCACAACTGATTTCATAACCGTCTTTAACACAAGAGCAATTAAAAAATCTAAATGCCATAAAAGTGAAAAACTTACGGCATATTTCAAGCAAAAATAATAAACATTTTGTGTTAATTTGTTAACTTAGAAACACTGTGTAACATCTCAATGCTGTTTGAAGTGTCAGAGGTGAGTCTGACCTCCAGCTCGGCCTCAGCCAGCTGTTTCTCTCTTTTCTCGAGATCCGACAGAGTCTTCTGAAGCTGCTCCTCCAACATATTGTACTCCACCTCCTACAAGCAGATGGAGATTTGGAGATAAAAACATGGGCAGTCATTATTTGAAAAATAGTTTTTGTCCCTCATTAAATTCAGATTTAAGTGTCTCGTGAGTCTGTACGAATAGGAAATCTTACAGTATATAATGTAAAATGTAAGCATTGTGTATGTCTGTAAGTAGCTGTGAACTCTCCACCTTCTTCTTGACCAGAGCTTCTCTCTCTCTGTCTCTTCTCTTCCACTCCTCTGCCAGAGCCTGCATGTGGCTCAACTCCTTCTTCCTTAACTGAAGCAAACAACATATTTTGATGCACAGAATACACAAATACACACAAATACACACAAACACACACGTGTTTACCTGATCATCAAACAGATCCTCCTGCTCCTCCTTCCACAGCTCCAGCTCCAGGGCTGTACGGTACTCCAGGGTGTCCCTGGGGGCAGTTGGAGCCGTGGGGCCCAGTGGGGTGCCGCAGGTCAGGCTGGAAGCAGCAGGTCTGGGTGCTGCAGGGTGGGGGGGCAGCTGTTTGGGGACTGCAGGTTCAGTCTGATGGCATATGAGGACAGGGAGAGTATTAACAAAATACACTCAATTTATTTCAATTTTAATTATAGTGAAATGTATATACTGTCTATGTATATAACAATAGTAGTCTCTTTTTCCCTCCTTTACTGCTCTTCTTACATTCAAGGCTGCTGTTCTATAACCGTCTACATTGCCAGACTGCAGCTCTAATTATGAGTTAACTGCTGTTTTGGGTGAAGTTGCTAGTTGATAGTGGTGTCCTGGAATGTGATCCAGACCAAGTTGTGCAATACAGACTGAAGGGTGGCCTCAGATTGGTCAGTCTATTTACTGACTTCACACGTCACTGGAGACATGCGTTTGACAGTGTTTACATACTTTGCCTTCAACAAGATAGCCGTGTGGTTACTCTTCCTGAATGCTGGAAAGGTGTGTAGACGTGATCAGGAGTGTTTTTTCCTCTTGTGTCACAGTAAGGTTAGCCTGATTGAAATCTCCAGCAACAATGAGCCCAGCAACAGCAATAAACATGTCTGTGAGCAGTTCAAAGATTTGTAAAGATCTGACAGAGCAGCTTCTGTACTTGTCTGAGGTAGGATGTAGACGGCTGTCATTATGTCTAAGGTAAATTCCGTAGAGCGTTTCCTATTTAATATTCATGTGCAGGTCAGATTGGCCAAAACACATTGGAAAATCAAATGGCTTCAATGTGCTGTACCAATCAATCAAGTGTCAATCAATCCAATTCATAAATGTGCGCACACACACAGAGCTGTCTCACCTGTGAAGAGTCAGACACGATGACTTCTCTGGCTTTGACCAGTCCCAGGTCCTCCAGTGTTGCCACATAGCTCAACTCTGCCACTTTTTCACTGGGGCTGACAGATGTTGACACAGTTGTTGAACAGTGAATAACAAGCACCATACGATCAGCCTGTCAGTCAGTGATGTTTCCTACCGGTGTGTTTTGACCACAGGGATCCGGTCCTGATGAGTTTGTCTCCAGCTCTGCTCTCCTGTTGATGCCAGTAATCTGCTCCTCTCAGAGCTCAGCAGGTGAGACAGCTGGATGGAGGCTCGTCCTATCAGCTGGTCTCTGCTGGTGGAGTCTCTGTGCCAAACCTCCACCACCAGAGGAACTCTACAACACACACACACACACACACACACACATATATATACAACGACTTTAAACATATTACATCACACTACAGGAACAAAAGACAGCACTGGGACTGAATGTTCACAGAGACCAAAGCAATGTTGACAGACAGTCCTACTGCACCACCTGCTGGACAAAAGAGTTGGCCTTCTTCCTCACTATACGAGCAGGTCAGTACACTGCATGATGTATTCACAATTTAGGTATAAAGTATGTAAAGAAACAAGTTTTGTGTGTGTGTGTGTGTGTGTGTGCCTACCTCAGGAAAGTGTCCTGTAGTTGTTGTGGCAGAGCGGCAAAGTCAAAGGCGCAGTAGGACTGAGGCAGAGACACCTCCATGTTCCTCTGCAGCTCCACAGGAGGGTTGGTCATGATGGGAGCTGGACTGCCAAAGAATTGATACGAATACCTGAAACACAACAAAGAAACATAGAATTGCATATAGTGCATCAAAACAATAACAAAAGACATAGTTTGATGATATTGTGAATTTTTAAACAACCACCACTGGAAATGAAAAATGAAAATCTATCTGACGTGATGTACTAAAGTTTTATTTTGACTATTTTTAGTCACGTTCACGGACTTCCTTACTCACTCTAATTTTTACCGATAAATTATAGCAAATAACAGCAAGAAGGAAATGCACCATTACCTAAATAAAATTATGGAATTCTCTGGGTTTGAATGTTTGTTGGAAAGATTTGGGATAATATAAGTACCAACTTAACAAAATAAATAAGCTAGGTGTAGCTTTTAAACATTTGAATGTAGAATATTTGATATATTATACCTTTACAGGCTATTTATAAAATGGTTTTGCCTTTCATGCCTTTTATCTGTTGTGATGAGATGCACTTAAAGGCTTAACTAGACATCAAAAGAGGGTGAAAGTACCCATAATGTTATGTATGTTATGTTGTGTCTTAACAGTGAAACTTCATATGTATATAATGACTTTCTTTCTGAAACATTCTGTCACTGCTTATGGATGTGACTTGTCTTTCACCTGAGCATAGCAGCAATGGGGTGCGTTAGGCTGAGGCTTCCCAGGCTGCGCAGGTCCAGAGAGAAGCAGTAGTGATGGGCGGAGGATGGGATGGACACTTTAGGAGCAGAGACACTAACAGATGATGCTGCACCCTCTGCTGCAGGTTCAGTATGAATCTGCAGCTGCACAGGAACTTCCAAATCTGCAGCTGGACACATGAACAACCACATTTTTGCTCCTCTTGGTCATCCAAGTTCTGAATTAATCTAACTCCTTGTGTGAAAATGACTTCCAGCCTCACCTGCCAGTCCTGCCTGCTCTTTATTGTGTTGAAACTCTTCCAGTAGACTCTCTGCTTCACTCTCTGTATGAGAGGAAGGAGGGGGAAGAAGATTATCAGGAGAAGAGTCGGGAGGTTTTCGGACTGGAGATGAGCTTTGAGGTCTCTGTTCAACAGGAGGAACAGAGAGAGGGACAGAAGACGGAGGATAGGACTGTGTCTGAGGTCCACTGGCTTCTTTATTCCCTACAGACTGGAGAAATGACAGCAGGCAATACTGTCAGTCGAAATATGAGAGTGCACAAACTACATAACTCATCTAAAACTACAGTAGGTGCTCTGATTCTGAGTAAATGACCACATTTAATCACAGATGAACTCTTAAATACTTGTTTTGAGTCCAAACAAAACATTTCCTTGGTGTGTGTACCTGTGGTGTGACCTCGTCCCTCCGCAAAGTAACAGCCACTCCTACAGTTGGCTGCAGGTCGGCAGGTAGAGTCGGCAGAGTCTTTTTGATGCGTTTAGGAGGTTGGAGTACAAATGCACCCTCCAACGTCGCTGCCTTGCTATCCAGATCCACAGAAACAGCAGCCAGAGCTGAGAGAGAAACATCTGTGCTGCCCAGAGAGTGATTCCCACAGCACAGGTGGATCTGAGGACAAACAGGAACATATGATGGTACATAGCCACGTAGTAACTAGAAGAGTAAAAGAGTTATATTATAGCCACAGTAAAAGAAAATAAGAAGAAAGAAATATATTCCTAAAATATGCTTCTCGGCCACTGAAAAGCGGTTGGGGTGGTGAATGCACTGTGGAGATCTTGAATTTCCTCAGCCACTTGAGGTGATATAAGCCCTGCCTTGCCTTCTTCACCAGGATGGTGATGTGTGTAGTCCATGTCAGGTCCTCAGAGATGTGATCTCCAAGGTACCTGTAGTTGTTTACTTTCTCCACCAGGGTCCTATAAATCCTGAGCGGTGTGTAGGGGATTCTCTGCTTCTCACCATCTCCTGGGTCATTCAAATTATTGTCTTTACCATGATGACAGTACCTCCACCTCCTCCAGATAACCCGTCTTGTTGCTGCTGGAGTTCAGGTCTGCTACATCGTGTTTCATGTGTCTTCTGGTCAAATTAATGCAGCATTAACTAGACTAGATATATCAAAGATGACACTGATATTTTGAGGAAATGAGAAAGCGAATCGCCATCACCATCAATTTTTGATGAGTTTTTGCCAGTTCCCATCATACTTGTAGCAGGGTTGCCAACTTTGAGATTGTGAGATGAGGTCAATCACATGCTATTTGGACTCGCTATTTGGACTGAATTGCTTAAGATTTAAGTATCTAGTGTGACTATGAAAAGAAAAACGGTTCCCAGGGTATTCGTCCAGAGTTTCCACTAAACCCACTGTCTGGAATACACCCCAGAAATACTTTGAGCAGAATGCGTTCACATATTAATATCTGCTGAAGTCACATTGTTTTGGAGTGGTGTTCATCTGTGGGATTGGGCAGCATGAGAGCGTGACACTGAAGGTGATTTGTTGTGCATTCAAGCACAATATTTTTTTTTTTTTCATTTGGCTAATAAGTTTTCAAAACAGTGTAAAACAGCTGATGATGATCTCCCCTCCTGTCTTATGCGACACTGACTCTCACCTGTAAACTGGGCTGTTGAGACAAGAAGGTTTGGAGGATCTGCTTGCTGCTGCGGATGCGCACAGAGGCACGCTCCGGCTCGAAGTCAGGGCTCAACAGGTTGTGGAAAGGCTCACTTGTGATGTCGTTGCTCAGTAAAGAGTAGTAGAAGAAGAACTCTGACCCTTCTGCTGACAGTTTCATAGTACTGGGGATCAGCTTTGGGAAACAACAAGAAAATACATTTGGTTGGTTGGCTCCGATAAATAACAGCAATTTATATTTTCACTTAAAATATCAAAGTGTGTTCTCTGATACGAAGAACGGTTTGTGAATAGTGGAAAAAGCAACAATGGCACTAACAGTGAGAACAAATAAGTGAGAGTTTCGAGCCAGGAATAAATCTCTATTTTTTTTTAAATCAAACTTGAGTCCAGAATTTCCAGATGCAGATGGATGTGGTGTCATGTTGGCAACAAGAGAACTGCCTGGTAACTGCTCGAGTTGGACTCAATAAGAGGTAAATGGTTAGAGGTCAGAGGTACTGTCCTCACCTGTTCAAGTTTGGTAGCAAAAGCCACAGTAACGGACAGGATGAACATGTCACGGCAGTGATCTGCAGGTCCGACTTGATGGTAACCCTGGTCTGGGATCAGTGTTGCCTCCATGTTCTCTGGGAGCAGGTCAGTAACTGCAGGAGAACCTACAACAACAGAGAGTTAAAATAAGAGTGACAGGGAAAAAAAGAAAAACAAGAGCAGAATATGAGACGAAAAGTTCATGTTCAGTACACCCAAGTACAGCAAGCAATATTCATTTCCAAACTTTTCAAAACACTGAAATCATATTGCTCCTATTTTCTAGAGCCTGAGCAATACGTCAGCACGGCATACCCAATAGTCAGATTTAGGAGACTCTACTTTTATTCTCAAACATCAATATCAAAACCCAGTATCGGTAAAACTTATTGAACCTGAAGTGAACCTGGGTCTATACAACTACAGAAAACACTGATGAGCACAATAAATGTTTTAACAGGTTGGAAACCTGGAAAGCTGTAGCAGTGCAGACCAGTGTGAAGTGAAAAAGACAGACATGCCAGATATTTCTCAGGGTTTTAACTCTAATAAGGAGTACAGATAGCAGAGTACACAGCACATACACACAGTTTTCTTGACATGAAATCCATATCGTGAGTTGTGGATTTCACATGCTGGCTAATAAATGGACCAAACACTTCAGCATACAGCGATTATCTTTAAAGCTCTCATAGCCCAGAACTATTATCACATAGGAACTTTAAAGAATTTCACTGTGTGGGATATTAAGATAAGCTAAAACAACTGTACTGCACTGGAACTCATTAGAGTAAACATTTTCGCTTACTAGTTAAGTTTTTCTTATGTGTGCTGCCTGTGATTACATCTAGAAATCTGTATTTCTGTATGTCCAAAATTCTTCAGTATAACACCAGTAAGGGTGAAGAGGACAAAGCGATAAATCATTAGCACTCCTTTATTCAATTAAAAGTGCACATGACAGAGATTTGAGGGATCTGGATCACTGCAGAGATTTGAAAATATCACAAATAATATGGTAACAGGTAATAAGAGTCCTGTATGACAGGGTCACGGTCAGTCTACACGGTCATGTTTTACTGACAAGTTAGTTTTAGGAAAGTATCCACCAATGTGGCCAGTAAGATCTACTGTACGCCATAAAATCAGGTATGACACAGCACTGACAGCTTACCACAGAGACAAAGCGGACAGACTGCTGACAAAAAAAACCCCAAAAAACATTTTAATCAGACAGATTACTGCTGAACATTATTATTTTCATGCACCATATTGATTCACAATATATATAGCCACATAGAGCCATCAGCTGGGGGCTCAGTGCCTTGTGAAAAGGCAGCTTATTTATTCACTTTCTTGCCGCTAGACTTCCCAGTTTGAACCTTCATCTCTACATTATGGAACTGCTGCATGTATCAGCGATGAAGAGCAATTTCATGAAGTTATATGAATAAGATACAAGAGAGCAGCACAAACAAACAAGCAGGACTGATAAACCAGCTAACCTTTCCGGGGCGGGGCCTTTTTGGCTTTGAACCTATCAGGAGAGGGTTCAGAGGGCTTGGTGTCGTTCTCCAGCACCATGCTGAGAAGGAGGGCTGGCCTCTGTTTGGTATATTTACTGCTCAGCAACGGATACCAGCGAGGCTCCTGAAAATAAATCTCACCTTTACATCACTCAAAACAGGACAAAATATAGATTTTTACTGGCCATAGTGCGCAAACACTGGGTATCACTGATGATGAATTTCAACAGGTCGCCCAGACAGACGGAGAAGAGGTTTACCTGTTTGACCTCTTGTACAGATCGGAGATCCAGGACAATGTAGCCGACACTCTCTCTCATCTTATTCACAGAGTCAATAGCAAAACACTGAAGCTTGATGGGAGTTCTCTGCAGTCTGAGAGGACGGGGTAGACAAGATGCGTCAATATTACACAGTTTAGTTTAGTGCATCACTTTAATAACACTGAGAGAGAGGCTTTACATGGCAACAAATATAAATGCAGGATAACAGTTATTTCCTTGCGGGTTTCTGAACATCACAAACAGCGGTTTGTATAACATATCAGTGCTATAATCAAACAAATCATCCAATTACAGCTGAAACAAGGAGTTGATTTACTGAGTAGCTAAACAAAAGAAAATGATTCAGCCATTAGTTTGATAATCGATTAATCATTTAGGTCATTTTTCTGGTAAAAATGCCAAATATATGATGGTTCCAGCTTCTCAACATTTGACTTTACTGTTTCTTTTTTGTCTTAACATGTCTGTGCTGTACACTGAATATCTATGGGATTTCAATTGTTTCTGTATTTTTGGACAAACCAAGGCATTTGATAACACTGGGGAACAATTTGAAAAAAAAATTCTGTTGAGTTATATCTTTATGCTAATTAAAACTAAAATTGGCATGCTGATTCCAAAATTGCAGTCAGTTTTTTTCTAGCACGTCAAGTTTTTTCTCCACAGCTTACCCTCCAGATAAGCAAAATTCCACTGATTAGCTGTAGTAAACAAACAAACAAACAAACAAACTTAAACCTGGAGATCCCAACATTCTATATGAGCCACTTGTTGACAGGAGGAAAATAATATTCCCACCTCTGCACATAAAACTAGGTCTCATGAAGCAATTTGTAAAAGCATTGCCAACTGATGGCAACTGTTTCAAGTACATCATCTTGCAATTTCCTGGACTGTCAATTGAAAAAATCAAGGCCGGTGTGTTTGATGGTCCACAAATTCGGCAGCTCATCAAAGATGAACAGTTCACCGGGACTATGTCAGACCTTGAGAAGAATGCTTGGTTATCATTCAAAGACGTCGTCAAGAGCTTTCTTGGAAATACACGTGCAAGTAATTACACAGAAATTGTTCAGAAACTATTGGACTGGTTGCAACATGAGTATTAAACTACATTTTCTGCATTGCCATCTTTTTTTTAAACTTTTATTTATTCAGGGTAGGTTCACTGAGAGTGAGGCTCTCTTTTGCAGGAACACCCTGATCACATTCACACAGTTACACACTCACACCTGGAAGCTGCCCAGTACAACCACAGTCTTAACTGCCAGCCAATGAGCAGCTCCACTGGAGCAGTTGGGCCTTGCTCAAGGGCACCTCAGTGGTGGTAATGAGGGAGGTAATAACAAGTGCTGTTTTTTCACTTTTCCCCACCCAGATAAATCCTGCCTGTCTGGGGATTGAACCGGTGACTTTCCGGTCACAAGCTCGCTTCTCTAACCTTTAGGTTAGGCAGCTTATGGCAAGATGGGGCAGTGGTGGTTATGGAAGAACATTATCAGGGTAGATGGGATGTACATATGATGGCTGACTATTGTTGGAGCATCAAACGCAATAGTCCTCAAGTTGAACACTCCAGAAAGAGCTATAAACGTAATTTTTACCTTAACTACTTGCACACAATTATAAGTACAGTAGCCATATCCTTTGTAAAAACATAATAGTGTTAAATAAACATTGCAGTCATGCCTGTTTCTTTCATATTTCATTGTATGTCAATATTTGAATTTTTTTATAAAACAAGCACATATCTGTTAAGTACAGTATTTTTCATATTTTTTAAGAAAACGGGGATCCTATAGTTCAAAAACTTGACGTGATAGAGAAAAACTGAGATCAGTTTTGGATTCCGCACCCAAAAGTTAGTTAAAAACAGCTGTCAGACCTAACTCAACAAAAATTGTGTTCCCCAGTGTAATGTCACTCTGGGCTCCAGGATATCTGTGATGTGGATTTTATATTGCTGTTAATGAATCACTTAATCGAGACAAAAATAAAGAAATAACTGTAAGCCGCAGCCCAATAGTCAATCATTAACCAAATCCATTGGTACTTTTTGAGACCTGTGTTGGTGCAGCGTCCTGCGGTCGAGCTCCCAGGCGAGCTCTGTGCTGAACTGTGGCTGATCTTTGTGCTCTACTGGGTCTGTGGCCAGCTGTTCACCGTCAAAGCTCGCCTGCACCACTAGACTGAGCCGGGGACTCTTCGGGAAGTGGCGGCCTGTGGAAAAGAAAGACATGATGAATCAAACACAGAAAGATAGACTGATTTAGTTGTCCAGCAGCCACATCACGTATCAAAGTAAACCCCCATATTGAGTTCTCTTTAGAAGCCATTTCCCCCTCTCTGTTTGACATTAATAATGAAAAAATCAAACATAACGTAACAGCTGAAAAAGTTCATAATACAGCCTTTAAGATGATATTCATCTACTGTATATCACAACTTTATTACTGCTCAAATCTAAATCCAAACAACCAAAAGACGTAAACACTGTGTACACACGGGTACATGTGCAGTGCTGTGCCTTCATTATGCATTATAAGATCTGACCTGTACTGACTATGTTAAGTCTATATAACTAGCACATTACAAAAACTCTTTGTGTTTAAAAATTAACTTTTTTGCCCACCGGCCAAAAAGTTAGTGAACGTTCAAATTTGACCAGACACTGTACAGATAACCAGTATTTAGCAGGTGGCTGGTAGGCTACCTCTTAAATGTCTATCCAGCTCTGGACGTGTTGCTGTAAGAACTTCAGGGTGGATTTAATGACCAGCAGCAACAGGTTGCTTTTTAGACAAGTTACGTTATAACTGACACTCGTGTAAGTGTAGTTAGTATTAAAAACAACGTCACACATTGGTAACGTTAACATGTATTGTATAGTTTCCGTTAAACAGGTTATAATCCGCCTCCTTGAACTGCTTAACGTACCTTCCAGGATGGACACAACGATAAGAAGTTGGTCTGTCTTCGAAGCCATGGTGACATTTGACAGCTGTGACGGGAAACTTTTCAAACTGCCAAACTCCTGTTTGTCACCTCTGTCTGACTCGTGGATATAAAAGTTAATCACAGCAGGGATTGTGTTTACTCGGTGGCTGGCTGACGGTTGCAGGCAGCAAACAACCGCTTTGTTGTCAAGCTTTGGCGCCACCCATTTTGTTTTAAAAGCGGAAGTGATGGCGAAGACAGCAACTGTTCAGCGCCTCCTGCTGGTGGGAGGTGGAACAGCAGGCCGAGGACAATATTGCTACTGACTGAGCTGAATTCATGTTATTTTATTGAAACATGGTATCATAAGATGCAGTAGTTTTCCGTTTGCCAATTTACCAATTTCTTTTACAATTTTCTGTTTCTCTCCCAAATATATTTGAAAGCTTTAGACACTAGTTACTTTCAAATTTATAATGGTGATACAAAATACAAATATAATATATAACAAATGAATTATGATGTATTATGTATCATTATAGATTAAGCAATTGGAATTATATAAATAATTAGAATTGGCTCCCCCAATAAACAATCCTATTGTACAACAATGTGTCTTTGTCAATGTGTTTTTGTTCATTGTCAACAACAATTATATATTGACTATAGTATTTAATCCATAATGTAATGATGGAGGAATATTGTGGTGGTTTTATATTAAAGTACTTTGGCAAAAGCCACATTTTTTAGTTTTCTGTCGTCACTAAAGAGAAAACTCCACAGGCAGAAGAATATATATAAACATCCTTTAATCATGATTGCCAAACATATGAATTAAGGCATATACAGTATAAAAAAGCAACAGCAGGTTTCATGTCTATACGATTTCAGTGTGTTATTAACTGGATACACTGGGTGGATGAACTGAACATACCAAGCAGCCTTTATAAGACAACACTGTGTCTCCCAAAAGATGACAGCATTTTGTAAACAGAGTTCATAGCACTATATTCAAGTAATAGAATGATCACTGATACTATGCAGGTAAGATGTTGTGTAAGTGAGGCAGAGCTGCTGATAGACAAGGTTGGGCCATTGGGATTTTCCATCTTGTAAATACTTCCACCCCACATGAGGTGAACATTGCATTACATTATGCTACATTGGTAGAATGGGAAGAATCAATAAACTCAACTTGGGAGTGTTGCCGCATTATTAAAAGATGTTGATTGTGAATCAATCAAGCCTAAATTATACATTTAAATAAAATATTACATTATAAAATTCATAATATTTATTTTTATTTGGATGTTTGCTATGATCAGTATCTCTGGCCCAGAATTAGAACTAGCGGGTTAACATGAATGGTTACCATTGGTCTGTCGATTCCAACATGAACACATTATGGTTGAAGCTGATGGAATCTTCTGGTGGCCATACTGGATCAACCTGTGTCCAAAATCAACACCTCAACTTCTGCATCTTTATCTAAATATCCGAATTTGTGTGTAAATTTATCGTATATAGCGTATACTGTATTAAAAATTACACAATGGAACGACAAAAGTAGCGTTTTAAAATTTGGAAATTGGAAATTCGTAAATCTCAATTTACTCTTCACTACTTAAAGTATTGAGCTTCCATTGTATAGGGATTCGTGAATGAGTGAACAAGGGAGTGATTTCAGACATTGCCCAAAATTTGTTTTTCTAAATGATCCTGCTGCTGGAAGTATATGAATTTGTGTTGAACATGTGAGCAAATATTAGCTGCATACTACAAGTAACAATGTAAATGCCACATGGAGGAGCCTCAGAGCTACGGAGAGCCTCAGAGCTGTCGGAGAAAAAGACACAATCGTAAAGATATCAGCCACAAGCCAATCACAGGTAACCAGAATGACTTGGTCTAAATGATCCAGGCCTGGTTGCTGGATCCATGATGAGCGATGCACCAGAATTAGTGTCCAATCTTGTTGCTAATACTTTGACACTTTTTGACATTTGCTCTAGAGATGTGGCAGTGGTGTGGCACCAATGGTAAAACCCAACAGTTCTGTCTATCAGAGGCTCTGCAGTGAGCTAGTTAGCTTGTAGGAGGCACGGGAGCAGGGGCAGGGTAAAGGATTGTGGAAATTTTATTTAACAGACAGCTCCAGTATGATTTACTGAATTCACCATGTTGTTTTCTATCACTATGGTTTTCCAGCTATTATCGTGTTAAATTATATTTTCTATTTCTGTTATCTTCATTAGGGTTAGGCTATTATTCAAAATAAATATTCTGAGAGAATCATTTTACACTATGAGTTGATCCCAGCAAAGAAGAAAAGAATCAATTTGGAGTTGTTCCACTATACTCAAAACTAAATTGAATTTAGCATGTTCTCAAACTGCTGTTGAATATGGTGCAAATGCTTTTATACAGAACTTGTAAATTCCCCAAAACAACACATAAACTGGTATAACTCTATGACGTAAATCAAAATCCTATGGCCACTATGAAAGTTTTGGCAAGTTTGACTGACAAGCGATGAAGCTTCTTTTTGGTCACAAATTCACTATTGTACCTGAGCAAAACACCAAATTCCATTTAGTCTGAGTATAGTGCAGACTGCAGAGGTAATAATAATGAAATGGATGTTACAAATGAGCAAAAACTCATGAGAACACTGGAATTGTCCTTCAGAGGTGCTGTGTCTACAAGTATAACTGGTACATCCTTCATGTTTAAACAAAGTAGCATGCTCTCAGCACGTACTCACTCAGTATTTCTTCATCTAGCCCCAGCTTGTACCTCTGATTTAATGATTTTTGCATTAGAATCTCTGCTGATTATTGTCCAGTCCAAAATCCTTTGCACACTGTGTTGTTCTATTTGTTTCTCATAGCTCTTAAATATGACCTATATTGACATCTGTTGGCATCCCTACCAACAGGACAACAGTGTTTGTCAGAAATATATGGTTAAGGTTTGGTTAGGGTTAGGCATATCACACCATCACCCCTTTGCCATGACATTGTAGTTGGACCACACGGCCGATTCAGAGAATATTTCTTTCAATTTAAAATACAATGTGAACATGGACAATATTCTCAGTGCTCAGAGGGATGGACATGTGAATACCTACAATTCCACGCCATGCTGTGTACATGTGCACATGGTACCATCATTATCTGTCAGATAGGAAGGAAACAGCAGCCTACCAAGGAAAAGTAGCATGCTAGATTGTATTGTTTTGTATATACAGTATTTTCTTTCTTTTTTAGAGGGAGGCAGTCTCCAAAACCAGTCTCCAAAAAATGATGATAACACGAGGCACAAGCTGGGGCTAACATTCCCTTAATAAATGACACATACCCTAAGCTCTAACCAAATGGGATATGTGCAACATAAATTACATTACTGGAACATGTACCTAAAACAAACTGCTGCAGGTGAACTGAAGTCAGCTACCTGTAATAAAGCAATAGTAGTTCTGTTTCTGCTGGTTTTCCTGCTCTGCCCGCTGCTCCCCTGCACGGCTGATGGAGATCAACATAGAGTGCGATAAAGCATGTTAGTGCTCTGCCATGAATCTGTACAGTATATATACACCACTGGGTTCCTACATGGCACTGGGCAGGTCGATGTGAAGGTTTACTCTCACATAAAGACAATACAATCAACATGGTTACGCTCAAGTACAGGTTAGTAATACAAATGTAGCGTCAGCACTATGGAGGGAGGAGGACCACTTCAATAATCATAATGAGAATAATAAGGATAATAATAGACTTTTTAGCTTCCTAATGCTGTTTCCCAATAGGAGTTTAAAAAAACGATCAACACTATTGGGATAATGTAAGTCATCATCAGTACATTCAGTCATATCATCATAATACACTACGATAAATGTGCATTTTATAAAGCCGCGGCTGGGTTGAGTGCATGGCGCTCTGGGTTGTTTCATTTTATACATGCCGCCTGCTTCTGTCAAAACCTGCAAAACTGAAAGCTTCAAAAGTCTCTGATCTGGAATTGTACAGATAGTTTCTCTCTTCAAAAAGGTCCTGATCCGGCTTTCTGTCCCTCTGTCGACCCGTCCACTCTTTGATGACGTGTTATAAAACAGGTGGTTGTCATTAGTAAGAAATGAAAGAGGTTTTTTAAATTTTTTGTTCTCTGCCTCTCAGCGAGGCGAAGCTTATTCAACACCATGGAATTGATGTCTAATAAATCTGCCGTTCCTCATGTGAGACGTGGTCACATGGTCCTACTTCTTCCCTTCGCTATCTGTGGAGACAAGAGGACAAAATACAGACTTTCAGTCACATATTGGTCTGTTAGCTCAAGAACTAGAGTCAATACTGTCGGTATGTTCAGACTAGTGAAATAAAATACATTAAAATTAAAAGACATAAGTGCTGGCAGTTTTGCTTTAAGTTCAAAGAACTTTAATAAAATTAATTAAGGCAACAACTTATTCACTTTGATGGATTATTGCACCAAGTCTAAAGTCTCTACAAATTGGTTTAACGAGTGATCTGAAATTAACTAAAACCTTTGTCTGCCTGTGCAATGAATCAAAAAGAATTGGAAGGATTCGGAAAATGCAAATACAGATGTAAAAGATACTCGACTTGTGGTTCAACTCAAAACACCAGACTTGACTACACAACATTTATTGTGAACTGAAAGCCAAAGACTATGAGAAGGCGCCAAGTGGAGAAAGCTTCAAATTTATGTAAAAATTCTCTGATAAGCTGAAGAGACTTCACCTCTACCTTTTTTGAACTGTAGAAACTGCTGACAGAACAAAACACACAAAACATATGTACATGGGTATACTGAATTAAACATCAGCACACTTTTAAGAGTAAAATAAAGAGTAATCAAGTATAGGCCTCAAAACATTAAGTATATCTGTGAGTGATTATCCCCGTTTTGTGCCCTCATCTGGGCAATGTATCCTCCTGTATACATACATTCAGTGCCTGATTACCAAAGCTGTGAAAATGTAATTGATTTTCAATTTAATTTTAATAATTAATTTTCAACAAGAAAATATAAAGTCAAAAAGACTTAAAAAACATTATTTTCAAAACAAAATCCTCTCAAAACATGAAAAAAAGGATTTACCCCATGGCCAGTGTCTTTGTAAACCTATGCTGCCATTTTGGATATTTTTGAATGTCTCACATGTATGAGTATTTGAGCCATTCCCCCTTCAGTGTTTCTCATGATATAAACACTCCATGCCACTCCCCCCATAGGACTGTACCCCCCAGGATACAGAAACCATTTAAGGGTTAATATAACAATTATGTTATTTTCAGATAATGAATTTGTGACTGTAAGAAAACAGTTTGTTCAAAAGATAATATAATTAATTTGTGATCTTCAGATATCAGGTCTAAGCATCAGAAAACACCATTGCTTTTGGCTTCTGTAGAAATTCATGGTATTCTTCTTTATCTCTCGACTGTTGTGTGCTTCCACTGTCGGTTGTTAATCTGCTCTATTTCACATAAATTACCATCTACAGATAACTACAGTCTTTGCACCAGTGAGGTTATTATTATTTCACACTTTCAAACAAAGGCAGTGATATATATGGATATATAAATATATGAAGAACACTGCAAAGGAGATAATGATCTACTTAATGACAATTTAGGCAACAAGACGCAAGCCTCAGAGAGACGATTAAGCAGGGAGCTGTTATTTCCAGAAGAGAAGGTTTTGATATTTGGTTCATTGACTCACCAGACGAGATACTTCTCCAATTTATTCAGTTCCCAGTTTGTATTTTACGATTAAAAAAATAAATAAAAATTTTAAGCCAGCTTACTAAAATGCTAACTGTTGAGTCGGTAGAGTCGGGAGCATAGTGTGCTGCATTTACATGCAAGCTAATTATTTCATCTAGACTGAGTGAACAGCAATTGAAATTTTAGAAAATACTTTTCTAAATGACCCTCAGTTAAGTGACAAAGCTGCATTTATGCAATAACTGAGGCATAAAATAACTGAGGCATAAAAAAACTTAATCACATTTTAAAGATAACAACAGAAACAGATGGTCAGTCTGATATTAACAGTGCAAAGATCCAGTGTTTCAAACTTACCAGTAGACGAGTGTCCTGACACCTGCTGACTGGAGACCAGCGACCTGGAGCTCAACCCTTCAACACATTGAGAAAACCAGCTGTGAAACATCACATTACAACAGAAAAAATGTTCCAAGCACGTAGACAATGAGACAACGTAGCTGTTATTCATCCAACTCTGAGTAAAACACTGATAGTAGCAGACAAGCTGAAGCTGCTGGTTTAAAAAGAGCATATTAACCATCTTGTAATTCAAACATGCACAGAAAAAGTGGAAGGTGGCAAAGTGTACTTAAGTACAATTTTGAGGTACAAGTACATACAAAGTACATTTTCTTTTCATGCTACTTTATACTTATATGTATAACGTATACACTACATTTGTCTATTTTACAGATTAAGATATAAAGAGCTTATCACATATAACATTCTGTTATAGATTAAAACTACCAAACTGTGCTCTCAAATGTGAGGACTTTACTTTTCCTTTGAATTATTTTAATAAATTTGAAGTTTGGACAAAACAAGCATTGTGAAGGTGTCACTTTGATCTCTGGTTAAGCCTCTGCAATCCATGCTACTCAAATATGAATACATGAACAACATTTAACAATTTAATTATGTTATGTAGAATATAAAAGTCACAGGGATCATTTCATTGCATAATTGTCATTTACTTCCTATTTTTCTGAATATTTCTACTGCTAACAATTTCCATACTGAACTTTGACTTGTAACAGAGTGTTTTTACAGTGCGGTATTTGTGCTTTTACTTACTTTAAAGGTCTGAGTACTTCTTCCAGAAGTCAAGAACAAAGGTTCCCCTGTGTACTATTCTACGAGCAACATCCTACACTAACTGACCAAAAGTGAGCGGTAACCTGATAATTATATATGATATATGATAAGTGATAGCTGAAGATGTCATTCCAAACCCTGGGGCATTATCTGCTGCACTAACAGCCCCCACCCTGAGTCCTAAATATGCAGTTGTTTTTCAGTCTATAGACCAACCAGTCCTGCATGTTTTACCACCGGTCAGCTTCAGTGTGTGTGTGTGTTCAGTGTCGTCGTACCTTGGTAGATGTCGTACTGTCCTGACATCAGGTTGTAGCTCATACCCAGGTGTGTGTGATGGTGTGTGTGAAGGTGTCGGGCGAATGACACATGGTTTCTCTCTCGCTCTGTCTCTCTCTCTCCCTCAGGGGAACCCTTCTCGCCAGGCTGTTCAAACACACACACAGCTGGATTTACACTTTTATGAAACTCTTTCTCCAGCCGTACACACACCGTTCCTTTGTGTTGGGTCTTCAGTCCAACAAAAAGTCAAGTTATTCACTTACTTAATGACAGTGGAATAAGTAGCAATGTGTAGCTGGTTTGTAGTAAAAACTAAATAACACCTAATACTGAGGAATGCTGGCATTTTTGGAGCTGCAGTTCCTCTGATGTCCATTTGATACTGCTCAAAGAAAAGTCCAATTGTATTGACGTGAATGCTTTTCTTTATTGCCCAAATTTTCTGGCTCCAGTAGGAGAAACAATTGCATTTATCGATGAGCTTTTGTTTCCTGTGTTTGTCTTTAACCTCCTTTTATTCATTGTTTTTGTGTGTTGAAAACAAACGTCAGAGGTGTGTCTTACAGCAGGTGATTTTCCGTGGTACTGATGGCTCTGCTGCTGCAGCAGCTCCATGGCTGAGGACGAAGATGAGTCGCTGCTCTGCTTGCTGCTCACCACTCCTCCTCTGCTGGGCGGAGTCACCTCCGACTCCTCCCTGCCCGCTGTCTTACCGTAAAGAGGGTAGTGGAAACCTGGTTGACACAAACACAGATACACACACAGCCACAGAAACATACACAAACACATGCACAATTACTTTATATAGCCACAAAAACAAGGTGTACATTCATTTGTTTGCTATATTTAAAGATACATGTCCTGAATTTGCCATTATTGTCTAATAGCTTCCCCTGTTGGGTGTACAACAAATCTGCTTTGTGTAATAGAAAGTGTGTGGCTAATAGCTAGCTGTTTAATAGTTCAGGCCAACAGATGCCTATTTACACATCCAACAGACACTGAGCAACACCATCATCCCATTGGAGTGGTGTTTGTCCAACATTCACTCACCTTTTGCTATATTTTGGTTTGGCTAAATGTTCAATTTTATTCACATCTCTAACTGTGCTTTACAAGGCACTAAAGGGAATGAGAAGCTCAGTAGGGCTCCAGAGCTGATGGCAGTTTTCATCTCTTACAGGACCCCTTAAAGGTCCAGTGTGTAGGATGTAGTGGCATCTAGCTGTGTAGTTGCTGACTGCAACTCCCTCGCCTGAGGAACTGAAACTTAAACTTACGCACACTTCATGCTTCATTTGCAATTACAAACCCTTTCTGTGCTTCAACTTCAACTGACATAGCTCTTTTAATTCCTCTAACTTAAAGCTAGAACAGGTATTTTAGAGACATTTTGTTAGATTTGTAGAAATGTTATTGACATCAACCATTTCATTCAGCCCAAGCAAAATAATTGGATAGTTTTTCTGCCTGTTTTGTGGCTTTTTTAGTTCCTTGTGTTGTGTGTTTGTGTGAGCTATTGTATCCATTGTTAATATGAAAACTACTGGTATGTAAAGATTTTAAAGGAATAGTTTGACATTTTGGAAAATATGTTGATTTGCTTTTTGTTGGGAGATAAATGAGCCTCTGTAAAAATTTAGCTAATTAAGACGTTATAGCTCCTAATTTTGTTTGTACAAAAATCAGAGATTAGAAATAACAGTTCAGCTATTTGTGTGAAGCTACACTAAGTGGCTGCTGACTGTAGCTTCATATTCATCCCATATGCATGGTGAGTGATGTTGATCTTCCCAAAATGTCCAACTATTATTTTAAAGTGAACACAAATCATTACTCAAACTCTTACCTGGGTAATTGTGGACCAGGGTTGGAGACACCCCTCTATAGGAGCCCCCGCTGCTCTCACACATTGCTAGGTAGGGCGGGTAGGAAGAGTGCTGGTACTGGATGTAGGGCTGCTGGGGGGTCATGGGAGGAGACACTGCTGCCCGGGCACTCTGGGACTCATCAGACAGTCCTCCCATTGGCTCCTGGCCTTGATCATCTAGCCCATCCAGCCTGTCTGACTCCTCCGTGTCGATGCTGGACAGGAGCTCATGGCCCCTAGGTTTTTTAGCATCTCTGCCCACACCTCCTCCCCTCTCTGCTCCACCTCCTCCTGAGGTCATCTTGGCCCCGGCAGGCTCCACAGTAGCTCCCCATTCTTTTCCCCTGTCTGCTTCACCCTCTTCGGCCTCCTCCCCATGTTGACTCTGTAGCTCTGAGTATTTGCTGTGAACCAGGCAGTGAGCCCAGGCCGGGCCGTCTGAGGGCTAGATCGATGGGGACAAGTGTTGGTGCTAGTTGCAGTGTTTCCCCTATAATTCTTTGTTAACAGTGGTGGGTGGGAGTCAGTTTGGAGTCAGTTCAACTTCGGTCCACGTCTTTGTCCAAGTTTTAGTTTATTTGGCCAGGTGCAGAGCTAAAACTAAATACCTGTTTCATAACAAAATGTTAGCCCTTAAGCGTTTTGTCTCTTTTGTGTTTTTTGGAGGGAAATGAAGGCTAATTTATGAGTTTAATTTGTACATTTTCTTTTTAGCAGGGTTGGAAAATATCTTGCTGCGGTGGCCCACCGCTGCTGAATGACTATAGAGGAAACACTGTGCACTTGAGTGAACAGAACCATAGACAGACCATCTATCACTGGCTCTGGGTGTAATGTTGATGAAGGATGACGACGTTTCAACAGCAGGCGGCCATTCACAGGTGGGATGTGAGAAGTGCGGCATCCCTCTCAATGACACGAATCAAGACACGTCTCACACATGATCAACCGCAGAATTTAGGCCAAACTGAAGGGAAAAAAACAACCTACCCTCCCAAACACGGCTTTCATTCAATTCATACAACCTTTGTACATCACCCAGAATGGCTAGAGTTAGCAGTTAACTGCATCAAAGGATGACTTGCTTAAAAATCTGTACAAGCTTTCTGAAAAAGCAGCTCATATCAAAACCAACACTTATGTATTAGAAATGTTACTTTTGTTTCTTTATGTGTTTGTTTTACATTTACAGCTAAAGCGAATAATACATTTCCCCCATTAATCCTTACTCTAAACATTAAAAACATGTGCATCCATCAAATCAAACCACAATGATTTTGATTTCAACCAAAATGACTAAAGTACTGTAGTCTGTCAAAGTAGAGCTACAGCACCACAGAAGCCACATGGTGTTTGTTATTAGCACCTATTGGTTTGGCTGTACACAATGTGTGATTAATCTCTTTGTGACACTCAACAAACAGTCATTAAAGCACACCAACAACACCATCAGCGGCGGCGGCAGGTTATAGACAGAGGGAGAAACTTACACTGGAAAAGGAAACATTTGAGTCCAGATCTGTCTGACTGTTTGGGTTGTGGAGTGATGAAGAAGAGGAAGAGGACGGTGACTTGATGTCATCACAGTCTTTCATCGAGACCTGGTGCTGGTCCACCATGCCACCGTGTACAGCCTTTATGCCCAGACTCTGTCCCCTTTCTCCCCTCTCACTCATCTCCACGTAGGACAGGACGGGTTTGGGACAGCAACCTTTAGCACCATCTGGACCTTTACCTAGAATGGGTCCAACAGCTGAACCCCCAACCATATGTTTATCGTCCTCACTGTCTCTCACCCCCTGTCCCCTCTCGCCCCTCTGCTTGGTACTGTGCGTCTGGTCACAGCATTTGGAGGCCAGTAACAGTTTCTGGTCCATGTACAGTCCTCTGGAATACTGGCCATAGTACAGTGACTGGGCCAAGGCAGTCTGGGTTTGACTCATAGCTAGCTGGAGCTGAGACTGAGGTGGCCCGTCGCCTTTCTTTGAGTCTGAAAACTCATGGGAGGAGCTTTTGTCATCCTCTTTCAGTTCGTCCTTTCTGTCTTTCCCTTTGCCATCAAGGACAGAACTTTTGTGGAAAGCAACACTGCTGTTTTGCCTGTCTGACTGCATGTACCCCTGCAGGTAGTAGGGCTCGTAGCTGTGGTAGTATGGGGATTGGGGGTCTTTCGATAATTGAGCAGATGCTGTGGGTGGGGTTTTACCAGAGTTACCATGGTTACTGTTAGAGCTTACCTCTGAAGAGGTAGAGGAACTAGATTTAGATCTAATTCCATCTGAGCGACATTCGGAAGATCCCCCATCGTCCCCGGCATCTGAGATATCAGAGTAGGCGGGGCTGTTGTTCTTGCTGTTGCTGTCTGCTGTTGCCAGGCAACTACCACTGGAATCAAGCCGTGATGAACTGCCAATGGAGGGACTGGGGGCATTGTCAGTGAAGGTGTAGACCTTGTCAGCCTCAGCCCGGATACTGGCCATCCTGCTCTCCTGGCTCTCCGTGAGCCCATTCATTACATCCTGCTTGCTGAGGTGCTCTTTCAGAAGACTTCCAGAAATTTCCTTGACACCCATTTTAGAACCACCACCAACATCTTCCATTTTGATTCCACTGCTGTCACCATTAGGTGTCCTAGTTGGTGCATCTTTGTTATGTTTGTCCTTCAGCCTCCGTTTCTCTTTCTTCCTGGTCTCTTTGCTGCAAGTAACCAGAGTTGCTTTGACAAGGCTTGGTTCCACAACAATACTCAGCTTTGGTTTGATGGGTTTCAGGGGAAGATTTTTACTGGTGAGACCTACGGCTGCCATGGGTGAGGGCTGCTGTGAGGTGGCAGTATCTGCTGTTCCAGTCGGATATGCTGTGTTGGGTATGGCGATCAGCTTGGGAGGAGCAGGGGCAGGTGCGATTGGGCGGTTGGTCCGTGACTTGGACAGCTTCTCTACCTTCCCATTGGCCTTCTTTCCCTTGTCACATGCACCTCCCTTTTTGTCAATCAAACCTTCTGCTTCCAGCTTCGGCATCTCTACCGTGGAGTTCCTGTCTGGTACCATGCAGTTCTCCAGAACTACAGTCATGTTGGAGATGATAGGCAGATTGCTAAGATCATCAATTAGCCCATCTTTCAGCAGTGAGGTTCTTCTGGTCTTGGAGTTGGCTGTAGGTGTGTGGTCAGTACTGAGAAGTAGTCTTCTGTTCTTAGGAGACCCTACTGTGGTCACCTTATATAGAGGAGCAGGTTTCTTAGAGGAGTTGTTGGCATTAGTGCTGTTGTTTGTCTCTGAGAGGTCATATGTCATGTTGCTGATGGTGTCATCACAGTCTGATAGTCGTTCCTCACTCTCCCCATCCTTCATGGGCTCCAACTCAGGCTTCCTCTGCTCCTCAGCCTCCAAATGTGCATGTGTCTGGTGGTAGCGCAGGCCGTTGATGTGCTTGTAGCGTTTAGTGCAGTTGGGGTGGGGACAGTCGATGAGGATGGGGGGAGGTGGTGAGGAGGCACAACCTCCTCCAGGGTCCATGAACGAGGGGTCAGATTTGCCCTGTGGTGTGGATGGGGCACTGCGGGATTTGGCTCGGATCCTCTTACCATTTCCATTTTTAATGTCGTCAGTGGAGACCAAGCTGAGGTCCAGGTCAGCAGGCGGTTTGTTCTTTCGCTTCCCGGAGGAGAGAGAGGAGGTGCTGTTGGCAGGTTTCACGTCCTCCACAGTGAAGAAAGAAGGAGGCGTTCGGCAGTTGCTGTTGATGAGGTTCAGGCTTCCTCTCCGTCCCTTGCTGTGGATGGGTGCAGCGGTTCCAGCGACACCACCTCCACGGCTCCTGTGCTGTGATAGCCCCCTGACTTTGGCAGCAGGGGCTGGCTCAACACAGGGTCGCTCGGCAATGGCCATTCGCATTCGTTTCCCCCTGCCACGCCCACCTGGCAACTCAGGGTCACTGGTGGGAGACTCACAAAACCTGGACAGAGGAAGAGATAAACAATGGATATAGAAAAGAATTTCTCTTAATAATCATTTACTTACAACCTGGAAATGCCTAAGAGACAGAGTGTTGTGGTGTGTTGTATCCTGCTAATTACTGCCCATAATGTTCAAGGGGCATCTCGGGGCCCAATAAAACAATGGGTTTCATTCGTAATTGGCCGAGTAACCAATCAAAACCAATACTACCATTGTTACCAATACTAACCAGGTATTTAATAAGGTTTTCTACAGTACTTGTGTTAAAAGCATGAGGGGGGCACCCAGGCATCGCCTGCCTCAGGTCTACCGATGATCCACGTCTTTGCCAGTTTTTAGATTAGCCGAGAGGCGAAAGATCCAAAGATGGTGGGGGCCAGAGCCAGAGATTTTAAGCTTCAAAACAATGGGCAATGTAACATACAGTATATATGATGATTCTCATCATATATCACATGTCAAATTGTATCACATCTTATTGTTTTAAATATTATTGTTTTAAATTATATTATATCATGTCTTATCATATCACATCTTGGTATCACATTGTCATGTATTTCATATATTTCATACTGCTTTGTTTCACACCATTTCACACTATATCTTTATACACTGTATTGTATTATGTGTTCTATCGAGTTCATGAGAGCTGATGGATAAACTGACACATCAAACCAGCTCAGAAGAAGACTGTTTTTCTTGTTGATGTTGCTCTTGAAAGGTTTTAACCCAAGAACAACTTGTTCATATCATCACCCAAATTGAACTCTTGTACAATCAGATAAAAACGTTGGAAGATAACAGATTATCATCCAAGGCTTATGTGGACTACTCTACCGAGACG
Source organism: Argyrosomus regius (assembly GCA_946959425.1). NCBI lineage: Eukaryota > Metazoa > Chordata > Actinopteri > Sciaenidae > Argyrosomus > Argyrosomus regius. Next base: position 19,938,878 of record OX336890.1, read on the forward strand.
TCAAGGATAAAAATTGATTTTTTTTCTGTACAAAGCCTGCTTCTCTTTTGATAACATAAAAACCTGTACAATCCACAGTTATCTCTGAATTTGATATTGAGGCATTTTGTATTCACATACCGTTCATTCTACTTTGAAGTCTTTTGATGCTGTTTGTCAGAGTGCCTCGCATCTTAACACTGGAGATGCTTTTCCACACTCACACATTGTTATTTATATCAAAAACCTGTCTGTTGTGATGGGGAAAATGCATTGCTTTATATTTATCTACAGAGAAAGGCTCTATTTTCGAAGCTGGACCCTGAACCTTGCATCTGTGCTGGCCTTTTAATGCATTAATTATGACACTACTATCACAGGACTGGTTGGTGTTAAATACTCAATAAATAAATTCTGACCTTGGAAAGACTGTTTTGGGTGTTAATCGCCTTATTAACGGAACATACTGCAAAGCACGTTGAGACTAGACTTTCTTGTCCCCCTCTGTGATTTTAAAACGATGATATCTCACATTTCCTATGATGTTTGTAATTGCTTTTTTACATCAGTGTGTCCCTGAAGCTGCAGGAACTCCAACAGACATTCTAGGTATTTTCTTTGGCATTTCAAGGTTATTTGTTAGTCTTGTGTCCCTAGTTGGTTTTGTGCTTTTTATTATCTCAAACTTGTTTTCTGTTTGTGATATTTTGCACTTTTAATTTGGTCTTTAAGCTTTCAGTAACAGTTTCATTCAAAGACAGATAATCATTGAAGAACAAGCATTTTATTCCATTGAATTATATAATAAAACAGCATTCAGTCACCACTGTCAGACATCCACAGTCCAAATGAAAAAAGCAATTTAGTCTCTGGTTTCTGAGATTAAGCTGTAATTGCCATGACAACAATCATTTACATACAGGAGCAATAATTGAGAGGTTTCAGCCCTTCGAGGAGGTACTGTCACATTTTCCACTCAGCAATTACAAAAACCACTCTCCATTTGTAAAACAGTTGGGATGCAGAGTGGAGAGTGTTTTTGTGAAAGCTCATCATGGAACAACAGCTGATAGCCCCAGAGCCAATTTAGCCTTCTTTTTTTAAAATAATTTTAGCAACATTAAAGCACTTTAAAAAAACAAGTGCACTTTTCAGTTAATCAAATAAACAATCAGCAGCAAATAAAGAATAACAATAAAATGGTTAAACATGATAGATCAAACAGGGAAATACACCAAGCAGAAGTGAGTATGAATAATTATGAGGCCTGTCCTCAAAATGTGGTTTCAATTAGATTGAGAATTCATTTCAAATAGAATTTTAGGCCTGATTTTAACATAGTTGCTGTACATACAGACACTGGCTGATTTTGTACTTCTGTTTTGCCAATCAAACTTGAACAAAATGGCATTACGTTTTTAGAAGTGAAATCAACAGTCAATGGCAGTTACAACTGTCTGTACATGGAAACACAGATGAATAAATGTCATGGTGACTGTAATAAGCCACCAAACAGGTCTCTATCAGGCTCTAAAACAAATGCTACTAGCATGGTTAGCATGCTGCTATTTTTTATTTGTTGAGAGTGTTTTGGTCATAAACTAAGCTATGAGCAAACAATGTGTGATTTGAGAATTTTATATCGACATATTGATGCCGAAAATAGGTTTTTTTTTACACATCCAAGCTGACTATGGATGCCATCCTCTGCTTTTTCAAAGCTTTTCAAGAAGCTAACTCTTTAAGCCCACATCGGAGTCAATCTAAAAAAAATTCACATATTTTCTACAGATAAATCTTTTTTTTTGTTCTACATCGTGGACAGAATTACTCCAAAACCTAACCGATCTGATCCATTACTCATTAATGCCTACAAGGTGCAATTCAGCTAATGTGTAGTGTGTAGGGTTTAGCGACACCTAGCGGTGAGGTTGCATACTGCAACCAACTGAATACTGCTCGCGTAACAATCCCCTTCCAAGCGTGTAAGAGCACCTATGTTGTCTGGAACACTAGAAAGACCCTCTCTAGAGCCAGTGTTTGGTTTGTCCATTCTGCGATACTTTGGTGGTGCAACATGGCTCTCTGTGTAGATATAAGCTGATCATTCTAAACACAATAATCTTTGGTTTCAGATGATTATACAAAAAAATTGGTACATAAGTCTACACTCTTCTGTCATCATGCAAACCCCTTGTGTCGAAGCAGATGTTTGTATTATAAATGTTTATAACTTTGAAGGATGAAGTGAACAAAAACACCATGAGGGTGAATTGCGGGAACAGCAATCAGATAAACTTGTGTTCTCTCCTCTCCAGGTTTGATGTCAGTAAATAACGGTAACATTAAGTTGATGTGCTGCTTGCAGTGCCTGTGTGGGCTGTGTTCTGTGACTTTGTGCCTGACACAAGTGAGAGTGAAATGTAACTATTTATGACAGAAAACACGTTGTTCATATGTGCATACAAAATTAAACTTTCCAGCAGCAGCCTCTGTGGGGACCAGACACTCCTCACATTCTTTTAAAACAAGACAATGATTATCTAGCCTTTCAGTCACAGTTTATTTATTTCTCTCATCTTGAGTCTCAGCAGAGCTGAGAGGGAATTTGTAGATTTTTGGGAATGCTATAAAATATATAATAGTCGGTCTTGTTTGGTGTGCCTTTAAAACTCTCTGTAGAGAAGCACAGAGGCAGAGAAAAACAAACCTTACCTTGGAGGAGCCCAGTCGTGTTTGGTGCAGTCTAACAGAGTTCCCACGTAGGTTCTCTTCCTCCACGTCACATTCACCACCAGCACACCTGTCAATCACACAGGACAGAGATGGAGTGGTTAGTACTAGGTCCACTGGGACCATGACAGGCTTCTAAATGAGTATCAGGTTGAAGAGGTCAGAGAGCAACACACGGTTCAGAGGAAATATGGCTTGTTCAGCGTTGGATAAAAAAAAAAAAAAAATTGTGGTGCCTCTCTTCTTCTTCAAGAAGGTCTTAAAATGTATTTTCATATCAATCATAGAATACATTTTGACAATTCTGACTATTACAGAAACAACAGTGATACAAGTGTGTTCCAAGATGGCTTATTCTTTGTTTTATTTTACAGCCAACCCTGTCTGACTGTCTGGTTTCTTCTTTTTTTTTTTTTTTTTTTCAGAGTTCCTAGCAGCACTTCTTTTCTTGCATATATCACCACCCTTTCTAGCTCTGCAGACATTCTCATTTCTTTGTTCTCACTTGTATCTAATGAGGAAACTAATGAAACACTGATGAAAGACAAAGGTACAGAAATCAGAAGGACACACTGCACCTTAGAAGAAAGGAAAATCAATCAGACGAGCAGACATCTGAGCACAGCAGCAGTCTGGAAATGAAAACCTGTGGCAACCTGAAGGACGCAGTTCACAGTTTTAAGAGGCTCAAATTGTTTCCAAAATGGTTCAAACTGTTAGTTACAGACTGTAAAATTGCTCAGACTGATATTAGTCAGCAACATCTGAGAAAGAAAATGCAGTCATCTGTTCCTGTCAGGTTTTTGGTTGAAAGCAAAGACTTAAGCTCTAATATAAGGATCAACGACACTTCAGCCATCCAAAACAAGCCAGCCATCTCTCCCTTTCTCTGTCTCTCTCTCGCACTCTCAGACTGACATTTGAAAACCATTAACCTCCGTTTTGTGATGCGCCAACGGCAACGCCGAGCAAATCAAATTTTGGATGCATTACGGCCTTAAAATGAGGTTTGACTGCAACACACGACTTCTTGCTCTTCAATTAAGCCTGATGGCCGCCACCATTGCAAAACACTTTCACAGATAAATGAGAGCTGGGAAACACAGCCAAGTGTGTCGCTCATTTTAACATGAGGTGGGTGTTGAGCAGGCAGATTTGTTTTTCATCATCACAAGGCACAAAAATCTCTAATTAATGAGCTGCATGGATTTAATTAGTCAACAACAAATATTCTCAATATTCTTTTTAAATACCACCTCAAGTAGCTTTGAAGTTGAATAAAATATAGTTTTCTGTATTGCGTGACAACTTCTGGGACACTGCAGAATGTAAATATATTATCCAGGTTTTTACTCAATGTCTAATTGCTGACGTGTATGTGTGCACCGCAGCTGCCGGAGCTAATTGCAGCCATTCTAGTCAATGTTTGAAACCCCACCAGAACCGCTGCAGTCCGTTTCAGAAGCATCCCACAAGCAGGTCTCCATTCTGTGAGAATACACGGTCAATCTGCACAGAGCAAATCGAGCTGGCCAGAAACGGCATAGAGAATCCGGACGATTTTCAAAACAAAACACCTTATACAAACTTCCCAAAAGAGAAACAATTTAACCACATAGCATATTTACATATTTAGAATATGTAGCGTCAATATGAGCAAGTTAACAAAGTAAAACTGCAGTTTTAGACATTGAGTTTTAGACGGCAATTGTGACTGAATGAATATAACTAATGGCAGCATAGCAGCACTGTATTTTATGACAGCGTTGACAAATAAACTGTATCACCCTTAAAAAAATCAACCACTGAGGTACTCAAAACATACATCTGCACTAACTGAAATGTATCAGAAACCATACGCTTTGAATGAGAAAGCTGCAAAATGAGGTTTCTCATGTTCCATGTGAATATCCTAAATGTGATCAAAACCAGTATAACAAGTGCACATGTAAATACACTCAGTGTTTTCTAACACAGTGCCAGTAGAACCAAACTAAACAAGTTCCTTTAAAATATCTTTGGAATTGTGTTTTCTGTGTTTTCAGAGTCTGTTCAGGCTTGGACTGAGCTGTTGTCGGGTCTGTTTAGCTTTGAAATATCCCTCTTGGGTTCTGTCAAGACAGATGAAAGTCCTTTATGGGTCAGGTATAGTTTTTGGAGGTATCATAAATCCCTGCAGTGCACAAAGAGTGTGGTCTACACTCCACATGATGATTTTATCACGTAGCCTACTCGAAAAAGGATCTCAGGTTTGGCTACTGGATACTGTCTCCACCACTGATCAACAATGGTGGATACAGTATTCAAATCCTTGACTTAAGTAATAGTACTAATACCACACAAAATACTCTGGTACAAAGTCATGGTTGACGGAGAGCTTGGTTTGTTCAAATTCTGAAAATAGTGAGAATACTGTCACATTCAAACTTGTAAATTATTGGTCTGCTGGATTTTTGCTTCACAGTCTGTGTAGAAAAAACAACTCTTTAAGAACCTTTATATAAAGGACACAAATATTATCGTGTAACTTTTCTGCATATGAGCATCAGTGACTTCAGTGTTTGTTTTGTTATCACTCTTTGAAGAAGAAAATGTTCTCTCTGTTCCTTCCAGCCTCGTCTACCTCGCCTGCCTTTTGTGCCTCCTCACCCACTGCACATATCGAACCACTTTTAATAAAACTTTTAAAATGAATGTCTTTCCTTAAAAGTTCACATCCAATCCTTCTGCAAGCTGTTTTTATAGCTTTTCCATTGTCGAGTCTGTTGGTTTTCTTCTGATTTTTGTGAACTCTAAAATCAAAGATGAGAAAAAAATGGACACAAATGGAGAAAACGCTGCCACAACACGCCCCACTCTGTTTCAATTTAGTGGTTTGGTCTATTGGTCTATGCTCCTGCTTCTTTGCTCTGCAAGTGTTTCTAAGTATTTCCACAGTCACATTTTCTGCTGCTGTTTTGCTTTGAGCTCTCAGCACCATCTCTGCAAAACTGCACTGCCATGGCTACTAGAAATTACGTTTCTATAGCACTAAATTGTTTTCCGAATTACTGTGCTGCCGAACGTAACAGCTGCCTGGATTTTGTGCAGAGGAAATGTTTCTACATTTATGTACCTTAACAGAGGCGGTCAGACGGAAGTGGTGGGCATTAGAAGTGCGGGACTCTAACACAGAACAACGTTCATATCCTGATTCCCCTCTATGGTCAGGTTCAGGTAACAAAAGTGCTTTGGTTAAGGTATTCTGTATTAAACCAAGGCCATGATATTTCCCTTCCCTTCATCAAGTGTTGCCGGTGCATAGATATTACCATAAAAATGTAAAAAAATAAATAAATAATGCTACAAGCAGATATTGTATCGCAAGATCAGATGGTTTGCCAGAAAACAAATGAAACATGTTGTCAGTGGACATTAAACGTATGAATATTTTTGGAAATGGACATTTCCTTAATACAAAATAACCCGCTCAGCATTACATTACCTCCAAAACATATTTTCTGTTGCAAATGTACTGTACATAAACATCATTTATCCGCATGTGACATTTCTTCTGTTCAAAGTTTTTCGGCTGTTGTTTGCTTGTCTCATTTTTATGAATGAGTTGGTTATCTGTTTGCTGGTGTGTAGAAAAGTGACAGAAAAGGAAGGGATCAGGTCGGGGGTACCACAGACCAATGAACCAATCATCAGAACGGAGCTGCAAACAGTCTCCGCTGGTTGCCTGGCAACTGCTCAGAGCCAAGTCTGGCAGAAACGCCCCTGAAAAAACTGTTAATTCTCATTTTTATACATTTTTTTAAGTTTTTGCTCAGGTTAAACTAATGAGATGTTGTTTCCTTTGGGCAGAGTCGGGCTAGCTGTTTCCCCCTGTTACCAGTCTTTATGTTTAGCTAAGCTAGTATGCTGCTGGCTGTAGACTTACATTTACCTTACAGATGTGAGAGTGGTACTGATTACCTGAACTCAACTCTGCAGCTCTTCACCAGAAGGTGAATAGGTATATTTCAGTGCACTATTCCTTCAAGGGCAAGTAACATATATCAGCTAGTGCAAATCACCTTCGAGCATTATTTACAATCCTTGTAATTCATTTATCTCTGGCATCCAGTCAGACAGACAGACTGACTGACAGAGTGTCTTGAAGTCAGACGGTCTTTGGAGCTCAGCTAAGAGTCGAGCCAATCACCATCTGATTAGTGCTCATCAGACTCCGGTCTCCTGCAGAGAGGAGGAGAGGAGAGGAGAGGAGAGGAGGGAGGGGGGTCTGAAACTGAAATGGTGGTCTCGTCTTCTTCTGCTCCTTTCTGTCTTTCCAATTAGTATTCTGCTTAATTAACATGCAACCGGCATCTTCCCCTTGTATCCCTCTTCACGAGGAGGGGCTCCAGTTATCCCTCCGCCTCCTGAGTGACAGTCCCCAAGCAGCAGGGAGGACTTCTCAGGATGAAAAACACAAAAAAACACTCTCTCATTTATCTTTTTGTCTTTGTCGTTCTTTGCCTCTCTTTGACTCTGACATTGTCCATCGAAATATCCTTCTTCATCCCCCTGTCTGTTTCTTTCTGCCTCCATCTTTACATTCCTCTCCATCTCTCCACCCCCCCCCGTGGTTTAGAAATATAGACAAAACCTCTGTTGCCATTCTGCCTGTTATCTCCCCACTTCTCTCTCCCTCTTCCATCCATCTATCCATCCATCCTGTTAGCCTGTTCAGACACAGACTGAGCACTGAATCCGCTGCATTATCTCAGTTATCTCTTCTTCTTCCCTCCATCTTTCTCCTGACACTCCCTGTATATTCAAGAAAATACATACTGTATGTTTGGATGTTAGCATTATATTACAGCGTATCTCTCTATATCCGTGTTATGGCAGTGCAGACAGAATGTATAACTATAGGTTTAGCTATCATATCATTTATGTATCCTGTTACTCGGCTTCACTTCACTGATGCTGCTGCTGTTTGTTTACTCAAACCTGGGAACACAATGCTTTGATGTTTTCTGTTTCCTCCACTGAGGAGGCGATGTGTTCGGTGCCGCTTATTTGTTCCTTAGCAGGAAATCTCAAGAATATGTGAACAGATTTGAGTGAAATTTGGTGGAAAGTTCAGCTATGGACCACAGAGTAAACATTTTTCTCATGCGCTCAATGACAATAATGATGAAATCAGTTTGTATGAAATAAAACTTTTAAAGTATCACCTCAATATACCAATCATGAATCTTTGCATTGCCAGCATCCTTCCACCAACCCCACATCTGCATAATTCAAAATACACACTGAAAGGGAATAGTGGCTATAATTTACATTCAATTCTGTGTAATAAGCACAGCAGAAAGTTGAATATTCTTGATGATCTTTTATGAACGCTTCAACATTTCAGTATTAATGAATATCACAGACAGTGAAATAAAAATATATTTTCCATGTTCTGAACCTCAAAACTGTCCCTGTTCACTTATCTCTTGCTATGGGGCAAATATGTTGAATAGCTGTCTCCTTTCTTTTCCTGCAAATCGTTGAAATATCTTTGATGACTCATCTTGAGCTCATGGGCGTGTATATAAATGTATCCAATCAAATATGATACAGGAGTCTGAGACTGTATAAAAGATCCTATCCTTTTATGTATTTCTACCTCAGTTTTATATTGTTCTAATATATATTCCTTAGTTTTATATCCTTGCCTATCATTTTTTTAATTTTATTTCTGCGTGCATGAGCTGATGCATACTTTACTACGCGACAACAGGTCAGCCCAGCATTAAGGGCTCTAGCTGCAATAACACTGCTAGACATAAAAAAAAAAAAAAGAGACATAATAAATAAAATAGAAACACATACACAGGTATTAAGAAGTACCACTATAGAAATGTAAAAATGTACTGTAAGTATATATATATATATATATATATATATATATATATATATATATATATATATATATACAGGTGTATCATACACTATACATTGTATAAGTGACAAGTGAAGATTGTTTATTAAGTAACAAGTGTGTACTGTATCACTGTATGAATAAATATTATTGCAAGTAAGTATTGCATATATATGATATACTACACAATATAAAATTAAAATGATGTACATGAGGCTGTTATATTTTGTGGAGTAAGGCTGCAGTGTTTTATGCAATACTTCACTTATAATCAATATTAATTTATGATCTTCATGTCTGTGATTTAAAACCATGCAAACAGAAAATGAAACTCCAGGTCTAAAAGTATCAATGTTGCACAGTGGGTGCAGTTTCAACAAAGACATTCACTGAAGCACTCGGAAACATGGAAATACGTCATATTATGCATTTGCTATATGTATCTCATGATTGTCTGCCACGATGTGTATTTAGTTTCATTTACAGCTTGTCTGTATATTGTTCTGTTAACGAACAGTCCAAAACCCAAAGATAATAAATTAACTGTGATGTCAAAGCAGCAATTCTCACATGGGAGAAGCAGAGAACATTTTCGTTTGCATAAATGACTTAAATTCATGAATCAATTATGAAAATTGATTAATTCCCTGATGATCGACTACAATTGCTCAACACCACATTTTTTATTCTTGAAATTTCGAGAGCTGTTCAGCCTTGGAGGATGTTTTGCACTCTGGTTTCTCATTTGAAATGTTTAGCTTAAATATTGGAGCTTTATTTGAATCATTTCTGTGTTTGCCGAATACATTTTGTTCCTCCTTGTGTTAATTTTTTTCTTTTTCAACGTTCTCAACTACAAGCAAACACTTTAATTCAATTTCATCTCAGTGTTTTTCTCAGAGTACTGTGGACTGTTTTACCCACCGTCTGGTTTTCGCTCACTTCTGTCTAAAGCACAAGATGTATTATTCACTGTCTATCTTTCCTCCTCTCCTCTCTCCATCTCTCCAGCTTGTTCAGGAGCACTCTTCGGTCTAGGATTTATTCCCCTGTGTTGTGTTTGTTTTTTCTTCTTCTTCTTCTTCTTCTCCTGTTTTATTTTTGCCCGGGCAGAGTGAGTAGCTCCAGTTAATTAATACTGGGCCGGGAAACAAACGCCTCTCCGCCAAACTCAACACTACACTTCAGAGGCCCTGGGGCTGGCAGAGGGAGATGGGATTTATTCATTAGCAGCCTGCAGTAAGGTATTACACCTCCGCTGAGAGGCCGCAGTTGCTGAGCGCTGTCCTCGTTAACAGCCTATCAAAGTGCAGTGGCGTCAAAATCGGTGGGTGAATCATCGGGACGTCTGATCCATCGCCCAGTACTCCCATGGTATCATTTTGTATTGTTGGACGGGCTTCTGGTTCTACTTTTCTTTTTGTGCTGGACTCATGATTATGTGCAGCTCAACGCCAAAACTGCTCTTATGAGGATATCCAGTCATGTTTAAAAATAAACTAGACTTTGGTTATTTTTGTTCGGAAAGCACAAAGTGTCGGGAATGATAAAGATAAGAACCATCTACTTTTTCTAGTGGTGAATGTTTTTCAAACCTACACTAGCTCTAATGACACCCAATTTTATTTGGCCCAACAGGATGGATCTTTACTTTTGGAAAAGTAAAAAAAAACTTTTTGAACTTCAGGAGCTAAACTGTGTAAAAATATCCCAATTTCTTTTTTTTTTTCTTTAAGAAGAGGACATATTAAAAGGTATCGTTCTGGCTAAGGTGGCCTGAATCAAGACATAGATTAACACTTTGGTTTGTCCTCCAATGACACAAAAAGAGTATTTAGTGATCTGATGGTCCTATCCTAAGGACAAAAGTTTTAAGAAATTATTCATGTGACCATTTTCTGATCCAACACATCTGTGTTTAAAGTTTGGTGAGATTTATGTACTTGTTTATGCTTATGGAAAGAGAGTTGGTCATGGTTTAAAGACACCAACACTGATGTGCCCTGGTAGCTCACCTGGTACAGCATGTGCCCCATGTAGGAAGGCTCAGTCCTTGCCAACCTGTGGCCATTTGCTACATGTCATCCCCTCTCTCTTTCTACTCCCTTTCCTAATTTGGGAAACCGCTGCCAGCGGTCCTGTCCACCCCCAACTCTACTCCATTGACCGAACATTCATTGGTGCTCAAACACACATGTCACGACACATCAGGCAGAAAAAATAAGTAGTCAAGGTATCTAGTGTATTATACTGTACTGATCGAAAACACTTACTGCAACCTTACTGCAACCTGCAGGGTCTTTAAACTGCAATCGCTGGTAAAATACAGCCAGCAACATGTATAAGGAGAAAACATAGAATGATAGCTGATTAACATATGAAACGTGTCATCAGTTTGTGCCAAATCTTCACCAAACCCAATCCTCACCAGTATTTTACTGTTAAACTAACCATCCAGACAGCTGGGACTGTGAGTGTCTCTGTGACTCTTCATGTGTGAGTTGGGGCCAGTTTTACTGCATCTGCTTGGCTCATCGCCCATAGAACAGAAGACAGGATGTGCAAATTTAATAAAAGCTGCTGCTTTTCTGGACAGTTGACATTAGAAAATAGAGCAGTGGCATATCCTGATACTTTGCAATGACTCAATAAGAACACTGGTGTGCTGTAGTGGTACTATAACATACATTATTTCCTCAGGAGTCATTATTTGCATAGCCACAAGAGGATGGTCAGCAGATCACCAAAGTCTCCTGAAAACCGGGCCAAAGTAGAATTAAGGAGGACATTCACATCTGATTCTGGAGACATTTGAACAGAGGCAGGGGTTACCACCTTCCCCCATACACACCCATCTGTTATCACGTGACCAGAATTTTATATTCAGGTCAGACAACTGCCTGAAAAGACTTTGAGACGGGGATAAATGTTCTGGAAATATAGTAGTTAAGATTGTTTTTTCCAAACAACCAAACACAAAACAATCCACTAAACCTGAAAAAAACAATTCTAAGACGTAGAAATATTTACTCAGACAGATTGTTCCCCCGGAGCTGTCTGAAATTTGGATACCATCCCTCTACAGCTTCTAAATAAAGAGTCTCCAATTACAGTCTCTCCTGCAAACAACACTGTCTTTAGTTTTAATGAGAAGGACAAAAACAAACCATTTGCTGGAAACTTGCACCTGAATTTTCACACCCCTTGGAGACTTTTATTTGGGGAAATGGCAACAGTCCAGCATTCACTCAGACTGCATTCAGTAAAACTAGTGATTGTCAGTTTCTTAGTCTGTTTAGAGAGATAGATTAAAAGGGCAGGACAACCACTAATCATCAAATGTGAAATTTAAAAGTAAGGTAAGTCCTGGCTTTTCAATACATCAAGGCAAAAAAAGTCTTTTGTCAAAGTCAAGTCAAGCTTGCGGATCAGAAAAGCTGCTGATGCATTTCCACCACCTTGGCTTTCACTGGAGCATGACCAAGTATTTTATTCAGCCGTGTTTGACAAATAAGACTTTCCACATCCTCGCATCACAGCCTGCTTTTCTGTAAACACTCAGACTCTTATGTTCAGTGACTTTCTGCTTCGCACACACACACACACACAAGGTGGAACTATATCACTGCTGTTTGTCCATTCTGGGCTACTGTAGAAAAATGGCAATACATCATGGTGGACTCCATGCAAGAGGACTCATGAATATAAAAAGTCCATTTTAAGGGGTGTCCATTAGCTCAGTTGGTAGAGCATCCGCCCCATGTACAAAGGCTCAGCAGCGGCCGAGGGTTCAAATCCGACCTGCGGCCCTTTGCTGCATGTCATTCCCCATCTCTCTCTCTCCCCACATTCCTGTCACTCTTCAGCTGTCTCTATCAAAAATAAAGCTTGAAAAAGTCAAAAAAAATCTTTAAAAAAGGCAATTTTAAGGTAATAAAAACACATAATAATAAAATAATCTAAAAGAAGAAAAAATTTGTGATTAGTTGATTATACACTAATGAAAACACATTATATTCCGTATTCTGTAAATAGATCCCCTAAATTTTACACACTTTTTTTGTTGAATTTTGGCCATGAGGATAGTTCTGGTTTTATGTGGCAACATTTTAATCAATCAATATTGATGGACATTGGTGGAGAAGGAGGTTTTGTTTGTGCTATTAAAAGCATAAAAAAAAAAAAGAGAGATAAACGTCGCGTACCTCATAATCCACTAAATTGTCCCCATGAAATGTGCTTTTAGTATTTTAGTGCTTTAAGGAGCATAAAACATACTCCGTTAACTTCCACTATTGGGTTAGGGGCAGAGCTCTCAGGGGCAGATATCTCTGAAGTTGAAGTCTATGTACATAGATACCACAAAATATAGTTCTCTATTGTAAATTAGGTGAACTTGGTACTTGCTACCATAGAGTGTGGATAATATAATATAATATAATATAATATAATATAATACTCCTTACCTTCCTCAGTCTCATGCCAGACGATGCCCTCCAGGTTGACACTGGTCCCAGGTTGGCAGGGCCCCAGACAGGCCGAGTCGCCCTCCAGTGTTCCTGAGACGCCTCCATCCTGGGTGTTGGTGCCTACAGACCTCGTCCTCACTACCAGCTGCTTGGGGTTAGAGGTGGGCAGGGCCGGAGGGGAGAAGGAGGGGGCCAAGGGCAGAGAAGATCCGGGGGCCCCGGGATGGCCTGGAGCCGGGGGAGCTGGCACTGTGAACATGGGGTCAACCTGAATGGAAGAGGTGAGAATTCAATAAAAATCAAAGAAAGGGACGACCATGCATTGTAATACGTAATTTTACTTCCACTTTACTTTTTGGCATTAATCTTTCAGTTCAATTCAGATTATATTCATAGGATTTAATGAATTTAGGTCCATGTCCGTGCTGAATACCTCTCCAGAAAAAGTGGCGGAGAGTGAGAGAGAGATGGTCGAAAATATAAGAAAAAGGATTATTAATGTCATTCTAATACTACTGACGTGAGTCCATCTGACATCTGATTATTTGAATGCAGGATCCCACTGTATAATGGAAGAACATTTTAGAAGAGTAGACATTTTCTCCAAATGTCATACCATTCATTATTCTATCCGCAGTCTGCACTTACCAACTTCCTAATATTGAGTGGCAGCTAATCATCTCTCAACTATATCGAGACCTAGAAAAGCCTTGTTTTTTTTAGGCTGTCTATCTCGATTCATCTCCATCTCTCTATCATGAGTCCATAAGAGGCAAAGATTTCACCCTTGTTCACTAGTTTCTGGTAGGAGAAACTCCAACACAACACATACATACTGAAGCTGCACACTATAATTAGCTGCCACTTTTGCACAGAGCGACTTAGAAAATATCTGCAATGGTATAATAAGGCAACATTACTTGAGCTAATCCAGTGTGACTGTAACAACAATAATGGGTTCTCTATTGACACGGGAAATGAGATTTGTAATGCTGTTTGAAGGTTGGGTCAGTAATGTCTTTCTCAAGTATGACGGACCACACTTTTAAGTCTTTGGGATTCAACAAGATGCAGATTATTTATTGATTTTGTTGGTCTACAGCTTCAACAAGACATTAAAGGGAAACCAACAGCCTTGGTGTTATTCTCCTTAGTTTCAGTTGTTCATTGATCATTTTACTCACCACCTCCGTTTGGGGAGATGTGGACTCTTGCAAGAATGATGATTTTGGAGAGAAGCCTCCTACAGCTTTTTAAAAAACTTGATTGTAACAGAAATCATCTCATACAGCAGATACAAGGATTTTCGATGTTCACTTTTGATTGCACTAAAAGATGATGCATTGAAGTTTTTCAGAAAGCTTGCCACAATCAAAGTCATTTTTGTTGCTGTTTCCCAAGCCCCTACTATGAGTCACCAATACAGTCATACAGTAAAAGCAAACATAAAAGCAAGTCTCCTGTGATAAATACCAAAATTCCCTTTTACTGAACACTTTAATTGGCCAAGTAATAGCAAAATCCCTGACTCGCACAGCATTGCATTTGATTGCTTACGAATTAAAAACATGTTATTTCTTCTTTTATAAGTTACACAGTCTAGCCTTTAATGAATTCATGATCTGTGATTTATATGTAAAAGAACATTTGTACCACTGCCAAGAACATCTCAAACACAAGTCTGGAACCTGCTGAAAAGTGACTGTCTGATATTTTATTAACAGTAGACAACAAGTAAATCAAAGTTATTAAAAAGCTAAAATCTCGGGTTTCTCAAACTGAAGCTGTGCAACTCATGAACATAAAAGATGGGAAAATTGTGGATAAAAAGTCTGTATTAACCTGTATATAGTTGTCTTTTCACAATCTTTTCCATCCATGTAAACTAAGATGAAATGTGAAAAATGTGTTCTGCGTTTGTCAGACCAAAGAAGAAAGTGTTATTAACCCAGCCAAATTTGAAAGATTAAAAATATCCACAAGTTTATGAAATTAGGTGTCAAAATTGGGTAAAAATGAGCAGTATTCTCAGCTCCAAGACTGTGGGGGCGTGTCTGCTGAATGTGCTGAAGCCCACTTGTGGGAGCATTCAAGCAGCAAGTTGAAGCGACTGAAACGTGTCAGATGAGTTCAGAAAATGACATGACTGCCTTTGAAACACTGTGAGTGAGATGAATTAATCTCTATCTCTCTGCTAGGGGTGCAGGGGTATGCTCAGGGTGGCCTCAGTGTGTCATCGAGCCACCCTGTTTTAAAACCGTTTTAACCTCTAACTCCACATTTCAGTAATTGCCTTTAAAGACAGTCTGTAAGGTCTGTTGTCGTGTGCATATTTTGGCTTAAGTGCTGAGACAGTCTGAAACTATATACAAACTGCGCTGATCAGTGCTGCTGCACATCTTTTAACTGGCACAAGCAAGTATGAGCGCATTTCACCTATTTTAGCTACACTTCACTGGCTGTCCGTCCATTTCAGGATTCATTTTAAAATTATTTTATTTGCTTTTAAAGTCTTGAATGAGCCACTGCACCCCTACGCTCCTAGCCGATCTCTCAGGTCAGCTGAGCTGCTCCTGACAGTGCCTAAAGCTATGCTTAAGCTCAGAGGGGATCGAGCATTTGCCGTTGCAGCTCCAAAATTTTTGAACGAATTGCCGCTGCACATTAGACAGGCCTCCTCTCTGTCTCATTTTAAAACTCTTCTTAAAACCCACCTCTTTTCTTTGGCTTTTGACACCATGTAGAGTGTTGTGTGTAGATTGATTTTATTTTATGTGTATACATGCATATTTCTATCTTGTCCGGGCAGTGCATTTTTATTTATTTCATTTTATTTATTTTATTGTTTTTATCTTTCTATTGTCTACTTCATCTTTTTTATTGTGCTTCTATTGTGTTATCTATTTATTGTGTTTTATCCTGTTGTGCAGCACTTTGGAAACCTTGTGTTTGCTAAAATTGTGCTATATAAATAAAGTGGATTGGATTGGATTGGATTGGATTGGATCAAGGATGAACTTTTGTACGCTCATGGTAGACGGCTTCTAAAAGGGACCCAAGGGCAGTCAGACCTTATTAGAATACTACCGGAGATAATTGGATCCAATCCAAAATGAGGTTTCTAGTCTAGTCTCAGTTTGATAAAACTAAGAACATTGGTTTTCAAAGCGTGTGGTGAGTGATCTTAACCACTGTCATCACCATGGTTACACATAATGAAATACTAAGTCATTGGTGCCTATAAGAGCCTCACTCTTATCTTCGCCACTTATTATGGTCACAATTACAACAGCTCTGGGAAATAATTCTGCTGAGCGAGCAGCATCAATCGGCGATGAAGGATTTTTCTCACTGTTATGACTCAATAAAGATTACAGGCTTGACAGATAACTCACTGCACGATATTCTTGAGTGATTTCCTGTTTAGGAAAAAAAAAACACTCTCACCAAGCCAAGTCTGTAAATACTTGAGAAAACAGCAGTGCTTTGTCAAGTTCAACACGGAGCTCTTCTGTGGCATTTGGTGTCCCAGATAAAGGAGCTGGGTTTCTGTTGTGTTATTATGGAGATCAAGCAGTTACTCACACAGGTCCCTCTCAAATCTGATAAGACTTTTTTATTTTGGTGAGAAAAACAAAAGACTCAGATGTGCTCTGCACTTCTCTTTAAAATCCTGCTGCTGTTTTTTTTTCCTTTTACAGCAGTTTAAACTGCAGAGGTTGCTGCCAAGGTTACAAGTTTAGCACTGTGGACTGGATATCTGCAGAATCAGGGGCCAGAAAAACTTGATTGGGACATCCCTGTCATGGTTAATAACATAATCTTAATGCTTTTCTGCATGGCTGTTTGTCTAAATGAAACATGTAAGAGCCTCAGTTAGCATCGGGTCATTTAAGACAAATGACTTATGTGAAAATATTTTGGGTAGCATTTCCCTATGTCCCCATAAAGTTACACCTCTGCTTTTGACTTCCAAAACAATTACTTTCCCCCCTCTGGTCCTGGTTTGGGCAGCTTTGTTTCAACTTGTTTCTTTTACTGCATTTACAGTATGTAAAACCCTGGTAAACAATGCAAATTTATCATGCAAAATAGTAATAAAGCAAAAGACATATGATCCCCTGTGCTTCCTGAAACCGTCTGTTATCTCCCACACAGCTGCTGACAAAGACCACCCAGGATTTCTTCGACCAAATCACAAAGCAAATTAACTATGAAAGAAGAATCATGATCCCCGGTGATTTCTGTTCTGCCATTAACGCCTTTTTCCTACCTCAGATACCCAGAATAACAACACTCAATCGCAATTCACACAGCAGCTATAGTCAGCCAGGAGGCAGAGTCACACAGCAAAATAACAATAAAAACACAAGCCAGCTCCCTTGTGTGTTAATGCTTCAAACAAATCATCCTTTCTCACACTGCTTCTTAATTAAAAAATCGTACAACACATACAGAAGAATCATAACAAAATAACCCAGTCTGACCCTACCACAAAGCAAGGCAGTCAAAACAATCAGTGGCTATATTTCTTTTATAGTAATACATGTTTTGATTCTTTGTGGCTGATCGCAGAGTTGAACGACAACCCTCACTGAAAGAGACAAATTCATTTCCTAGTGTTGACGTGCATCATTTCTTGACAAGCAGTTTTACCACATTCCAGCTAGGCTACCATACTTTGGCTACATTTGTGCTGCTATGATGTGTCCGTTGGTAAAGATGTCAAATTAGGCTACATACTGATGTGCAATGCACAAGAGTGCCATGCTAGTTGCCCCGTGTTCACTTCATTTTAGCAACAAAATCTTTGCCCTTCTTGATAGAAGCCTTCAGCTCATCCATGGTGTTCACCACCAGCTTCTCCTTGAAGACAGACAGATGGCTTAGCCCAAAGTTCTTCTCAATGCTGTTCTTCCCAAGAGACTAGGTATGAAGAAGTACTTGCGCTCCTCAGTCTCCTCAGACCTGACACAGGAGCACTCCACCAAACCAAATTGAGGCTGTACTTATGTGGTGCTTGAGTTAGGCTATATTGGATTAAACAAACAAGATATAATGTGCTACTTATGGTCTTTACTATAGACATGCAGACAATCTGAAAGGTGGAGCAATAAGCAGACATGATCCTGTGAAACTGTTCCGTGTTCATCTGACATACACACTGCCGGAGTTGAATTGTCTTTAAACGTTTTCTCGCACACAGCCTGTCGAGTAGTGACTACGCTGGATGATTAATGATGAATGGATGATTAATCCTGGTGGTTTGTGAGTTTCCTGACCTTCATTGTGTTTTAGTGCTCAAATTTGTTAATTAGCCAGACAAGATAAGATGTTCTGAAGATGACCACCAATGTTATGAAAAGTGCTCTGCACTTCTCTTTAAAATCCTGCTGCTGTTTTTTTCCTTTTACAGCAGCTTAAACTGCAGTGGTTGCTGCCAAGGTTACAAGTTAAATATAGTAGTTAATATAATTTAACTAAAATAGTTAAATATTTCCCATATTGCCATCCCATGATCCTTTGCTGCTAGCTTGGCTAAAAATCTGGATTACATGATCCAGTACATGATTCAAACATGATTTCTTTTAACCATGAAGATGATCTTTCCCCAACAGTAACCAGTATCCGAACTCTAACCAAAGATTAGAAATGTAATTTTGACCAACAACTTATTATTTGGTTGTTGGGGATGAGGATTTCATTTGGTGAGTGAGTTTTTTTTTTTTCTCTTTATCATCCTCTCCTCCCAGGACCTGATGCTGATTAAAACTCTGCACCACCATTCTCGTCTCAAGCTTCTGCTATCATTGATTTCGGTTGTTGTCTTTTACCCTCAGTCTCGAATATCTTGTTTCGTGAGCCCTTTCAGTTTCTAACGACGAGAGAAACTCAGGTATTACTGCTTAAACTAAACCACAGAGGAGAACGAAATACACAAAGACCCAAACAACACTAAAATATGCATGGACCCTGGAGCTGTGCACAAATACAGAATCTGTCTTCTTCACTTTCTTTCAGACAAAATGCACCAACACCGTTCTTCACAGAGTTATCAGCAAGCTACAAACCACAAAAAGATGTTTTAGATGTTAAGATTTCTTATTTCTAGTTCCCTTACAAAAATCACAGACAGACACAATGCTCTAAAACAAAATAAGAATGCAATAGTTCTGTTTATCCTGTTACCTCAAGATAATAGTTACAGATTACCTCATCATCTTCAGATAACAAAGTTGTTTTACCATGATAATGGTCAACATCTGAAGAAAGTAAATGGTAATTTTCTCATAATAAGGTAATTATCTTGGAAAATCAAATATCGTTATCCAATAAAAAACTATAGCTTCTGTTTTTCCGTGAGATCAAGATGTTTAACCCAATATCTTAAGAAATCTACTTTTCTCGAGATAATGAGATAATTAAAACCATAAGAAAAACACAGTTATTCCAAGATCACGAAATTATCTTGAGATAATAGAAAATGTTAATTTGCTACAACCCTGGATAATTAGCTCATTATTATCAGTATCTACACAACACATTCCCAAGTCCAAGATATCGTTAGTTAATTATAAAGTATTTTATGGCATTACAGGTAATATTAAAAAAACAGTTTCCAGGATGAGAACATCACTATTTGGGAGTCGGTCCTGCATCAAGGTTTAGTTTGAAGTTAGTGGCTCCACTTTGTATTTATTTCACCCAAGATAATATCATCATAACTTGACTCCTCCACAAATATTCTCTTCTAATGTCAGCTTTTTAGCGATAACCTCTGCTGTCTAAAAACACCATCCGCCACGACTCCTAGTCCCATTCATGGACTTTTTTTGAGCTGTGACATTATGTAGTAGGCAAAAAATTTCTGATTTTTTTGCTTTGACGACAGCTTTGCACACTCTTGGCATTCTCTCAAGCAGTTTCATTTGAAATTCACACAAAAAAGAACTACCCAAGAGGCTATTTTTTTATCTGTAGTCCAAGTGACTGAATCTATCTCTAGTGTTGTCATTGTAAACTGTGTATGTGCAGGGCTACAATGGAAAGATTGGCAGGAAAATTAATGGTGAGAGTTCAATTGAAAGTTCAATTGCAACCACAACGACATCAAATCTTTCTCAGACATTGAAATAAAACTTTAAAAATGAAAAATGTGTTTTCACAATACTTTAAAAGCTGTGTGTTTAATCAACCACTACGCCTTAATTCCACATCAGTTATAAAAGGCAGTGCCGTGGGAGAGAGGAAAACAGATATGCTGCAGTTCAAACTAGAACAGATTTAACGTTGCTGTTTCCTCCGACGAGCTTTGTGTTGAGATTGAATCACAAACAGCTGTACTAACTCGCATACAGTGCTGGATTTACCCAAATTAATCAGGAGAGGGAGGCTGGGTGGATGGTGGGGGGTGTCAGGGGAGCCAGCTGAGTTTTCCATTAATTCTGCCTCTAAAATCTATAATTAAACAGAGACTTTTTTTTTATATCTTTGGTTTTTATGCTTTTTTTTAATCTTCAATCACATTTTTATGCACCTAGGTCTACAGAGGAATCATGCTGTATGTGTTAAAAAAGAATTTTAATCAATCCAATGATCCAATTATTCATCCATCTCTTCATTTATCCATCCATCTCGACGCCCCCTCATCCAGCTCTGTTAATGGATGAAACAGTGTTTAGAGAAGCTGTATAGCTGAATTTTGTCAACTCGTTTGATGGGAAAATGCTGCCTGAACTGCAGTTATCTCTTCTTCCTCTTTCTACTCATCCTCTTCTTCTGTTTTCTTCTATCCCAGCTTCATTGCTGTCTGATCATCCTTCCTCGTCCTCCATTTCTTCACTGCTCTGTTTGTCTTTCTTTCCTCCTCCCTTTTCTTTCCCTGTTTTCCATCACCCTCTCACTTTCTTTCTTCTTGTCCATCTCATTTTTTCTCCTCTTCCCTTTTCTTTTTCTCCATCATCTCTTCGTCCCCTTTTCCGTTCTTTTCTCATCTTTTCTCATCCCTCTTCCTTCCTTTCTGTCCTTTTTCTCCTCTCATCTTTTTGTCTTTCTTCTTTCTCTTATCCTGTCCTCCATCCCTCATCTTATACCCTCCTTCCATTTTCCTTTCCTTTACTCTGGCCCTCATGTCTTCCTCCTCTCCCCTGCTCTTCTTGCCTCAAATTTTCTTTTCCTTCCTTCTCGCCTCTCCTTCATTTCTCTCCTTTCTTTCCTCTTTGTCTTGTCGCTTCCTCTCTTATTCCCATACCTCTGTTTTTCCTTACATCCTCCTTTCCTTTCTTTTCTTCCCTTTTTCTTCTTCCTATTTCTCGCCTGTGTCCTTTTTTGCCCCTCTTCCTCTTCTTGTCCTCCATTTTCCATTTCTTGCATCTCGTCCACCTTTTCTTCCCCCTTGTAATCTCTTCATTTCTTTGTCCTTTTTCTTGTCCTCCTCTTTTCTTCTCAATTCCTTTCCTTTCTCACCTCTTTATCACTTTCCCTTTCCTCTCTCTTTTCTTCCTTGTCCTTCCCTTTCCCCTATCCTTGTCCTCGTGTCCCCCCCTCCTCTCCTCTTCCTCCTCCCCTCCTATTAAATCCAACAGTGAGCAGCCACACTGACAGTTTTTTTTTTCCCAGACAGAAATCATCCCTGTCTTTACTGTCAGGCTGCTGAAAGAAGAGGCATTGTGTGTGTGGTGGTGTGTGAATGTGCAGACAAGCTGTGGTTTGTAGAGTGTGTGTTTGTGTTTGTGTTTTTGCGAATGGTAGCCATCTTTTTTTTCCCCATTTTCTCTCTCCAGCCTCTCTCATCTCTCTCTTTTTCACTCTACAGTATCACCATAAGAGCGCACACAAGCACAAATACACACACACACACACACACACACACACACACACACACACACCACTTAGCTTCCTATTGAATGACAAGCTCTAATGGCATGACATTACTCACTGCCATAATAACTCCTGCTGCTGCAAAACATTTGAAAACTAACAACCGCTTTCTTTCCTTCAACAACACCACTGCTGCACAATCAACCATTAACAATAATTATGTTAGCCTAATTCTGCATAAATTAATCTCCCAGAGTTGCAGTGTTTGCAAGCAGTGTTTTCATAATGATATAATTATAAAGCATCTGAACTGAGACAGACATCACAGGCATTCAATTTGGCAGCTGATGTAACACCACAGACACTTTTGATATACTGTACAAGAGACTCAATCAGGTTACTGCAGGGAAATCTGAAACCTTTAAGATGGCAGAGCTCACTGGCCAAAAACCTGCCACAGAAATATTACTTACAACATACAGTACAACAGAGGTAAACAGAAAACGCCTGGGACCTATTATCTCTTCAAAGTGACATTTTAATAATACAATAACCCCAGCTGTGACTATTAGGTCCCAGATGTGGACTGCTAACCCTTTGCTCCAAGAAATTATGTTTATCCAACTAATTTTACAACAGCAAATATGTATGAAGGAAACGTAATGCCTCCCAGATTATGCTTTCAACAACACAATGAGAACATATTTGCCAGATTGCGAAACACTTCCTCTTTTAGCTCACTGATTTGATTCTCTGGCTGTTGTAAATGTAGCTACACATACAGTTTGTCCGTTTTTCTACCATAAAAGATTTTAAATCATTTTGATGCTACATTGATATGTAATCAGGAGCTGTCACTCCCATTTAGCGCCCTCTACATCTGTTCTTGCTCTATGTAACTTTGTGCTCCAGGTACGATCACCCACAACAATTGTGTAACACTCTACAGCACTGAGTCACACACATGATTTTGGTGAAACTGGATCATATTTTCTGGTTTTCCCACTGATGTCATTTG
This sequence comes from Argyrosomus regius, assembly GCA_946959425.1. Lineage (NCBI taxonomy): Eukaryota > Metazoa > Chordata > Actinopteri > Sciaenidae > Argyrosomus > Argyrosomus regius. Next base: position 19,961,796 of record OX336890.1, read on the forward strand.
GCCTGTGCCCATCAACTCTCTGTGAGTTTATTTGTTTATTTATTTGTTTATTTATAGGATCCCCATTAGCTGATGTCATGACATTAGCTATTCTTCCTGGGGTCCAGTGCAAGTGAGTGTTGTAAAGTGGACAGTAAAGTAAACTATAGCTGCTGTTAGCAAATATTAGCTCAGTTTGTTAGCTGGGCTGCCTGGACTGTGAGCTCAAAACACAGAGGGCGTTTTAGAGTTTGTACTACAGCCGTTTTGGACCACCAGGAACAGGTGGTTTTAGATAAATGCTAACGGGGGGGATGGAGTCAGTGTTGTGCTCAGCAGCCTCTACGGACATAATGACAGAGAAAGACCGAAGAGGATGTTAACAGAGGAAGCTAAGAGACCACTGAAAAAGGGTAAACCTGTCTTGTGTGTCTTGTGTCTTTGGTGTATTATCGTTAAAGAGAAACCAGGAATTTTTAGATAAACATAACCCTGAACATTATGATACCCAACATAATCTTTGAAGAAAACCTGAGATGTACAAAATCTCTTTCATGCTGTGAGGAACACTTTAACACAAGAAATCTTCTAAACCAACAACAAACATTTTTTTACTTGGACAATATTCAGCCATTCATTTATTTCCCATTCATTTTCCACCATACAGATCGATTCAGATGAAAGAATCTTCAGTCTGTTTTTAGATAAGACACTCGCTGTCTAAGCAGAAGAACTAGAAACCCCCCGAAGGCACAAGATGTTGGAAAAACTGCAGTTAAATAAAATATGAAAGGCAAAAAAGAGGGAGATATGAGGTGACTCTTAGAAGGTAATGACAGATGCTCGGCGGCGATATTATGATGCATTTTCTTTATTTTAGTGTTTCCTTCAGCAGTGGAGGCTGTGGTGAATAAATGCAGTGGAAAACCTGCCAGCCCGCAGAGCAGAGCGCGTTGGCGTACTGTAGTAGCATGAAGCCTTTTCACACTGGTTGGCATTGATTCTTTGATACCTACAGTAATGGACTCTCAGTCCAGCAGCCTCCACATGAGCTGTTGTACTGCTCTGAAAACACACTTCTATGCCTCAAGTAGGGAACAATGTCAAAAAAACAACTAGTAGCGGTGCCGTTTACTCGACATGCACTTGTTCTTGTACTCCTGTTTTTGAGCTATTATCAAGTCGAATGGAAAAAAAAAAAAATTCTGGCTCTGATGATGCAGATGATTGACCACATATTTATTGTGGAACTAATCCATTTAGAACTGGTTACACTACATCTTATTAATCCTTTAATTCAGTTATCATTTCTGATATTTATGTCCATGTATTCATTACAAAATGTCTCACAATAGATTTCCTTCCTCTGTCTAAACATTTGTCTGCATCCTTTAAAAAAAACTCAGGAAACAGTTAGAGGACAGAGGACCACCAAGATCATTAGGGATCTTACTCTGGGGACCATGAACATCAACAGCAATTCTCCTAAGACTGTAGTCTGTTGTTGTTCAGATATATCAAGACAAATGTTGGATGGACCAAAGCCAATAACTCATCACAAATCCACTGAGCTGTTTAGCATTTATATAGTTAATATGACATAATCATTTGGCCACAATCCAGTGCCAGTGTTGTCAGTATATTCAAAGCTGTAAGCCTCTAATTTCACAGCATTAAAGTGGTGATAGTAGAAAATAGCAACACAGCAGTATCTGAGGCTCTCGTTCGCACTGGTCATCAAAGTCATGCTGGGTGTGACGATCCTGATGTGGGTGCTGTGAATGTTCCACAGAGAGCATTCAGGTTTGAATAGTGAATTAGCACCTGTGACAGACAACTGGCAGACAAATCTCTGCTTCATTATCTGGTGAGAAGACACAATAACAGTCTAGAGGTGTGTTCAAATAGAACACAATGCAAATTATAAAATGTGCTGAAATTGCATACAATATCAATGGAAAGGTGTCAGTAGGCATTAATATGTGCAAATTTGGCTAAAATTAGTTGCATGAGCTAAAAATGTTCCTGTACTTATTGTAGTAAATGTACAGAGATAACAGGGAAACGGAGAGAAACAACTGAAGAAGTTTCTGGTCGAGTTCTGAGATCATTACAAGCTGACATAACCATGTTTCTTTCCAAATGTGCAAATTTTTCACAGAATATGCAGAAAATCTGCTAAAGAAGATACACATTCATGCATATGCATTATCCTCTATCGAGTCGAGGATATCTACTATCCTCGACTGGTAATATTTCCTAAATTATTAAAGGTTGGTCCATCGAGATAAGCAGTAGGTGCCGATGCTCCAGTCAGGTGCAATTATGAAAATGGCTGTCAAACTCATTTTAAGTGACCTCAAGTGAGCTGGACCAATATAACCATTGCATTATAACCTATAAATAACAACAACTGCAAATGCCCCCAGATCTTTTAGTGTATAGAAGTCCAAGTACATCATGAAAACATTCACAATTAAGAACCACCCATGCACAATATTCAACATCTTTAAATACGACCACAATATGTATTTGTTGTTTTTTCAGAGAACTGTATACTTGTCAGGGTTGCAAAGCCTCTAAAGCAGCATTATACAAGCTACTCAGTTTAATTTCTTCCTGAAACCTGGCACCATGCAGTACTTCAACCAGAGAGTTGAAAATGTCATTTGCTGTTGTGGTGTCATTGGCACCAACTCAAGAAACTCTTGTCAAGCTGATGTTGGCAAAAATCACTTGTCATGGCACACAATTTCTACAGCCTACATCATGCATGTCTTCACAAACTCACCCTCAGAATATGGCTTTGATGCTGATAATATTTCGTTAGTAATAAAGCACAACTTGCACAAATTGAAAATGCGCATAAAAACAGGTGGATGGAAACCCAGTGCCTCCCTTTGTAGCAAGATATCGTTTGAATCAACAGGGTCAAACTAATAGTCCAGTGGTGAAATTCATCTGATTCATCTGAGGCAAAACAACTTTATTTGCTTTCTGTCTGAACACACCTTAATAGTAATATGAAATTAAGAATCCATATGTGTTTCTTTTACCTTAGAATGTGCCTTATATATCTGTCCACCACGTTGAACCACCATGTTTCTACAGTGGCCCAGAACTGATAAACTTAACTGGCTCTAGACACCTTTCGCATTTTTCGTGACTTTGACTGCCACCCTAAGTTTTAGGAGGGTGAGGTGAAGGGATATTTAGTTGGTTGCAATCTCATCAATAGTTGTGTTTTGCTGCACAGCTATGCCACGCTACAACGGTTTTTCACTGTGTCGAGCAATGCAAGGTGCAGGCCGTTGAATGTAAAGGGTTTCACAGTGCAGTGCTGTCGTTGCTGTGTTGTGTCTGAAGCAGCATTATCCTTTAACATCACCACGTCTTTTGGGTGAAACATGAATTTGTTCAGGACTAGAAGAATTAAAACATTTTTCCCAAGAAGGTAAAAAAAATATTCTTCAGGGATGGAAAATGTTGAATAAAAAATGAGCATGACCCTGAGCACATCCTACTTGCCCACTTGTGAGTTGGATTGTAAAAAGATGCATCTCACTGGAGTGTATAATCTCATGTTGCACCTGGAGAGCTGAATAAATACCCATCATAAAATGCTGGATAACAACAGTGTTATTTCTAGTCCTGAATTCAAAGCAGGTTTCTCCCAAAAGTCCATGAGAAGCAGCACCTTTTAAGACACGTTTTCACCAATAACTGAGCTGAAATGTTCAGCTCTCTCTGCAAAGGGAAAGCTAATTAATGTAATGTGTAAGTCTTGGGTAAAATTGGCAGATAATTGATAATAAAAAACAATCCTTAAGATGCAGTCCTAATTTACATTGTGCAAAAAACATACAAATATCCACCAAATGTTGAAGCTGTAAATGATTAATGAGATTAATGAGTATGAAAGCTGGTCAGACACCAAAACACGAAGTCTGGAGAACAATTATTTTGTCCTCTGTGTTGGCCCAGTATCCCTCATATTCACTCTTTTATAATCGACAAACTCTGCAAGTCTACGGATCTTTTTAGCCTACTTTAGCTGCATTGTTTTGGTTTTGGTTCAGTCCCAGTGTTTTCATTAAACAAAACATGATAAACTCACTGTACACTATGCCCAGCAACAAACACCAGACAAACAGTTAGAAGCCAGATTATTTTCTCAGGAGTTAGAGACCTAATATCTCTAGGCAACGGACCAAGAATTTGGGGCTGGAAGACCAAAGACCAAAACGACACAAATACAACTCCAAATTAACGATAATGTTGAATGTATAAATAGGCAGATGTTTTGCCATATCAACTTTAAGGTGATAATATTATGTTATGTTTTTGCAGCTTGTTCCACCACCATTAATTTGCCAAAAAATTCATTGATACTTCTACTAATGCTAACCATACCTTAACCATACTTTGTTTTCCACAACCTTAGACACTAGAGGAAAGAATTAATTCAGAATTGTTGGGACGGGACAATAAATAAATAATCAGTATTCTACCTGAAATGCATGCTTGGAGTTTGTCATCTGATTGGATGATGTCACATTGTGTTATGGCAAAGTTCGAGCTGGATATCCCTGCATTTGTTTTGTTTTTTTCGTCTAAGGCTCTGCACTGAGACACGTGCTGTTCTAATGCAGTGGTCTCATTGTAAAGCATGAGGCAGCTACATTTTTTCATTCAGTGGTGTCAGATGCAGCTTTAGTCAAATTTGACTGCTCTGGATGTTGAGATCCGTCATTGTTTTACACTGAAAGGTAGACCTTTTTAAATCAATGCTCACTTCTGGTAGGAGTGTAATTATGAGTCACAGTTTAACAGCTGTAAATGATTTAAAGTCTTTGCACATGTCAGATCTGACGTCTGAGCACATGTGAGTCAGATCCAGTTTGTCCCGGTTTAGACACATCAAGAGTTAGGAGTCAGACATATTGCGCCTTCAGAAAATTTGTTCAGCGTTTTTGGAAAGACGTCTGCCTGGCTGGTCGTTAGATAACTGTCGCATCACACTGTCTGACTGAGCTCCGCTCCAGCCAATATACTTTGAAAATGAAAGCATTAACAACATCAAAGTACTGATTATCAGCCTCTGGTGCAGACTGGACACATGTGACGTGGGTTTGAATCCTTCTAAGGACCAGTGACCTTTTTCTGATGATGACATGCTAAGTAAGCAGTCCAGTCTAAGAGCCAGAAGGTAAACAACTGCTAAAAAACATAAAAATTATGATTACATTTTATTTTTCTGCCTCATTCCATTCAAATTTGTTTAATGCTTCTTAGATGTATATAATGAATTCAGTGGATAAAGAGCTGATTATAATTCACAACATCTCTGCGTTTGTCACACTGTAATAATCCATGTTGAATTGAGGCATCATTAACACATTTTTTCCCTTTTTAGCACCATTAACACATTGTAAGTGTAATGTGGTGAACGGGAACAAGGTGCATTAAACCTCCGCTGCTGCTCTACCATCCATGTTGAAAGTATAATCTGAGGCTCCATTTGAAGGTCAAATTGAAACAACAACAAAAAAACACTGAAATAATAATTTTGTATTTGCTGCATAAAGACTTAAAGCGAGTGTGGGACTTTTACATATACGAACGTCTGTTACATTCAAACTCTTGCCAAAGGAGTTCACAAAATGTTGATTAAGCCGATAAGAGTCTCTCTGTATTTTGCAGTATGCCAGAGTTTTTAAATGTGGTGTCCCAAATCAGGTGATACATTTTGAATCACCCAGCAATAATTGGTTTGCTAGAACAAAAGGGTGGAGCAACCACAGCAACGGAGCAACACGGACTATGGCGGAGACATTCGTCATAGTACGTGTCGACAGTGTTTGTGTAATTACTTGTGCAATAAGTTATGTACTGCAGATTTAATCACTGTTTCAGCGTATTATTTGTATTTTTCCTTAACATTAATGTGTTTATATTAGTTTATAAATGTAATATTTTTACTAAGAAAACATGCAGTGATTATAAGTGTTTTTCTCAGCTGTGAAATTGGGAGACGTTTTGGCCTGTTGGCTCTAAATCCTCAAAATATTTAGTGAAAAAACTGTTACATCACTTCGCTTTGCTCCAGGCTGCTCACTAACATGACTGTAAGCGCACTGATGCAAACACAAAAATAAAATAATTTTAATAACCTGATATATGTATTGTCTTGTAATATATTACAAATGTACAGATAATGAAGCCACGGTGCAGTAAAATTATAACATATAACATTACATACAGTATATAAATACATTGAACACATAATGAGTTTATTAAGCAGCGTGATTCCATCACGAACAGGACAGGTTTCATTTCGTACAGTATTTCCATATAATGCGGCAGCTAGTACAGATGGGGCTAATGTTAACAACTTTATGTACTATAATGTTAGAAATAACATTGATTATGAATAAAAAATAATATCTGTTTCTGTTTTGATAAACATTTGGTTTAATAAACTATAGAACTTAGAAGACAAGATGTCAAAGCACGCTCATTTTCACAATTTTGAACTCACCCATCTGGCTAAGACTAACTTACTGAATATTTCTGACCTGACTTCAAACTTGAAAGATGTAAGTTTTGCCATGTGTTATGTTGTTTTAGGGCTCATTTTATCGTTTAGCCTGTTGAACTTAGTTGCTACTGTATGTAAATGTAGTTGATAGACATGCCCTGAAGGTAAAAATGGTTGAAAATGGTATTCATTTGCTTGGCAACATTGTAACTTTAATTAGCAGCTAGCAGGTAGAGTGCACTGAAGCTGATTAGTTAATCTTGAGATAACATGCAGATTTATTTTATTGACCAATTGATTGGTTAAAGAGTTGGGACAATTTCATTCAATTTCAGTTGGTTGGTTGACTACAACCGTGTAGCTGTCAGTCACATTTTGATTATTGTAATATCTACCAGTTTTGCCAGTGAAAATATAATAATTGTCGAATAGTAGATTTAAGAATCTGTGTGATGAATCTTATTTAGCTGCAACTATAATGCAGCTATAGCGCTTTATAATTCAGAAGCCTTTCCCTTCAGCGGTACGTGTTTTCCTGCATGCACCTCTGCTGATCACCTCTCCATCCTGATGCACACTCACTCGGGATTCAGCTGTTTATATGCAACATCACACCCCGATCACCCCGAACTCTCCCTAAATAAACATCGCCATTGGAAACCGAGCATTTGCAAACCTGTTAAAAAACCCACCAGGTAAACAGGACGATGGTTTCACAACATCTCAACGCCGCTGTTACAGGGAATGATGTTTCCATACAAGAAAATAAAACCACTCAAGAGTCCTGAGGAACAACCGGATATTGACAGGCATGTTAACACTCCTGAGGGATTATCAGAATTCAAGATAAACCAATAAAATCCAACAGGAGCAGAGTGTGTTTGTTGTCTCAGCTTCATCCAGCCTGCAGGGATCCAGACTGACAGACAGAAAGTGAGAGCAGAGCAGCCGCTGTCATTCACAGACAAACTCAAGTGCATCTTATTGTCATGCAGATGACAGTCTGATCTTCAGCAACCGCAGAACTGTTTTTATTTCTGTCAACAAGGCTGGATCAGATTTTAAATGGTCGCTTGATTCATTTAGCTGTAATTTAAGGTTTTGTTTTGTTTTTTAATTATGTCTCCAGAGATGGCAATGTTGATCAGTCAGTCCAACACTTTGGTCCAGGCTGAAATATGTACTACTGGTTGGATTGCCATGAGACATTCATGGTTTGCAGAGGATGAATCCTAAAGACTAGTGATCTTCTTTATGAGGTCAGAATCTTAATATTTCCAATACTTAGGTTTATGCATACCTGCAAAACATGACGTTTTCATCAGCTGTGCTTTGTGTTTAGTGCTAATTAGTTGTGAATATTAACATGCTAACATGCTAAACTAAGATGCTAAAGATGGTCAATATTATAGCAGCTAATAACCAGCTCAAACCACTGCTGTGCCTGAGTACAGCCACACCGTACTGCAGGAGTATAGAGAAAGCAGCATGTCAGAGAGCAGCAGAAGCTTCACACAATTTCCATAATTATTCAAGTAAAATTGAAGAAATTGACTTAAAGGTGCAGTGTGCCAGATTTTTTCTATTTACAGAATATTTTAGAAATGGAATATAATGTGCAATAACTGTTTTTATTAGTGTATTATAGGGGTGTCGTGCCACCATGTTGAATTGCCATGTTTCTACAGAACAAACAAAATGCTCGCCCTAGATAAGGTCTTTCATGTTTTTTGCAACCACACTTCTCTTTCAAGCTAGGAAGGAGAGGGTGAAACAAGCGGGTTGCAATCAGCAACTACATTGCTAGATGCTTCCAAATCCAACACACTGGACCTTTAAAGCATTATAATACACTTATGCATGTATAGCACAAGTGAAATGTGAGCCGTTACACAGCCTGTGCAGACAGCTGTATTGATTAAAATGGGAGCATATCTGTGCGAGACAGACAGACTGAAAAACGCAGATGAAACGCCTCCTGTGTAAAGACACTGTGAGGTATCAGTGAAATATATTTAATATACAGCTCTGTTTAGTAACCTTGTTTAATCAGAATGCCTTTCTATATAAGGCCTATATATCCAGGCTTTATACAAGTATTCTATGTACTCAGTGCTTCCACAGTTGATCCTGTCAGCTGGGTTGTAATATAATCCAATGATGATACAGTTTAAATTAAATGCATCATAAAATCTCATATTCCGTTTTTTATTTCAGTTGATTTAGATCGTCCAATAGCTTTAAAACTGTAAAATGGTAACAGCAAATGGACACATCCAACCTCACGCCGGGGTGCGAAATGAGCAGTGATGTTTACGGTGTTTTGAATCGTGAATGTTTCAATCGACAGCGACTCCGTTTTGTGGTGCAAGCAGGAGGGAAGATGAGTGCAGACTGGAACGTCTCAGAGCAGGTGGAGTCTGGCTTGGATTTAATAAATAAAAAGAAATGTGGTGTTTCAGCCGTCACACTTCTTGCTGTTTTAAAACCAGAAGCAAAGACCATAATGACCGTGTGACATGATGACAGTGTAGCAAGTGGCGTGTTCAACCAATCAGTTGTAGGAAGGATTCATTTGATAACTGGGTGAAGGGGAGAACTGTCAATCATTGATCATCCAGTTGATTCAAAAAGGCTCCTTTCCAAAGCAAATATCATTTACGTCTTTCCTGTTTGCAACAAACCTTAGCAGACATTTTAATCAGTTAGATATTATGAATGTAATTAGTTTAACCTGAGCTGTTCCTGCAGACATTTCCATGACATCAGAAGGGTTTTTATGCAAGTAAAACCAGTGTTTTGGCCCACATTTATTTTACAGGATTGGGTGTTTCATTTTTTTCAATACCCAAAAAAAGGCAATTAAAATTGAGACAGAGTTTCTTCTTTCTTGTTGCTTGTTCTTCCCATAATCTGAATTATGTCTGTACTGATACCCACACTATATTTTGCTTTAAGGAACATTAACACACACACAAAACAATGAATTAAACTTACAGTAAATGCAGCAGCATGTGATATTATATCAACACAACCAGCTGTACAAGATCTCATCCTAAATAAAACACATTCTCAAATGATCAAAGTTACAAATTAAATCAAGAAATATCTTAACAAAGAATATGCTAACAAGTCTTAGTCTTGTTTTCTCCTTTTTATTACTAATTCTGTTCGATTCTAACTATCAATACTTTTGTACTTTAAGTTTTTTTTACAGGCACATTTCTGTCCAACAAGTTGAGTTTAAACGGCTAAAATGAGTGGTTAATATAAAGATGGTGGGCACGGTTAAGAGACACCAGTACTGACTGTCAGGATGCAAAGAGTGGTCTCAAAGGTTAAAGTCAAACAGTTATTTCTCACATGACCACAAATTCTTGCCAGTAAAATTTAAGAAGTGGGCTTTTTTATTTTTCATGTTTGGACAAACTGACAGTTGTATTTTTCAGGTGATGACAGTCTCTCCCATTTGAGATATTATACTTATGTATTCTAATGTCCAATAAAGTCTAAAGGGGGAGGGTGTTAGCAAAGCATGACATCCATCATGAACAACTCCTCTCACCCCCTGCATGAGACTGTGGTGGCCTTAAACAGCTCCTTCATTAATAGACTGCTACTTCCACCATGTAAGAAGAAGCACTACCACAGGTCCTTCATTCCAACAGCTGTCAGACTCTTTAACACCAGCATGACTTCATCACTTTTTCTGTATATTTCTTGTTTATGAGTTTATGAGTAATCAGTAATGTGGGATCATTACAATCTTATATTATCATCAATATTATTGGTTGCATCTCAGCTTTTAATTTCACAGAAGATTGTGAGAAGTGTTTATATGAAAAGTGGACAGATGTTTCTGTTTTTTCAATTGAATAAATTTATAGCTATCTTACTTTTATTTTTTTTATTTAAATAAGTCAAACTCAAATGCATTTGTGGTTAATATCCATCTAAAATTTGCAAGATACAATTAAAAAAAAGGAAACATCTGTTCAAGCATAAGAAATCTCTTTGAAATTGTATTTAAAAGACAGAGACATCCACAGCTGAACATCACACTGTCCATATGAGGTTTTGGAAAGCCGAAATAGATTATTATTGATCATATCTCCAGTTAAACATTGTTTGTGCCAACATTCACGAAGCTATCTTTAAGTCTTTACATACTAATTAATACTAATACTAATTAATCTCAGTTATTAGTGTTTGTGGTGTAAAAGCTCCTGGAGCTCCACTACAACCATCCCAGGACTCTAAAAGACTTCAGTGGAGGCCAGATTACTGTTGACAGGGAATGAATTACAGTCACCACAGAGCTCAGGGTGAGTATGTGTGTGTGAGTGTGTGTATCACCGCCGAATGGGAATCCTTCAGATCAACAAATAAACAAAGCAGCCGGGGCAGGCCAGCGTTCCTCCTGTCAGCAGCATCTGCCAGCAGCAGGGAGGACGCTTCGGTTTTTCCTGCCTCGTCTAATCCTGCATCAGTAAAAAAAAAAACAACAACCCCAAAACTCCTTCTAGACATCCTCCATCTGTTTCTTTCTTTCCTGTGTCTGTCAGACTCTTTCAGCTTGTGTCCTCTGCTGTCGTGTCCAATTCCTCCCTCTCTATCAAACGTCTCTTTTCCCCCACTTCACCTCTCCACCCATCCCTCCATCTTTGTCTCTCCTGCAGATGACTTATTTAAACCCAAAAATGATTTCACAAGTGGCAGCATCCCTGCTGTCCCCTTAAATGACTAGAAAATGGACCCCAGAGTGGCTTGTCAAACCTCAGCGGTCCAACCTGTCAACCTGCAGTATTTATGTCTTATTTAACAAGATTTTGACCCACGCTGATTACACACTTAAACACCTGATTCATTTGGACGTCGTGGGTATTTTCTCAAATGAAATGAGCAAACAAAGCCTGTGCAGATGCAACAAAAAAAAGCAGCATTCGCAGAAGAGGTTCATTCTTATTGCCTCACCTTTTGTTGAGCTGATGCTGCACATGTAAATAGTTTCTTTTCTGATCTCCAGTAAAAACAAGGAGGACTGGATTAAATGGTTCCGAAAGGAGGTGGAAGAGGAGGATGGAGATGGAGGACACACTGCTGCTACTGCTGCCTCCCTCCTCCTCTTCTTCCTCCTCCTCCTCCTCCTCCTCCTCCTCTCTTCATCTTCCCTCCAAAAGAAAAAAGACACACACACACACACACACACACCCACACACACACACACACAAAACCCTCATCTCTGTACATCAGCATGGTAAATATCAGCAGACAGACAGTGAGACTGGGAACAATGACACCAGCTGGGCAACAACAATAGGAAATAAATATCATGTGGCAGGCAGGCGGTCATCCCTCCATCCAGCCATCCATTTAAACATTCCTGCTGTGTGTCTGCTGCTGTACAGGCTTCTTTGTGGCCTTAACACCTGCATCTGGCTGACTGTGTGTGCTCTGAATATCAAAAATATTTCTTTTCTCTGCTGTTTCTGTTTAATGTTTTCAATAAAAGACAGAAACTATTGAATAGGGAGATGAGGTGGTTGCAGTTATGAAGCGATAGTGTGCTGTGTTTATGTTGATGTGTTTTATTATTGGCCTCCAGACAATAAAAAACTGCCTACCTTCTCGGCTCCTCTGTGTTTCTTGGCCGCCGGTGTGTCGTCATGCTGCCGCCTGACAACAATAGCCCCGCCGCTGCTTTTAACTCCACAATCCAGCGCGGTTTTATTGGCAGCGCCGCCGCCGTTACTCCCGCAATTATTGTTATTGTTTACGTTGTTATTGTTGCAGTTATCTCCCATGATCCTGGAGTCCGGCGCGGCGCAGTGGCAGTGTCCGGGGCCGTCGCGGCACAGATGATGCTCGGTAAGGGCGGACGACGGGAGGAAGACGGAGGGAGGAGGAGACGAGCCATCGCCGGGTTTCTCCTTCCTCGTCCGGACTGGAGGTGCAGGAGGAACGGCAGCGTCCCTGTCCCTCTCCCTGTCTCTCTCCCTCTTCCAGCCCCGGATCACGTTCTTCCCCTTCCTCTCCTCCTTGCCTTTGGCGCAACTCGCAGGAGAGGCCGTGCTCACTTCAGAGACCCCGCTGTTGTTATTGTTTCCGCCGCCGCTGCAGCCGTCCGCGTCTCTGCTGACCGCTGAAATCATCTCCAGACCGTCTCCACCGACGCTGCGTCCTTGAGCCTCCCGACGCTGATGCTGCTGCTGCTGCTGCTGCTGCTGCTTACCGACCCCGATGCACAACTCGCCGCCGCCGCGCACCGCGACGGCAGCCTCTGAATGGTCCTCCGGTTCCTCTCGTCCCTCCCGGCCGGCTCGGCTGCGTTTAAGCGCGGATCTCCTCGGCTCCGACCCGCCGCTGCCGCCGCCGCCGCCACTGCCGACAGGTCCCCGGGTCTGGAGCGAGGGCAGGGCCGCGTGTCTGTCGGCTAAGCCAGCGGCGTTGGAGGAGGAGGAGGAGGAGGTGATGGAGATGGAGGAGGCGGTGGAGGAGGAGGAAGAGGTGGAGGAGGAGACGGTGTGGTTAGGTGACAGCTCCCTGCAGTCCGTCAGCAGCCCTCCATTCTCCCCAGCTCTCAGGAAACGGTTCATCTCCTCCTTTCCTTGTGTCCTTTGTCGATCTTCACAATAATCAGCATTCAAGTCATTGTCAGCCGCAGTGTAGCAGAGAGCACCGAGCTATAGGTGGACACATGCAGGTCTGTTATAGGCTGCTGGATCAGGCCTGGTCCATCACAAACTACAACACAGGCTGAATGACAGCTGCGAATTTCTGTCAGAGACAGAGGTGCTCAGTAGGTAGGGTAATATGGCCAAGGTCTCATTTGTAATAAAAATAAATAAGTATAACCAATAAAGTTTTAATTAAAAAAAAATACACATGAAACACTAAAGATAAAGTAAAAAGTCACAACATATCAGACACATTGCTTTTCAAATAAGACAATATAATAAAATAAGATGTGTGTCTTCTTGTTTATCTTCTGAAATATCTTAGTGCATGCACTGTTTTATTTCTCTCCCATCGTAAATATATATATAATGACAAATATTATAGAAGCAACAAATTTGATTTTGAAAATCAGATTCCTTTCAGAAGATGACACTGGTTGGCCAGAGGGGGTGCTGCAGCATTTCCTGTATTGTTTAAACATCAACTCAGGTGAATGTCCACGAAATTTACTGACCTGAAGTAGGGCATCAGCTGCTCCTTTCTCGATCCTACAAATTGCAGTGATTGGTCACAGGGGGCGCTATGCTATGTTAATATAATATATTACAACACCATATAGTGAGGATATTTTTTAATAGATATAGTGATGGGCAGCTACATAGCAGCGCCCTAGGAGCTGTTAGGGGTTCAGTACCTTGCTCAAGGGCACCTCAGCAGTGCCCTGGAGGTGAATTGGCACCTCAAGTTCCAGTCCACCCTCCATACTTTTGGTCACACTCTGATCCAAGCCAAATCCCTACAGACTGAGCCCCTTCCAGTTGTCTCCAATGGCAATATCACAGTATAACAATAATAATACATAATCCATTGTGGTCAGTAGTATTCTTAATGGTATTTCTGGTTAAACTATATTATTCTGGACATTATTCCATGCAACACCTTTGATACAGGACATGATGCACATGTTAATAAAAGGCTTTGCTTACTGTTGAGAGTGAAGTGTGCAGTCACCCATGTGCATATTGCGCTTATTTTTATGTTCATTGTCAAAATGTCAATGTCAATATCAAAGTGCTAAGTTCTCCAAAGCAGGTGCGAGATACTAATTACAGTCAGTTACATGATAAACATGTTTTATTTACATTTTACACATAAGAATCTATGGGCATTTGACAGAACTAAATGAAACTGCAATATTTATTTCTAAAGATATATAAACAGTGAAAAAGAAGAATTCAATTCAGTTTTATTATCGCACCAAATCATAACAAAAGTTCCTTCCATACAGAGCAAGTTATTAACAGAGACTCAACAATTCCCACCATGAGCAAGCACTTGGCAACAGTGGCAAGGAAAAACAGGCAGGAATAAAATGACATGAACAAAATGTGTGTCAATCTAGGTTGTCTTTTTAACTTACTGCTGTTGCGGTGATGAAGAAGTAGTGAAAGAGGTCCTGTCTCTCTCTCTCTCTCTCTCTGGTTCAGTGGTTACAATAAAGAAATTGTGTTTTGCAAACCTGAGCAGTCAACAAAGACAACAGTTCATTCACTTCTCACTTCAAGGGACAAGTGGAATAAATAGACACATAGGTACATGACAAATTTAGAATAGCACAATATATACCTAAGGAGCCCAAAGAATGGATTAAGACATCTAATGAATGAATATGAAACTTTAATAATTCTTGGAAAATTGGGTAAATAATAATACAAAAAAACATTAGACTGCACATAGCAATTTTTTTCTTAGATGTGTGTGTGTGTGTGTGTGTGTTCAGTGTTACTGCAGCTGTCGAGGAAAACAGTCAGCCCACTCTCTTTGTGAAGAAATCTGTCTAGTAAGAATTAGATGCAGAAATGTATTTGAAGTTTGAGGTTATGAGTTCTAGAGAAGCTCTTGACAGGATGGAAATTATGTACAATATGGGTTTGTGAAGCGACTCATATATCAATATTTTTAGTCTCAGAGCCAGTGTTTTGTGCCAATATCCAACCTTTTTTGGCTTGGACCTCATTTATTCTGCCTCCCAAAGGACACACAGCTCTGTCATCTGCTCTCATTAGAATGTATTCCTTGCTACTCTAAGAGAAGTACATTTTGAGTCCAAATTGTTTCTTTGTCAGGTACAGACAGGTCAAACTGACTTAAAAAGGATCATCATACTTAAAGGGAATCATCCATCTATGATCTGGATCTACCTCTCTGGTGGATACACAGAGATCTGTAACCATCCCAAAATTTTTGAGGACTCCATTCAATTTTTAAGAAATGTTTTGCAGCCAAAGTACAAACACAGTTTGTCTATATAGACCAGTGTCACTGATAAGATATTGTGGGCAGGAGGAGGAAGTGGGTTCAGTAAAATGTCTACAGTATATGACTGTTGCACACTGTACTGCCGACAAATCAAACAAACAGAGCCTGAACTGTACAGCCAGTCAAACACAGTGTGGAGGTGTGTCCACAACATGTCCTTCAGTATATATTGAGGGAAAGAAGTGAAGTACAGACAAACACGCATGAAATAATCCAAACCAATGTAACATGGACTGTTGAACTGACTGGAAAACACAGCAGGGCTGAAGGTGGGTTTATTCAAATCCCAGTGTACCACATGGCACAGTACATTAGGTCGACAAAAGTACACAATTTAGCTCAGACAGCGGTGTCAAAGTGTCTCCCAAAGTGAGTCCATCACTGCAATGGAGAATTACAGCACAGACAGCTTGTTTCAATTTAAAAGGAAGAACACAATGTCCAAACCTTCCTGTGCTCCGTACAACACAACTGGACATCGTCATCACTGTCATCATCATCATCATCACTGGTAAGAAAATCTTTGGTTCACAGAAGAAACACTGAAAGTCTCCAGCATTGATATTAAGTGTTCTGTACAATACTTTCCAGAAACTGAAGTGTTTCTGTAGGTGGAGCCTCTGTTTGCTTTAGTTAAGTCCATGCCAAATATCTGCTGCTGCTTCTTCTTATGTTTACTTTATGTGTTTTTTTTCCTGGAAATGAATGAATTAAATGGAGGTGGAGGTAAAGTAATTTCATTTGTTTAAACCAGATTTGATTAAAACATTCGCAATATGATGAAAACACAAACGTGTTTCATCATTTTCCCCATCTCACATTCATCATTTATCAGTCACAACACAAAGGAAAGTTGCCTCAAAGGCAAAAAATGGAGTAAAATATCTGATATCTATAATAGTCAGCTGAACTGTGTGTCTATCATTCATCATTCAGAACACCTAACTTTATCGTTCACAGCAAGCAGTTTTTGTTACATCCAGCAAAAATGTCAATCAAAGATCATGCCCACCTAGTTTAGATGAAACAACGGCCACTAGCAAATAGTTAAGTGTCAGACAGCGGTGCATTTTTAATGGCAGATGTCATGCATATTCACTTTTTTGGAGTCTGTGAATGGCCTTTTCTTCTTTGCAAAGATCCAGGACGTGCTGTCGCTCTCTCTTAGTCCATGCATGATCACTCCAGGCTAATATCGTTTTGATTGTAAGATGATGAACTCAAATCAATCTTAAAATTGGTTTGGGTCAGGGTTAAACTATTAACAGTATAAATATGGATGTTGTATCCGTGACATCACTCATACGTTTCTGATGAGCCGTATGTGAAGCTCTGGCAGTTCTGCCTCTGCTGCCTCCCGCCTAATCTATAAATGGGCAACAATGTGGAAGTACAGTTCAGCTCAGTACAGCTGTCATGAATGAGGAAATTCGAGACCAAACAGTTTTTTGTACTATGTTGTAAACATGTTTATTTCTGCTGTGAAGTTGGGTATTTTAATATGGGGGCTTATGGAGACTGACTCATTCTGTAGCCAGCTTCAAATGATTGGCCATTGGAGGAACGGCAGCTTTTGGCATCATTGGCTTCTCGTTCGGCTACATATGTTGCCACTTGGGTTTAATTGACAGTTTTCATTGTCAATTTTATGTTTCAGCGTCAACAGAGACATATTTTCAGCGTAGCACTTCTTTATATGTGACTGTCAATAGCTTCTAGGCCTGGTCAGAACTCACATGACCAAATGTTGATTTGTGTAAGATATGAGTGTGCGACATCTGTACACATCCTGCCTGACTGGTACTGCACATGTGCAACTCTCAGCAGAGATGCAAGAGGACTCACTCATTCGCTACTTCCATATGTAGTTTTGTCATGTATCAGATTTCTGGGACATTCAGAGGTTGCCTCTGGGCCGGATGTGGCTCAACTGAATAAGTTGGTTTTCGAGTAAGTCACCCTCAAAACCCAGTTTTCTGTTTGTTCATGCTGCCTATTCTGCTGCCAATAAATCAATCATTTATAAGTGTCAACCAACAGTCTTCAAGCATCCATGAAACACTTGAACACTTGATTCATTAAACACTAAATTCATTAAAAGCCACATCTATAATGTTTTATGACATTATGTTTATGTCATGAAGAATTATGAATGCCCCCACACTATAGATGTGGTCTTCGAAGAAAGTGTTACCACCCAGCTTACATCCACATAAACACACACACAAACACACACACAAGCACATTCCTCGCTGTGATCTGGACAGGATGGATTTGCAGTATTGTCTGAAATGAAAGGTATGCTCCATATATTTAATATTGCATTTTCCATTTCCAATGGACAAATGTTTTTAGCAGCAAAGCATGAGCTGCAGTTCATACAGTTTGTGTTTGTGTTTCAAAGGGCATCTGGACTGTTTACACACCACAACATGTACGAGACTCAGTCAGTAGGAATCATTATTGCCTCACTGTAAGCTACTACACCTTGATCCAAGAAGCTAAACTTTGTCTCCAGAGCAGGTGGAATTAAATTGTCCAGCAATGGCTGTTGTAGCATTTGGTAGTATTTATTATATTTCCAAGAAGCAATACAATAATGAGGGGTGTTAAGTACTACAACAATAGATTTATTAGGATTTCCTTTGGAGTAAGTAAAAATGAGAGTGAAAAGAACACAGACAAATAAAAATGAGAGCTTATATCTAATATATGCAGAATGACAATAAATGATTAATCATTATAAAGTATATGACAGATCACTATAAACTATAAATCTTAAATTGTGTGAGAAAATGAGAAAAACAGAAAAAAAAGATGAATCAGCAAAGTTGAAAGAAGAACAAAATGAAAAAAAGATTTGGCAAACAACTCGACACTGTTTGTATTTCAAAGTGCAACAAGTGTACACATTTGTGTGTGTGTGTGTGTGTGTGTGTGTGTGTACAACACACTACAGGACGTCTGGAGGTCAATAACACTGATACAGTTTTGTCTGTCCCTATTCTTTAAATGACTGTTTGACGGTACGTTTTGTTCAACAGTGGAATGAAAATACCCTTAAAAACCACATACTGTTATTACTATTACAATCTTTTTAAAGATACAAACTATTTAGATGAGCTTTACAGGTGTTGGTAGGTGTATTTGTTTTTTAACTTTGGACAGGGAGCCAGTCCAACGGTCCAAAGTGCCTCCAGTCTCTATGCTAAGCTAGGCTAACCGCTCTTTGACCTAAAACACAGCTATGAGATTGATAGATTGATGATAGAAATTTATCATTTCACTCTCAGAAAGAAAGTTATTTAGCGTATTTCCCAAAATGTTGAAATGTTCCTTTAGAGCCTGTACTTATAGGCCAGGAAGTGCCAGTATCAATGGAGGTCCTCACAAGTATAGAAGTGTAATCATGTACTTGTGTATTATATATGTATATTATATAATTGAAGCGTAATTATGTGTTTATGCATAAGTACATGTGTGTACATCAGTGGTAATTATTTAGTGTGTTATTAAGTTTATTTGTGTTTCTGTATATTTGTATTTATTTTCACGTTTATATGTCTATCAAACGTGTGTATACACACATATATACAATATAAGTGTGTGTGTGTGTGTGTGTGTGTGTGTGTGAGAAACATGCAATGAAAGAGTGACAGTTAGAGCACGAGAGATTGACATATAAACACTGAGAGATACACTTCATAATATGTTTGTTGACTGTCTCAGTGACACGGCTGATATCAGTCAGCTCAGGTTTCAAACCACGCACACACACACACACACACACACACACACACACACACACACACACAAATACACAAAGAACCAGGTTAATAGCTGGATCATATATCTTCATTCAGGCTGAATTTACACAGGAACTAAACATCATCTGCACACAGTTAAGCAGTCATTCGCAGTCTTTCCAGTATTTTTGTTTCATTTGGCCTCTTTGCTTCAGGGTGAATGATGTCACCATACATTTTCTCTCTTAAGATCATTTTCATTTTATGTTAATGGTCAGTAGTTGTATGTTATAAACACCATGAGGATAAAGTATGATGAAGCTTTTACAGAAAGTATACAGTAAGTGATCAGAAGCTGAGGTAACATAGTAAAGTAGCAAGTTTAGATTACCACGCAGGTGCCACAAAACCAATCACAATTTGATTAGCAATATTTTTAGAGTATAACATCAACTATCAGCAATAATAAAATGGTGTGGTTCTTGAAATGACCAACAGTCAAGAACTGGTTCCACAGTATTATTCAAAAGCTGTTAGCCAGGCAAACTTTTCAAGGGAGTCTGGTGACACAAGCATGAGACACATTATATTCTCTACTCTCTACACAAACTCACAATTTCCTTGTTAGGTAAGCTCACTGATCTGTTACTATAGAGGACTGCAGTCAGTGGAAAGAGACACAACCAGTGTTTTCTCTACCATACTGACCTCCTGTCCTGCATTACTGCAAATAGTAAAAATTAAAAGACAATACAATTTTATATCAACAAAGGTAAACTGATCAGATTTCATCCTGTTTGTGCAGACTGTTTCCTGTTTTTGAAAACAAAAGGAGAAGTTTTGTTCCCATGTAAACTGAGAGAAACAGACGCATGGGAAAACACCGTGTTCCCTCCGACACCAAATATCTGAACTTTTTCTGCCTGCCAAGATTTTATGTGAAAAGAACAGAACAAGACAAGATGTTAAAGTATTCAGCAATGTAGAAGAGAGCAAAAATAAAACTACTCTTCAAAGAAGCTGGGTACAATGTCACTGATCAAAGGTTTGAATGCTCTCTCTCACACACACAAACATACACACACATACACACACCACCCTGCCCTGCCATCTGATTGGCTGTGACACGTGAGACCAGGAGGCCCAGCAGACACTCCCACAGGCAGGTGAAGGAGCAGAGGATCAGGCTGCAGGGTCAGTTCACCTCTCTCAGTTCTCACGGCGGCAGACAAACAGACAGGACAGCAGGACAGACGGGCGTACGGTCGGTTAACTGTTGAGCGTGATGACAGAACAGTGTGTGAACCAGCAGATATCGCAGGAAGATGCCAGGAAATGTAACAGAGGAGCTGCAAAGCATGAGGAAAGGGATTATCAGTGAGTTTATGACTGCAAACAGGGTCAAAGAGATGTTGGTATTAGTTGTAGTAGCAGTTGTAGTAGTGTTTGCATGAGTAGTAGTATTGGCCTGCTGGCATCTGTTGTAAAATTTGTTCAAGTACGAGTTAAAGATATGTTTAAAGTCATTTAGAAATAGAGTATTTATTAGATAGTCCACCAGAGAGCAGTAATGAATGTATTTTGTGTAAAAAGTTAAGTACCCTAACGTCTATATAACTTATGTAAACAGTTTCTCAACATTGTGATGGAGACCTCACGAGGGGTTATTTGATATGCAGTCGGGGTTGCAGTAAATCTCTCACACTGATATTTGTTTGATATGTCTTTCATTTAAAAACACATGTTGACCTTGGTATAAAATGCTGCTGAGCAATCTAACAAGATTCAGATTTTGTCTGATATGTCATGAAAATTAAGTCAATTGTTAAGTGTATTGGTTCTTAATCTACTCTCTCGATGTAGCTGCTCCTGTTGCTGCTAAATGAAGTATTTTGTATATTTTTGTTGTGTTGTCTGAATGTTGTGTTCTTGCTGTCCATAGTTCAGATGTAGAAAATGCGGAGGAGCGGCACAGATATGAGAGGACGATCAGTGAGCCTCTGCATGCCGTTGATCCGGAGCAACAGGAGCTCTCAGGCAGAAGGAAACCAGCATTAGTCAGGTAAACAATATTTTGTAATTTTCTTTACTAAGCATGAAAGTTCCTGTTCAGTCCACATAAAGTCAAAATTGATATTTATGTCTTTATATCACATATATCTAACTATATCACCTATACATCAGTATGTGGGCGAACAGTAACAAAAGAAACAATTCTGAGGCATTTTTGGGTATTCTTAATGCCATTTTAGAGTTTGTCATTTCCTGATAAAGGAATAAAAGTCGATGACTCATTGTGCACTTGGGGGACGTGTACTAATTTTGTATCCTTTCTCACTTATGATGCCACTGGAGTGTTGCTTGCTAAAGTAGGTAACTGCTAATTAACTGCAGCTACTGACTCTGCCATTAGCAAACCAGATTTGTGCACAGCCTTGGAGACCAACAAGGAATAACGTTACACTACCAAGGTGATTTACAGACTCTCCTGACGGAAAATAGCAAATTGTTAGTTGTCATTAGTTACATCAGCACCAGGATGCCAAGACCCACCTTTATAGGCTACTGTAGTCCCAGCCAAAGTTTCCCACCGGTTTCGAAAGTTGTGTTCGTTCCTGGGTCCGGCCGTGTTCACTGGAAGGTAGACGTTGACACTAGATCATGGCACTACCCATAGCGGTGGGAGTGTACCACACTAATTGCTACTGTAAACACCAATCAATATCTACGACAAGTCCCTCCACCGCCTGTTTTTACAGGAAACGTAAATATGAGCAAGTAAAAAGCACCCTGCTTTCCATTTCACAGAACTTTAAAACCACAAGTCTCATGTTGTGACAGTACTAACCATAGTAATAATCTGACTAGCACTCTCTCCCCATAGTTTAAATTTTCATTCATGCTATGTGTACGAATCAATAAATATTCAGCAAAACACTTCATATACAGCAGTCCCAATTTAACATCCTGTCATTCAGAGCTAGTGCAAAAACCGGCAGCTGCTTTTGTTCTCTAATAAGGATAAATGACTAAATAATGTGAAAATGTATTAGTGAATTTGTTGTGAGCTCCCTCATGCTAACGATTGCCATTAATTAAGGCTTTAAGGTCTTCCATCTTGTTACCATAACATTTTCTCAGAAGTTGGTGGAGACCAAATCAGAGCTAAAAGGAGAGAAAATATTGGAAAAACAAACACAACTCCAATGGGATGATCATGTTGCTCTGTGCTGAATGTGCAAACAGTATGTGTCAGCTTGTTTTGATGTTTTTCTACTTTAAAGATCTTTTCTGTCCAGTTAACTTTGAGTCTTTTACTTATGTAAAGGGCTAAAGATCGTTTATGATTCCTGTTTTATCAAATTATAGACATGCAGACAGTTTACAAGCAGTTTATTTCATGTTGTAATATGTTAATTCTTCTTCTCTGTCTATACTGTTTGTTTTTCTTTTTTGTCTTCAGGTCAAAGACATTCGACCATTCCCTGCTGACCCAGGTCCAGACAGAATCAGACCCCAAGATAGAGAGGAAAAAGTCTCACTACAGCCAGGTTAGCATTCATTAAGTAAACTCTGATACATATTTTATTACACCTATAAATATCAAAGCCTGGGATCTATCAGCCCGTTGTTTTTCCAGCTGAATCAGATATCATTTCTGCTGACTGGACTTTTATTATACCCGTTGTCTCTCGACCATTCACTTGAATTGATGTGACTTGTGCGCATGTTACTGTATTTCTGCGTGTGTGTTGTGTTTCAGCTTTCGAAGAGCAACTGCCAGTACCATAAAATATTTAAGGAAATCAGCAAGGAGGAGCAGCTCAGACAGAGTAAGTCTTTAATGATCACAACTATCCGCTCCACCTTAAATACTGAATGAGGGATTGGGTAATAGTTGAACATTTGATACCTTAAACACTAGCTGATGATTTAAAGCGTAGGTTCACATGTTTGAAGTCTGTCTTGCAACAATGCACACATGGATATATGAGCACTGAATTAGTTTTAGGTTGCTGTAATTGTAGTAAATAAGTAAATGTAAATCAATTAAGTTCATGTAACTAGTTTAAGGGTCCAGTGTAATGATTTAGAACATGGCAATGTAATATGCATAAAAATGATTTCATTAGTATGTAATCACCAGAATGTTTTTTATGACCTTACAATAAGACTTTTATATCTGCAGAAGGTGGAGGTGACAGCATAGAAACACGGCGGAGTCCGCCATGTTTCTGTTTCAGTACACTTTTTTTACATAAAAAAGTAGATCTGGTTTATCGGTCTTTTTCAACCCCAACACTACGTATATTCATCTTTTTTCCACTAAACTTACACAGATTCCCCCTCAGTAATCTGATGCCATTTACCTGTTTGTCAGGTTACACCTGTGCTCTGCAGAAAGACATCCTCTACCAGGGCCGAATGTTTGTCTCTGATCACTGGATCTGCTTCCACTCCAAGGTGTTTGGCAAAGACACAAAGGTAACATAAACTGGGGCAGAGTTTACTTTTTGTGTGTCGTGAACATCGAGCTGTAACATTCACTGTTGAAAAGTTTTCTGTCCCGAAGGTCTTCCTCAGACTTGTTCACAAATGTTCCCACGTCAGCCTTTCAAACAAAGTCTTCACATTGTTACACATTGTTTTCTGATGTTATGTATGAAGGCGAGTGTTATCACTCCTTAGTGGCAAATACAGCGAGGTGCCAACAGCAGCAGGTTTGATTTGATGAGAGATTTGATGTTTCCCTAAATTATTAACATTCACCTGGAGTCACTTCACAGAAAACTGTCAGTGCGGAGCACAGACGACAAGAAGCATTATGAAAACACGCTTTGTTGATCATCTACTTGACACTCCAGAAAAAGCAAACAAAGAAGACATTTCTCACAACTCATCATAGTACAATTTTATTTTACTCTTATTTTAATACCATATTCTTTTGAGTGTGTGTGTGATTTCAGTGGGTGGGAAGCCAGTGGGGGATCACATTCTACACTACTGACTGGTTGTTCAGGGACTATGCATTTTCTATTCAGAGGATGTAGGACAGTAGATTATTTTCTTCAGTTCTTTGAGAATTATTTTATTATTTGTACATCCTTGTAAAACAGGTGGTGCCAGTCGATTAGTGACCTATACTGACAAGGTATGGAGCAAGCTGATGAGCCGCCATAGCAGGCAGACTAACCACCAGCTAACCACAATAAATGTGCTGCCCAATTCCTACATTATGATTGGCTGTACCGTCCTATCCTGTCTGATTGGCACTTCACTCGTTCACTACTTCAATCATCAAAAGAAACAATGTTTTTAATTCAGTATGTTATTGGCTCTAATGGTACAGGGTGATTCTGTACCGAGTGAGTAAACTAGTCCCTGCAAGGCTGATCTGTTCATCCTGGTGTTTGTCTCTCCCAGATCGCCATCCCAGTAATATCCGTCACTCACATCAAGAAGACCAAAACTGCCATCCTGGTGCCAAACGCGCTGGTGATTGCCACCGCAAATGACAGGGTGAGAATGATGACTCTTCTCATCATGATTTCATTGGTCACACAATGGACACCTCGCCCTGAAATGTTGTGAGGAATTCTTCCTTTAAAATCTAAAGAGTCACCTGAATTATTTACCTGTTTGCTGATAACTTTACCAGTCTCTGAAACTGTTTCGTCTGAGATAACACAACAAACTAACCTGACTTTATCTGATTGTAGTGTTTCTATTTGCTCTAATTAAACAAGATTTGATGGTTTCGGTCAGGTCCTGAGCCACGTCAGAGGACAAACATTGTCAGCATAAAAAAACATGGAAACTTATAAAACTGTTGTTTTTTTTGTTTTGTTTTTTTTGTTGCAGTACGTGTTTGTGTCCTTCCTGTCCAGAGACAACACCTACAAGATCTTGATGTCAGTCTGTATTCATCTGGAGGTAAGACATTGCTGACATGGGGGTAAAATGTACTGTTTGTGGTTCCAGTAAATGTTGTACTAGATTTATAACAGGGCTGTTGTATTAGACCACATTAGTGTTTTTTTTAGTGGATCATCATCAATTTGGTTCCAGTATTAAGAATAATTTCTTCCCACAGGCTCCTGTAGAATGATTTCTGATTAACAATATTTTGACTTTTCTGTCATATCATCTGATCTTTTGTGAATGAAAACGTTATATTTTGAGCATATAAACATACTATATATATCTGAGTGTATATGATATGTATATGTACAGGAGAAGAGTCCATGCAGCAGCCCCATCCCGTCCTCACTTGAAAACAGCTTCAGAAGTCAGAGGTCACCTCTATCGCCTCGCTTTCCACTGGTAGGTCGGACACATACTCATCAAAACCACTTTTACACCAGAAGAGTGTACGGCACTAACTAGAACATGATGGACATAGTAGTACTGATAATATGTGTAACTGAGCCAATCAGCCAATCACATCACTTTGTTTTTTTGTCTACATAACAAAAATAGCACATTTACAGTGTTCTTCCCAATGAGTCTGAAAATGTGATGTTTTAAATAATAGCTGAGTCAAAGGAGATAATGAAACCATGGAAGGGTGCTAATGTTAATGTGGCGTATCAATGACTAAGACTCATGGGAGCTGTAGTTGCAAAATGCAAAGAAAGTACTTTATGGAAGAATGTGTCTTAAATATGGACAAAAACAACCCAGAGTTAGCAGATGGAGTAGATGAGGTGAAGAATGATATCATGACTGCAAACTACGCATATGTGCCACTATTTTTCATTATACTTCTGTATTTTTTTGGTTTTGGTTTTTCTGTTGCTGCTGTTTTATACATGAAGGAAAACTGTATCCAAGTGTTACAGTCTTACCGTATCAGCCCATTTCTCTCAGCTCAGCTTTCCAAACATGAAATGAACATCATTCATGTTTTAGACAATTAGCTTATCCCTTCTCCTGACAAACATGTAAGAGGATTTGAAAATTGGATATTAGGTGCTCAATAAAATAAGTCACTCACTAACAAGCTAATATATTGTGTGTGTGTGTGTGTGTGTGTGTGTGTGCGTGCGTGCGTGCGTGCGTGCGTGCGTGCGTGCGTGCGTGCGTGCGTGCGTGTGTGTGTGTGTGTGTGTGTGTGAAGAGTTTTACAGGTGATTTCAGCGATCTGGACGGGGCAGTGAGACAGAGGAGGCAGGAGATGGAGGAGAGCAGCAGTTCTGACTCCCAAATAGCAGATAGCTATAAGATAGCAGGTATCACAGTTACTAGTTACTTTGCAGATTACAATTCATCATACCCTTCCCTTCGAGTGAAAACCATGTACTGCAAATTTGTTGTGAATGTTTGAATGTTGTGAAAGATAAACAGAAGAATTGAGTGTTCCTTTATGTCTTGGGAAAATTCTCAATCTTCTTAAGCTGAATAAAAAACATCATTACAAAGCTGAAAACAGGGGTGTTTCACTAAACTTGTGAAAAGTTGACTATTTAAGGATATGTCATTCTCACAAGACAGTGACGATACAAACTTATGATGGTCTTATAGAATAAGATGCATTGCTAGCCAATAGTGTATGATTGACTGTGAGAAAAAGATGGCCATCAAAATTAAAAGTCTTCCCCTTCACATTGTTTTTTGTCTCTTCAACCCTGCAGAGTTTTCTGTTCCTCCATTTATGGATGTGTTAAAGCACACCGACAACACAGCTCCTCCTGAACATCCAGACCATCAGCAAAAAGTGAAGAACCAGCTTCAGAACCAGCAGAGCTCAGAAAACAAGCAGCACGAAGCACACCACGCCGGTACGAATATTGTCCTGTCTGCTGTGTTAGTAGAAGAAAGAAGGCTGTGTGGAGTACAACTGAGAGGTTTTGATCAAGTCTGCAGTCCTCAAATAATCAGAACTTCTCAAGGTTTTATTCAATAATACTTCAAACTGTCTCATATTTTCTGATCTTACAGTCCAGGAATGTTTATGGTTTATTTCACAAATTTCCAGGCTCAGAGCTGGCGATCAACAGCAGACCTCTGAAACCAGTTTCTCTCAACACCGTGCTGTTTGTCTACCTGTTTCTGTGAGTTTACAGCCATTCATTCACTCATTCATTCATTCATTCAGTCATTCATTCGTTTAATTCTTCTCAAATTCATTTATTAAGTAATTTATACAATTCTTGATTGAATTAATTTAAATTTTAAATATTTATCATCATTAATGCAGCTATTTGTTCATCTAATAATTAATTCACACTCCTACATTTTTTTTTTTACTTGATTCATTTTTTGTTTTTTTGAATTATTTTCCCTCACTTCAATAAAATATTTGCATCTTTTCATCCATAAAGCAATCCTTCCTTTGTTAATTTCTTATGCGTGTTTTCTCAGAGTCTGTGTTCTGGTCTTGTCTTCCTGTTACCTGGCCTTCAAAATCATCTCATTGGAACAGAGACTGACGACGCTCGGCTCCGTCAGCGAGTTCACCAACCAGGAGTGAGTTTACAACCTGTCAGACACCAAGCTTCTTAAAAAAGTCCTGAAAAACATAGAAAAAATAAGCTTGGAAAATAATAGAAAATATACGAACTGATATTTAAGAATATATGTCCTCTATTGTGTGTTTTTTTTTTTCTAGAAATGACTTTCTGCAGGGGAGCGATGGGAACGCAGAGCTTTTCTCTGAACTATTGACCATCAATCTGATGAAGCTAGAGAAGGTCAGTCAGTCTGTCTCTCTTTCTTCCAGGTTAAATCTGAGATGGTAACATTAGCAACAGTTGTCTGGAAGGAAATTGTGGGATTTCTGGAGTATGTCTTGAGCAAAAAAGCTTTTCGAGGAGTTTACAAAAATCTCATGAACTGTAAATGTGCCCGTGAGAATAGAGAGAAATAATCACGAGAGTGATGCAGTGCTGTTTCCTCAGCGAGAACATGACTGATTTTAACAAAATACAACAATTTACAAATCATAAGATCTACAGGAGAGTAGAGTATATACCATAAGTTGCAGCATGTTAGGATTCACAGTTTTAAGCTGATTTTTTACTCCAGTACGCAGCTGCCAAAATCTATTCATTGTCTGTAACAATCTCTAAAGGACTGTTGGTTGGTGTGGGCCATATTTCCATTGTTTTTTTCATTTTGAAACTCTAACTACCAAATTCTTGCAGGGAGATTTGAGCCAATGCATCCAAAGTAAACTTTGTTTAACTCTGCTACATAATGACATTTTTATTTTCAACTTCATAAGCTCAAATACTGCAAAGCAAACAGTGGGTCAGCTTGTGTTAAGGATGTTTCCCCTCCGCAGCATCCATTCATCAACATGCGAAACAGCAAATTGTGTTAGAAACAGAACAGGAAAGCATAGTTTCCACAGAGCAAAGTGTAACCAGACCCTTGTTGCCGTTAATCAAACATTTATAGTCAGTGATCTGTTCATAGAGAAGTGTGGACGTCATCTGTAAGAAGAGCTTGTTCCTCGTCCATCAATCTGCACTTGGTGTGTCTGAACAACATTAACATTTCAGGCTGACACTCAGCAGCTGACAGCCACGGTCATGTTAAAATTGTGAAAATAAACTGCAGTCTCATCAGCAAAAATGTATCACGAGTCATAATTAGATCAGATTGTACCTGTAGCTAGATCCACTGCATCTAGCTGCAAATTAAGCTTGATCAATTGGGAATAAAAACATGTATAAGAATGTGTAATTGTAATATTAGTGACTAAATGTCATTTCCAGCTTTTCATCATCAAATATTTTGATTATTTACATGTGACCTCCTTAGAAGAATCAGGAAGGAAGATGGTATGCATATTAGCTAATCAAGCCAAAGAAGAAGCAAACAATAAATAAACAGAATAGATAAAGCTGAAGAAAAGAAACAGTCACTATGAATGTGGCATTAAATAATACAAATAAAAATAATTCAACATTTTTCAGTGTTCAAGAACACATCTACCAACACCACTAAAGCTCACTAATTAACATGATTGTAAATCATGTTTGTAAATGAATGAATGAATGAATGAATGAATGAATGAAAATGATTGTTGGGTGTAGTAGAGTTACATGTTGGAACTGGACACCATAACATGTACTCAACAGCCATATCTAACAAATGTGCTATAGCCATACATACAGCAGAAAAGTGCTGTAAGAAATAGTTCCAGCACCTAACACCCACAAGTCATTGATATGAGACTGATCTATCCATTTTACCCTTGGAAAGGAAGCAAATGTATTTACCAAAACGATTACTTCATTCTTTAGGAAGTCAGACCGTCAGCAAGCTAGCTAACTAGCTAACGTACGGAGCTATAGGCTAGGAGGACAATGTGGATGTTGCATGTTAGCTCTGCCAACCAACAAACCTAGATAACTACTTTTGGTAGATGCATACAGAGAAATTAATTACAGGAGCTTTCTTGTGGAACAAGAATGTACATTTGAAGATTTGTGGTTATGAACTATGTCTGTTCTTCCAGGTGCAGAAAAACCTGCAGAGACTGCTGGATGAAGCTGCCTGATGTGCTGGAAGCCAGTATATTATAAATGTAAACAAACTGTAGACATACTGTATAGTTCATTATAGTGGATGTCACAACCTGACAGTACTAATATGCATTAATGATAAGCTAAAAAAGCTGTGTCTTACTTCCCTCTGAGGTGGAAAGTCTCCCTTGTAACCACACCCAACAGTGATGTCATTATGTACTGGCACATCATGGAGTGCACGTCTCCATCAGTGTAGCAAGGTGAGAAGTTAAACTACTGCAGGCCAGAGAAAACACGATTATCAGCTGTTGATAAGTAGCTCTAATTACAGGCCAATCTGTGTTTAACATTTTATTGGTTGATTAGAAATCAAACCTTCTGGCAGAATTTTAAATACAGTATTGTAAAAGTATTGCATCTGCTTGATGCAAATGTAATAGTAGTATTTTAAAGGCTCTGACATTTCAAGAGATCAGCTTCTGAAGGAAGTGATATTAGTTGTTATATTTTTGTCTCTGGCACAAAATTTACTTTCTCAGTTACTGTTGTGGTATTTACTTTTAAGTCGTAAAAGTCTGGATGTTTTTTTGGTCAGTGAATTCACACAGGCCTGTGTTATAGTACTGTGCATCTGAGGAGATCGAGGTTGTGTCCTCAGTCAGCTTTGTTATCGGTCAACTGAAATAGCAAACAGAAGTATGTTTACATGATGACAGCTCTGGACTTCAGCCCACTCCGACTTGGTTGAAACTGCTTTTATAGATACTGTAGATATTACGCAACCCTTGACTGGGTTTTCCTCTTGTTTACCACATGTTGCTCTATAGCTGTACTTACTGTCATTTCTTATGAAGTCCTAGTCACCACCAGATGGCTCAATAAAAATAACTTTCAACTCTTAAATAGTGGCTTTGAAACTTCCACACTGTTATTATTCACACAGAACCTTTCCACTAGTTAAATTACCTGTGTGTATTGATGCATTAGACATGCAGCTGTAACCATATGTGCAAACTTTGTGAAGCTAATTGTGATTTATTTACTGTCAAGCTGAGATTCATACGATAGACTGTTACAGAGATACGAATGACTGTGATTCTGTAAATATAAACAATTACAGATTTAATGATGTGATTTTATTTATTCTTTAGGGAATAAAGTTCTATTTTGAAATAAAGTTTTATTTTGCTGTTATGTTTCTGCTTTTTTTATTTTCTCTTAGCTGTATTTGACACATTCTCTGCTAAAGTGCTGTCACTTATCAACCCCAGTTAAGTTTATTATTTGTTGTTTAACCGTTTAGTTTATTCTGCATTCAGGTCAATTAGAAGTTATACTTAGCCCCAGTATGTGCCTCTCATGTATCAACATACATTCAAGTCACAGAGGTAACCATCAGTGTTTCGATGAAACCCAGAATGTCCTTTAAAAACTCTTATTGCTGTGCTGACAATTATTTCACAATCCACAGACAGCTTTAACCATGTGGATGAAATGTAACCTCTGCTGCATGTTAAAAAAAGATTTTTAACCTGTTTGCTAAGTTGCAACTCTTATCAAGGTAGCCTGCAGGCTGCCATCTTTCTTTAGATCAGCAAACACAGACGCAACTTGGGAAACAAACTGGGGCCAGGGAGCTGCTGTAACTTAGCTATTTCAGACATGTAAATATAATTCATGCCAACATCTGTCAGGATTGAAACTCTGGACTCTCGACTGGACAATTTGGACACCTCAGGTGAGGTGATCAGAGTGTTTATTTAGCTTTTTATCTTCTTAAAGCTGATCCATTTAGATCACAAATGGCAAAAATAAACCCTAACATCAATATGAGGCAAGAGGTGACCATTTCATTGAATCTGTGAAATGAATCCCCCTCACTTTTGGAACACCTCCATGCTGCTTCAAATTACATTAGAGGGCTCATGAGCAGCTGTTGGAGTACAAACACATAAAATTGCAACACCAGTATCATGTGGTAAAAATGTAATGACCCTTTATGAAATTCTTTGGTCTGTTGATGCTCAATTGTATCCTTATTTTAACAGTCAGTCATGTCAGTTTGAACCAACACTCCACTGATTCACTCTCAGAGTCTTTTCTTGTAATCCTAACCACTATACCCACCATGCACTGGGAGGTTTCTAAGGTGACCCCGACAGTCAACAAACATGGCTACTACAGCAGGGAGCTCCCACCAACATGAGTGAGTAATGTTTCTGACTTTTATACTGAAAACAGAAATGCTGCTGTCAAAACTGCATTAAAATGCATATAGATGTGATGTGGACATTCTTACTTGGGTTTTTTTTTTTTTTTTTAAAGAAAGGAAATAAAACTTCTGTAGTGTGTTTTGATCAGATGAATGCAATTGTCTTAAACCTGGAGACACATTACGGTTCAACAACTTTAACTAAATATAAATGTTTGATTATCATGACACAGATATTATTGTATTCATTTGAAGCCAAAGGTTTGTCCCAGTGCCTTAAAAGTAAACTAAGTCTTCACATGTTCACTCCGAGGCGATCCTGCTCCCACATCCCAACGTTCTCAGGACGACATCCCATGATCCCCAAACTTTATGTGATGCCATGGAAACAGGACATGAAGAACCAGAGGCTCCTGATGAAGGTAGAAAACAGGGAAGGAAACAAACACACCATTGCAAACTGCTTAGTCAGATTCAATGTGTGCGTGTGTGTGTGTGTGTGTGTGTGTGTGTGTGTGTGTGTGTGTGTGTGTGTGTGTGTGTGTGTGCGTGTGTTTGTGTGTGTGTGTGTGTGTGTCAGAACGCAGCTCTGGCTGGGATCCCTGTGGTTCCTCTTGAGGAGTCTTTGTGTTTTTGTGGTCGAGAGCGTCTCTGCCACAGTGAGAACTCCACCCACCACTCCACCTCTTCGTCCTCCTCCCCGTCCTCCTCTTCGTCTGCTCCTCTCAGCCAGACTGGACTAACAGCTCATCACTCTTCCCACTTCTCCAGGTAAAACACCACAGAGACTGATACTGCTTTCAGGTGGTGTCAAGAGAAGAGTCAAGTTTGGTCTCTTTCAATACAGATTTCTGAGGATCTATTTACCTGTGAGGCATGATTGATTGATTGATAGCAAATCAGTCATGAATAAAATGAAATATTCGTCACTTCTCACTTGTGGATATGATTACATCTTTTTACCTTTTCTGTTTTCCTGCAGGTACAACAGCTCTGTGGTGACAACCAGGCAACTCTACCAAACTTGAAGACACATCACACAGATACTGATAAACCTGAGTGGCTATTGTTTTCATCACATCTCTGCATTTAATATTGTTTAAGCAGATATTTGGTCCTTTAATTCAGTTTGCAAAAGATTAATTAGTCCTATTTCAAATAAAAAGAAGAACCAGGATACATTATATTGAAGGTGTGGAATATGTAGGGGACTCTATTTAAAGAATACAGCAGAAAACTAATATTCATAACTATGTTTTCATTAGTACATAATCACCTGAAATCACCTGAAAATAAGAATCATTGTGTTTTTGCTACATTTGAAAGAGCCATTCATATCTACACAGAGTCTTCCATGTTTCTACAGTAGCCCAAAAAGGACAAACCAAACACTAGACTAATTTAATCGAGCTCTTTTAGTTTTTCAGTTTCATGCTTTCTTTTCATGTCACCACTAGATGTCAATAATTTATATCCACTGGACCTTTAAAATGTCAAATATAAAAGATGTCAAAAATCAAAACCTGAAAGCTTCAGAATACAGATGATGGAGAAGTATACAGTATACCCTACACATACGCTTATATATTGTATAGGTCCACATACAGTATGTATATCATGGAAATTAACCCTAAAACTTGTACGAGATAAATGTGCACAAATGTATAGAAAAGTGATATGCAATATATGCAATGAAATGAATGCTGCAAAAGTACAGAGACACTTTATCAAGAAATTTGAGACAGTAAAACAAATAGGAAAGGTGTATACAAACTTTTAAAATAATATAGATTTGCATGTCCCTTTTCTACACTGTAAAATAAAAACTGTTGTTTTTACAGTAAAAAAAACTGGCTGCTGTGGTTGCCAGAATCTTACCGTAATAAATACAGTACAACCTTTTCTAATACTTCAGTAAAAGGAAATTACTTGCCATTTTATTCCATATTTTAAAATGTCTGTAGATTTTACTGTGAAAAACTGCCAAACCATGAACGTAAAAGTAAAATATGCCATTAAAATATTACAGTGTTTTACTGTATAATTAACAGTCTCTAATATAAAATACTAGTTTATTCTGTATAAATCCCCTTAAAAACACGTAAATAAAGGTTTTGAAATATGACTGTGTTTAACTATGTGCAGAAAAACAGTCATACTTCATGGCATATTTTACAGTGTTTTACTGTCATGGTTTGGCACTTTTTCACCGTAAATCTACAGACAGTGTACCTGATATCTGCATTTATCTCATGCCTTCTTTCACCTACTTGTACTGGCTCTTTGTTCTATGTGGGATATAAAATATGACAGACTGTATTACAGGCTGGTTCTGCAGTATCCACGTTCACCACAGGGTGTCAGTGTTTGTAAATTTAACCCAGGGCCTGCTGCTGGCATAAACGACTTTGACTTACTCGCTCAGGCGCTGCCAACTCACGCAATGCTCTCACATGCTCTCACGCCACTTGTCCATCAGTTATCAAATAGTTTTGACTGACTGGCTCAAGTTTTGTGAGAACAAGCACCTGTGTATCAGGTCTGAAATATATCAATGCATATCTCTAGTAAGTAAGGCTTATTTTGACAGTCTGATGGACAACATGTCCCCAAGAGCTGCCTCAGTGTTGTTGCTTTAATATTTTCAGAGCATCCTTTTTTCTTTTTTCTTTTGCTCTCTGTAGTGTTGTAATATATAAATAATTAAAGAACACAGAGTGGATTTTATGTGTTTGATCAAAATATTTTTAAACAGGAAGAAATATAAATAATTTGAATTAAATGTTGATTGATTCAAATTGCATTCTATTTTAATTCTACACCTACTTTGTTTAATTAAGTGTCCCATATGATAATAATAGTGTTAGGGTTAGCATTTTAATTAAATTAAAAAAATAAAAAGTGTGTAATTAACTCAAGTCAAACATCTTCAAATTATCAGAAGTATCCCTGTAACCCTCAACATTTAAGTTGAATAAAGTCAAACTAGTTAAACTGTTCAACTGTTCAACTGGTCTGTCCCTGTATTTATTGTCCAGTGTTTGGCTTCAGCATCAAGCACTTTGACAGAGAAAGTAGCTGTTGTTCCTTATGCTAATCACACACTCACACACACACCTCGCCTCTCTGGCCTCTGTGTGAATGTCTCAGTGTGTCACCAGCCGTGATGACAAATCCCTTTGTTTATGCTACAACACACACACACACACA
Source organism: Argyrosomus regius (assembly GCA_946959425.1). Classification (NCBI taxonomy): domain Eukaryota; kingdom Metazoa; phylum Chordata; class Actinopteri; family Sciaenidae; genus Argyrosomus; species Argyrosomus regius. Next base: position 19,996,959 of record OX336890.1, read on the forward strand.
CACACACACACACACACACACACACACACACACACACACACAGCACACACACTTTAGACACTGGGTTTAATGTTTACATTTCTAATGGTTTTATTTAAAGTGTCAAGTGTTTTATAACATTTCTGCAGCAAATTACTTTTAGTCTCCAAAACAGTTCTGTTGTCAGTCTGTATGAGCCGAGTTTGGTTCACTTTGGTCCAAAACTTATGACAAATCCACAGATTCATGTTCCATGTTTTACCTAAACTTTATGAGTCTATCTGTCTCTTCCTCTCTCTTTCTCGCGACTTGGATGCGCCAGGACGAGTGCCAAAGTTTGATGCGTAATGGACACCGATCCACCGATCATTTCTTCTCCTTCCTCCTCCTCTGTGCCGTATTCCTGACATGCTGGGATGTCTCGAGAGCCCAGAGAGAAGAGGAGGAGAGAGAGAGAGAGAGAGAGAGAGAGAGAGAGAGAGAGAGAGAGAGCGATGACAATACATTGTTTGAGTCACAATCTGAGGGGACGACACGCTTGCCAACTCGTGGATGGTTAGAGGGAGAAAAAGACACTGAGAGATAGACAGTGAAAAGAGAGAGAGGGAGTTGGTGTCCTTTACGCACATTACGCACAGATCTCTGCCGTGCGTCCTGGCGCATCCAGTAGTTAAAGTTGACAAGAGGACAGCCGTGGAGTAAATGACTGTTTGTGCGTAACTTTTGTATCTAAATGTTTAATTTGTGACTTCTTTCTCTGTGTCTCTGCGGCTGTGTGTCTCCGCTCAGACTGCTTGGTACTAAATGCTGCGGCGCTATTGCCTGGACATCCCCGCTTTTGGAACAGGTGTTTATTTCACGGTAACAGTTTATCTTACGGTGCATTAGTGACTCTTTGGACGAGTTTTATCGTCTATTTGGGCGGATATGTCGGGACAGAAGCCGTCCTTGAGGAGCGGCGGCTCCGCTCAGAGCCGTTTCCAGGTGGATGTGGTGACAGAAGCATCATCCGCAGCACCAACTCCGGCCACAGCTCCGACTTCTGCTCCTGCCCCGACCTCCACTGATGGATCCAAGCCACCTGAAGATCCCAAAGGCCGGTTCAGGGTGGTGGGGTTTCTGGATCCTGGCGCGTTGGGTAGCGCGATGGACATCGGGCTCCCACCTGATGTGTCCCACGAGCCGGACACGGCGAGGAGCGACTCAGTCAGCCTCCATTCAACGGGCACGGGACACACGCACATCTCCGACTCCCACTCCAACACCTACTACATGAGGACCTTCGGACACAACACCATAGACGCTGTGCCCAACATCGACTTTTACCGGCAGACTGCTGCGCCTTTTGGGGAGAAACTGACCAGACCATCGCTGTCGGAGCTGCACGATGAACTCGATAAAGTAACAAAAATAAACCCTGTCTTACATCCATCACTTAAAATAACTTGACAGGAAAAGCAACATTCTCCACTGGGAATATTATGAATATTAGAATCTCACAAGTAAGAAAAGGTGGTATTAGTATTCAGACGTTTTACAGTAACGACACCACAATTTTTAAAACATTATTACAAGTAAAAGTCCTGCAAATGTTTAACTTTTATTAGTAGTAAGTAGTATTAGTGAGTTCATATTGTACATTATGTAAAATCTTATTAAATAACACAAACACACTTGCAGAAATATTGTAGTGAGAGGAATGTAGTATTTTGCATATTGTACATCCTCTGATGATTTTACAGTTTTTTCACTTGGATGTATTGTGCCTTAACTTAAAGGTCCAGTGTGTCAGATTCAGGGGCATCTATTTACAGAATATGACAGAATTTTGTTTTTATTAGTGTATAATCACCTAAAAATAAGAATTGCTATCTCTTTTGTTACCTTAGAATGAACTTTTCATATCTACAGATGCCACAGGTCCTCTTCCACACCATGTTAAACTGCCATGTTTCTACAGTAGCCAACAATGGACAAATTAAACACTGCCTCTAGTTAGGGCCTTTCACGTTTTACATGCATTTCGCAGCCACCATTCTTTCTCCTTCACGTTACGAAGGAGACATGAGGGGGTTGCAAGCAGCAACTACACCACTAAATCCTACACACTGGTCCTTTAAAGAACTTCACGTTTTCTTGAGTTTAGTTGAGGTTTGCAGTCAGTGTGTAATTATCATTTCTGACAGTTATTTCAGCAAACAGAAAATATACTTTTCCCTCCCATCAGACAGACCCTGAGTGGGCTCAGTGACATCACTGGAGGCATGACCCAAAGGCACACACACACACACACAATGCTGCCTCTCATGACCCTGCAGGCATCCCCTGCCACGCTCCCACTCCTCTGATACAACTAGGTAGCTGTAACATACATACAGGCGTACATTGTGCACTGATAGAAAGCAGTTAGTTCTGACGTTGGATGACATTTGAGCTCTCAGTGTGATGACTTCAAATGTGAAATAACATTTTCAGCATATCAGATAGATAAAGAAACTGCATTTAATTTCATGGTTCTAAAATCAACACATAAATATCACCAGACTCTTGATTAATCTCATACACAATTCACTGAGGCCTCAACCTCAACTCCACTACAGTATGAATTAAACATGACTGTACTCTTGTTCTTACACATTTCATACTATAATATTTCTATGCGTAGGGAGTCACGTCAACCAGTTGTGAGTAAGATAAGTTTAGGTTTTAGTTTTTCAACATATGTATATATAGCTTGTGTATAAGAAGAGCAACAAGTCTACACTATTCATCTAAAATGGATTTGAGCACCCTCAAACATTGTGAGTTATCAGAGCCAACATGTCAAAAAACAGCTGTTTTTAGAATAGTAACCGCATAATGATATACTCTTCATAACCCACAAATCTTTGTTACTTTCATTTAATCAAATAAAATCAAACAATGAAACAAAATTGATGTTCAAACTTTAGATACAATATATTGATTTTCCATTCAACAAGTTTCATCAACATTTCATTTCATCTCTGTTACTCACCTGTCCGCCTCTTGTCTTGCCTGTCTTTCACTCTTTTCCTTCTTGGCTGTCACTGGTTGTCAGGAGCCATTTGAGGACGGTCTCGCTAATGGAGAGGAGCCATCAGCAGCTGAGGAGGCAGCGGCCTTGGCGGCAAAGGAGGCGAAGGGAGGAACTGTCAAGTTTGGTTGGGTCAAAGGAGTCTTGGTTAGTGCTATGTACATGGAGAAATGTTAAAGGAGCATTGACGTTTAATATGATCTGATCAAATAAATGTTATTAATCAGGGAGAGGACTACACCCTGTTTTTAAATTGTAGTTTTATTAATCTAACTGTCAGACTCACCTCCCATCTTAGAATATATGTGTGTGTGTTGTAGGTCCGCTGCATGCTGAATATCTGGGGTGTGATGCTCTTCATCCGAATGTCCTGGATTGTCGGACAGGCTGGAATAGGTTGGTACAAATAAATCAAGTTCTACTTTAGCAGAAGTGTAAGCTCAGTCTCCTTGACAGAGCCTCCTGCCTACAGTTTGGCCAATCAAAGATTTTCTCAGTAGATGTTTAATGTGGAAGCAACAGTACTTACAACCCTTACAAACTGTTCATATTCAATGCCTTTACAGTATGGACCGGGTCCAAGAAAATCCTCATGAACACATAACAGTCATAATGATTTAAGTAGATTTTATTGATAGTGAAAATGGCAAGAACATTCTGGAACTATTATAATATAACCATTGCAACCATTAGACACTGTCCTTACTTACTGACTCATCCTCCTCCAAATCACTATCAGCTTCCTCATCGTGGAGGATCTGATCAAGGGCCTCTTGAATAGTAAGTCTATTTTTACTGCTGTCAAATGTCAAAACGGGTCAATTTTGACCCGAACAGTATGTAAGGGTTAAAGGATAGGCTCTATCTTAAAGACACTTATATTTATTTTCTTTATCAACAAATCGTGTGACCCAACCGACAATGAATGTGTTCAGCTAAGAAGTATTGTTTGTGTATCAGAACCTGCTTTATCTTTGTCATCTGTGCCAAAGAGCTAAGTTGTCAAAAAACTATTAAAAATACATCAGTTAGCCACACTGTTGCACATTACTCAATCACATATACACTGTCCAGTTGCCCCAAATACTCAGTAGGGCACTAAATGTGGAGTAATCCACTGCTGAAAAAGGTCCCCAACAAATGCACTATTTCCACCTGTTTGACTAATGTTTATTAAAAACTACAGCGGCTAGCTGTTTTAAGAAATGATGTATGTATTTGTGTGCCTTTTTAAGATTTACATCTCTGGTAGAAACCAGTGGCATTGGGGCTGATAGCCACAGACAGGAAGTCAGTATTCATATCAAGTATTGGGAGACAGACGGACACATTGTTGGTTTTGATCTTTTCATGGGTTCTGTTTACAATAAAAAGAAATATATAGAATTATGGCAGCTTTATTCCTTAAATCCATAGAAAATAATTAACTGTGAATTAAAACTAGCTGATCAAACATATCAAATGAGAATCATAAGATTACATAAATGTAAGTTTTGTGATGGTCATATTACTTTAGCCAGGAAGATGGCTTGAAATAAAACAAGTAATCTGTTTTAATACTTCAGATATAGTAGTTCAGCAATGGAGAAAAGTTGCATGCTATTAACTAATTAGCTAGTTAATCTTATTAAAATCTTCTGTATCTGTGACCTGTTTTTGTTTGTTTGTTTGTTTGTTTGTTTGTTTGTTTGCATATAATAGGACTGACCATTGCGATCATTCTGATGGCCACTCTGGTCACCACCATCACTGGTCTGTCTACCAGTGCTATAGCAACCAATGGCTTCGTACGAGGAGGTGAGACAGCAACTGTACACAAGCTTTTATTTTTAAAATGTTATCTGATGTTTGGTTTGTTTGTCACCCAGTTAATTTGGGGATTTGGGGATTGTTAAAACAATTGATTGTTAAAACAATAATATAGAGGTTTTTGCACATGTATATATCCGTTTGAGGCCTTCCAATATTCCTAGGGTAATTAATACTGAGTCAGGTTTTTTCTCCACCTCTTATATGTTTGAAAATAATCTTAATATCTATTCAGAAGTTCTGCAAATTTGATCATAGGGCTTATCTGTGTAATAAGGTCACTTCTGTTGAGCCACATTTATCACACTGTGATGAGATTTCCAGAAATGTTTGGGTAATTTTGTCTTTGAATAGTGCAATCCATGCAATACCTTAAAGGTGTTGTGCAATAATCGGACATGCATGTATAGACTCTTGTCCCAGATATCCTCGGGTAACTGTTAACCCAATTCTGCTTCCCATTCTGCCTTAATAGTGTTAGTTGTAGTCGGGGCTGTACCCAGCCCTGCAAGGTCACAAAGATATGATCTCACATAACTCTTAATCTAAAGATATTTAGTCCTGTTGTGGGAGAGCATATTTTTCTTGGAACTGTTGGTAGGAAACATATTTTATTTTATTTATTTACATATTTCAAATTAAGGAAAATGAACCCTGTTATAAAGTTCCTGAGAACTATAATTAATCCCTAAAGTTAACCAGTACCACATGATGCAATAATGACAAATGCTGTGTGTCACTGCTGTCCAGGAGGGGCATACTACCTGATCTCCAGGAGCCTGGGGCCGGAGTTCGGAGGCTCAATCGGTCTCATTTTTGCCTTTGCCAATGCCGTGGCTGTGGCCATGTATGTCGTAGGCTTCGCAGAGACAGTCGTTGAGATGCTCAATGTGAGAATTACTTTGGTATAACCATTCAAACATCTGTCTGTCTGTCTGTCTGTCTGTCTATTGATCACTGATTCTGATTTTGCTCTTGTTCCTGCTCTGGTTGTTGGTTGCAGGATGTTGATGCTCTGATGACTGATGAGCTAAATGACATCCGCATAGTTGGGACTCTGACCATCATCCTGCTGTTGGGAATCTCTGTAGCTGGGATGGAGTGGGAAGCCAAGGTAGGATTGTGAATCAATAATCCACCTAGAATCCTCTGCTGACATCTCAAAGACTGACACATGACGCTCAGAGTAAATTGCTGAGGACATTATAAGTTTGTGTTTTGTCATTTTTGTCATTTTTGGACTCATGACCTCTGTATAAAATCCTGGCTACAGGTCTGTTCCCATTCGTAGTTTTTAATGAAATATCTTAAAAATTATATATGAATTATATATATGATATATGGATTGCCACATTCATGGTCTGCTCAGGGTGAAATGCAATAGCTATGGCAATCCTCTCACTTTTCATCTAACACTATCAGGTAAATTTTTTTTATTTGTCCACTGCTTCGATTTATGATCAGATACCTGCAAGACCAATGATATTCCCATCAGCCTCAGCTGTACATTTTTCAGAATTAGCAAATGTTAGCATGCTACCAAGAAGCTAAGATGGTGAACATCATTATACCTGCTAAACATCAGCATGTTAGCACTGTCAATGTGATCATGTTAGCATGCTGCAGTTAGCATTTAGCTCAAAGCACAGCTGTGTCCTGGCATAAGCCAGTCAGACAATTAGCCAAGTGGTTAAGTATGAACATGCTATGTGCAATTTACTAATTCAAGGCACATTATGTTTAATAAAAATTCATAATGCAATCTGTGTAAGAGTTACCGCCAGGACCCTGATCTGTGATTCTCTCCAGGTCTATAGTAGCTCCCCAAATTCACATTGCAACACATTGCTGGTGTTCATTTTAAGTAAATTAGTAGGGTTAATTTAATCTGAGAACATCAAAATATCAGTGTCTCTTACTTATAACCCTCTCCCCATTTCTTTCTGTTTTTCTCTCTTCTCTGTGAATCAGGCTCAGATTGTCCTCCTGGTGATCCTGCTGGCAGCTATTGTCAACTACTTTATAGGAAGCTTCATGCCAACAGAAAGCAAAGAGCCCAAAGGATTCTTCGGCTACCACAGTCAGTCTGCACTCTGGTCTTTAGTCTATTCTATGATTGAATCAGTCAAACGTGTCCCTGGTCTGACATTTTCAACAATAGAATTAAATTAAAAGTCTAGCCTACATATTCCATTGTTTTGACTCTCTCCTACAGGTGCCATTCTCTTAGAAAATCTGGGTCCAGACTTCAGAGACGATGAGACATTCTTCTCAGTGTTCGCTATTTTCTTCCCTGCAGCCACCGGGATCTTGGCAGGAGCCAACATTTCCGGAGACCTCTCTGTGAGTTTTACATTTTGCATGTTACATAAAGTGCATTTTGACCGTTGATGTAGAAAGAAATTTAAAGTACCACTCAAAAGAAAAACTTTTGATTATAAATCATTATGAAAAATCTTCTTTTCTTGACATCCAACAGTTATATTTCTCATCTTGCTGTTAAGTAGGCTCATTTTGGTCTTACCTAAGAGGTGGAGACTACTTTGTTCCCTTGGGAAGTTGAGAATAAATAAATATTTCTTGTGGTGTGTCCCAATGTGCAGTCCTTAGCATTTTCTTTCATTACATGCTGCCAGTTAGGTTCTATTACCTGCTAATATGACATCTGATTCCACTGATATGCAGATGACACACAACTCTACATCTCTGCTTCATCCGATGAAGCCTTCTTGTAAGAGTTTGCTCAGAATTTTTTAAATACTTTTGACCACTTGAAGAACACACAAATTCTCTCATGGGTCAACTGCGAAAAAGTAATATTTATGCTACACTTCTGTTTACAGTCAGAAGACTGCAGCCAGATACTAAAATGTCTTCACTGGCTATCTATGATATAAAATTGATTTTAAGATGATTTTTCCCTCTAGACTACAGGTAACCAATGTAGTCTACAGTTTAGGTTGCTATCAGATAGCAACCTAAACTGTAGACTACATTGCATTCTGCTGACTCCCTAACATGAATTGTTCCTCACCCCAGGACCAAAGTCGACAATGATGCTGCATTTGGTTCATACAGCTCCAGACTTACAACTTTACAACAAGAAAACTATTTATTATTAATTAGTCATTTATTTTGCTCTTTAATTTGACAAATCCTTTCTGATTATTATTAATATTATTATTGTTGTTGTTGTTGTTGTTGCTGCTGTTACTGTTGTTGTTGTTGTTATAACCACAATAAGTCAGTGAAACAGACAATAACCCCAAATCTCATCATGTCTCCTTCTTAAGGACCCTCAGTCAGCGATCCCTAAAGGTACTCTGCTGGCCATCCTCATCACAGGAATCACCTATGTAGTTGTTGCTATCTCTGCAGGTAATATTTTACACTGGTGTTTAACACTTATCAACTTGTAAGTCAGTCAATTCTGCTTGTTCTACTTTGTTGAGTTTTCCTAGATATTTTTCTTTGTCCTGGGGAAAGACAGACTGGGACCTCACTTACACCTGGCATGTTGTCTGGATAAGGATAAACACATGTTAATGCCAGCTGTAAATGCATGCAGAACGCAATGGGATCACTGACAGTTTTTACAGTAATGTCAACGTTTATTTTGGTTTTCTCCTCCTGTAGGCTCCTGTGTCGTCAGGGATGCCACCGGGGACCACAATGACACAGTGAGCGACACAGTGAACTGTACCGATGCCGCCTGCACGCTGGGCTACGACTTCTCCATCTGCAAGGAGGGAGGCTGCCAGTACGGCCTGATGAACGACTTCCAGGTAACACATGCGGCTCACAATGCCAGACCCTCAGTTCAGGGTTAGATTTGAGAAAAAGTAACTTCACTAAAATACTGGAATAATGTTGAGTGTTCACTAAATCAAGCAGGGTGGGGGCATCTGATTCACTAGATTCACACTCTGATGCTAGGACAATCTTCAACATCATACCCAAATAGCCAACAAACCATGGTCTTAATTGTCTGCGATTGAATCTTGTGATGTGCTTGAATGTGATTTGAGTTTTATCATGCAAATTTTGTGTGTTGTGTGCACCCCAAGAAAAATATCTTCTGCTTTGGTGAGGTTAATGGTGATCTTAATGACTGAATGTGAGTTCCTTCCTTATATTGAGTTATTTAAAATTACCTCACTGATTTTATGTTAGATCATTTTGAACCAAGAGGTCATTTTTGTTACAAAATTGTGTACATATGACATATTGGTTAGTAAATGAAACGTTTGACTTCAATTCCCCTTCATTCTATGATGTTAGGAATTCCAAGTTGGCAAGATCTGATATTTTTAAACAAACACTTGGTGTGGTTGTAGTATTTTGGCGTTATTTCTGACTTGACTGATTGTAGACAGTAGAGAGGTGACAGGAGATAAGAAGAGAGATGGGAAAAGAGGAAGGGAATGATGATTCAAACAAGTTGTGGGTTATGTTTTGGTTATAGTACAAGGTTTGTGCCTTAACCAGTGTGTAGGATTTAGTGGCATCTAGTTGTGTAGCTGTGGGCTGCAACCCCCTTATTTCACCCTCTCCTTCCTTGCATGAAAGATTATGGCAGCAAAATGCACTTAAAAAAGCGAAAGTCCTTGTCTAGAGTCAGTGTTTAGTTTGTCTGTTCTGGGCTGTTGTTCAAACATGGTGGTTCAACATGGCAGACTCTGTGGAAGAGGACCCATGGTCAAAACATTAATGAATATTATATTTCTACACTGGAACTACTGTAAAGCCCCCTAAATCTGACACACTGGGCGTTTAACCACTAGGCCACATGGAATCCCTGACAATATAAATATTGATGCTTTCAGTAGATATTAAGACAAAAGAACATTTTGAATAATTACATTTTGTATTGTGAGCATGACGAGAAATCAGGTAGAGGCGTTTATTGTTTATTTCACTCAAAGCACTCAGACTAGCTCAGGAATTTGTGTTACATAAAGGCTAACACACACTGGCAGAGGGTGACGTGCATCAAATCACCCACAGCTATTGTTTTCTATGGAAGCCCACACACTGGCTGTGATGCAGTGTCAGGATACGACACTGTCCCGTTTCCCATCGTCGACACGCATCAACGCTCCATAAAAGCAGGAATTTCATCACATTCGCTCCTTGTTCAGGTCCAAGTTCAGTCAATTTACCTTGACAACATCATCTGTATGGATGGACTACTAGACCCATTTACCATAACTGGTATTACTTGAATTACCTTTGCATCATAAAGACACATACTGTATAATTTGGTTTCAATGCAAGCGTATTTTAAGCTGCTTTACACTGTTATTTAGTAGTGTTCTAGTTTCTGTCTCGGATCAAAACATTTTTTCTTAATCTACAGACTCACAGTATATTTGGTTTCTCCACAATATTGATTTATACTGATGGAACAACAACTACTTCTGCTCACTGGATGTATATTTCTAATGGAAAAATAGAAACAAGGTTAATAAGTTAAGCCCATTAACAAACTCTTTGTCAAAACCCCTTCGGGTTCTGTTGTGGTTGTTAAACACGAGTGAGAATCGTGTCAGACCGCTGCTGTGATCTTGTTTCGCTGCATGTGTTCCTTGATGCCTCCAATGTGTGTGTGTGTGTGTGTATGTACGTGTGTGTGTATGCATGTGTCTGTGTGAGAGAAAGAGACGGAGCTGTTCCCAAACAAAGTGCAGCAGTGATAATAGTGACTGTTGTTTTGAGTCACAAGGTTCTCGCTGGCTGGAGCCGGAGCTGAATGGGAGCATTGACAACATTCACCTACACACACATACATACACACACACACACACACACACATACGGACACACACATGCATGCACGCACATGTACGCACATGCACACAGCTCACTGACACTGATATCACTGACACAAATTCACAATCTCATCATTTGCTACAGACAGAAACTTCTCGTTTCATTCTTATTATATTGTAATTATATAATTTTACACTTATGTTCAGACTTGTTAAACAGATGGGAACAAACCAAGATCTGTGTGTGTCTCTTAACCTTTTAAAAACTAAAATGCTTACAGATGTTGGAAGCTTTTGACTGATTTTAAAAACAGCACTGGGTTCTAGCTTCAATAAACTCAGTAATAAAAATATGCATGTAGTATAAGATGATATTCACGTACAGGTTGTCTGGGAAAAAAAGAAGCTATGAAGCTAAGAGTGTAAAATCTCTGTGTCACAACCATGTCTGGCTGTTACTCATAACTGCCTAAAATGTGGAGCTTCACAGCTAGTCTAATAATGGGCATCGTCAGTGGACCTGAGGTGGACTGAATGATGCCTGGGTGCTCAAACAAGCCACCTGTAACAGCACCCACCTGTCAATCAAAGCAACCACACTCTTAATTATGCATAATTTTAAGCCTTAATATAATTTTAATAAGTGAGTTCTATAAAAATTCAGCCTCAGTTCAGCTGTTATGAATGTGGAAATTAGCTATAGAGACCAAAACTGTTTTTTTGTCCAGGCTGTAAACATTTCTGCTGTTAAGTTGGATATTTTAATATGGGGGCTTATGGAGATTGACATGTTCTGTACCCAGCCTCGAGTGGCCATTCGAGGAACTGCAGCTGTTGGTACTTCCCCATTGGCTTCACTTCACAGCCATGGAGGTTGCCACTTGGGTTAGCTGCTCACTCCAGTTATCCTTTCTGCATAGTGCTGCTTGTACTACTGATAAATGTGTCTCAGCTCAGTGGGTTGAGTCAAGGCTGCTTCAGACCATACGACTTTCAAAATCTCAGAAGTGCTGTCATATTTTGAGAAAGCTGTGACTGACTGTGATAACACGCACGTCCCTGTGAGGCAGATTGTGACACATTCTAAGAAAACAATATTATTAACTGCACACAATATCTGATTGTAACCGCAAACACACAGGGGCGGGGGACTTATAGGTTGTATTTCAGTGAACTTAAACTTGACATTTTGGTTCCTGCACTCTTAATAAGATATTTTATGTCTGCATATGGCTGAGCTGCTGGACCTACTGCTCTGCTTTAGCAGAGGATTAGGAGTTAAATACACAACAAAAAGACCTCCCACCCAAAATCCCCAAATCTCTTACTTGGAAGGATGGCTTCACAATTCCACTAAATATACAAACTACTTGAGTCATGTAACAAACCCTGAGTGTTTTGTAATTGGTTAGTGTGAACTTAAAGGTGCGTGTATGTCTGTGTGTGTGTTTGTTGTCCAGGTGATGAGTCTGGTGTCAGGCTTTGGTCCTCTGATCTCTGCAGGGATTTTTTCAGCCACTCTGTCCTCGGCTCTGGCCTCGCTGGTCAGTGCGCCCAAGGTCTTCCAGGTCAGAAATCTTATCTTTATCTTCAAACTTATTTATTACTCAATAACCAACACCAACATTTACACAGACACAAGCACAACCTTTAACAATTACTATAAATGTAACTTTTTTTCACTTTTATTTATATCGGGGGAGTTTCTTTTTGAGGAAGACCCTGATCACGTGAACACAGTTACAGTACAACCACAGTCTGATGGGGTTGTTGAGGAAGGTGCAAGTGCTGCTTTTCAGTTTCCCCATTTTTTCTGCCAGTCTCAGGGATTGAACCAACACAAGCTTGCTTCTCTAACTCAAGTTCAACTTACTAGCTTTTTCTCTACTTTTCAATAGCATCTCATGCTTTTCATCAGTGGATTAAGTTTTCTCAGTTGCCATGGAGATGGCTTAGGTCTCATCACTAATAAGAAGCTGGACCTTGATATATATTTTTTTTGCAAATTTCACACTCAAAATTTGGATCACATAGAATCAACTTTAGGACTACACTGGCCTGTATTTTCATCCCAAGTCCGATCCAGTCTGAACCAAGCAGTCCTGAGCCTGATCCAGCACCAAAAGTCAATGTGTCAGTGTGATCTCTCTCTCTCTCTCTCTCTCTCTCTGAACAACTTCACAAATGAAAAGAATGAATGAATGAATAGCTTTTGTGATTCTAGGCTCTATGTAAGGACAACATCTATCCAGGGCTGGGTGTGTTTGCAAAGGGTTATGGGAAGAACAACGAGCCTCTCCGTGGCTATGTCCTGACCTTCTGCATCGGCCTCGCCTTCATCCTCATTGGTAAGCTGTTGTATGTTGCCGCTCCATCCAAACACATCTTCCATTGTTTAATTTTTCTTGAATATTGAAACTCTCTGTTGTCGTTTGTTAGCGGAGTTGAACATCATCGCTCCTATCATCTCCAACTTCTTCCTGGCCTCGTATGCTCTCATTAACTTCTCCGTATTCCATGCCTCACTGGCCAACTCTCCTGGTAAATTTAACGTTCACTGATTTAAGTCTCATTTTATAAAGGAAAAGTTGTATAGCGGTCTGCTGATATATTCTGTGAGACCTGCTAACAAGGCATTTTTTGTTTCATACTCATCTCTCATCACAGGGTGGCGTCCCAGCTTCAAGTACTACAACATGTGGGTGTCTCTTGCTGGAGCAATCCTGTGTTGTGTGGTGATGTTTGTCATCAACTGGTGGGCAGCTCTGGTCACTCTGCTTATTGTCCTCGCTCTCTACATCTACGTCAGCTACAAGAAACCTGGTAGGAACAGAACAATGTCACATTTAATGTTTTCTAACGGCTAACAAGCAATTTGTACAAGAATTTAGGGGATTAATAACTAATTATAGCTTTTTAAGTGAAGCAGTGTAATCATAACCTCTAGAGAGTAAAGTTGCTTAAAAGAACTACAACAAACCAGTGTTTTGCAATGTTAATATTTTAGTGCAATTATGTTGAAGAACGTCTACTCAAACTTGCCTTACTCTGCTATAGTGTATTCTGATTTTTTATTCCACTTTATAGACACTTAACACCATCATCTCACTCAGGCTCACTTATCTACAGTGCTCTAATTGGTTTGTGTGTGCTGTTTCCTGTAGACGTGAACTGGGGTTCATCCACTCAGGCTCTGATCTACAACCAGGCTCTGACTCACTGTCTGAGTCTCACTGGAGTTGAGGACCACATTAAAAACTTCAGGTCAGCTCGAGGGTTTGATTTAGGCTTTGATCCTGGGTTCAGACACGGTGCTGTTAAAGGTTTTATACCAAGTCAGCCCGCTAATGCTAAAATCTGTACCAATTACTACTGTTTTATGGGCCTTTAGATAAAAGTATCATGAGTTTGATGTTTAAGGAAGTGTCTAAGCAATTGAATTCCATGTTTACAGGCCGCAGTGTCTGGTGCTGGCTGGATATCCAAACGCTCGCCCTGCTCTGGTTCAACTGGTTCATTCTTTTACCAAAAACGTCGGCCTCATGGTCTGCGGTCACATCAGGACTGTACGTACAGATTAACTGATTAACTGATTAACTTCAGGAAACATCTCACCCTAATCATCAATCGTTCAGTATATTGTTTAGATCGCTGCTATCAAAGTAGTAGTTGATAGAAATCGTCTTTTGTCTTCTCCTATCATTGCCTGTGTCCTCAGGTGTCCCGTCGACCAAACTTTAAAGAGTTGTCCCAGGATCGTGCCCGCTGTCAGCGCTGGCTAAATAAAAAACGTATCAAGGCCTTTTACACTACTGTTTTTGCTGAAAACCTAAGGCACGGGACACAGTTCCTTCTGCAGGTATGAACACCTGAAAATTAAACCTCTTAAGAAAATATATCTTTATCAAACAGTCAATCTGTCAAGGATATGTTGTCAGCGGCTTGTCACATTTCTGTTCTCTCATGTTCAGGCTGTCGGTTTGGGTCGTTTGAAGCCCAACACGTTGGTCATGGGTTTCAAGAACAACTGGAGTGATGGAGACATGAGAGATGTGGAGATTTATATTAACACAATACAGTAAGAATGGATGAGTAAACATGGTTTAAGGATAGTTTAGGATTCGTGCTATGTTTGGGCTCTATAGATGTTTCAAAACAGTCAGAGAAGCACAATTAAATAAATTGGAATTTATAGAAGGATGCCTAACATCAGTTTATCCAACAGTTTGTAGTAGGCTGAATTATCTGTTTTTTGTTCCAGCGACGCTTTTGACCTGCAGTTTGGAGTGGTGATCCTTCGACTCCAGGATGGATTGGATATCTCTCACATCCAGGGACAAGGTACCTCTGTCTTTTTCTGTAGAATCTATACCTACCTACCTACCTACTGCATGTACTGTATCCATCTCCCTGTTTGTCCCCGCAGATGAGCTCCTGTCCTCCCATGAGAAGCCTCCAATTGGGAGTAAGGATGTGGTGGTTTCTGTCAGTCTGGCTAAAGACTCAGACTCTGACTCCTGTCCTTCAAAAACCACCAGCAACCAGAGCAGCCCACTCATCATAAGAGGTAAAAGAGGAAGCTTAGATGAAGGAAGTTTGGTAATCATGGCACAGTCAGACATGAACGCCCCATTCCTTCTTAGCTTTCACATACTGTGTTACTTTTCAATAATGGCACAGTTTTTCCTGGTCTCTCATTATCTTTATCTGTACCAGAGATACGTATGTACAGCTTGTGTTTAGCCTAGTGTAGCAAAAAGACCGGAATCAGCCGCAAACTGCAAGCCAAGGTCGATCAAATTTAAAACATGCAAATCAGACAGTGTTGGTGTTATTGGTGGTTGTATTTTTTCTCTTAACTCAATCTCTGTCCTGGATCAACTCATATTGGAAGACAGGGAACAAGAGGATTTGTCAAAGTTGAAGTGTTTCTTTAACTTGTGTCATATTATGTTGTGTATATATATCATCTGCTGCAGAGACCAAATCTCCTCTGAGTCTGACTGACCAGCGTCTGTTGGAGACCAGCCAGCAGTTTAAGAAGAAACAGGGCAAAGGAACCATAGATGTCTGGTGGCTGTTTGATGATGGAGGTCAGTTTGTATGTCTAACAAGAAGATCGACAATTTCTATATAGTTATTCTTAAAGCCTGTCACTGGGTTTGGTTCGGTCAGATTACCTTCAGATTAGCAAACGAGTCGGAGGGTGTCAGAAAAGTGTTAGTATCAAAATATACTTAAAGTGCCCAAAGTAAAAGTATTCATTATGCAGAATGACCCATTTCATAATGTTATATTAGTATTGTTGTTATATTATTGGGTTTAATATGGCAGCTGGCAAATAACTATGACTATGACTTTATATACTGCTGGAAAGCTTGTGAATTTCAATAAACATTTATCTTAACTTAAAAGAATACATCATAGTGTATTTGTTGATTATATTTATGATCAGAATCTGCAAAATAACTAGTAACTAAAGTCAAATAAATGTAGTGGAGTAAAAAGGAGAAACACAGTGGATTAGAAGTATACAGTAGTAGAAAATACTTAACTACATAAAAGTTGTACTTAAGTAGAGAAAAGAAGGGTTTAAACTAAACATGTGTTTGTGTTTGCAGGTCTGACTCTGCTGATTCCCTTCCTGCTGACCAACAGGAGCAAGTGGGGCGACTGCAGGATCCGCGTCTTCATCGGCGGGAAGATCAACCGCATCGACCACGACCGTCGAGCGTGAGTCATATGAGCTCTGATCTTATTTACTCTACAAAAGGCTTAGGTGAAAAAAGAAAACTGTTTCTGCTAGACTGTTTTTCATGCAGCTAACCTGTATATTTTCACTCTCTACTACTACTACTCTCTCTCTCTCAGGATGGCCACACTGCTCAGCAGGTTCAGGATCGACTTCTCTGACATCAACGTCCTCGGAGACATCAACACCAAACCCAAGAAGCACAAGTAGGACCTCTGATGGAGCCTCAGCTCCTTTAGTTTACTAAAATGTATCATCATTTATTTATATTCTTTATGTAAAGGTTTAAATAATTTATTTAAACATTCAACTTTAAGTTTATGAACATTTCAAAAGCAATACATAGTGGCTTTAAAATGGTTTGAAAATGTTTAAAATGCAACAAAAGGCTTAAAATGATTGCTGATTAAGGATGGAGCTGTTACAGCTGTGATGCCTCTGTGTGGTTTTGCAGTAAGCTGAGTTTTAAGGAGCTGATCGAGCCATATAGGCTGAAGGAAGATGACATGGAGCAGGAAGCTGCAGAGAGGCTGAAGGCCCAGGAACCCTGGAGGATCACCGACAACGAACTGGAGCTCTACAAGGCCAAGGTCCACCCACACACTGCAGACATATCAGCTCTGAGAATCACACCATGTTAGAGTTGTTTAACAAGGTGCTGTTTGTGTCTTTCAGACCAACCGTCAGATCAGACTGAACGAGCTGCTGAAGGAACACTCCAGTACAGCAAAACTCATTGTCATGTAAGAGCTTTGGATATTTCTTTAAGAAGAGATTGTTCTTTTCATGGCCAATGTCAGATTTCACCTTCATGTCATGTATCATCAGCAATATTATAAATATATTAGTGGGAAGTATTCAGATTCCCAACCTAATTCCTAACCCTAATCACTACGAGAATGTGTGTAACCTAACACTGACTGACAGCTGTTTGCACTAATAGGAGGGAGAGACAAACCAGTTTGTCAGATTTGAGGAATCTATTGGCAGAAATGGAATTTAATATTCAGAATTATGTTTTCATTATTGCATAATCACCTGAAACTAACAATCAGTGGTTTTGTTAGCTCAGAATGAGCAGACAGCAAGACTTCTTCAACGGAGCCCATCATGTTGCAGCACCATGTTTCTACAGTAACTCAGAAGAACTAAACACTGGTACTAGATATGGACTTCATCCTCTCTCTGGATACTAATAATAATGATAATGATAATCAAAAATAAAAGCAACTGGAAACATGAAGAATGATTTCAGTGATTCGCAAAATTTAAGACACGCAAAGATGTTGGGGTGACCAGTACATCAGAACTGTACTTAAGTACAGCACGTGTCTAAATGTACTTAGTTACATCCCACCATTACATGGCGCATTATACTGGTTTGACTCTGAGTACAAATCCAGTTTCTATAAACCAGGATGAGTAATGATGAATAAAATGTTTGCAAATTGTATATTTTCTGTAATAATTTTCATTCTGTCCTCAATATGCACATAAATCTCTGTGTGTGTCTGTAGGAGTCTGCCTTTGGCCAGGAAGGGAACGGTGTCGAGCGCCCTCTACATGTGCTGGCTGGAAACTCTGTCCAAAGACCTCCCACCTCTGCTGCTGGTCCGAGGAAACCACCAGAGTGTCCTTACCTTCTACTCCTAACACACCAACACACACATACACACATACAAATGTTCACACACACATACACGGTGTGTCTTATTGTCTTATGTGTTTATTTGACAGTATTACACCGCCTGCAGCTGCACAAGAACAGACATATTATCATGCTTGAAGTTTTGTGACACAGATCTGAAACTCTCCTGCTGTGAAAAGAAAAAAAAGGGTTTGAGTCTAATTTTGTGTTTCCATTTCAGTCAGTCATTAACAAATTAATCAACCCGGTCCACATTACATGGCTGTTTCTTTTACCTTCAACAATAACAGGCTGACAGGTTGTATATTCTATGGCTTCTGTGTGTTTTAAGTGAATGAGTGAGTACTGAATAACTACAGTAAATAATAACTTATTTTATTAAAAAATACAATATATGTATTATATAGTATTAATTTTATTTATTTGGAATGATGAAATCATGATTTCAGAATGTCTGTTGATATTCAGGTGACGTGTGATAATGAAGTAGTATTTTTTTCCCACTGGGTTTCAAGAAGCAAGACACTGTATCTCTGGTAACGTTATTTTGTACATTATTATATTAAAATATTAACTAAACTACTTGTTTCTGTCAAGTCTGTTTCTAGACGGTAATAGAAGATTACCTGACCAACAGAACATGAAATAACAGTACATTTCAGTATTTTCATCATTTAATTATTTAATTGTTGTTTCATTACTGAGAAATTTCAATGTTGATCTGGAAGAACACAGCCTGCAAGCTGCGTTCAACATCAGCCATGACAGGACTACTTTGGGAGGGGAAAGTGCTGCAAAGTCTGTGAAAGTGTTGCATTTAGAGGCTACTTGGAAAATCCATCTTCCATGGCTCTGAACATCTTGATTAAGAAAATCAATGTTCAACAGACATCACAGCTTAAACAAAACAGGGGTGTCAGGCTACATATCAAAATAACCTCTAAGATAGGTACAATAAATACAAACATAGTAAAACAAACAAAAAGAATCTGAAACATATGAAAACAAATAAACAAACAGAATAGCACAACAAGTAAATAAATATGTAATGAATCTATGAGAATTGGACTGACAATGTAATATATATTAATGATGTCTGTCTTAGATGTAAATCACTCTGTAACCTAGATCAGCTAAATGTTCCTCTAAATAACTTCAAACCTCCTAACGTAAATTCACAGCTTTGAGTCTGATTTTGTGCACTTGGTGTTTGGTTGGTGTTCCTCTTAAATTTAATTTAAATTTTGTTTTAAAATCAAGGAGCTTGACAGGTAAATACAAACATCAAACTATTTTGTACAGATAAAATATATATATATAAATATATGGATCTATATATATATATGTAAACGGTGATACAATTTGTAGCAGGAATATGTATAAGACAGTAGTGCAATGCTGCAGAGTGCAAAGGATCCTAAAACAAATATGGTTTATGTAGCATGTTTCTTTATGCACATGAGGTAGGTGCATCTGACAGCATGTGTGTAAGTGATGATATGACATGTTTAAAGGAGGGGAAAGAATTAAAACAATGAGAATAAATAATTTACATTGTTCTTAAATTGTAAAGCTAAACTAAAGGTTAAAAGGCAATTTTTAAAGAGTAAATAAATAAACTTGCAGCAACATATAACGTCTTATACTAGTTCATCGCTGTAACACTCGGAAATACGGCACGTGGTGGAGCGCTTGAAGGCGGCACAGTTGTGTTCATCGGCGCTGTTGCTCTTGAACGCAGCTCGTCACCTTTTACCCAACACAAACTGCTTCCAGGATAGACGACGGAAAAACAACACGGAACTGAAGCCGAGGTGACACTTTTCTTTTCTCTAATATTTCACCTTAAAACTGGCAAAGTTAAATAAACTTGAGGTGGAGGAGAGACAGAAGAAAGAAGAAGAGAGCTGCGTCAGAAGAGATTCAAACCTCTTGAACAAGTCGGTCCTCTTCAGTTTAATGTTAGCAGATACACACTGCCACAACCGTGCACAGTCAGGCGGTGTTACCCGCTGTAAAAGTCTACATGTTGACACTAAAAATATCACAGTGGGAATGTTTGTACCGAAACAGTGTGATTTCAGAGAACACTGACTGACAGCTGTTTGCACCAGTAGGAGAATAAAGTTTAAAGGTCCAGTGTGTCAAATAATATATGAGGCTCTATGGCTAAAATTACTGTTTACATTAGTGTATAATCACCTGAAAATAAGAATTGTTTTTGTTACCTTAGAATGAGCCTTTTATATCTACAGACACCTCTTCCACCAAGTCCACCATGTTGAACCGTCATGTTTCTACAGTAGCCCAGAATGGACACTAAACTCTGAGGCTCACTTTTGTTATCCAGGCAGCCAGAATGACGAGCCTCCAGCTGAGTGCGAAGGAGGAGATGGTGGAGAGATTTCTGGATGCTGCTGCCAGAGGAGACCTGACCCAGGTGTCCACGCTGCTGTCCAATGCCGCCTCACTCATCAACGAGACGGGATACAGCGGCTGGACGGCGCTGATGCTCGCCGCTCGCAATGGACACTACCATGTGGTGGAGGCGCTGCTGTCGCATGGGTACAGAGAACTGAGATGAAGACTGTACAAAAGAAGGGGAAAAAAATGAAAGCAATGTTACATTTAAATTCACCTTTATTGTGGTCATGTGACCATTTAAAGAGTGGAGGGTGGAGTATCATTTTAAAACTGCATTTCTAGAGTTTTGGCCACTAGGGGGCAGAAAAACTCCGAAACAAACTGACAGTACAGACATATTAACTTATCACATTATAAAGTTTATATAGTTGTAGCTGTTGTATTTTATTATATTTAATTATGTTGTACTTTGTTTGCGTGATGTAAGATATTATTTTAGTCTCATGTCTTTATTATACTAATATAGTTTTTAGAGCACGAGTAAACAAAGAAAATTCAGCCCACATTTCTAAATCTTTAGTTTGACCTATTTAATTATAACGGTTTAGTCGCTTAGTTAAGATAAATGTATGTAAATAAATAGCAACCAATAGCCTTGTGTTCCACCCACTTCCCAAACATAACCTGTACCCTTGGATAGACGGACTCCTCGCTTCACCTGAAATGTCTAATCTCTTCTCTGTTCTTCGACCTCCAAGCTGCAACAAGTTCTCAGTGAACAGTTCGTCACACACTGCCTTCGATATCGCCAAGTTCTGGGGTCACAGACACATCTCAGACCTGCTTGGCCGGACAGACGACAGCTGCCAACGAGTCCTGCCAGGCTCTGATCTAAACCAGCATGAGAACTACTTCAACAGAGAGACGCTGGACCGGCTGGCTGTGAAGAGGACAGACATGGTCTGGTTGGAGGCCAAACAGAGCGACCCAGATACAGTCTATCTCCTGTTCTCCAACCTCAGCCCCATGGTCAGCAGCTCCCAGGAGGATGACAATGCAAGGGTACATGGCTGAAGGCAGATGTTGCTGATATTTTGGAAGGGACGTTGTTGGTCAGTCTGACTGATTGTGATTCTAACTCTTCTCACAGGTTGAGACCAAGCTGTGTCGGTTCAGATATGAGGCAGTTAAAGACCTTCTTGAGAAACCTGCGACTGTGCTCATCTTCCTGGGAGTGGAGAAGAGGAAAAAGCCCTCCTCATCTTCCTCTAAGACAGAAGAGGGTGTCCAGGAGCCTCCTGCTTGGTTTGCCATCAGCACAAATGAAGACCCTGCTGCACTTCTTAAACTCTGCAGAGAGAAGAACTGCTCCTTCCCGAAGTTACCCAACAGAGACCTGCTGAAATTCAGTGAGGAAGAAGCCGGTGAGGAGGATGGATTATCTTTTTATGACTGCCATATTTGATTATGAATGAATACTCTAAAAACAACTAACTGAATAATGTCCCTTCTCTTCGTCCTCCAGGAGTTGTGGCTCAGGCTAGATCGACGTTGGCCTGGCATGACCGCTACAGCTTCTGTCCAACGTGTGGCAGCAGCACCAAGCTGGAGGAGGGGGGATACAAGAGGAGCTGTCTGAATTCTGACTGCAGGAGCCTGAAGGGTGTTCACAGCACCTGCTATCCACAAGTCTGTACGAAACTCCAGCCCCACCTCACCTATCTACTCTTGATCAACGGCAGTTATCCTACAGGATATTAGCTGTGTTTAAAATATAACATCCCATGTTTAAGTACAAATTTATATTTGACTGACTGTGCATTTAGGCTTGTGTGAGAGCTGAAGCAGTTACTAATTAATAATTATTAATTAATGGATTAAGTGCATTGGTTACAATAAAATCAGATGTACAATGAACCATGGTAATATTATTAGGGCCATATTGCAGGAATTTTCGGAAATCTTCCACAATTTTCTGATATTTTACAGACCTGTTGGTCCTGTGTGTTTTCAGGTCCAGTGGTCATCATGCTGGTGATCCATCCTGATGGAAACCAGTGTTTACTGGGAAGGAAGAAGATCTTTCCAACTGGCATGTTCTCCTGTCTGGCTGGATTCATAGAGCCTGGTAACAAACAAGCACACACACACATTGCATTGCATTGACTTACCTCAACTAAAAGCCAAGTGTTACGCCTTTATTTTCGCAGTTAGGTGACTGTGTGCACAGGTTTATCTCCCAACAGTGATGACGCATTTTCTTCGATGTTCCTGCAGGTGAGGCGATCGAGGAGGCGGTGAGGAGGGAGGTGGAGGAGGAGAGCGGCGTGAAGGTCGGACCGGTTCAGTACGTCTCCTGCCAGCCGTGGCCGATGCCCTCCAACCTCATGATTGGCTGCATGGCTGTTGCCATATCGACCGACATCAAGGTGGATGAGAATGAGATTGAAGAAGCTCGGTGGTTTCCGCGGCAACAGGTACTAGCATAATAAATTTTACTACTTCTACTATTAGCACAACTACCGATTATAAAAATGACAATTATAGTAAAAAAAAAAATTACTGCTGCTGATGACAGCCATGTGCTTGAAAATTCTTAGCACAAGCTCCACTTAGTGGAAAATCTGCAGTGATTTCAGCCATGCCTCGTGGTATTCATCAGTGGATGGTGTTTGCTAAAGGCTGTCATGGAGATATGAAATCTGATTACACTTACAGCGTATATAACGTAGTCAACCAGTAATTGTGTTAGTAGACAACATATATTATACAGAAGTCACTGTCTGTTCACAATAAGGAGACGGAGGGTAATGTGTCAAATTAAGATTTAACATTTTGTCATCTCTTTATCTGTTATCCCCATTTTAAATTGCATACATATTTAAATACATAGCACAAGTGTTATTACTTGGATTTGTCATGCTTAACTTTGTGTGGATTTCATTAACATCTCTGTGCAGCAGAGCAGGAGTTACTAATCACCTGAGTATGTCTGTATTGAAGCACGTTAGAAGTGAAAATGGAGAGTGTGGGAGATAACAGAAGGTTTACAATGAACAATTTTGTTGCTTTCTGACCAAAAGAAAATAACTGATTTTGTATCAGCGTGAACAGAGATCTTTAAGAAAAAATGTTAGTGTTTAGTGTGGATAAATCTAACTTTTCTTTTTTTTTTCTTTCTTGTTGAGGTGATCGACTCCCTGCACAGAGGAGCCAGTCCAGCCTTCTTCGTCCCTCCCAGACAGACCATCGCCCACCAGCTGATCAAACACTGGATTGGCATGAACTCAAACCTCTAACCTCCGATCCTTAGCACTTCATCTGCAAGGAGTCTTATGTAGACAGTGAGTCCAGGGAATCACCACTTCCATCACAGTGATGGGCGTTTACTTTGAATTGACTCCAAATCATTTCAATCCACTGCTTGTATGTGGAATGACACCACCTCTAGTTAAAGGCAAAAATAGAAGTGTACAAAAATGAAAGGAAAAGCTGACAAAGAATACACAATTACTTGAAAGCAACAGTCACTTCAGATCTCAGATCTGAACTTACACTTTGCGGTGTGATGATGTATGAAATGAAAGGCAACAGTGCCAAAGGTTAGGAAGAAATAGTGAACTGTGTTTTGTTAGGTCTTCTAATAACAGACCTATTCAACACTACAGATACTTAGAGCATAATGAAATGTTTTAATGCTGAAACATAATTTGAAGACATGTCAAAATCAATACTGAATAAAATAAACAAAATTTGAACAAATGTCTGAATATGTACAGTTTAATGCCTGCTTGTAAATCAGCATATTGTTCAAACAACATTGAGCTATACTGGGATATCAAACTATTCCCACCCACTGTAAATAAGTCTCAACACAACATTTGTGTTTTATCATCCATCAGTGTCACAAGAAACTCAAAACTCCAAATATCAGCTGTCTTCCTTAATGTATTAAATGTAGTTTAATGCTGTATTCACAAGCTAAGAAGATTATAAGATCAAACCAACTTTGATTCCCCCTGATAACTCCTCCTGTACAATTTTACTACTATTAGGATCAAAACCACAAAATGACTGATGCTGATAAATGATGTACAAACTTTCAATAAAGTTAAATGAACAGGAAATATTAAATTGCTTAATGTGATTAATTGTCATTGTCTGTGGAAACATTTTTCTAATTGCTACAACTACAGCTGAGGTCTGTCCAATCTGAACATTGGCAGGCAATACAGTACATGTCAACGAACACACACTGCACAAACAGCAGTCCAGTTCATGCAAATAAAGCTTAAGTGAATTCACTCTGTGCTCAGTCTGAAGTTCTGTCCTCATCTGCAGTTTTTGCACCAAAGCAACTGTTTGCTATGTAATTAGTCTCACAGATCAGATAAGAACAGTCAGTCTGTTCACACAGTGTTTGAACATCAGTTTTCCCCAGACAGGAAGAGGTTTCTACATGCTCTGTCTCACAGGTCATCTGATAAACACACTGATCGATTGTGTTAAGCATGAATTCATGGAAACGGTATGTTACATCAGTTTCTTTCCGATATAATGTCTCAGACAAGTCACAGAGTCTGTGCTCTTGCTCTTTCTGTGGAAAGCCGCTGTTCAAAGCAACAACTTCATATGGCTGATGCAGCAGAGCAGCTTTGGCCTTTCGGCTCTCCTCAGAGAAGAAAACTCTGTCGGGATGATGGCAATTCACTGTGTAGTCAGGATGAAGGGACTGAAGAGAGACCAGTTGGTGATCCGTGATTACTGAAGCATTAGAAACATAGTCTGTGTCCAGTTTGAGGTCTGACCATTTGATGATGAGGTGACTGATCGACAGCAGAGAGGTGTCTTCATGTAGATTCTCCTCCGAGGACTGCTGGGAGTTTGGACAGACCATAATGAGACTTTTCTCCCCAAGTACATCAGTCACCTGGAAGTCCTCTATATCCAGGATGTTTCTCTCTGCAGTTTTCTGTTGAAGGAAACAATGGATTAGATTTCAATCAAGACAAGTGATGCTGATAAAGAAAAATTATTAGATATCCCACTGGAGTCAAACTGAGACTCCAACTGTTCTTCTGGTGTGTTCTACATTAAATTTAATGGACGCTCGTAAAGATCCAAGATGTTACAGGCAGAATGGCGACCAAGCATAAAAGTGACATTTGGGAGAGTTTGGAAAAAGTAGACAAATTAATGTACAGTGCAAGCTATGTAACCTTAAACTTGTTTATCATGCAACCAGTTCAATGATTAACCATTTGTGGATTAAGCACAATGAGCAAACAATGAAGACGGATACTGTAGCAGGCAGCTCATCACCAAAACTGGAGATGTACGTTCACTTTGTGATGCCCCGACTGATGTTGAGCCAAAGTACAAGCAACCAATTGCAATGAACAACAACTAAGAGTGCAGAAGATGGATGAGGAGAGTGGGATGAAACTGAGGAGTGATCTGCAAAGTGCTGATATTAACTTAAAGGTGGCTGCAGATGGAAAAGTAAAGCAGCCACAGCTTTTTGCCACTGAGTGTCTGCCCTGCCTTTCTCAGCACAGAGTCAGTATGCAGCACCCAGGTCAGGTCCTATGTGATGTGGACATCACGTTGTGGGGCTTGTAAGTCCACTATCATCTCTTTAGCCTTGCTGACATTTAGGTGGAGGTTGTTGTCTTGACACCAACATTTCAGATCCTTCTTCCTTCAGGTAGACTCTTCCATTGTTGAGTATGTAGTTTTGCGTGTATAGGAAGTACACAGGGGCTCAAAACACAGCCTTGGGGTGCTCCGATGTTAAGGATTAGGGTGGATGAGGTTCACCCCTCACTGTCTGGGGTCTGCCTGTCAGGAAGTCAAGGATCCACATGCACAGGAGCTGAGCCGTTTATTCCCTGGTCCTTGAGCTTTGTCACCAGCTGGACTATAGTTTTAAATGCTGAACTGTAGTCAATGAACAGTAATCGCTTATAGCTCCCGTTCTTGTCCACGTGGGATATGACGTCCTCTGTTGATCATTTGGGACAGTAAGAAAACTATATTGGGTCCAACATGCTGGGTGGTGAGGAGCAGATGTAATCCTTGACCAGCTGCTTAAAGCATTTCTTTACTACAAAGGTGAGTGCCACTGTGCAATAGTCATTCAGAAAGACTGCATTTGCTTCCTTGGATATAGGAATGATGGTGGACTTTTTGAAGCATATGGGTATGACAGACTGAGCCAGGGACAGGTCATTTCTGGTGTTCACATGTTGGAGAGCCCTTCTAACATCATGCTCAGATCCCAGTCATTTTGCTTGGTGGCTGATGATGGCCTCCAAGCGAGACATATCAACACTTAACAAGTCGGGTGCGCTTGTTATCATATCATATTTCTTAAACCTTGCTACATGCTACTGGGAATTGTAGTTCCACCTCCTTCCTGTAGTCTCTTTTTCTCTCCTTCACTGCTCTTCTCACATTGTTGCTTTATAACTGTCTGTTGCCAGACTGCAGCCCTAATTTGCAGGCTGCTGTGAGTTTATTGCCTCTAAAAATGGTTCTGGTAATCCATGGTTTCTGATTGTGGAATGATTGTTTTGGGTGCAGTAAATCTACCACAAACTCAGTAAATCTATTGATGGGTCAGACTGCAAGGTGGTCTCTAATTGGTCTGTCTATTTCCTGACCTCTCTCTTCACTGGGGGCTTACATCGCTGTTCATCTATTTACTTTGACCCCAGCAGGATGGCTGGGCGGTCCCTCTTCCTAAATGAGATTCTGCTGTTTTTGAACTTCTGCCTTTCTAACTGAACGACAAACAACAGAACAACAAGAACACCCCAGTTTTAAGAAAACCAAACTCTCCTGAAAAAAGCAGATCACCTGGTGATTTGGGTCCATCAGCCACTGGCCTACTGTACTACCCCGAGGGCTAGAGATGGGTGGGAAGAAGTACCACTTGAACCTGCACAGTAATGGTATGATAGAGAAATTTTATAATTCTAAATTTTGGAATGAAACAGGATGTATGCCATCAGATGTAATCGTGTGTGTGTTGACTTACACAGTCCTGAACAGGATAGAGAAGATGAAGACAACAACAGCCAGAAGCAGCAGAGGTGTCACTGTAGCCACCACTGGTACCTCATCTGAAATGGAAAATCATTTACGATAAGTTCGCTTCCAGAAAGCAGAATCAAATGATTAATGCATGTATATAAAATGCATATAAATTTATCTATTGGACCTTTTTTGGAGAGTACCATGCCCCAACACACACCCACACACAGTTGAAATCACACTGTAGATAATGTAGTGCACTTGGAGCTGATCTGTATATCTTACACAAGATAAAGAAAATTATCTGTTGCGCAGTGACCACTGAATCATAATTGCAGTCGGTGTCCCTTAAAGCTCAACACATTGCAACATACAAGCAAATTAAGTAAACACGCACAGCATGAGATGCTACAAGGTGATAAAACACTGCCAAATACAGAAACATGCAAGTAGCACATACAACAACAACAGAAACTTTACCTTCTAGCTCATTTTCCAACACCACTTGTGGTTCCCGCACTGGGATTATTATATGTCATACTGTATTTACATAAAGTAAGATAAGCCAGTTAAACTCACCAAAGTCTGTTCTCACTGAGATGATTTCCCTGATTTCAACAGAGTTTCTGGGAACATTATCAGCCAATAAGAGAAGAGAATACTCTGTGTTGGGTTTCAGATTGGGGAGGGTGTGCTGCCATTGGTCCGTCCACAAAGGCAGAGCGGGAAAGGAGAGAAGGCTCTCTGTATTTATGGATAGATTGTAAAAGAAAACAAAAAAGTTTGGGTAAAAGTTTCAAAATAATGAACCAACACATTAACGGTAGTGAAAAATAGACATGCATATATCATTTATTACTATTTACCAGGCTAACCATCATTACTTTTCAAATGACATAAATTAATTTTAGCAAGAAACTGAAGTGGGATTTTATTTTTAAAAGCAAGTATTTTGGCATCCATTGCTAAATTGAGTATTGTGACATAAAATGTGTTCACTTTCTTTCCACAGGCAGTCAGGTTGCTCAACAGCTGACACACCCATATGCATCTCACATTGTTGTGTTATTGTGTACATAGTCTATGTAAAAAGAGAGAGAGTACAAGAATTTAATTTATTTCTAATACACATGACATTAAAGTTGAACTTTACGCTGTGACACATTTAAGAAGAAAAGCCATTTGTAAACCTACTTTGTCTCTCCGAGTCTTTCCTCGCCATCACTCTGTATCCATTCACTCTGATTGTTCCGGACTTCCTTTGCCACACACCCACAAATGTCACTGTTGTCTTGGTCACGGCTACCACCTTCAGTTTTACCACCTCCATCAGAGCTGAGAAAACACAAAAAAATATATATCTCTGTGGATGTTTTCTATCCTGGAGAGGGAACCAGATGATGTTCATATAAATCGATCGTAAATCAAATTTATTGAAATGTTTCGTTTGCCTTTTGTTTGTTTCTGGTATCATTTTTATTCTTTCATTATTTCACTGAAGCTGTTTGTAACCTTGGTATTGAAATGCGCTGAACAAATTAGGTTTTATAAACCTAATGATAATGTGTTTTTCTACGTCTTTTCTTTAAAACTTTTTATCTGGTTTTATTGATCAAAGAGCAAAAGTCATGTGCCTCAATCTATCTTTCTTTCTTTTTGGGGCTTCTCTCAAGTGTCTCACTAATTAATACTGAGTTAAAAAAAATATATACAAAATCCTACTGATCCTTTGAAAGAGGTATTCGGCCTGGATGCAATCATGATCATCACCACATGTTCTTCCTCTTTTGACTTTACCTCCCTGCTGCAGACTAGCAGGCAGTGACTGAGGAGATCCACACTGATGGTTGTAGACAGGGATTACACTGATCATGTAGGACTCATCAGGGTCAACATCTGTAAACACGCCACACACACAATTAGTATAACTGTACATGCTGCAAATAGAATATACTGTACAGGAATAGAATAAACAAGTATATGTTCTTAATATTTAAACTAAAGAGTGAATCAGGCCTTCATTTGAGACAGGCATTTATATTTTTATTGTTTATATTTAGCCTTTATTGTCACATACACCTACACCAGTTTCAGAGGAAAAGCCTAGCCACATACCAAATGACTACATTTCTCTGCGTGTTTTGCACGTGTTGCTGCAGCAACTTGACTTTCACACGACAGATCAGTTTCTAGATGGTGTTAGATTACAGAGGAAATCAGAGTTTTTAAGGTGTTCCTTTTTTCATTATTTAGAATTATTATTATGTTTTTTTTTGTTACTGTCAATGAATCCACAACATCAATGTTGCTCACAAATATTTCATTTAGAAAGAAAAGCTCAGTAATCTCCTAAAACAGCTGGTCACAACAGGAAGAAATACATTTGTTAGGAGTATTTTCAGTGCTGGGGCAGCAGAGCGGTGTGTTTGAGATGTGATGGAGTTAAAATAAACTACTGTGTGTGTTCATTATAATGAACAAACATCACCAAGTGCAACAGTGAGGCTCATTATAGCGTTCTTAATAGTTTTTGGACAAAAATTGAGCTTGATGACACAAAGGAAAAAGATCACACAGCACTTGTTTATAGGTTCAGTGTTGGTTTGGTCTTTTCATTATTTAGTGTTGACAATAAGAAAACATTTTCTTTGACTGAAATGATAATATGGGTTAGTCATTGAGCCTAACTTGACCAGTCTGACCACAAACGACTATTTTTGCATATTTTAAAATAACATTTTTTGTTTTAACTTTTACTTTCCTTTTTAAAAGGTCCAGTGTGTAGAATTTAGTGGAATCTAGTGGAAAGGTTTCAGATTGCAACCGACTGAACACCCTCACTTCACTCTCGTTTCAAGCATGAAGGAGAAACTACATTGTCTGTGAAACTTGAAAAATGCGAAAGGTCCTAGCCAGGGTTTGGTTTGTCCCTTCTGGGCTGCTGTAGAAACATGGTGGCTCTACATGGTGGACTCAATAGAAGAGGACTCACTCCTTCTGTAGATATAAAAGGCTCATTCTAAGGTAACATAAACAACAGTTCTTATTTTCAGGTGATTATACACAAGTGAAAACACAGTTATGAATATTATATAGATCCCCTTAAATGTTACACACTGGACCTTTAACCTTTTGCTAAGCAGAAAGTGCATGTGCCTGCTGAATTAGTGCCATCTTCACACTGATTGATGCATCTTTTGTTTAAAACATGCACAACGTAAATGTAAGCGAGGTGTTGATTCCAACACAGTGGCACCTTGTATGACAGTGGAGGTGTTGAAGCTGTCCACTGTTTTCCAGCGGCTAGTGGTTGGATGTGTCTCAGAGGACCACTGTACAGCAAAATGACTGACAGGAGGGAGAGAGGGGGAGGCTGTGGGGTTCTTCCATTGGACCAGAAGGCTTTTCATTGGCGGGAAAGAGCTGGAAACCCACAAGTTTCTGACCGAGGGAAGAGCTGCAGAAGACAACGGCAGGATTATTGCAGTATGATGCAGTATAGAGATACCTGCCACAACCTGTATGATTTAAGATTTCTTTTTAATATAACTACAAATCAAAACACATTCAGCTGCTGCATTTCTGTTGATGTTTTTACAACTGAACTAAAGAGACCATTTGACTGGAGAAGTGCTGTGTTGCAACACATTTATCTGAAGGTCTTGCACTCTCTGCACACACATGAGATGTAGCATTAGTGGAGAGCGCAAGGTTTCAGTTTGATTTTGCCGTTGTTTGGAGATTTAATAGATAAACATAGCTCAAGATTAGGACTTATGGCTGCCTCTAGGAGGTTTGATAACTGTGTTGCACTTTGAAATATTCTACATACTGTGAATTTTTACACATTAACTGGTGAAAACTTTGCACATTACTGAACAAAACATTTGTTATTTGTTTTTTTCATAGTTTATTGTCTAGACTTGTTCAGGGTGTACCCTGCCTCACGCCCAAAGTCAGCTGGGATAGGCTCCAGCCCCACCGTGACACTGATGAGGATAGGTGGTTACAGATAACGGATGTATATTTATGCTTCTTGACTTGTTAGCACTAGTTTTTTTTATCTTCTTTATATCCATCTATCTATAACCACTTATCCTTATCAGGGTCAGGGGGGCTGGAGCCTCTCCCAGCTGACCTACGGCCAATTTAGAGTCACCAATTAAGCTATTAACTCCATGTCTTTGGACTGTGGGAGGAAGCCGGAAGGCCCCAGCCGGGGTTCGAACCAGGAACCTTGTTGCTGTAGGACAATCGCAATAAGCCTGACTCTGTTTTCTCCTTCTTGGTGCACCTGAACACATCACCAGGACACTACCACGAAAAACTATTTACATGCTAGAAACGTTGTTCCACTCACTGTTCTGTCTTTGTGTGTCAATGCTGAGATGTGCAGCAGGTCCATAGCCAGCCGTGTTGAAAGCTCTCACTGTGACAGTGCAGTTCTCCTCCCCAACCACCAGGAGTGCTGTCACCTCTGTGACATTTTGAATGAATCCGTCCCATAGTCGTTGCTTCTTCACTGGCTCGTAGCTCACCTGGTATCCAAGGATATGGTCTCCGGCATAGAGGTCAAGCTGCTGTAGAGAGGAGAGTGTTTGGAAAATAAATTGGTAACACTTTCTATGACGACCATAGAGCATCATCAAGGAAATGCACGATGGGGGCCGTGCAAAGTAATCAAGTAATCAAGTGAAGTCTAGGAACAACCTCCAGCCCCATACTGTTGGATTTTGTGACATGCCAAATGTGTGTCCTTCCTTCCTGCCTCTTGCCCTTTTGTTTTCTTACAATTTCTGCCCTTGGTTACCTACCCTACAGTACTTTCCCTTCCCTTTTGTTCCCTACCTATTTACATATTGTTTGACTGTTCACCAGTATGCCACCATGCACCAGTGTGTCGTCATGCTTAAATAAACTCACACCACTGCAGCAAACCTCTGAGATTTCCTTGACAGTAGTCCTAATGTATTATAAGCCCCAAGTACAAACTAGTCAAGAGCATTCATAAGTCACTATAACTTATAATCCATTACAAGTCGCACAGTTATGATTGCTGATCAGAAAGCATTGTAAATGCATTAAAATTGTTGCAATGGTAAAAAGCGTTGCCAGTATATCACATTTGTTTGGAGAAATTTTTTAATTAGTCCATAAATTTGTTGGTGGTAACGTTAGCTAACCCTAACATTTCTGAAATGTGAGACATTGCTTATTAGTGCAGATGCATGCAATTCAATAAAACTTTGCATTGAAACAGTAATTAGTTCTATCGTCTGTCATTCATATAATCATTTGGTTTTTATTTGTTGAAGAAAATGCAAATGTTTTGTTACACTTTTTGTTTTCAAAGGTTACATTTTATGTCATTTTTATTATAATTAGACTATTTTTCTTTTAAATTTTCACATACTTCAACCGGTACCATTACATCATTTTATTTCCCCAGACACTTTGCCTGTTGCATCGGATCTGTTTTAGTGATGTTGCTTGTCCCTGATGATAACAGACCATCAAAGATAAGTCCAGAGAAGATTTGATACTTACAGAATATGACTTTTCTTTATGTGCTAAAAATGGAGACATTTTATACATGGCTATTCCAATAATTTCTAATGTACCTTCCACATGAGATGAAGGAGAAATGATCCACCAGAGTCTGTTTTCTCGACTCTGTAACACACCTCTGGAGGGCTGGAGGGGACTGGCAAAGATAAGTACAAAATTAAAACTTTAATGTCAGTGACTGATTCTATTTAGTGACAGTAT
Source organism: Argyrosomus regius (assembly GCA_946959425.1). Taxonomy (NCBI): domain Eukaryota; kingdom Metazoa; phylum Chordata; class Actinopteri; family Sciaenidae; genus Argyrosomus; species Argyrosomus regius. Next base: position 20,030,143 of record OX336890.1, read on the forward strand.
ACTACAAACACTCACACAAACATATTTAAATAATTTTAGGTCTTCTCATTAGTCTCTCCTCCCACAAATATTCTTGTGAATTAAATCTCCAGCCATTGGTTTGAATGTAAACGATTACCCCTGTCCAGTGTCCTCATGGTGACGTCAGAGCTCCAGTCGCTCCAGATGCCAGACTCCTCTCTGCAGGCTACAGCAGCCCTGTAGACAGTAAACGGCAGGAGGCCTTTGATTGTGTAGGTCAGTGTCTGGTCTTGATGTACAGGAACAGAAACTGGAGCCTGGAAACAAAACAGTGAACATCCAATATGTCAATGTGTTTATTCTTGTATAAATTGCATTGGGTGGACTCATTTTAGGGTTAAAGACCCTTATAGAACATTGGTCTGTCACAAACAAACAATTAACAACACAAACGTGAAAAATGTGCTTGTAGCATCATGGATAACAACTGTATAGTGGTTATCGTGTAGACATGGCGTGACTTCAGTAATTAATGTAAGATAGTACAATGTTCTCATGAGTATCAATAAGAGTGTATGATGCTAACCTGGGTCCATGTGTGAGTGCGGTTGAGGGTGTAGCGAAGTCGACAGGTGCTGTAACTGCTGCCTTTCCAGGACACATCGACCGAGTCCGCAGTGGAGCCAAGTGCAGTTAGTACAGGCTGAGAGGGTTTGACTAAGGAGAGGAGAGTTTAACTACTTTATTATAATTTTATGTTTGTCAAGCTGTCTATGTGGGTCTGTCAGTTATCTTAAGTATTCTGGAAAATTCTCACTGGGAACAGCATTACACTCATTCCTGGGTAGTAGAATGATAAAATGTCTGGGCCACTGACCTACATCGTAAAGAACCACAGTACGAGGTTGGGACCAGATCTCACTCCTCATGTAATTTTTTCTTCTGGCTGTGATGTTGAGGGTGGCTACAGGGTTGAAAATTCCCAGACAGGATAAGACTGTATACTCGCTGAAGAAGAAAAAAAGAACTGAATTACACATCTGATAAATCTAATCTAAAAAAAAAAATCTTTAGAGTAGATATTAAAGTCTCATTCTAAGGTAACAAAACACTTCAAACACTAAAAATCTTATTTTCAGGTGAAGACACACACCAATGACAATATATGTATGAAGATCATATGCCATTTCTGCCAATAGATCCACCTAAATATTACACACTGAGCCATTAAACCCATCAGTGTTTACCTCCTGAAGATGAGTGAGACATCAGGCTCAACATGGCTGTTGAACTCCTCACTCCACTCACATGTCATGGATCTGTGTGATTTCTGGTAGTAACATGACATGTTCAGGGTCTCTACAGGAAAACAAGAGGGGGATCCAGTTTTAACGACACACGATCTTTCGCAATTATTAAACCAATTCCTACCCAGCATAAGCATGTTGGAACATTTTACATGTATACATACATAAAGAAACCTGATTTAACCTGAGTGAGTGTACCTATAAGTCAGTAAGTACTCATTTTGAAGACTAGGTTTGAACTCCGATCAAACTTAAATAGGAGGAACCAGTGAAAAACAAGATAAAAACAACCAGAACTCAAGACATCTGACTGCTGTGTGTGTGTGTGTACTCACTCTGTACAGATGAAGGAGGTCGAGGGCCACAGTCTCTGAGGTCAGTGACACACACTTGCCTGTCGTTTTCACACAGCTTCAGATCAAAGTTCCTCACAGTCATTTCTGATTCACGAACGCAAAGTCAGGCATGACACCAAAACAAAACCCGATGATTCTGCTTTTTCCAAGTTAGAAATTAAACCACGATAGGCTTTAATTTAGTCACAACCTAAATTTAACTTAAATCTTAAATCAAAGTTTAGTATGTGTACGTGGCACTGACATGAGTTTGCACCTAAAGTATGAATGGATCAGTATAAACCCCATAACATGGTCAACATAAGCAACCTTTGCTGTTGAATTCAAGAATAATGTGCGAAGAATTAAATGCTGAAAAGCAAACAAACAACCTGAAGGGAAATTTCTAACTACAGGTGATACCTTGCTCGGATAACATATAATAAATATAATAAATAAAACTTAAGACATGAAGTAACTCTAAACTTCTTCCAGAGAATCAGTTCACTTTATTCAAGATGAATCTAGATCTGAGAAATGCTCATTTCAATTCTAGACTAAACATTAGATGTTAGATTAATCGCTGCCTGGGAAATCACCCATACGTTTTCACATTTATATAACAGCAGCATGAAATATGTGGCTTTTATTAAGAAAGGGATTTATGCAACTCACCATGAGAAAACACACAGAGAAAATTCATCACTGTCCAGGTAGCAATGTGCAGTTTACGTGACCAAATGTCCATCTTAACTGGTAAAAACGACAATCTCATTCTAAACAAACCAAAATGAATCCAACGCTAACCCACCATCTAAATTAACCGACAGTTTGAAAAACCTAAAGAGGACGTGCTGTTTTTATCTCTCATGGTTATTGATGAGGAAGTCAGATGAACTGAGAAGCGAGCTGCTGAGGTGTCTGCAGTCAGGAAATTGCTCCATGCTTATAAGCGACACCCATCAACACATCTAATGTATGTGAAAATGCTTGTTTCCTCAGAGATGACAAAAAAGATTTTAAAAAATGAACGTGCACAGTAGGATTAGAAGATGACTAAAACAATTAAAAGGTGGTACATGTAGGATTTAAGATCACTGTAAAAGAGGTGTTTAGCAGCATGGCTCTAGGATGACAAAGTCAGTGTGTTGCTCAACACATCTCCACAACTACTGGGTGACTTGTACAAAACAAGAGCACAACTGATACTGGATTTTTGAGGCCAGTACCAATATCTATATTTGAGAGTTTGTGGTTGATTTTCCTTCTTTTAACATAAACATAAAACAGTTTTAATGACATTTTATAGTGTAAAAACTGAAATATTTTGACTCCAACTTAAATTGTCTGTTCTTCTCCTGTCATCTCCTGATACAGCAGCTCAGCTAATTTTATCTCTGTAGCTGTGGTTCAACCATTCATGCTCCCAAAAGATGAATCTCACTAACTCTGGTGATCCTCCGACTTTTCATCTCATGCTACCAACAGGTTAAAATGTCCCCTTGCCCAGTGCTTCAGTAGGATCAATGCTAACATACATTAGACACACACATTTTCATGGTGGCATGCTAGTGAGCTCTGCTAGCCTTGTGCAGGCCTCAAAGCGTCACTAGGTGGTCATAGATCTGATTTCACATTTTGTGCCACATCCCTTTTGCAAAAAAGTTCATCTTTGTGTGACACAAGTTTCTTTGGTAACATGTTCTTATGAACAAATTTCTCTTGAACAAGGCATTCATCCAGCATTTGCTTTCAGGTAAACAGGAAGTGACAAACACCCAGCTGTTCGTCATTTGTTTATTTTTCACTTTCTTTCGTCAAAAGCAAAATTTCATCTACTTCCACTCATTTTTTTCTTTTTCTTATAGAAAATGGAAACAAAAAATTGCCTTGTACAAACATTTAAAAATGACTAACAGCAAAAGAAAACAACAACAAACAAACAAACAAAGAAATTAAACAGAAAGAAAGAAATGCTGTACAGATTAGTAAAGAAAGAGGATCAATTCTTCCTCTGGACTCGTCTGTCTATCTGCATCAGTGGTGATCTCCACACTGTGCAGTGAATTACAGCAGTAAACAAGCTTTCTAAGCTCACACTCTCCATTTACACACACACATACACACACACACAGAATTGGCAGAGGAGTGCATTACTGCTGCTGTAGACAAAAAAGGCTAAACGCAAGTACATTAAGTTCACTGAGGTGTTGTTGGGTTTTATGACCTTTGGGCCTTTGAACCCTGCCAAAATGTCAAGTTAATGGATGTCAGACAAAAAAAAAAAAAAAAACAACTTTTCCCCCCTCAGTCCTGAAAAACAGATGTCTTTGCAGTGGTTTTTGCCTGGCAACAGAACATAAACAAGTGCAGCAAAGAAAATCTGGTTATTTACAAAAGAGACAAGAAGTAATATATAGAACATTTCTCCACTGGCCCTCTCTGATCACAGAATATCCTACAATCACACATATAACTGTGAAATTCAAAAACCCTTTTTGTTGAGTCTAACGAGTAAAAAAGCTGCACCAGTAGTTGTGAGCAGAGTTGATAGTGTTTGTAAAAATATAACACATAAGAGAGAATCTCGTCTTTGATTACCTCAGACGCCTGATTACGTTGGAGATTTGTGACAACAAGTATGACTTACTGGAGCCCAGGAAACCTCACATGGAGCAGCTACTGATATTTACAATCTGTCTGGACGTGACTGCGGCACAAGTTTACAGTTAAAGAGGTTCAAAAAGTCTCAGAAAAACCTGCAGATCAGATGATTATTTCTTCAGGTTTTGTGTATTTAGAAAATTCTGTTTACTGCCTGTTATTTATTTTGTTAAAATTCAGTCATTTTGTAACATCTGAAGTGTTCTTTGTGAATGCTTTCATGGGTTAGAATCGGCTGCAAACTATTTTTCATAACTTATATCGCAGATCCCTTCTGACTCCATTTCCCAGAGGTCCATCCTGTATCTTCAGTATAAATTACATTTCCAGTGACCTAAATTTATGAATATTTTTCACTTTGACTTCACATTTTGGTGTTAGCATTGTCACTTTTAAAGACCAAAGCCAATGTACTCGAAACCCATTTACAGATTCACTTAATAAATATTGTCCTCCGCCTTTAAAAACCTCGGTTGATCCTTTGTCTGGATGCCCTTCATTTCCTTCACCTTGGAGAGGCAGGTGTGGGGTCATTTCTACACTTAAGGCATCACTTTGGTACAAGCATATTGCTCCTTTACATCCATTCTGATTAATATTTTTCTTGAATGAGTGTCTCACCTCTGATCTTTCTCTCTGAGGAGGGAAACTGACTTGATAGTGATTCAACAGGACCCACAGCTGCTGATGCTGCCCGTGGCAGGAATCAAATCTGCGACCTTTCTATCACCGTCTCTCTTAAGTTAATCTTATAAAGTTCGTGTTTAGGAGTGCAGGAGAGAGGTGCGTAGGTCAGAAAACACACATTTAGCAGGAAAAGAGACAAAAGACGACAGTTCAAGCTGAAACAAAAACAAAAAAAACAACTAAGCACCAACTTCTTCCCAGTGAGCGACAGCACTGAAAAGTCCCAGCGCTTGAAAAGCTGCAGACTGGCTTAAAGTTCTCACAACACCCAGGATGTGTTATTCAGCCAGAACAGCGTTTCAAGCTTCCCAAAGTTGAGGAAAGCAGTCAGAGTTTACCCAAACCGAGCTGAGCCGGGACAAACCAAACTGGTTTCATGATGAGTCCAAGTGTGTGCCAGTCTGTACGTCTCTGTGTGAGTATAGCAGTGTGTGTTATTTGTTGCGCAGCAGCTCCAGCTGGTCCTGGTATTCGGTGAACAGTCTCTGGAATCGCAGGTTCTCACCAATGACAGGTAAAACCTCCCGCAGCAACTCCCGCTTCCGTAGACCCTGAACACACGGGAAACAATAACAAAAAAAAAAATAGTAAGCAACATGTATGCACCAGGTCATGTGAGAGCTAGATATAGCTAACTCATTAGCTATTAGCTTTGTTAGCACAGATCAGAACAGGACTACATAATATGATGGACCCGTGTAAGCTAACCAGTTTGAAAATAATTAGATGTAGCGCAATATGAGTGTGCATTTCTTCCATCAGGTGTACAAATAAAGCAGTGCAGAAACAATTATTTGATTAGCTGATCAACAATAAACTAATTCTCATTAATTTTGATAAGTGATTAATTAATTAATAACCAAAAATGCCAAATAACTGCTTTCAGTCCATCAAAGAGCGTTTACAGTGTGCAAGACATTCATAGCTTCTCATTTTCAGCTGATGCCGACAGTCACATCCACTGTTTACACTGATTTAAACATTGTCAGCTGCATGTCATATCAACTGATTAACATATCTAGACATTAATTAACAGTATTTCCACAACTTCATGACAAGCTTAACTTGTCTGTTATTGGTTCGTGTGTCTGTACTCAGCCAAAGATCTTTTGATAAGTGATGAATTGTGAGGCAAGAAAGTCCGTCGAGCTCTGTGTCACATCTGTGACAACAACACTAACCCTAAGAGTGCGACCTCTTCTCTAGATAAACAAGCTGATCACATTCAAGTCATCAAATAATGTTATAAACTTTTAAATCAGGATCTCAAGGTGCTTGTTAAAATTAGGGGTGTGACAGATGTAGTAGCTATGGGTGTTATTTCAGGGGGTGGGGTACATTTTTAATCGACATTAGGGTCAATAGTATCAGATCAGACTCTGTATTGATTGCGATGTCACTGATTAGAGTCATATACATACAAATATTTCAGATGACTGCATGAGTATCAGAGTATGAGATTTTAGCAGGAATAAAAATGAACCTGAGTAGCAATAATGACTGACGTCAACTTAAAAGTAAAAGATTAGCAACAGAGCATAAGACACAAGTTTTTGACAGAAGGAAGAGTGTGGCACGCAAACTTTCTACAAACAATCAGAGCATTACGAAGTAAAATTAAAGCAGAAGACGGAAGGAGTGTCATACCAGAGTGGTAGGCTCCCAGGCTGTAGCCGCTGATTTGTGGACAGGACCCAGCAGCTCCTTACAGAGTTCGCGGAGACGATACTCTGAGCCTGAAGGGAACACACACACACACACAAAACACACACACACACACACACACACACACACACACACACAGACTTAGTGTTACCATTACACTGTTGGTGTTTGTTTTTTTTCTTTTACTCGTCAGACTGTACAAAGTGTGAAATCATTAGACAGTGACAGTTTGGTACCTTCGTTGACGAGGAAACGGGCGTAGATGAGCAGCCAGTAGCGATACTCCTGTGCTGACTGCAGAGTCAGAGCGGACGCCAGCTGATTCTCCAGGAAGGCCAGCGTCATGCTCTGCTGCAGGTGGTGTGGGGTGGAGGAGAGGCGGGACGCCAGACGACCAGCACTACAAGGACCAGAGAGATTTATTTACTTCTTTATCACATTTTATCTGTGGTAAGAAGAGGAGATGAAATACTGTTGACGTACTTGAGGTTGCGTCCCTGCATGACAGCCAGCGGCCCTGAGGACACAGGGGCATCGTGGGTAGGTAGGCAGCTCCTGAAGTCAGCACACTGGACCAGAGAGTCTCCTTTATCTGCTATCAAAGTCCTGAAATGGAAAGTGTGTAATTCTTGTAGTTTATATTGCAAATCATTCAGTCTGTGTCCAGTGTGTGTCCTCGATGGGTGTCTTGAAGTTTATACACAAATTTGCTCTATGTCCCTAAATGATCATACTCAATGCATCTACAGTTGAGGTGACTTTATAGAGGCTTCTGTGTTATTTACCTATCTGTGTGTCTAGTCACTAGTGAGTCAGACAGTCATGTTCTCTAACCTTGGTTACCATGGTAATACTCCTTTCCTGTTCCTTAAAACAGCTGCTCTGTGTCTCAAGGAGAGAAGTCAGTGTCGCCATAACAATCGAAGATCGAACACTTCCCCTACACTGACCTCAAGACATATGCTTGGCCATGTGGAACCCCCGCATGTGCCATGCTAGAACAGAAAACTCCCTCAAAAATATAATATAATATAATATAACACAAAAGAAACAAACTCAACATCAGTACTATTGGCAGCAGCTGTTTTAAGGATGTGTTTTCATGGTCACACTGCGTTTCCACGCTTTCATTTCTTACCATGTCTCCAGCGAGGAGCTGAAACAGTAAGACTTCCCATTGGACAGTCCAATGACTGGGACTCCCTGCTGAGTCAGCAGAGACTGAGACACTGTGATGTCAGCACCTACAGAGGCAAACAACATATTTTTAAAGGAGGACAGCGCGACAGGATTCTCCAGACACACCGACAGAAATGGTTACTTAAGTCAATACGACCTGGTTTGAAACCATCTTCGTGTAAACTCTTGCACTGATTATCATGTGGTGAATGTACTTTTTTGAGGAATGGTGCAACATTTGAAGAAATGCTTCCTTTTAGTTAGATGGATATCTAGCCGAGTTATGTGCTCGAGCGTGCTGCAGTGTCTCACCAGATAAAATGGTCAGCAGAGACTCGTTCTTCACCAGAGCCTTCTGTTTCTGAACATCCCTGCACACAGACAGATAACAAATTAACAAACTATTTTGATTCAGCTCTGCATGAAAACAAAAACAACAAAAAAAATCAGCATAAATACACTATGCAATATCTAAACATCTCTGTAATTTAAGTAATTCTCCCTCATTTGTACCTAATTCTTACAAAGTATGTTTTAAAGCTGTCAACGAGGATGGCAAAATAACAGACATGTTAAAAACAACAGTGGAAACCTCTACTTGACACGACATTACTAACAGAATATGTGAGCACTGACCAGACGGACAGCGTCGCTCCAGCAGTCAGAACCATGACAAAGTGGGCAGAGCAGTGCAGTGCAGATACAGGCGTGGCCAGCTGGATGGCTGGAAGGAGCCGCCGGCCACAGGAAGAGAACACAGACAACATCCTGTCCTGAGAGGCGACGGCGAGGACGTCACTGAGAAGGAGGACGAGCAGGAAAAACTGATGTAGTTTTGTTGAATCCTTTACAATTTTATATCTTCCACAATTCAAGCATAAAGACAAGCTCGGTCTATTTTAATTACAACACAAGACACGTCAGCGGAGCCTCCTACCTGCTCCCTGCAGCAGTAACCACAGAGCTGGGCAGAAGTGTGTTCCAGTCTCGTCCGTCTCTGGAGCATCGCAGCTGGCTGAGCCTCGAACCCGCAACCACCGACACCTCGTTCTCCACTTCCAAGAACACCGACGGCTCCATGCTCACCTACACACATACACACGTTTTCTATTTAGAGCTTAACAGGTATGTAAGAAACAGTCTTATTCTAACTAACTCACAATGAGTTTTCACACCCAGCGATTTTATTTAATCTGTGAGTGGTGTGAGCACATCAGAACAGGCGTCAACACACACACACACACACAAAAAAAAAATCACTGAGGTGCAAGATGCCTCTGTTCTCTCAAAGTGCACTGCCACCAAACAAACTTACACATTGGCAATGAATGGATAAAAGAGATTCAAAAGAGGAAGAGAGGCTTTCATGAACAGATTGAGTCTATTCAAGAGTGAAAAATGTCAGACACATCTGTGAGTGAAGGTTGTGTTGAAGACAACCACAGTTTTAGGAAAAGTTTTAGACTGCTTAAGTCAGAGATAGTTTAATATTATGGACATGTGGCAGAAGATGAAATTTTTTATGTCAAAATATAAAATGTCAAATATATCAGTTCATTTTGGTTTTAAAAGCATCACTGCCAGCTAAAACCAAAAAGAAAAAAAAGAAAATTGCTTTGCTTTAAAAACAATTGTTACTGTCAATCTTGTCCTCTCTAGGCGCTCAGGTGTGAAACAGGAATATAGCTATAATTTAAACACAGAGTCACGGTGTGTTACCTGCAGACTGAAGGCTTTCTTTATACTTGGTGTTGGTAGCTTGAGAGCAGCTGCAGCAGCTGGAGGAGCTGCCACTCTGCTTGGCTCCCGCTCTGCTGGAGGAGTTATCTGACAGGAAGAGGAGGGACAAAACACTCTTATATCAAGGACACGTACACAAAAGGAACATTTACAAGACACTTTTAGTACCACTTGCTTACTTATTCTTTTTTTAAATATTTCAGGTTTAAAACATATTTTTGACTATCCGTAACTTCGGGGTTAATGGGTGTCCCTTCTTCCTTTTGTTTATTGATGTTTTACATAAACGACTGAATGGATCTCTTCGTCATCCATCCATCCATCCATCCATCCATCCATCCATCCATGCATCTTTTCTCTTAATCTCTTTACCTGAGTGAAGGGTTGGGCAATGGGAGCAGCCATCTTGTCTTTCCTGGGTCTTCCCTTCTTCCTCTTCTCCACCACCTCTGCTCCGTCGAGCAGCAGCTCGGGTTTCCTCTTGCTGTACGACAGATTTTTGTTGATGGTGGCCATCTTGTCCTCGCTGTCGCTGCTGGTGTCTTCTTTGGATTTTATGTCTTTCAGGGTGGAGATGCCGTCTTTTGGCCTGGTGGACCAACAGAAAAGTCAAAATGTGTTTTGGGGACAGTCTGTTCTCTTTTTGAGCTCCACTTCACACTTTGCTTGCACTATTGCACTAAAACTGAGTCAATCACCTGTCTAGAGGCACAAGTCCAGCGGTGGAGGCGATGGCGGCTGTGACCCCAGGTGTGGCCTTTGACCTCTCTGTGAACCTGGAGTCCAGAGCTTTCATTGGCTCGATTTTGGAGGCTGAAGTGAGGAGTAGACACTGCTTCACGCTGGAACATAAGGAGAAAGAAAAGGCGGGGATTAGAAGATCAGGGCCAATATAAATGAAGGGTAAAAATGAGTGGGAGGTTTTGGTGGTGAGATATCTGGTTAGGAAGTAAACAGACACAGATAGAGCATCACAAAAACAGAGTGGGTAGAACAGCATGCTGTCAGCTTGTACCCATCCTTGTTGTCCTCCAGGCCCTTGGTGGCGTTGCTCGGTGAAGGCGAGGTGAGCATGGGGTCGTGGCTGGGCCTGAGCCCTAAAGTAGAGGCCTGTCCTGGACTGGAGTCAGAGCTGAGCTGGGAGGTAAGCTGGTTGGACATGGAGGAGCCCGAGGGCAGGATGGGAGCGCTGTTGAACAGAGCCGGCGAGAAATCCCTGCAGAGAAAGAGGGACAGTGATCTACTACTGTTTCTATGACTATTACAGTGAGTGCTACTATTGATACTACTGCTGCTAGGAAGATGTGGGTTACTGTGTCAAGGTCTTAATGACCCTTGTTGGGTGTGTTTGGGTTGTATGGAAGTAGTACCGGGCAGGTAAATCCTGGCTATTACAGGATGAGAGGCCTGACAAAAGACAGCACACTGGCCCTCCACGTTAGGGCGGATTGGTGTGACACTGACAATGCCATCATATATAAAACATTATGTTAGTGCTATTTCAGAATGGGCCTGCGATTAGTCCTATTCAGATGTTTCCTTTTTGAATATTAATTCAAATCTATTTCAAGCAGGTTTTCAACAGGTCTGTAAGTTAAACTAACTAATAATTTACCATTTTAAACATCTTCGATTTGTCATTTTTGTTGTTTTTATTGTCTTGTTTTAGTTGTTATACCTCAGACAGTGCATGTTTCATGTTTTCTTACCCTGTGTCCAGCTGAGCGATACAGAGCGGTGTGATTCGTCTTCTGCCGTCTGCGGTTCTTGTCTCCACCTGTTTCTTCAGAAGGTTCTGCAAGATGATCCAAGAAATTTGAGCTCCAAAAATCTCAGTGTTTTGACAGCTTTTGAAAAAATGTAGCTCTGAAAAAAGTATACATCATCATAAATATGTATCTAATACATAACTGATATTTGAATATGCACTGCTTCCAAGTTAAACTGCATCTATTGCAACGACTACATTTATTCTCTATTCTGATGTAAATATAATAAGTTATCAACAGTTTCTAGATATTGCTTCTCCCTTGCAAAGTGAATCCTAAAAATCACACACGAATAACCATATTTATTTTGAATTATCGAATGCAGCAGAAGTCAGTGTTTGTCCTGAATCAAACTGACAGCAGTTAAACACTTTGTGCTGCCTGTTGGATGTTACATTTTAGCTTCCCACCTTCCTGATGTCTTCCAGAGACTCGCCGTTCATCACACTGTTGAGTTTGGGGGCTGAGGATTCAGGCCCGGTGCTGCCCGGTCCCGAGTTGGCCTGGCCCGAGTGCTGACGTTCCTGCTGGTATTTGAGCATCTCGGGGTTCTCGATGATGGTGGTGGAAAGCTGAGCTTCAGTGCTGGTTATAGCCAGACTCTTACCGTAGATGTTCTGGTGGATGCTGTTCTGTATGTCAGAAGAAGAAAGAGAAGTGGTTTAAATTGGATTGGATGTTTTTTTTGGGTGACACTGACCAAACATACAGTCAGGATCAGAATGTCTAACCTTCTCCTCCTCACTCAGCGGATCTCCAAGTTCATCCAGTGAGAAGTCCAGGTAGGCCACTGTGCCATCCATCGAACACACCAACATCCCCAGACCTGTCAGAGTCCTGACACAGACACAAACACACAAACTCAGAGATGCGATGGGATGTATCAGTGAAGTCTTATAATGATGCCCTTGTTGCGCAAACCGAGCAGGGAACAACTTTCTCCCCAAAACTTTCCAGTTGATGTCACAGTCTTTTAATGTTTAATCCAGAGTCACAAGGTACACTTTAAAGTCAATGTTGAGGTAGTACTGTTATGATAATGAAAAACACTGGGATGAAGGGGTATATTTTGTTTTTGTTCCCTTTGCTCTTCCTGATCCAAAACAGGAGTCCCTTGAGTTTAGCTCCGGTGAACTTGGGTTTGGTCACAATGTGTGCAGTCCCCTGAAAGCGTTAAAGGAGCGGTTCATGTCCGGTGTTTCCTCAAAATTCCATTTTTCCTCAGTGTAGGGAGCGGTTGCATCGTGTCTCCTCAATTGCAAAAGAAGATCTCTCTTCTTCCCAAAATAGCATGAAGAGGCGGTTTGACAGGAAAGCAAATGAGCAACAGTTTCAGCGTGGAGATCAGGTTTTGGTTTTACTTCCAATGCCCGGCTCTGCACTCACTGCTCGATTTTCAGGATGTTATGTGGTGGAAAGCAAAGTGTCCGATACAGACTATGTCATCCTCACACCTGAGCGGAGACGGAAAACCAGTTTGTGCCTCATTAATATGTTGAAATCCTATCATTTAGCTACCAGAGTAGTAGACTGTCAGGTGTGTGAGTGTCTGACAGTGTCGCATCTGTCTTACCTGTCCAAACAGATGACGTAATCAATTTACTCCATTCCTTCCCCACGCTGTTTAACGATATCTTATACCAACGTGTTACAGCATGATATTGATGTTGGTGTGTAACAATCTTTTTCAGTGTGTCAGTCATAGATAAGAGAGTATGGAAAAGAAATGGGTACCGTGTGTCAGAGTCAGCCTTCTCCCAACTGTCAAAAAAAAAAAATCCCCTGAGGCCATAAAACTTTTTTTTTTTTCATAGATTATGATTTTAAAAATAGACATTGTTAAGACCTGCTGACAGGATAACTGGAACTGCACCCAAGGCCAGGCGTCACTCTTTCCATTCAGCATTAATTAAACTATGAAAATGTTTATATTTGTAAAACTGTCTCAGAACCTGAAGGAGCATTTTTGCATCTGAGTGATGTCACCTCGATGTTAAATCTTCGTGATAGGGAGGGAGACGGCACTAATGGATGTGCGGTAGACCACGCAGCGCTTGTCTACAACTCACCAGGAAATGTCCATAATCGATTTATCGAAGAGATCATGGATGACCACCAGGGGGCGCTTCAGTGAGGTCAGCTGAGGAGGAGAAACAGACAGAGCGACAAGGTTAGTATTGTTAGGATCCTTTCCTGTGTTTACCCTCACTGAACAGGAACTAAAAAGAGGATAGAAACTTTCTACTGAGCAGTCAAAAAGTGGGGTGAAAACCAAAAACTATCGTTACTTATTAAGTAATCACTACGACAAGATAAAAATCCGCAGCTGGACTGAGGAATCTGCATCACTGGTGTTAACTTGTATGTTTTACCATTTTCTGTCCACTGTAAAACAAACTCAAGTGTGAACTGACCCAGACAGAGAGCGATCGGTCTTTGCTGCCGACAGCGCAGCAGCAGTACGGACAGCCGGGTTTTGGAGAGCTGCCGTTCTTCTGCTTCTTCTTAAAGATCTTTGGGTTGAATTTCTACAGAGAAAGAAACCAGACGCATTAGAACACAGATAGATTTCGGATGTGTACATTTAAAAAGGCTGAATGTGTGGCTAAAATGCGCGTACCACCACAGTGACGGCTTTACGGTGACCGACAAAGTCCATATTAGTTTTCCAGCCGTCTCTCTCCACAATCTGAGCGGTGGGACCCGAGTTGTTCATGGCGTGAGCCGACACCAGGTACTGACCATCTGGAGACCAGGACAGACGCAGGACATGGGTCGTCCCACCACACTGAAACACACACACATACTCAATTGGTGAAAAAGTACTTGTAATAGAACTGGTAGAAAAACATACATGTAACAAATCAAAAGAAAACCCTGAATACCTCAATAAAAATGCTAAACAAATGCAGATGTTTCTGTGTAAGAATGCCAAAAGAATACAACCTGCTCCCAGGCAGGTGACAGTGTTTTTGTACCTCGCTGAACGGTTTGGTAATGTTGGCATCCATCTGCCAGTCCACTGTCCTCCACACTTTGAGGCTGTGGTCGTCGGCCTGGGAGGCGATGTACTTCCCCACAGGATCCCACGTCAGACCTTTAACCAGCCCAGTGTGTCCCCGCAGACACGTCACCATTTCTGGAGACACAAAGAGGACAGAGATGACGAGTTGCCAAGACAGAAATATTTTCCTGCTCTATCGCACTGGACAGCGTTATGGAAAAGTGTCAGAAAATATTAGAGCTGAAACCTTTGATCAATTAGCAAATCAAAAGAAAGTTAATCTGCAACAATTGATAGATTACAGATATAGAATTATCATGTAATCACAAGCAAAACTATCATACAGATTCTTAAATATGAGGATTTGCTAAAGGTTTTTGCTTAATAGTTTTAAAAGTAACAGGCAGGCAAAGGAAATTATTTTATATGTTTTTTAAACATTTTATAGACCAAATGAATGCTCAGTTTTTTGAGAAGTAATAAAAAGATTATTTAATCATGAAAACACTTCAGTTAGTTGGTTGCAGTCAGTATGTAGAGAGCGTTTGGACTATTTTAGATTTTTAGGAATACTTTTCAGCATTATGTGAAGGATTTGAAAATGTATGATTTTGACATTTAGTAGTATCAAAAAATAGTACTTTGACAGTCTTTACGCTAAGCTAAGTGGGTTGCATCACATTTATAAGCAAGTGAGTTTAGAGCACAGCGCTCTTATTCAGACTCGAGAAGTCGATATAAAACTTTTGTCTCTGGGAGCTATGTATTTGTGCAGCTTTATGTTTCCTAGTATATATTTTTTGATGCAGCACCCATCCAAGTGGACTTTGGTCATGTGTGTGTCTTTTCCCCAATCGTGGAGCATCATGTTTACCATACAAACACAAGAATAGTACCGATCTCATTGAACTCTTTTCAGGATAGTAAAAAAGTGTATTTACCAAATTATTGGACTACTCCTTTTGCTGCAAAGTTTCCTTTAACTTTTAACTTCATGAAATGATGTGTTCAAAAGTAGTCTTAGAACCGGACAAAACTGCAAGCTAATGTTTTGTTTGCTCTGGCGGATCTGTCTGGTTCCCCTCCTGTTCAGACAGATTTCCAGCCGACCTGGAACCTCTGTTTATCTAATATGTAGCAGGTTTGATATGACGTCCGTACACAGGAGTGCAGTTGAGGTATTTTTGTGACCAAAATGGCTGCTGATGTTGAATGTTCTGTTGAAACTGCCATCACATCAGTTTTAAACAAATTGGATGGTATATTTTCTACAAAACAAACAAAAGAATTGCACTTAAAAGCTTTTGTTGGTAGGAAAGGTGTCATACTTTCCGGAGCTCAGCACTATGTCACACGTCTCTTTGCTCTGATTGGTTGGCTCAGAAATCAAAAATGAACTGAGAAGTCATCCATTTTTTTTTTTTTTAGCTGTGATGCTACAGACAGGGTGAGCTGGTTTTGGTGTCTCTTACCTGGAAATTTGCGAGCGTTCCAGATGACAATGGTGTTGTCCACACTGCAAGAAGCCAGCCACACGTCATGGGGAGACCAAGCCACGTCCATCACATCTGCAAACAAAAGACACACACACACACACTGAAATCACTGCCTGAGTTTAGTGTTACGAGTTAAAAGGTTTCCAGTGGAGCACCTAGATGGGCAGCAATGCATCAGCACAGGATGGATGAAAATAAAACTGTAATAAACATGAAAATAAAAAATGCATGATGTAAAATGCTAAGCAACACTGAAAGTAAACATAACTTATATACATATATACAAGATTTAGAACATTTATATAGCATCAAACAACTGAATGCTATGTAAAGATATAGTGGAGTAATGGCATCAGGATCAGGGAGTCATGTCACACTCAAAGCCTGTCTGTGCCTTGTTTACTTCTCTGGTCTGGCTACATGTTAGACCACATGTGAACGAGTCCTACAACTGAGAGGAGCGACTAAAATGGCTGTCAGTGAATTAATGATTTATTTAAACCAAACCACAGTCGATGGTTGCTGGAGTAGTAGAAGGTGGATTTTATTTTGTTCCTCTCCGTTTTGAATGCAGTGTGTTTTACGATGATCGGCGAGGTAAATTTACCTTTTTTGTCTGGTGGTGGCAGCAATATTACAGCTGTTTAGCTGTTTCTGGTCAAACTAAAAGAATCTTACACTTCAACAAAAGGGTTTATCTTTGTAGGAACACTTGGGAACACTACTACTGCTATGTGTCATTGCAGCCTTTCTCATGAATATTTTTATACCTAACTCAGTAAACCTGGTTGGCCATAGCGCTTATTGTTTTAGTCTGAGATGCTGGTGCTTGAGTGTGATGTCCAGTGGCAAGTTAATTTCGTATAACCTTAAAGATAAATCAGTTAAGATACTAGGATGTACGCAGAAGGTCTCTGATGTGTATGAATGTGTTATTGTGTACACCTGCATGTCTGTGTGTTTTCAAAGTTTTCTTTGTGCGTTTTGTGGATATGTGTACATATTTACACACTTAAATATGTGTGTGTGTGTGTGTATATCTTACCTCCAGTGTGGTTCCTCAGGATGGTAACACACCGCCACTGCTCCACATTGGCCAACTTACTGCTCGACCCAAAAACTGTGCTCGGACCGATGAATCTAACGAGAAAACACACACAAGCTATCAAAATCAAACAGCACCAACCAAGCTCTGAGTGTTCAAAACACAAAACAGCACAAACCTTAAACATTTCACTTTCTTTGACTGAAAATAGCCAAGACATTGATCTAAAAATATCACGTTTTAAAAAACAACATGTGTTTTTGCACATTTTGTGTGTGTGTGTGTGTGTGTGTGTACATACGCAGCCCTCTTCCACACCATGACCAGCTTGTCATCTCCTCCGGATGCCAGGTACAAGCCGTTGTTGGACCAGCGCACACAGTTCACACATGCTGCAGAGACAAACAAACACTTCTGCTGACTCCAGCTGTAGATATAACTTTCATGGATTTGTGCTGATGAGGCTGTATGTCATGGTGGGCATTAAAAAAATACCTGCAAATGTTCTTCTTCTTATTATCATTTACATTTATTTGGCTCTTTCGCACTGCAGCAGCTTGTCTTTTTTGTCAGTGGTAGTGCAAGATGGATGAGGTTATTTTAATCTGTTTGTCTAGGGAACACATGAGCAGCAGCAGTTGTGCAGGGAGAATGAAAAATGTGGAAAGAGATTCAAACCAGCTACTATCTTATCAGAATCCCATTTTCCACTACCTTTAGGCTTCTGGCATGCAACTAAAATCACTATTCATAGTCCCAGTATAAACAATTGGAGTTGTATGAATTTTTTCCATGGCTCGAAGTTGTTGAAATAAACAGCAGCAGTGTGAAAATCACATTTGGTGCCTGGCTGTGGGAAAAAGGAGAAGCAGTATGTCTTCACCGAGAAAAAGAAGTGCAGCAGGATTTAAACAGGAGTTTGAAACTAGTGGAAAGATAATTAGCTGGCAGGTCAGAATCAGTCAGTACCAGAGGCTGAAGACGCCAATACTAAAAGGTGGGAAAAGAGAAAAGTCATTTTTTTTATAGAAGCTGTCTCAATGCACACCGGCAGCATTCCTTTTTCAGCCTCTACTTGATATTCTGATATCGATACGCTTGTAGTCAGTTTCTGTCTGTGCCTTTGAGACGACAGCTGGTTATAATGACAGTGACGCCACAACAGAGGTTGGAGTCAGTGAGAATTTAAACAGATGGACACATCATTAGTGCTCACGTACAATCCATTTGAGAGACAGCTGTACACGTTTTAGAAGAAACACTATAGCAGAGGTGTGTTGTGTGTGTGTGTATTAATCAACAAAATATATGAATTAACCAAACTCAAACAGATAAGGCTGGTTACCTAGGTGATTGTCCATCTGGCAGAGCATTTTAGGAACATTGTCATTCTTCTCGTCCTCCTCTCTGAGGACTGGTGCCATGTTCCAGATCATCACCTTGCCGGAATCCTCTCCTGAAAACAAATCAACATTTAAAAAAAAAAAAAAAAAAAAAATGCACCACTGATACAGTTCTGACTTATTGTTTTATGACGAAGTGATGAAGACATTTTTGTGTTTTAATTTGGAAACATTTTCTTGGGCTGCAAAATAAATCTGAGGCTGCAGGAGAGCATTTAGTGTGGTGCGATACAGATTCAGAACTGACACTAACACTGTACATCATCACAGTATTGTGCACACTAACTAAATGACAAAAGTCCATTTCAGTACAACATCCCAAAACAGCAAACGGTTTCAGTGCCAGAGGATGGAAAAAAAAAGAAAGTTATTGGTCTTACCTTGCCCACCGGTGGCAAATTTTGTCCCATCGGGGTGGATGTCAACCGAAAATATGGGTTTGCCTGTGAAACACAGTCAACATAACGATATTTATCAAATCACAGTTTTAATAGATTCAGAGACACAGACTAACAGATACTGTAGACTGATGTTGTAAATATATAACTAACAATAATTGAGAACTTCATAATGTTGGCCTGACAGAAAATGCCTCAACCTTTCTGTGATTTTCCAGAACAAAGTCAGCGAATGTTCATGATCTGAAAGTGTCCTTTCTTTCCTCGTTTTGTCAGTGTCTGTGCTCAACATGCAGTAAAGGGACTGATTTGTAAAACTTCTGAAAGTACTGAGATAATATATTTAATGCGTGTCTTTGTGTAGCTAGATTCCACAATATATCATAAAAAAAAAATTAAAAAAAAGCAACCGACTGCTATATAACTTATATTTACCCTTCAGTAAGTCAAGTAGGTGTAATAAATAGTGTTGCCACATTAGAGGTGTTAAAATAGAAGAAGAACACATCAGAGAACGGCTGAGACGACACAAGAAGTGAAAATACACACACAAAAACTGTTATCCTGTAAACAACACTTACTAGAGAACATGTCACAGTAAACGGTAAAATGCAGACAACAAGCACCAAATGTTGCAGATTAAGGCACTTGAAACTAAACTAATTCTCTAAGTTCATTTGGTGCTAGAACTGTATGATACCGCGCGTGAGAGAGTGTGAGAGTATTTGATTTCATTTTGATTGTTGGGATCATCGTTATTAGTGCTGGAATGATTAGTCAATGAAGTCATCTGTGAAGTAAAAACAAACAAATAAATAAACACATAAATTAAAGAAACAAGCTAGTTCCAGTTCCTCAAATGTAAAGATCTGATACTTTTCTCTATCAAAGTATCTTCCAGTTATGGACTGCTGGTCAGACAAAAATTGTAAAGAACATGTCTCACTATTTAATAAACAAAATGAAGAACTGATGATTTATATTTTTACATTTTTATCATTTTATGCCTTTATCATGTGTGTGGATATCTGTGTCCCTACATGGTTAAATATATCATTGCACTTGTGCATCCTGGAAAAAAGAAGGTAACTCTTGCTGGTTGATTATTTTAGGTGTCAAACAGTGTTAGTACTGGAAGTCATTTATCACTAGCAAACATCTGCTGGTTGCAGCTTTAAAACGATTTAAAAGGATTTGCGTGCCGTCACTGTAGTTACATTTTGTCAGTTATGGACCGTTAGTTTTAGTTTTCTGACACGTTGTGATAAACATTTGTACTTTTCCACAAACTAAATGATTAATGGTAAAAACAAACGACTTAACTACGTGACTGTAGTGACAATAGTCGCTAGCTGCAACATAAATTCAGGCCATTTCCCCTAACTAACTGGTAACTTTCCCAAACTGACAGCTTGGAGACGCCGACACTTTTGGAGCTCCGTGTCGAGCTTGTTCACTGTACATAAAACAAGATACGCCCGCTAAAGTGTCGTGGGTAATGTCCAAAAAAAACAAAACATTAACATTTAAAAACAAGAGGTCACTTCGAGACAGCAACTTCGACGTGGGTCATTTGGCAGGTAAGTTAGCTAGCGTCGGGGCATTTGAGCTAGCCGGGGGAGGGGGTGGGGGGTAACTAGCTAGCTAGCTAAGGTTAGCAAACATTAATACATTTGGAGTTACACTGATAGTGACACAAACACCAGCTGTGTGTGCTCAGCTGTTGTATCAAACGTGAAGTGTGAGTGACTATTAAGTGACAAACAAGTCAAACAAGTGTCGACCACCACCACCACCATCATGCCTCCTTATCAATTCACCCCCCTCTCCGACAACAAAAGCCCAACTTGGTCCAACAGATTCCTGCACAAGCTTACCGTTGTGGCTCACCCAGCTCGGCTTCAGCAGCTTCATTTTCAACCCGACTGTTTTAATTTCCTCCTATCTTATTTTAAACAAACAATCCATCCAGCGATCAGTTCAGTTGGAGAACTAACGCTGACCCCCTTTCCCTTTGTCTCAAACTCTGACCGACACTTTGTTGTTTTTGTGATTCAACTCCATCTCTGCAGCAGCAGCAGCAGCATCCCCGAGCCTCGGAGCCGAGCAGAGGCAGACAGGCGGCCCCGGACCACAGGCGAGGTGACACAAGGCAGCACGGGAAGTGTTTCCGTTATTTTGACCGCGGACCGGAAAAGCGTGGAGGGCAGCTGTCACAATAGCTCCGCAGAGGAGGAACAGTGTGGATTTTTTCAAAGATACAATCCACGAAAATAATCAGAAGTATGTTTTTCATGAATTTAACTGTGATTAATCAAACGTGAGAGCAAAAAGTAATCAAGTTTCTCACGTCGGTGTAACATTTTCTTAATGCGACTTTTATTTTGAAAAGTCATATAAGGTGTAGTGCGCAAACTCAGAATTTAAACGGTCATGAAAGTAACAAGAAGCAGTTTGGTCTTTTAAATGATCATGCATAACATTTACTACTCAAGAGGGCTGAAAATATGAGGCTACCTTTGATAAAGATTCTGTGAGACGGATAAGGAGAGTGTAGAACATGTTTTTGTTGTTAATTAATGCAGGTGTCTTCTTTCTGTAGACATTTCAATACTTATGTTTAGGCCTGCTGCTCTCTGTAGGCTGAGAGTGATATTGCCTTTGACTTGTGCTGCTGCAGACTTTTAGTTTTGTAGACGAACATGCTAAACCTACATAATTTTGGATAGATTGTATGCACCAATATTCATTTTCTCATTCATTGTGTGTTGTGATTGAACTAAATCTATTTTACAAAATATTTACAGTGAATGAAAGCACAAAAAAGAATCCCCTAAAACTTCTTTCTTTCACTGACCTATTTATGTTAACGGATGTTAAATTGGGTATTAATAACTTTTTCTATTCTTGATGGTTTAAAATAGTTTGAAACTAATTACACATTTAGAGCAAGATACCTGTGAGTGCATGTTTGGCTCTGAAACATTAAAATATTTCAAATATATTTATATTATTTCATTGTTCAGATGCAGAAAAAAGTTATTGTTGTTATAAAAGACAAAATAAACTGGAACTTATGAGAGGTTGAATTACTAGAAAAATACATATAAAATAAAATAATAAAATATACTAGTTTTACCATTATTAATCAAATATTTACTTTTTTATAAATATATCCACCAGAGTTTTGTATGCATTTGTTTTTATTTGTTATGTATTTGTATGTTTATATTGATGAAAGTCTTATTTTGGTGACTTTCTTTCCTGTGCATCACATGTAGACTCTTGACAAGTGGAGGCTGTGATTTAAAACAAGAACAAAGCTGAAGATCTTTGAATCATTACTATATAACACAAGATGTTCAAAACAACACAAGATTTTTATCCACAGACATTTATTTTAGATTCACACTGGGATAATGAAACTGGGACAAAGAGCTTCATTTGATTCCATTCAGAGTGAATTTGTAAATTATATACATATATTACAAACCAGCCAGTGGACAATGGCTTAAAGAGTGGAATAATGCATCTATTTCATAGCTTCACTGAATTTATAGCAAACACGCACCAAAAAGTTATTTATTCCCATAGAGAGAAGAGTACAAAAACACAGAGTACAAAAAAAAGAAAGACAGAAAATCGTATAAATTATAAAGAGGAAAAAATGATCAGGTTTCTTCAGAGAAGTCACTGAAATCAAATCAGATCTATCCCAGCTGTGTATAAGTCAGATAATATATGTTCAAAACATTTCCTTTACAAGAGTATCCGAAGAGAATATTATTGCAAAAACATTACAAAACACACCATATTCTCCAACTTGTAAGAGAGTTTACAGCTGGCAGTTTTTAATTCCAGTGATGTTAAACAAGTTTTGCATCATAGAATCGGTTTAATTTCATTTCATTTCGCTGATGACGCATAGTTAAATTAACAGTCAGCAGAGTCAGTTTAAACAGCACACTCACTTCTCAAAACATCAGTGCAATTAAGTTTCTGCAAAATTCCTTCATGACATTTTGAGTATAAGGAGGTATACCGGGAAACCAGACATTATTTCTTATCTAGTCAATAAAGAAAATAAGTCTGATGAATTTGGCACTGAAACAAATTAACTGAACACCAATATTGTTTCAAACAGTCTCTGTATTCCCTAAACTCTCCAGCATTGTACCAGCTTCTGTTGAATGGAAAATAATGTGGATAAAAAGTCCAAAAAACCCAGAGAATATTTCTTCTTTTCTTAGTGTAGTAAACTAACATCTGTTTGTCACAGGCATGTTTCAACCTGCCAACCAACAAACAAATCAATATCAAATTAGCATTTTGATATTTCTTTTTCGCAGTAAAAACTCAATACACAACCTCTTTTCACCAATTTCATTCTAATATTTCACAGTATAGAATCCAAGCCTGAAAGTTTTATATAGAATTTTCACTATGTACATGATTTTCAGTTTCATAAGGAAAGGATATTTTTAAACCTGTGCAGAAAAACTTTGCTGATCTGGAGGTGTAGATTTAGAGGTAAGCTATAGCAGGGAGACCTGCGGGGGGCAGTGTAGAGTTGTCTTACTGGAGGAAGCAGCACACTGAGGTTCTGTGTCACCACAGTCACATGTCCCATCCAATCCAAATATTGTTGAGGAAGACACTAAACTGTGCTGACTCTGCTCACTGAGAGTCAGTCTGCAACAGTTTTTAAATGAGTGCTTTAGTCCAGCAGTCCAACACTTGTCTGATTATTCGATATATTTGTTTCCCAGCACAACATAAAATTTCAAGTATTTGACCTGCGGAGAACGTTAGTCTTCAGTGGTCTGATTATCAAATTCTTTAAAGGTCCAGTGCGTCAGATTTAGGGGTCCCGTTTACAGAATATGACAGAAATAGGATATACTATGCATAATTATGTTTTCATTAGTGTGTAATCACCTGAAAAGTAAGAATTATGTTTTTGTTACATTAGAATGAGCCTTTTATATCTACAGACATTGTGGGTCCTCTTCCACAGAGTCCGTCATGTTGTACCGCCTTGTTTTTACAATAGTACAACAGACAAACCCAACACTAGCTCTAGATGATGATGTCAGACGTCCTACAGAAACAGATAATTTACACCCAGTTGCCAGTTTGGTCAGACCTCGTTGATATAGTATATCCCATACACTAGGGATGGACAAAATATTATAGACACCTCTCAGTTCAACAGCATGATGATCATACAGTTCAATCACCTCTTTAAAACAGTTTGACCAAATACTGAACATCTTCATGAAGGCAGGATTTATTACTGAGCTATTGTATAAGTCTGGATTAGGTTGATGTCCTACTGTGCTGTGATAAAGTGTTTCAATGAGTTTTATAGCCTTATAAGCTTCACAAAGTTTTTAAAAATGCCCTCACAGTGTCACAAGGACGAGTCAGTTCAGAAATATGAGGCCTGAGATTTTTCAGTTTTTGTGTGGGACGTTTTTTGGTGGCTGGGTCGGTGGGGCTTCATGGACCTGATGTCCCTCTGAACGTGGCTTCAATCTGCTCTAGTGTCTTGCCCTTTGTTTCTGGGATGAAGGCGATGGTGAAGATGACATTGACGATGCACATAGAGGCAAACAACCAGAAGGTCCCAGCGCTGGTTAGAAGATTCTGGAAGAGGCAGTTATATAGACATGGATGCGGTGATGTCGGAAAGTTCATAAAGGAAAGTTTCATAGTTTCACAATAAATACCAAAACACATACAGAGGCAACGGCTCCAAGGCATGGATTATTTGTTAATCAAATTATTTGTTGATCATCACCTGATAGCATTTAATTCAGAATTAGTGTATATTTAAAATATGCAATATATAAAACAATAAAGTCTAATCATTAAATATCTTGTCTTGTACAATGTCTGAACTTTTTCCGAATTTGGGTTGTTGAAATAGTTAAAATACTTGAAATAGTGTTTTGTTGAGCACTCACCATCATGTCTTGGAAAGTTTTGGTGACGACGAATGCCATGCTCCAGTTGGTGAGGACGCAGACAGCACTGGCAACGCCCCTCACTTTGACAGGGAAAATCTCCGACATGACGAGCCACGGGATCGGACCCCAACCAAGAGCAAAACCTAAACGTGGTAACAATTATTAATATGGTATGATCCATCTTTTCTTGATAATCACCCGCGTAGTTGCCCTATATTTTGACTACGTTGACTGAGTCCTTTGGGGGAATAGATATTGTACAGATGACACCAACATTTTCCTCTGAGTTTGTCAAAATGTATCGGGGGCAAAATAATCTGCTTAACAGATGATAATTGAAAAAACTTCCCAGTTGCCCTTTTTAGAAATGGAAACCAATCCCCCCACCTCACATACGTATAACACAAAACATTGCACAAAGGGATACTACAAAGAACAAAAAATAGACAAAAAGGGGAAAACAGGGAATGTAACTGTGTGAGGGCAATAATTGAAAATATCATTAGCATTGTATAATTGTTGAGTTAAAGGTCCAGCGTGTAAGATTTAGTGCCATCACCTCCACACACCATCAAAAAAATCTGCAAGGAGACACATTTCCTGATTTTGTGTGAATGAATGCTGGGGTACTGTAGAAACATGGCCGTTCAACTTGGCAGACACCGTGGTGCTCCTGATATGGTAGTTTCAATAACAAATTTAAAGATCTCACCCATGATGAAGACAGCCATGCTGGCCAAGGCCAGCCAGGCCAGCTCAGGGTGGGGTTCTTCGGCAGACGTGCTCTGCATGTCCAGCATCAAGAGGCTCAGCGAGGTGGTGCTGTGAAGTTTGGACATCAGGTAGAAGTAAACCCCAAATGCTGTGGTGCTGATGGCCATTGCAACACCTAGATCATGGGAAAACAAACAAAATCTGTCATTACCTCGTAATCTTGTCTGGAGGTGGCATTAAACGAGAGAAACTGGGAATGTGGGAATAGGACATGCAACAAATGGGACCTTGTGATTTTTTTTATATATATAAAGATAATTTGTTTGAAATATCAAACTTGACTGGACATACCTGAGATGATGAGAAGAACTTTCCTCCCAGCTTTGTCCATGATCACTGCTGCCACTCCGGTAAAGACAACCTGAATCAGACCCACGATCACTGAAGCCAGGTCACTCTCCTGAAAAAGGACAAAACATTCACAGCTGTCCTTTCAACAAGATAAAATTGTGTTTTCACAGAAAATGTACAAAAAGCGCTCATTACAATTTTGTGTGCGATATATATTTGAAATTTGATTAATTTATCTTTTAAAATGAGTTTTTGTTCACATTCAGATTCAGTTGTAGATTTTAAAAAAAAGGAATAATGTATAATATTTCATATAACATTTCTTTAAGTTCTGACTTCATAATAGAGCAGACTGCATCACTCAAAGAACAATATGAAGCTATTTTTGGTTAAAAAAAAACAAAAAAAACAGTCCAATTATCATATACTTTTTGTGAGTAATAAAACTATATTTAAAATTAAAACTGAAATTGCATCAAATCACTCTATCAAACAACAGAGGACAGAAACAAGAGCACAATTACAGATAAAAATAAGAAGACTGAGATAAAATTGAACATTGAACAGTAGTTGTAATGCATATGTGCCAAATTGAACATGTGTAATTGTAACTAAATGGAAAGCTGAGACATGATTTCCCATGAATAAATAACTATTTTAAAGCCCCCTTACCTTAAAATGTGCCTGTTCAAATATGGTCTCAGCATAGAACATGATCGCATTGATGCCCGTCATCTGCTGAAAAAACATCAGCATGACCCCGATCATAAGAGGCTTGTAGACACCAGGATCCTTGAGGTCAGACAGTTGGAAGCTAGAGCCCTGAGAGAGAACAGAAAGATAATGCAATCAATCAGTGAGACGCTTCATTGTCTGGGACTGCAGACTGAACTGTTTGACCTTTTGATCTGAACAGTCTGGGTATTCACTTCAACATTTCCAACAATGGTGGCATTAACATTAAAGAGGAAGGTTCTGTTTTCTGGCCATTTGTCATTTGTTGTTTTCTTGATGGATATTTTCTGCAGCTTCTCTGTCTCTCTGTTTCTTCCTTTTCAGTTTGATTACAAACCATATACCTACTGGCTACTAACAGCCAAGCCAACCAATCACAGACTCACCTGCTCATCACAGGCATCCTCGATGCGTGCACACTCCCATTCGACGGGGGCGTCCGGTCCTCGCAGGAAGCGTAGAGCCTCCTCTGCCTCCCGCCTCTTGCCCTGTGAGAGCAGGAACCGGGGCGTCTCTGGCATGAAGCACATGCAGACCATCAGCAGCGTAGGCGGGATGGAGGCACAGATTGCCAGCCAGCGCCAGTCCACGAAGAGACCTGCAAGATGAGTTCACACAGCTCAAGAGAAGCTGGAAGCAGACAGTATACTGCATTTTTGGTAAAAACTTACTTGCATGTTAATGTTCTGTCAATCGACTAATTGATTATATTGTGAATTTCCCCATTGTGGGACAATAAAGGTCTATCTTATCTTATCTTATCTTATATATGAAATGATTAATATATTGTTATTGGGGCGTGTCGTCCAGTCTGCATGTTGAAGTGTCCTCGGGCAAGATACTGAACTCCAAATTGATAGTAAGATAGTAAAGCAGCAGTTGCAAAACAGGTGCTTTTTCATTGAATAAAACACAGTTATCCTCTGTGTTGCTTCTACTTTCAGACGTTTTTGTTTATGAATCAGGTACCAGAACGAGAGAATGCAGAAGGGTCCTGAACCTCCTCGGGGATTAATGGATCTTCCAGTAGAAAGATGAAAATTAAAAGGATGCTGTTGTCTTCTTGTTCCTATTTTAAATGGGTTACCCAAGAAGATCTGAGTTTTTCCATGCCAGGCAGTGAACTGTCCATGACAGACCAAAGGCTGCAGGACACAGCGGAGCTTTGTCCAAGTCCAAGGTTCTACACTAATGTCTTCATCTGCTGCATCCAAAAATATACTCCTCTAGCTGATCTGATTGTTCCACTGAATTTTCTACAGCGATCATATTGTTCACTGTTTCACAGAACAGTAGCTAGTTTGTGACATTACTTTTTTAGCTTGCAAGCTATCAAACAATTCAAACAGGATTTACATGGAAGATATTTCTTCAGTCCACATTAAGTTATTTCATCTGGGGATTAATTTCTGTTTAATTTCTGTGTCTGAGATAAAATGGGCCATAAAGTTTAGGAACTTTAAACAGATCATCAGTTAATGTAATCATTTATTTAGTAACCTCGTCCTTTTTTGACTTGCATCAACTACATAAATACCAAATTTGTTACACACTAAAAGGCAATTTAACTCGAATGATATAAAAAACATTTTTTCACTGACCTCTAACACGAGACAACCCACCTCATGTGACACACCAGCTTCTATTGAGTAAACGTGAATGGCATGCAGCTAACAAGATTAACGAGAAGCTGCTTTTTTCACACACACTCAACCAGTGAGGCTGCTGTCAAAGAGACAGCACTTATCTGATCCTTTCTTCAACGCAGAGGTTTAAAACAGTACAGAAACCTCAGAAAAAACACTTTAAACAAAATGATGTTGTCATGGGGTGTTTGGCAGAGTGACAGGGAGAATCATTACACATAAAACCCACAACCTACTGTCACAGAGGTGGATGTTGTAAAGTTACATCATAGAAAACTTGACATAATTTACAGCTCGTAAACTGCTGAGTTAGAGTAACTCTGTGGTTACTCTTTTCTTTCTCGTGTTCATTTCAACACTCAGCCAGTTTCAATAACCTTGACTTGGACTTTACTAAATGTGATTTGAGGAAGTCATAAATACTTAGCTTACACACCTGCAAGATACACTCCCATGATGCCTAGCACCACCATGAGTTGCACACAGGAGCCTAACGTCCCGCGTACCCGCTCGTGTGCCATCTCAGAGATATACAGCTGTATGAAGAGGGAAAACAAGTAAATTACACAGGAGGAACACATGAGAACATAAGAGTGACTCACGGCAATTAAGCGACTCTCAGACTCTCAGCATTTTAGCAGTGGCTTTATCCATGGAAACGCACTAATGAATGAGTTTGGAAACCTGAGACTTTCTAAGCATTGCCAAAATGATTGGCCTATGATTAACACTGATTAACTGATTTAATTCTGCAACTAATGTGAATTTATATTATTGATTAAAATGCAGTTTACTTTCCTGATTAACTGATTAATCTTTTGATGTATAAAACCACAGAAAATGCAGAGAAATGCACAGTTTGCAGTGTTGCGATGCAGTTTTCAAGTTGTTTGTTTTGTATGTGTTTGTAACCTATTCAGTTTGCAGTGATATAAAACAGAGGAACACAGCAAATGTTGACATTTGAGAAGCTAAAAGCTGCTTTCTTAATAGTTACTTGATTATTAAAATGAAAGTTTCTAGTTACTTTTCTGTCAATGATTATTTGATTGTTTGATTAATTGGTTCAGATCTAAAGTTATTCATCTGGCAAAATATGTTGTAGAGACTAACATGATTGGTTATGACTTCTAAATGCCTTAACAATGATATCCCAACAAAGATATGCCAGTATTACTGATTGATAACTACAGATTGCTGACCAGACTGTCAATAAATTGGAGTTTCAGGGTAAGGAAGCAAATGGTTGACTTGATTGAATGCTTAAGGTAATCTGATGTTGTATGTGCATGTATTTATAGTGAGTCTGGTGGCCACAGGGCAGAAAATCACAGTATCAATATCAAAAAAGAAAGCAGGAAGGAGAGAAAAAAAGCACGGTCATGGTTCTTACCGGGACGACCAGTGACGTGACGCCGCTGGCGAGGCCGGTGAGCACTCTGCCAGCATAAAGCATCCACACATTCTGCGCTGCAATAATGATGGTGAAGCCAAACACGAATGGCAGCGAGCAGAACATCAGACTGAGTTTCCTGCCGATCTTCTCCACCATCCAACCGCCGAGTAGCCCGCCTGCTGCCGCTCCCACCGTCACTATGGACTGAAAAAAAAAATATAACATAGAGCTTGAGGAAATAACCTCTATAACTTTATTTGCATTTTACCCTGTATTTAACCAATTTAAATATGCAGTAATGTAGAAATAAGAACCAGGTTATTGCCATTTTGTTACAATCTGCACTTTTCTGCCTAGACCAGGGGTCGTACTGTTTTTCAGGCCAATGAACCTGTAGCTGATAGACTGATAGACGGAGCAGGGACTGTCTACTACATATGTAGTATAAAACTGTGTTGCATAAAGCAATGTTATGTAAGAATTGGTGTTTGTTTTGTTTACTAAATCATATTCAATTTACTGTTGTATAATCAATGTGGGATTTAAGTACAGATGAACAGCTTTGGTTTGATGTCAGCCCCTCATTATCAAGGGATTAAAAATAATTGGGCAGTTTATGGACAGGTGTGGGCTCTTCCTTTGTCATTTCTTTTAATAATTAAGCGAGTAAAACGGCTGGAGTCTATTCCAAGTGTGGAATTTACATTTGCGAGCCCACAGCATGCGGTCAAAGGAGTTCTCAATGCGAGTGAAACAGACCATCTTTAGGCTGTAAAAAGAAAAAAAATCCATTCAAGAGCTAGTCAGACTACTAGAAGGGATATCATTATCCAAATCTACCATAAAGAAAGACTTCACGAGAGCAAATCGAGAGGGGTCACCACAAGCTGCAGACCACTGATAGGACTTAAGAACACAAAAGGCCAGATCAGAGTTTGCCAAAACATCCCAGTTCTGGAACAGCACATGAAACTAAGATCAATCGTAGCAGAATGGTGGGAGGAAAAAAAAGA
Organism: Argyrosomus regius; assembly: GCA_946959425.1. Classification (NCBI taxonomy): domain Eukaryota; kingdom Metazoa; phylum Chordata; class Actinopteri; family Sciaenidae; genus Argyrosomus; species Argyrosomus regius. The sequence goes on from OX336890.1 coordinate 20,060,623, forward strand.
GTTGAAACGGCTCATGATCCGAAGAATACCACATCATCTATAAATCACAGTGGAGGCAGTGTGATGACATGGGTATGCATGACTTTCAATGGCACTGGGTCACTAGTGTTTAATGATAATGTGACTCAGATGAACTGTGAAGTGAGAAGGGGTAAACTGTCTGCACAGATTTAGCCAAGTTCAGCAAAGTTCATTTGACTGTGAAAGCAACCCAGGAGGCAATAAAGGCAATAAAGTGGAATAGTGTGTGTGTGTGTGTGTTACTTTCCAAATATTTCCAGACCTAACTGTATTTATTTTCTCCTCTTGGTTTAAATAACTGCTGTAAGCAAATTTTACATTTTAATTGCCTTTGATTGCATTGCACTATGAAAGCCGTTTCAGTGTTTCTTTATACTGTAACTAGGTTTTGAACTCCACAACATGTGATGGCATTAAACTGCTGATAAGTTAAAAACACACTGTTCAAAAGCTGTTCTGCTTTGAACCTTGTGATATTTAATCATACCCCAAACCAGGAGGCCTGGACATCATTCAGCTGCAGCCGTGGGTCATCGATTGTGGTAAGTTCAGGGATGGCGGGAGAGCTGTATCCCAACACGAACCCGAAACTCATGGGACCCAGAACAGACACAAATGTCGCCAGGTACAACTTCTTATTCTTCACTTTACTGTGGAGAGACAGAGCAACTGAGCAGAGTGCATAATATCGACCATGGTTTTCACAAAGCAACACTGACTTTAGCAAAGAAACATGACATTGAACAAACAGTTTAAACTGTAAGAATGATAAATAGTTTGATCCAGATTTTATAGTGGCACCTGAGGTTAAAGGTTTTGAATGAACACTGTATAAGCCCTACTGCTGCAGGCAGCCATCCGCCTTCCAGTAAAACAGTGCTGAACTAATCAGTTAGTTAACTGATTAGCTGATCAAAAGAAATTTGACAGTGGTTGTATCATCATTCAAAGCACTTATCAAGCAAAAAATGTCAAACCTTGACGGACAGCAGCTTCTCCGCGGTGAAGATTTGCTGCTTCATACTGATTTTAATATAAATAAATCCCCGAGGACATCACCTTGGCCTTTGGGAACTTGTCATGAGCAATGACAATAGCTACTCTTCCAGCTGATTATGCAGTATACAGACTGTAGTTATACTGCGCTCGTCATTGTGTATTTGTGTGTCAACCTACCTCAGATAAGCATCCTGCTCAGACATGAGACCTGTAGGATCCTCATCTCCACCCTCCCCATCCAGCAGCCTTCTCCTCTCGTTCTGGATGTCCATACCGACAGTAGAGGAGTTTCCTGGTGTTTATCTTCTCTTCTTGTTCACCGTTCACATGGATCACAGGTCAGGGAAGACTAAAACTCGCAAATCAGCAGTAGCTATTGCACAGACTGGCAACTGTGCAGTCAAGCAAGTGAAAAAAACCCCGAAACTACAATGTTACGGAGCTCTCAGCTCAATGAATTAAACATCCGACATGTCAGTCGTCAGAATCGGACCATTTACTCATCGACGAAGCTATCACTGGGTTTTTCGCTTCCTCCACCGGTTGCTTTGTCAACATTTCAGTCAGCTGATCATCGTATGAGGGTGTCATTTCCTGTTTTCAAAATAAAAGTATGGCATTGCTGCTGTTGGGATAGAGTAGTAAATCGCTCAGCCAAAGACTGTGTCGTGTAGCTTCTTATGCAGGAACTGCGGTTTAACCACTGTCAGACTGAAATGCCGACTGTGTCAGCACAAATGCAGAGCTAATCTTTTTATATATATTTATTTGAGGTTTACATCATGGCTACAACACTGTTAAGAACTGTGGACACAAAGTGTTAGACGGTTAAACCGGGAACGAAACGACGCCGGAAGTAAAAAAATAAAAAATAAAAAATAAAAAATAAAAAATAAAAAAAAGGGGAAACTCCCGCCAAAGCACAGTTTAGAAAATAAAAGCCTCTGGTTCCTCGAGCGCGGGGTGTGTTGAAGTTTGTTTCCATGGAGACAGTCAGAGTTACGAAGCAGACAGTTATTAAGTTTAAAATACCAGGCAAGTGAAAATAAACCTGACAAAGCTAATATAAAACAGCATATATCAGCTATTTGAACGACACAATGGACACTTCTGAAGAGAGACATGACCAGTCGGTAAATAAATGTTTGTTGCAAAACAATAGGAAAGTAGCTACCTAGCTATCAGGTACAAGTCTGGGGTAGTTAGCTAATGCTAAAGCATAGCTGTGGAGAGAGATACATAAGGTAAACTCAGGATGCGTTAGTCTGCGCTACATTTAACGTGAGTTAATCTAAGACTTTTATTGTATAGTTTTTGCTTCAGTAAGGCCAGACAGATTTTAAACAGTAATGTTACAAAATAAATTAAATAAACTTAATTGACACTGACTTTCTTTTTAGTCTCATTTAGTGTTAGCGGGTTAACTAGCTGTATTTGATAATGGAATAAAAAATAAATAATTTAATGTTAACTAATATTATGTTAACGCAAACAAAACAAAACAACCTACTAAAATACAGAGAATAAATCGTGATATATTGTTAATGTTTAATTAACCTCGATAGAAAAGAAAAAAAACTATGTCTGTATGTAACATTAATAACAAAACCCTCTTGTGTTTAAATCTACATAAAAAGTGTTTTTTGTCATTTTCCTAGAAAATGATGTGTTATGATTGTAATAAAAGGTTATCAGAAAAGTAAAAAAAAAAACAACAACAATGGATGTATTATGGTGTCCCGAAGGTGTCAGAACGTTGTTCCGGAGCTTTCCAGCCCTCTTTAATCCCTGTGTGGTGGTATTAAATATTAAATCGTTGTCAACTGATTGTCCACCAGCAGGCAGGAGAGCAGAGTTTATTTCCCAGTGCTGGGTCAGAAGAGGAGCCGGATGAGACCAGGAGAAAAAGGACCTTCAAGCACCTTTTCGGCTCTAGTAAAATATTTCTGGCACCAGATGAGAAACCCTCTGAAAGACCAGAGCTACAGGGGAGGCTCATCATTCAGAGCAAGGCTGAAGAGCAGTGAGAATCATGAATGAAATATGTAAAGGGGTTAACGTGAAGGATGTGACGGCTATGTGATTTATGTCAATAAATCTAGTTGAAAGTTGAAATATGAAAACCAGTTGTGCCTTTTCAGGGTTGAATAACACTTGTGATTTTTTTCTTTGCAGTTACACAAATGGACATGAGGCAATGGGAATATCTAAGTATGAGAAGGCTGTGAACTGCTTCTCCAAAGCAATCACACTGCAGCCAGAACAGGTGCTGGACTAACTAGCGTGCAAAGTTACCCATGTTAAAACTAACAATATATTATGATTTGTGCTTCCAGTGTTAATAACTGACACATGCTATTTATGCTAAATAGATCTGGTGTTTATGAGAGTTTTGTTTCTAGATTATCTGTAGTAATAACCCTGTATATATTGAGAGTATCTAAATGGCACATATGTTCCACCCAGCTGTTGGTTTTACTTCCTATGTGTTTATCATTTTGGTATTTTGCTGGTCTCTTCTTGTGTGAGATGTTTTAATAAGCTCCAGTAGGTTCGTATGTCTCAGACACACTGTGATAACCTTTGCTGTGGTGTGTTTTAGACACGGCTGCATGTGAGCCAGGCGGAGGCCTACCTGCAGCTGTGTGACTTCCAGTCAGCAGCAGCCTGTTATAAACGGGCCAGGCTCCTGGAGCCCGGAGCCTTCAGCGACCGCTTGGCCTTCATCTACTATCTCCAGGTAAGAGTCTCCACAACACTCCTCTGTTGTGCTGGGGTTTATTGTTACTACGGGTACAGTAACAACATTAGATGTGGGTAAAGTTGCAAAGCCACTGAACTATGACAACAGATATGAAAACATATTTTTGTGATAAAACAGAAATGATACGAAATTGTAACATTGGTACTTTTATATTAACAGGACTCAGTTCTGATTATTTGTACATTCATTTTGGTAAGTTAATGTGATTTCTTTGTTGTTTGGTTTATAGAAGAAAAGATAAAAATTTCTGCTCTCCTTCTATGGACTTTATTTTATTAACAAGAGTTTTTCTGTCTTGTGAGTTCATATCATGTACATATTATTCACCTTTAAATTCAGGTTTATTCTCCTGTTGCACTGATTATAAAAAAAATCTCAGGTGAATATAATGAAACATAAAATAAAGATGTAAAGATGATCTTTCCGTTTCCTTTTGTCATTAGGGCCAGTGTTTGTTTGACCAAGGCCTTTTCCTGGATGCTGTGGAGGCCTTCAGGAAAGCTGCTGAGGTTAAGCCTGGCTGTAGTGCTTACAAGATCAGAAGGTACTTAAAGTTTTCGAGACTTCAGATGTAATATTTACAATCTACAGTTTTGTTTTTTATGCTTCTCGTTGCTGTTTTGTTTCTAATGAACTGACATAGTTCATTAATGTATTTTGTACCTTATATCCTAGCCTGGCCTGTCTGACAGCTGCAGGTCACCACTCTGACTGTCTGAAGCTGGTGAACGACTGTATAGCATCAGATGGTCCCACTTCTGACTATTACATCTTCAGAGCCCGACTGCACAAACTGCTCCACCAGGTTACATACTGAAACCAGTAGCCTATACTCTTAACATATCAAGCAGTTAGCTGATGCTGTAAACAATCAAGCAGAGTGATCTCACAGCCCTGTAAACAACCAATAGTAAGGTCACAGGCAACAGTGACAAATGCTCTGTATCAGGTCTTAAAGGTCCAGTGCGTAGGATATGGTGGCATCTATTGGTGAGGCTGCAGATTGCAACCAACTGAATACTGCTACCCCTCACAAGTGTTTATTAGAAACTATGGTGGCTGTGAAACTCATGAAATACCCAACATGCCCATGGATGTGCACCACTGCAGACTCCATGTAAGATTACCCACTCTCTCTGTGGATATAAGGTAGCGAAAACACAATGATTTTTTATTTTCAGGCCATTAAACAATAATGAAAACATTCTTAGGAATATTAGATTCTCCTCCTAGATCTTCCTAAATGTTGTACACTGGACCAAAATCTTTAGTTTCTCCTACTGAGAGAGAAAATTGCTTGATTAAACTACTATTCATTTTCCCTCTTATTCAGACATCAAAATGTTATCAAGATGTAAAGTTGGCATTGGCTTTGAGCCCAACTTGTCCAAATGCCAGAGCCATGCTGCTGCAGCTGCAAGAAGCCAGTGAGCATGCCAGACAAAAGGCCGTGGACAGAGCGTTGGCTGGCCAGCTACCTGAAGCCCTCTGCATGATTGATATTGCTCTGCAGAACTCCCCAGAGGACGAACGCCTTTACCTGTTCAGGTGAGTCCAACCATTATGAAACATTCAAACAACCTTTAAGTAAGAAATAGCTTATGATAAACCTGTAAAGTGAAGTCAACAAAATGTACAAGCCGACATATTAGTGACATCCTGCATGTTTTGACCAGGACACCTGAGTGAATGAAGGAATTTTTACCTGCTTATTTAGACCAACAGCCAGAAAGCCAAATTATTGATTTCATAACAATATGAAACTGAGAAAGGCTTCAAATGTGACCATGATAATTGATATTCTTTGCTATTAATTAACTACAAGAATCAGTCAATTAAAGGTCCAGTGTGTAATATGGCATAAATTAAATAATTAATAATATGCGTAATTGCGTATAATTTCATTTTATTTAATTTCAGTTAAAATCAGTTCTATGTCATTCACTTGATTTCTCTGTCCATCAGAGGGACTCTGTATAGACGTCTGAAAGACTTTACAGCAGCCATCGAGGATCTGGTCCAGGCTGTGGAGCTGAGCGAGGAGGAGGAGAGGGAGGTCAGAGGTCAGGCGGAGGCTAAAGACAAGAAGGATGACTCTGACGGCTCTGTGCAAGAAGAGGCACAGTTTCAGCTGGTCCTTACCTACAATGACTTTGCTGTTCAGTGCTTCAGCAGAGGCCTCTATGCTGAGGCCACTCTGCTCCTCAACAAGGCCATCGAGGAGGAGAAGGGCCAAGCCGGCCTGTACCTGAACCGAGGAGGTGAGGCTGTGTATTAGATCTGTGTGCGTATGTATACATCTCTTTCTTTACTGTGCAAACACACTTCAATCATTGTGTGTATATTAGAACTTCAATCAGAGGAGAATGTTTTGTTTGATCAGTCATCAGTATGCATCAACAACTCTGTGAATCTGATCATCATCTGCTGCGGTGGGGCAGAAAATGCTATTTGTCCCTTTCAAGCTGAAATCTGTAACATTCTGCACATAGAAAAGACAGAGCATCTAGTGTGACATTTGTGAAGTTTTTCCTTGTTGACCAACCAGGTAGGGTGTGCATAGTTAGGTGGCACTGAAACTGTCAGCCAGACAGGCGCAACCTGATAAACCTGATCCTGATTCTCAGCAGTAGAGTAGGAAGAACTGCGAGTGACAGTAAATTCACTGTTTATAATGTGTCACCACTCTGTATTGATTTTTTTTTATTTATGAACACACCACTCTACCAAAGCAGCCTTCACTGATAAACTCCGGAACAGAGTAACTGGAAGTGCTGCTGAACTGAACTTCACCTGCCTCAATCTCAGGTGCTGGCAGTGAGACTGTGAGGACAGACAGTGAACATAGAGAGGAAGTATGTGAAGTTCAGGTGTTCTGTCTGTGAGGCTCATTCAGTCCACACAACATGAACAAACACACACCATGAGACCACGTGTTAAAGAATGTATCAAATACTGCTGATTTTCTCACCTTTTCAATGAATTAATTTAAAAACAAACAAATTTGAAAAGAGATTTAAGATGGGCGAGATAAACTGTATTTACAAGATTTAAAATCTCCTGCTCTGTCCTGTATTACATTTTAGGAGCAGCTCTAGGCTGTTTGAGTTAGCTGTTTCCACCTACCCCCAGTCTTTATGCCAAGCTAAGCTACACTAACCACGTCCTGTCCATTATTTGAAAGATTAAAACGTGAGACAGGCTTTGCAAAGAAAAAGTCTCATTTCATTTTTATAGATTAAAAATTGCATTGAAAAGACAAAAAAAGATAAGTGTGAATAGAACAGCTGTTCAAAAGCATCGTCCTGTAAAACACTGTTGGTCAAGTATTTAAACTTGATGGCTGCGTTAGAGAACATAGTTATGTGTGGAGTGGTGCATTGTGTTATTTCTTTAGCAGGTGTCAAGTAATGTAACCTGTAACAACTTTCACAAATTGCAGCTGGGGAATATGACTTTGCTGCAGCTGAAACAAGTTTCAGTCAAAAGATTTTTTTTTTGTTGCTTTAATCCATGCACTGTGTGTGTGTGTGTGTGTCAGACTGTTTCTTTAAACAGGGTGATTGGAATTTTGCTCTGGCTGACTACCAGCAGGCTGAGGAGATGCAGCCTAATGACCCTGCTGTCCGACTCCGTTTAGCTGTCCTCCATAACACACTGGGTTCTTTCTGCTTCCAGGACAGGTCAGAACCACACAAACACACACATTGAAACAGAAAAACCTGAAAAGAAAATGTCATCTGAACTTGTTAAGATGCTATATTTGTAAGTGTGTATGTGTGTCTACATCTGCAGGCGGTTCTCGGAGGCAGCTGACATGTTTTCTCTGGCCATCCAGTACAATCCTGAAGTCAGTCAGTATTATGAGAACAGATTAAAAGCCTCCAGAAAGGTCCCAAACTTGGAGCAAGCCAGACAGGATTTCATCTGCATGCTGATCCTGGATTCCACCAATGAGGAGGTCAGAACTTCATCTCACCGTCCAGCACACTGACACTGACTTTTTTTTTCTACACTACACCACTACAACTATAGTAGCTGGAGTGTAAAATACTAAATTGTCTGTGTTTGTTTGTGTAGGTGCTTCCCTTGCTCATGAATCTGTTCCCTGGCTGCAGCGTGTCTAATATTTTATCCAGTCCAGCAGGACAAGCAGTCAGAGTTCAGCTGATGGACACCATCCAGGCCTGCCGCTCCTCCTCCTCTGATCAACAAAGGTCAGTAACACAAAAAATCGCTAGAAGGCTTGGAAACACCTGCTTTACACTGACTGTGGAACAGCTGACAGCCAGACACAGATGTACCGCAGTTTAACATGTTACAAGTTAGAAAATAATAATTATTATCTCTTCAGCACCTGGGAGATTCTGAGGGAAACCAGTTTGCTGCTGGTCAAAACTGAGATGGAGGACCCTTTCTAATTTAATTTCCACATCATACATCACAATGACTGATGGTGTGACTCTCTCATTTACACTGAGAACTTTCAGTCAAGCTCAAGCTCAAGAGTGGAAACTCTTCTCTTGCACTGAATCACCAGTAAAAACCAGTAAATAAAACATTTAGAAGCACACAAATGATACTGATACTAAATCAACATGCATTGTTTGTATTGACTGGAATAATTGTCAACGCGTAAAGACAGAATTACTCCTTGTTTTTTTAACTTACTGTTGGACTCATGTAACCAGCATGATCCGTGACGTTGTGTCTTGTGTTGTGATGTGTTCTTAGACTCACTGAGCAGCTCCAGAAGATGGCTCTGACCAATGAAACCACAGAGCCACAAGCAAAAGAGTCATCTGAAGCAGGAAAGGAGTTGAAGTTGTGTGTAAACCAACAGGAGATGCAGATAATTCTGAAGAGCCTTCTGCAGGTATTGATAGGAAAATCATAAATGACCGTATCTATCTGTTTGTGGTTGTTGCTACGAGTCATCCTGTCTTTCTATAACCAAAGTGAGAGCTGTGTCCGTATTTTTGGCAAAGTCAAAGACATTTTCAATGGGTTGTTGTGAGTGATTCCACCAAGGTGGTCTCAAGGTAAAATAGAGCATGAGATGGACTAGCGAATTTTTGCAGCATCAGCAGTAATGCGGATGTTGTATTTGACCATTGTGGGGTTAGATGTTCTAGTTAATCTACGTTCCAACCTTCACCTATGGTCATGAGCTCTGGGTAGTGACAGAAAGAATGAGATCGTGGATATAAGCAGCCGAAATGATTTTTGATTGTTGTGATTACAAGTGATTCAGACATCTGATCAGGATGTCTCTCCGTGCTCTCCTTTGGAGGGTAGGAGACCCCAGGACAGACCCAAAACTGTGAATGCAGTGTTCACATATCGCTTATGGGAAAAGAGCTCTTAGTCGTACCATACACTAAAAGCAAATAGATAACAGAAACACAAAAAGATGAAAGCAGATATCAAAGAGGTTTGAAATGTATGACAGTGTCGTTGGTGAACTACAGCTGTCTTCTGCGCTGACTCCGGCAGGTTAAGGAAGTGGTTTCGACCTTTGTACACTGAGCCACGCCTCTCCACACAGCACCTGCCATCACCATCACCACACAGGAGAACCAGACCAGTCTGCCTGCAGACATGAGAGGAGGTCATACTACAGCAAGATATTTGAAGTGTTCTGAGGTGTGACTGTACATCTCACAAGTGAAAAAAATAAATGATAAATGTTCTTTTATCTACATCAAAGTGCTTTTTTACATTTATTTAATTTTTCTTAAACTGTAAACTTTTGCTGTACAAAATGTAAATCACAACATTTGAAGAAAATATACAATACGCAAAAATATGGTTCTTTAACTCAAACTTATTGTTGCTTTGAAAACCGTTCAGCACAAGAAACAGCACACATCACCCCTGCATATTCTTAAATTTCTTTACACATGAAAGGGAACAGTTAGACAGACCTCAGACTCTAAATCAACAGTGGCAGCTTTTCCAAAATGCAGTGGTATTATCCTTTAATTAGGATGTTATTATGTACTGTAGTCCAATAGGTGGCAGCAGAGGCACAATCTTAACATTATGGTATTTTTCAGCATGCTCTACCACTGCGTTTGACTGGTAATATCTTAAAAACCGCATTTCAGTTTCACCCATGCTCTCTCTCTTGTTGTCTTTATCCCCTGGATGTTTCTTTCTGGAGTAGTAAGATAGTATTTATATGTTCATCCATAATAATTGTATCTATTCTCTGAAGCTGAGCAGTGTTTGACCTTAGAGTCGTGAAGCCTGTCAGGTCATGTTATGAAGAAAGATGACCCTTTCATATCCACTGCAGGCCAAATCTGTGTCATTGTGTTAGTCTAAAAGTACACAAGGTGGCAGTTTTATTGATGGATGAGCTGCAGCTGGGTCTCAACACGAATAGATGATCCAGCTTAAACATGGTGCGTTGTCCGACCATGTCTAAAGTTAAAAGTTCAAACCCACTAAAAAGTTGACCGTCATAGAGATAGATGAGAGACACTGTAAATCATAAAAATGGGGATAACAATGCTTGCTTTTTTGTACTGTCTCTTCTCAAAGGCCCTTATGGTGTCACACTCAATGTACAATGTACATGAGAAGTGACAGAAAACAGTTGTGTATAGTTGGCATGGGTGTTGGGCATCTCAGAAATTTCAGAAAGTTACATTATCACGTGCAGCCCCACACCACGATTCTGCCACTGGAAAGGTGTGTGCGGCAGGTGGCGGTCAGACATAGTTCGACGACGTCAAGTACTTTGTTTAAAGCATACTGAGGACCTTAAGATATGTTGTTGAGGTTAAAAGCTCAGAAAAATCTAGTAAGTGGACCTTGAGTGAGAAAACCGCTCTTTGCAAGGCCAAGAATGAACTCAAATAGATATGTACTTAAGTGAGCACTGCTCTTTTGCTTCAAATCTTCTGATTTGAATTGGTGTTTGAAGTGTATCAGAGGTAATCAGCGGTATTAGCAGCGAAGATGTGTTGCAGCTCTGTGGTATTCTTGAAGAGGCAGCTGACGGTTCACAACATTGACAACAGCTGTGGCAACAGCTGACAGAGAGAAAGGACCTGTAGCACATTGGCTGCTGTCTCACCATATAAAGTACCCACGCCACATAGCTAAAAGCACAAACATACCAAACATACCGGAGTCTGTCGCAGTGACTTCACGCCATGCACTTTGGTGTTAATTAATGAAAAATGATACAGCATATTTTCTTTTTACCTTCTCTGAATAGGCTGTCGCAAGAGGAATATTGGATGAAGTGGTCTTTTCTGGTGTAGAAGTCATATTTTTTATTTGTTCAGATGTATGTCTTCATTATATTTCGATACCCACTGAAATTCCTCGCCGCCTTGGAATGTGGGTGCAGACGACCACGGAGGAGACGACCACGATAACACTCTTGTCAATCAACTCTATTTTGTTGACACTGTCAATGTCTGCTGAGCAGTACAGCCGTCCAATACAACCTGCAGCGGACAGGCGTGGGTTCAGACCCTCAGACAGTGTGTGTGTGTGTGTGTGTGTGTGTGTGTGTGTGTGTGTGTGTGTGTGTGTGTGATTCTGTTCTTGTAAAGATTACACGCGGCTGGTTCAGGTTAGGGTTTAAATTTAGGGTCAAGATTAGGATTTGGATTGGTATTAGATTACCTTAAGTGTACTGTTAATGTCAGGAATTACAGACACTTGAAAGTTTTCACAAGTACAGTAATACAGTTTGAAATGTGTGTGGGCTTCAGCCCCTCAGCAGAGTGCTGCGGGAGAGACAGTGGTCGTAAAGGAGCTGAAAAGTGTTTCACACTTGTGCAATAAAAGGCTCAAGTTACCATCCTGTCAGGGCCAGGAGGCACAGCCAGCCGGGTCGTGCCGGTGGCCCAGCCAGCCAGGTTTCTGAGGCCAGACAAAAACACCTTTCTCTGGGCACAGGAGCTGGCGGCTTGGCCCCAGCTCAAAACATTCCCTGGTGGAGGGGAGGTTCATTCACGTTTTGGCTGGAGACTGTTTTGTCTAAGATACGCAGAGCACGTTTGTAGTCTTTGGGTAGTGTTCGGGGCAGGTGACGTGCGTGGACGCACAACTCTATGTCCTCCTGAAGTGAAAGTGGAAGGGGATATGTGGGTTTGGAATTGGATTTGCGTTGCTAGACTGGAGTAGGCCTTGAAGTATGTTGCAGTCAGGGTTTTTGTCAATGGTCGGCTTCTGCAAAGTACATATCACTGCATTATGATAATGGCTTGGATGGTCGAGGCTGTTAAAATTCCATACTGTCCCTAAAGACCAGTTGAAAACAAGGTCACAACATTTCAACATTTTATTTTCAAAACATTACAAAATTATCAGAAACAAATACACTCTATACTGAATATACAATCTTCTGTACTGCAATAAATAACAATATATTATTAAGAATTTTCAACAGAAACATTATACACTCTGAACAATGCACATTAGAGACAGAGGTCATAGCCAAAGCTGCTCGGTCAATGAACCAGAGTTAACAGACATTGAGGAGTCCACCTGCTGATCCAGAAACACATCAAGATGCTTCAGTCGGATTACAGACTGATGTCTGGGCCGCCGCTTGCCCTCGTTCCAACATCTGATGCTCCACATGACACATTTGGCACCTTGAGGACGTATAAAAACGGTAAAATTTGCTTTACAGTCTTGTAATTCTTTTGAACGAATTCAGCCGCGTGGTTCCTTTCCCTGAGAGAGACGGGAAAGAGAAAGAGGGGGGACGGACAGACAGAGGCGAGCAGACGAAGGGTCTCCCCTGAGGAACATTTCTAAAGACAATTTATATATTTTGGAGAGATAAAACATCTGCCTGTTTGTTCTTCTCATAAATTTTCCAGTCAGTTTTACTGGCTTGTCTCAGCCACCGTCTCCCTGTTTGTGCTGTGTGTGTTCTTTCGTAGCGTGCTGCCTGTCCTCAGCTTTGGACAAGTGCTTCAGACAGCTGTGTTCTTATTGGGTCTTTGAGGGCACCAGAGGCCTAATTCGCCTTTTGCTCTTGCCCTTAAATTTTAGAACCACATCAGGGTGCTTTTGTTTCTTTACCTGCTGGCTACAGTAGCTGGTGGATTCCTAAAGTGACTGCTGACCTTAAATATTCTACCAGCCAAAAATGAGTTTTTGGAGTAGAAAGGAACGTCGACATGATGGTTGGTTTCCTGCTGAAGTAGATTAACTTACCAGCCACATACAAGTTTATCAGCATTTGGCTGACAGTTATTTGGTGATTTTCCCATTTCCCGCTCATAACCGACCACTATCTCTGCCTGTTCTTCAGGATGAAGTCCTCCTACATTGGACCTGACATTTATGTTTTTGGGTTCATTTCCAACCATTCATCTCTTTGAGCTTGCTGATGCTGGTGCCTTTGATAGGTGTTGAAGGTGGTTGGTTGTAAAGAGGCAGGGTAGGGGTGCTACAGCCTCGTGTCCACAGCTTCTCGGTGGGGACTGTCCACACAGTCCGAGACTTCTTCTTTGGCTTGTCTGTTTTCTCTTTAGAAGTGCCAGGCGACATAGACTGTAATGGGAACAATGTGAAAACACGATTAGGAGGGCATAAAGCACATTTGAGCTTGACTAACAGTGAATGATGCTGCTTTATTACAGTCTGCTTACCCACTCAATAATATTAGCTTTCTCTTTCTATCTAGTCCATGCAACCTACTGCTCTATGTCTGTGCTGCCCTCACATGACCTGTCCAGCTGCATTCAGCCTCAGCTCCCCTTTCTTATTTAGATCAAATAAATATAACATACGCAGCAGCATAGAGTGAAGCAGCTGAGCTTAGCAGCGTTTTGTCCTGTCCCTGCGTAGCGGTTCTTCTTTGGCAGCAGCAGTATAAAGGACACAGCCAGAGACAGATGGTAGAAGCTGTGGACGTAGGCGTAGTCCCACTCCTGGAGTGAATAGAATAGAGCACATACTATTTAGGGTGATTTCATTTATTTTAACATATGAAGATGTGTATAATTACTTTTATTTTGATGATTGTCACCTCAAAGTAGAAACGCAGCATCAGAGCGAGAGCGCCAAAGCAGCAGCCTGGACCGACCTGCTGTGTATACACTGTCTTCTCTGGATACACTGCCCTCAACTGCTTCATCTTCTGCAGCTGAAATTACGATATCCACAAATTAGACACGCACACAATTCAAGAGAGAGATTTACTGATTTCATGGCAAGAGGAAAGAAAGGACAATGGATGGAGAAGAAAAGTGGAAGTGAAGGTTGAGAAAAGAAATAAGTTGAAAAGAGAACAATAAAAAATGTAAAAAATTAAAAGTAAGAAGAAAAGAGTGCAAAAGAGAACAAGAGGTTAGGAGGAGGATAAAAAGATGTAGAAAAAGAACAAGTGGCCAAAGGTAGAGATCTTGAAGGAGAAGATGCGGAGGATAGTTAAAAAAGTTTTTAACACTATCTCAGACCCGACTATGGACAATAACCTGCCGTTCTAATGCCACTCACCCATTTGACAGTGATGATGAAGACTGCTGATCCGATGGGCCCAGAGTAGATCCCATAGCCCCAGCGATCCTGGTAGATCCTCACTGCAGTTGTCAACACTCCAAACATGGTCATACTGGAGCGCTGAGGTTCATCAAAGTCGCCCAGAGCTGAAACAAGGACGCACATACTGTATGAGACAGGAGTTTTTAAATCTTTCAGTTTTTTAAATGCACTTGCATGGTGACATTTCTGATATTTAGCCAGCCATTTTTACAATCAGTACACTGTCTGATAAAGAGGGTGGACCAATCAGTGAGTCAGCTGTTGAAGCATTTGGCCCTTCACAGCACGTGATTTAAAGCCCTTGTTAGATGGTCGATGGGTGTGTTTGATCATACGAGAAAGTAACAGTAAGCATCTCTGAACACATGTGAGCTAAACTCAAAGACACAACATGTGTCATCAACAACTGTTGCAGCCAGGGCTGGTTGTTTTTAACTCCAACTCCTGTGCTTGTTGTTGAATACTAATAATCACTGTGTTCTGATTATACAAAATGATGACACAAAAAAACCCAGAAGCAAGCCCCAGTTTTTCAGAAAGACCAAGAAATTAAACCTTTGCTGTATCTGTGGCAAACTGCATACTAAGACTTACCTATAAGTGTGACCCACATGGAGAGAGCTGTGCCGTAAACACTGAAGTACTCCAGGATGTCATATCTCATGAAACACAGGATGGAGAGGCCTGGTCCATCACATGCATGGTAGATCTACAGAAATACACACCATGTCCATGTCAAACAGGCAGTATCTAGGAGCGACCTTTACATGCATTCTCAATTTCAACAGCACAATAATTTGACTACAATAAGTCTTTCTCCAACTTGTGGATTGGCCATTTCAGTGTTGGAACCTGTTCAAAGTTGGAAAAATACCTGATTTTGTTAAGTTTTGAGTTATGCACAAAACATACACATCATAATTAGCTAATAGAGATAGCTTATAGGTCATCTGTGCATAGCAAAAGGTTACAGATTTTGTCCTTTTTGCATTTGAGTATTTAAATATGTGATTATTTACAATTTACAGTCTTTAAATGTTAAAAATGTTGGCTAAATAGAATCAGTTTAGAGATTAAATAAACAGATCCTATACTGGATTCAGATTCAGTAAAATCACACTGAACCTCAACATCAGTCTATCACATCAAAACAGAACCATAAACACATTCTGACCGCAGTGAAGAACATGGTGAAGAAGTAAACCATGGCCTCCATGTGGAAGCCCCTCTTGGCGGCCACGCTGGCTATAGGCAGGAACACCAGGCTGCTGACTGTAGGAAGCAGCATCTTAGCAATAAATGCACCCATGGTGGAGGGACGGCAGTCACAACTCAACTCGAAACCGCAAAAGGTCGTTGATGAAAAATATCCTTTGCGCTTTAGAAGTATATGTAATATCAACTAGGCAAGTAGACGTTTTCAGGTCTCTTAGTCCTTATTGCGTGTGACTAGTGAGTCCAGCAAGTGAATGAGCACGAGAACGCATATACAGCACACATACACTCCCACAAAGCATGAACACACCCAGCTGTCCAGTTTGGCCCTTTAAAGTTTAAATGTCCCCCAGGCTGGCAGGTCCACAGAGGCCAATATGTGCAGTGTCATGGCTGGGCAGCTGTTTGCATACCAGTATGACATGGGAGGGGCTGTGTTCAGGGCAAGGGCTAAGATGCCATATTGTAGCATATCTATGGACTACACAACACTATCTGCTAAATTATGATTGTTTTACCTGTTTGTGTGAATAGACAGAATAACTTTTTTCTAGTGACTTTAGGCGTCAACACAAAGTTGGAATGAGACCTGTTATGGAAACCATCCAGGCTTGAGCTAGACACTGACTACTGGTCCAGTCTCCTTATTATATATTATACTTGTGATGTTGATACTGAATTATTCTACAGTTTATGCTTAATGTTCACTGACAATGACTCCATAAAGCCCATAATCTCCTAATGGAGAACAACCTATTTATGTAGTTTCAATTATCATCTAGTCAGCTTTGCATGGCAACAAGAGGCAAAGCTTAAATCAGAAATGTTTTGAGGTCAGTCTTTATATCACCTGGATGAGAGAGGTGAAAATGTGCAGTTGGTGAGTCCCAGTCTTCAGACAATATGTTTGCTTACTGCTTTTCTTTTCATATGTGATTTCCTTTAAGGAGTAGATTTACTGCATTACATAGAAATTGGTATTTTTGTGATTTAGCACCCCCAGTTTCAGGGTGTAATACCACTGTCATACATATAGACAGTTGTACAGGTGTATTTGTTATGCTTATATTATTTATGGTCAAAAACTAGTGAGCTGACAACTGTGCTAACAGCCAAACATCAAGCAAGTGCAACAGCACAAGACATAGCAGCCAGCTAATATTACTTATTAGTCCAACAGCATGAAGCCAAGTCTCGCCAACTCTCACGAACCACTTAAAGTCAGTTCCAGATTTACTCTACTGTCTGGCGGGCTCTTGCTCCATCACTCTCCTCTTTTCTCTTCTTAGCTTTCTCCGTCATTCTCTTCGGTTTCTTTGCCTCTGCCAAGCTCTGACTCTGCTGAACCCGGCTACATTGCCCACTCACCCAGCTCCAATTCTGGTGACTATTCCAGCTTTGCTCCCTGTCTGCATTCCCATGCCCCTGCCCTGGGCCTGAAACCCTCCTCTTCCCCTTAGGTCCATAATGCCTGCAGTACCAGTGGATACACCAACACTACCCTAGTGTTTTGAGCTCATAGTCTGGGCAGGCTAATGTTCAACATTTTCAACAAAATCAATGAAGTAGATGGTGGGTGTGACGGAAGATTGTAAATTGAAGTTACCTAGTGCAAGAACAATGACAGAGTGATAACAACAAAGGCACCATTAATCTGAAGGATCTCAGTTTTTTTCAAAATAAAAAAAACCAAAATAAAATCTGCTAGTTTTTGGTAGAAAAGTTATATAATATTGCTTTAAAAGAAACGCTTTGGGATTAGATTTGAACCCAGTCTGGAGTACCACTCCAAGTCAACAGATGGAATCTTGAAGAAGACATTAAAATAGCTGTCATGGGTTTCTGTTTGTTGTGGCCGTGTGATGTGGCGTTGAGCCCACCCTGCTGAGTTACTCCCATTAAAGTAAAAGCATTCACCCAGCACTGGGTAGGGTGGTAAATACTTCTGGTGTGGAAAATGCCCCAATCTGCTGCTCTGACTGTGTGAGCAGTAAAATACACAAGATTTCACTGCCATTATCTCATCATGACTCAGATGACAGCTGACTCTTCTACTGCTCTCTTGGCATTTGGAAAACAGATTCTTCATCGTGTTGGGTACTGACCGAATGGCCATCTCCACTCATTCTTAAATCATAAATGTAGTTCTGGCACCAAATACTGCCTCAATCAAATGTCTTGGCAAACAAAAAAGGGATACCAACACAGTCCACATCATCAAACCCAGCAAAGACAACACCTCAGCTCCATTTCTACACTGCAACAACACATCATTCATTCAGTCTGAGATTGTCAAAAAATATAATCAGTCTACCAAAACCTCCCAACCCGCTGGACATAAATAAATAAGGTCATT
Organism: Argyrosomus regius; assembly: GCA_946959425.1. Lineage (NCBI taxonomy): Eukaryota > Metazoa > Chordata > Actinopteri > Sciaenidae > Argyrosomus > Argyrosomus regius. The sequence goes on from OX336890.1 coordinate 20,078,505, forward strand.
TATTTATTAACATGAATTTTTTAAAAGGTGTCTAAGAACAATCGAAAAAAGACCTATGAACGATTAGACCCCAAAATGTGGAACAGCAACATGATCAACCAGTTAGCAAGCAGCTACATTTGAAAATAGAGCAGTATTACATGTTATTGGCACTTAACAGTTGACACGCTGCTTCAGAAAAACAAATATTTCTCCTGTGATGATACGCCATGTGATCAGATAGAGATTGCTTACTCAGGTATTAGACATGTTGACATACTAGCATGAGACCTGATCTAATACAACAAAACCCTACCCAGCCTCATCAGACAAAATATAACTTGGGTCCAGCGTGACTCAGTTGGCTCTCAGTTATGAATCAAATGGACCCATGAAGATCTTATATATACCACTAGAACAACGTGGAACAACACGTTTTTATGTAATTTGAGAGAACTGACCCTTTTAAATCTAAAGCTGAGTCAAAGCCAGTATTTGAGTTGAATGTGTAAAACAGCAGAAGGTCATAGGTTTTATATAAACAGTGGCCATGTGCCATATAAGGCTAATTTCTGTTTGCCTACTCTTAGTGAAGCCATATTTGACTCTGTGCTGCACTGTTGTTCCCAGAAAGGATTTCTGTATGAATGTTTTCAATGATCCCATGATGGTGGTGAGACAGCAGTTGCCTTTCTCTGCTCTCCTCTCAGCTGTTACACCTGCTCAAGGGCTAGAGGCAGTGACACAAAGGGTGCAGTATTGCTGAGGAGTTTCACCCCACGCCTCAGATTCCTCAGTGTTTCAGTAACCCGAGCTGTCAGGGGCTGGAAACAAACTCTCAGGGCCCGATGGTTTTGGAAACACTGCCATGGCCTAACCACGCCCTCTGCCGGGAACTTCTCTGCAGATTTAAACCTCCTGTTGTGTTCGAAATGGGTCCACAACCTTTGTTTCCATTTAAAACGCACCAGTCTGATATGTGTTTATATAGCACAAGAAGACATAGTCTATAAAGTAGTTTGTATTATGTAATGTACAAAGCTCAGGATAATGAAATAAGTGCCATTCTTGTAGCTGAACTGGCTTTTACTGTGGTTGCGGGTCACTCTCAGTCACCTTTGGCTTCCCACTGCAGTACCCAACAGTTGGTTTGCCACTTTCTGTGAGAAGAATGTCCATGTGTCCTATCCACCTGTAGTACCACTGTCATTGGCAGCATGGGTCAAATGACCTTAAGTTGCCCCCTCGCAAACCCCTACTCACTCTCCATGACCTGGTCAGTGAAGTTGAATCCTGGGTCTACTTTGGAATTTACCATGTGAAAGTAGGAGAAAGGCTACAAGGCTAAATACTTGACACAGACATCAACAGCAGTGTGGACTGCGACTGCACATGCAGTTCTGTTTATACTTTGTGAGGTGTCTTTGGGGAGGGTGAGGGTGAAGGGTATTGTAATTCAGCAACAGTGCAACACCAGATGCCACTAAGTCTTACGGACTGGTCCTTTAAAGAATTACAATCAAAATGCACACTAAGCCGGACATTGTAGTGTTCTCTGGTGCAGACTATGTAATGATGACACTGTTTTTAAATGACTTCAAACCTTGTTTGGCATTTCTGTACTGCAATGTCTCAATTATTTATTTCTTATTGGCAGACATGAACAACACTACTGATATATTGCAATAGACCTTATTAAATTGCAATCTAATGGGACAAAAGATCTCCCACTGATGACCATCCTGACATCAATATTCACTCATTTAATCTGAAGGATCTCAGTCAGTAGACAAAAAAAGACTTATCTAGTTAAGCTTTTGGACACACTAAATATCTTCTTTAATCTAGATTTTTGTAGCAGTGAAATGTGTCCAGGAGAGTTTGTGGCCTGTGGTGACTTTCACCTCAGGATCCCTCAGTCTAAACATGGCGGGTTAGTGTGGGAATGTTGAACAGACTTCCTGGACGCATCTGAAAAAACACCGGGCTTCCTTTTGATTCAGTAATAAATAGCAGTCACCTCTGACCCTCAGGCCTTCTTTCACAAATAATTTGAAGGCAGTGCTTATATTTCAGCCAGCCAGTCACTCAGGACAAATGGGAACCAGTGCAAGTGGAGTGCTTTACCTCAGTTCGGGTGTTATTTTATCTTGTCAGTAAGCGGTTATCTTGACCGTAATATTTTTTTATTGTTGCTTTTAATTCGTCAGACATTTTATTTTAATTCTTTGTTTTGATTTAGATTCCAATAAAACCCCTATTTTGTCTTTTAATTATATAAAACATCTTAATAAGCAGGAAATTATATTTTTCCTTCAGTTTCCCTTTTCAAAGACTTTTGGCCGTCCTCCTTCGTCAAACTTTAATTAAAAGCTAAGCCTTGTTTTTTCTCTGGATACTGTCATGTGAAGGATAGTTTCAGAAGTTCTCAAAGCAAAAACAGCTGTCTGCAAACAGTTTACTGCACATGAGTGACATAATATTTAATATATATTTCATATTTAAGACATAGTTTTAAAATAAGTTAGAAATAGTTAGAAATTATAACAAAGTCATGGCACACTGGGTCATTTAAGCTGTAACAGTAGTAACAGTATTTTCATCAGCAGCAGTACTTTTAGGTTTTCCCTGAAACAACATATTACCTTTAGGTTTGTGTTAAATATCATTTGAATTAAACATGCTACTCCAGAGTACTTAAAAGTCAGAGTGAAGTAAAAGTAAAACTGCAATTAAATAAGTTTATTTGTTCGAAATTTTGTCTGATCATGTTTGACAGTGGTAATGATTTCAACATTTTCATGAAGGAGAAAGTTTGCATTGATTGATCATTCATGTTCTGTAGTGATCCAAAACAGATTCCAACCAAAAGACCAAAAAACTGGTTGTTTGGACTAAACTTAAGAGAGAAAAAAAAAAGTGGAAGAAGCCAGCCAAAGTGTACAGTGAGAGGGTTTTGAGTACAAAATGTCAATCAGCACTGATATCAAGAGCAAAACACCAAAGTAGTGATCAGTTACTAGCAGCTGTATCACAGAACTTAAGAACTCTTGCAGAACATCACACTTTTTACATTACACAAAAGCCACGTGAAGACAATAGTTTGAGCAGTTAAATGACTTAATCCATACTCAGTCAATATTTGGCTGCAGCAGACAAGCTAATGTGGTTTACCACTTTTATTACCTAAATTGCTATTTATGAGTGAGTTTTGGAGATTTCAGCCATAGAGTGGGCTGCCTTCTCTCAAATATAATGGAACTAGATGGCACACGGCTTGTGGTGCTCATAGCAACAAAAAATAAATTTGGGGAGAAAAAAAGTCCGGAAATCCATGTTCCAGAAATCATGACCTGTTACTCAAATAATCCACAGAACTTGTTGTGGGCAACAAACTACACTCATTAATCGTAACACAGCGCCAAAGAAGAAGCCTGTTGTTCATGAAGTAGATGCATGCTTCCTTCTGTAACTGAGTTGCAGTGGCACAGCCAGAAAAAGACAAGCATGGACCATCTTTGAAACCTTGCAACTTTCTGAAAACAAAACAAAACAACAACAACAAAACAGCTGATCTGTGGGGTAATACAGTGCTGGTTGGTCTTAGGTGTAGGTGACTATCTGGTGGCAATACTCTTAATAAAGCGTGCATTTAATTAGATTTTTTTTTTATGTGGCCAAAAAACATTGTACGTTTTTCTGCTGACCTTGTCCACAGCAGTGCATAGCCTTGCGTCTGTGATTCCTGTCTGCTACTGGAAACTGGGAGCACGCTTACTGCTGTCTACTGACTACTTCATACAACCCTTCTTAAAAATACCCTTTAAATGCAACACACATTGGCCATGTTACAAACCGCCATGTCATATGGACAGTGTTAGGGTACCGTAGTGGCTGCTATGTGTCAGTGGTATTTGAGAAAATTGCTTTTCTGAAGCGTTGACATGTGTTGACACTTGGAAATAGGACAGTGGTGTATCCTGATGAGTTGATGTGCGTCAACCTGTGATGCCATGCGTCAGGACACCAGCAGTTACATGCTGATGTGGTGTTTTTATTCACATAATTCATTGCCGGTGTTTGTTGCCCATTAGAGAAGGATAAAAAACTAATAATGCTGCATCGACTGCCCCAAATTCAGCTGAACTTCCAGGTTCTTTCTTCTTTCTTTTAGTACGTTTTCAATCTATTTTTCCATCCAAGTGTTCTCAGGAAGAAGTGTGTTTTGTTTCACACATTTTAGAGTGAAGCTTTTTTTTTTTATTTAATTTTTTCCTCTTCCTGTGGTTGTGTTTATAACGCCTTTAATTGCTCCTTTGTCTGCATGCACCAACCCTAATGACTCCAGACTTTGTTTGGCATGCTGCAAATGGGCACAGAAACACCCATGGGAGTGTTGTAAGCCCTCATGCAACATGTTTTCTCTATAGCTTTTATTTTTTTCATCGTGTGGAGAGTGGTGGGCTTTAATTGGTGGTGGGCGGTGCTTATTCCTCTGGTCTGGCAGCCTCCCTGAGCTTTGTCTATCTGCTTATAAATCTGGCGATGGAGCAGAGCAACGGCTAATGTAGCCAACAGACACACTGGCAGCAAACTTAGATGAAGGAGAGAAATGGATGGAGGAGGATAAGAGGCCACAAAGGGATGGAGAATTAGAAAAAGTCAAAGAGATCAAAGATTTCTGACAGGAGTAGCTGCTCAAGTCCAGTTTGCCAACCCCAGTGGCTGATACATGCCATTTCCAATGAAACTCCAGGACCTGGATTATTAAAATGCACCCGTAACCACAAGTGTTGCCAAATCATCAAGGACTGAAATCTTAAGGATTACAACTTTAACATGATACACAAAATCTGTGTGAATATGTACTGAGCAATATAACAGAATTACACGAGAGATCAAGAGAGAGAAAAGAGAGTAATGAAGGGAACAAGTGCAAAGCTGCAAAGAGACAGCTGTAGAAACAGAGAGAAGTGAAGAAGACAGTGTGACTGAAAGAGGAGAGAAAGAAACATAAAGAGTGGTAGAGAGGGAGGGGTGAGAAATAACAGCAGAAAAGATAGAGAAAAACACGAGTGAGAAGAGGAGAAATCGTAATACAGCCAGAGGGAGAGAGACAGACAGATGAGGAAAAAGAGGGGAAGACGACATGGTGGGCAGACATGGTGGCCCTCAGACGTCTGCTCGTCCTCCTCTCATTATTCACTCTTCTCTCCTCGCCTCATTCCTCCGTCTGAATCGCTGTCTTCCCATGTGTTTTTGGCTTTCTCTGTGTTTATCAGTGTGTTTCGGAGAAAGACAAATCCCGGTTCACCATCACTTAAAGGAGTATTTCACCTGAAAAGTTCATTATGCAAAACCTTAGCATGCACTTCAATTCCAAAATAACTGAAGACTACAGGAATTTGTTCTTTGAGACACCTTTTGACAAATTTTAGCTAAATTTCCAAACTGCTCATATCATTAAAACCGGTTCTTAACTCTAAATGTTTCTGTATTTATAACAGCTGGAGTTTCATCAAACACAAGCTTTTAGAATTAACTTCACAAGTGAAGTGAAAGTGAATTCAATTACATTTGTATATAATGTTGACAACACTGCAGATTGGAATGAGTTCTCCAGACTATTATACATCATATAATGAGACCACTGAAAACAAAATAAGTAGATGCAGGAAGGTGCAGGTTCATGAATATGACAGATCCTCAGTTACAGTTATTAGCTTTATCGTTTTTTTCCCACCATCAACAGTCATTGTAGGCCAATAAGTGTTACGATTACATAGTTTGCCCACCAGAGGGAACTGGCAAGTTTATTTTTCATCTGTAAAATGTCGTACTCTGTATTGTTAAAACAAAAAAAATCATAAATACCTCATAAATCTGAAAGATTGTGAGGTATTTTATATATTGTTTTTATGTTTTAATCATTTTTTATTGCTAATCAGTGAACAGGTTTTTACATAACTTCCATAACTTTTTGGACTGATTTGTATAGACTCGGGACAGACTTTCCGGGAAAATTCAAAGGATGTGCACTCTGGAGTGCTATCTCTTTTTGCTCCTTGACAGTGTCAGTAGTATGCTAACAAACAATCATAGTCCAGAATCCAACACAAAGTCCAAAGCAGTAGCTAGAAATAGCTAGTAAGTAAGCTATTAGCTAGTAATCGGAAGGTCGCTGGTTCGACTGTCCTTGAGCAAGATACTGAAGCCCAAATCTGTATTGTGATACAGAGTCCGCCCCATGTACAAAAAGGCTCAGTCCTTTCTGCAGCGGCCCAGGGTTCGAGTCTGACCTGTGGCCCTTTGCTGCGTGTCATTCCCCCTCTCTCACTCCCCACTGTCCTGTCAATCTTCAGCCGTATCTGTCAAAATAAAGGTTGAAAAAGCAAAAAACAAACAAAAAACTATATAAATACAACTCCATTGACCATGTTTGCAGGCAGAATACATCCTGTATGTCACTTTTGGGCAATGACCAACATCCAAATGTGTCAACAACAACAAGGATTTTCTGAATGTTACATAGAGAACCTTTACACATGTTTATATATGTTTTATGTTTAAGATAAATGAGAATGTGACAGTATATAATATTTATATATTTTTAAACTCATATTAGTATGGTCCTGAAAAGTCAGTCTAGTCATAAAGTCATTCTCCAGACTTAATAAAGCACATACAGAAAAGAAACAATATTCAAGTTATGCATAAAATATTTTTCTTATTTTGCTGTTTAACTGAAAATAATCACAAAGTATAACATTTAGCAGCTAAAGAGCCAGATTTTGACCAAACAAGAGCTAGAATGAGTATTGGACTTGCGTAAATCGTTATAAATTAGCCACGACAGCTTCATAAGATGATAAAGTCACGTAAAGTCACTACAGCAAAATGATGAGTGTTATTTTAAAACACCTTTCTCAACTTTTGCTGCTGTTCACTTATGTCTATAAAGCTGCCATATCACTGGGATATCTGCATCCGGATCTGCATACTGAGCTCATGTGCATGGCGCAAAATCCGAAGGGCGCTGACAACTCATGTAAAATACTGTGTCTGCACTTTTCCTTCTTCTTTCTTCTTCCTTTACTACTCTAACTGCTCCTACTTCTTTTCTGTGATTGCATTTGCTGCCTGATTAGAGTTCATCACTTCAAGAACAACAGATAATTTGCCCATCTCAAACTTCCTCCTAGTTCTTTCCACAAACATTAAAGAATAACTTTACTATCATTTTCACAATTCGGTAAGTCACACATCTCACACCATTAAAACACGAATCGAGAAATATCGGCAAACAACAGTATATCAGCACTGACTCCCGGTATTGGCAAAGTATCATTACTGTGCTGCACATATGCAGATAAAATTATTTATTCTTTGACTGTTTTAGGACAGTAGATGTGTCAGATTAACTACAGAACAAAAGCATCATGGTTTTTGTGCGTGCACAACTATATTAATAGTCTTTTATTGGCTACAAAAAATATATTATTACAACCTGAGAAAAATGAATGAGAAAGTCTCTTCTGGAAACTGATTCAACTCAGTATGGAGGCAGAGGACCCGGGGGAGGAGAGCACTGTGGGAAATAGGTTATAGTTCCCTTCTGTCTCCAATCTGTCTGTCTGTATCTTTGTCCATTTGTTTGTCTGTCTCTCAGAATAATACTCTTCACCCCAACAACAGATTCATAAGGAAAGATGGTGGTAAACAGTAGGAAGGTGTAATGTAGACATAGATATAATAATAACAGGTAATATTTGCAGAGATTTTTTTTATATCCAGTAGACTTGAGATGCTACAGTAATAAACTCAGTCTGATTTAGAGAAAAAAAATGGTCAGAGAGAATGAAAACAGAGCAGCCAGCCAGGGTTGCTCCTGTTTTGTTTTTTTTTTCTCTAACTCCTCTGATCCTCCCACCTTCTCCCTCTGCTGCCACTCTGCTGCTCCTGCTGACTGGGGAGGAGGAGGAGGAGGAGGAGGAGGAGGAGGAGGAGGAGGAAGAAGAGGGATGCAGGGAGAGCACACCTTACCTCCCTCCCTTCCTCTCTTTCTTCCTCCCTCTGTCTGTCTCTCCCTCTTCACTCCACAGTGACAGCAGCACTCACCAACACACCACAACACACCACTGCTGTCGCTGGCACGCTAACACACACACACACACACACACACACACACACACACACACACACACTTCACACACACACATACACACACACACACACACACACACACACGCACACACACACACACACACGCACACACACATACACACACGCACACTCACACGCACACACAAACACACATACTGTGTTGAGCGGCATCCTCAACACAGACCGAGACGCCCTTGGACTGCTGCAGGCGAGGTGAGTGGGTAAATATTTGAAACCTCCTCTGTGAGAGTGTGTGTGTGTGTATGTGTGCATGTTGTGTTAGGGTTTGTGTAAGTTTGTGTGCTTCATTGTGTATTTTGGAATTCAGTGTGTGAGTAAGTTTTTGTGTGTGTTCGTGCATGTGTTGGCTGTTTGCATGTCTGCATGAGCTGGTGTGGTTTTTCATCTGCTGTGTGTGCTTGTGTGTGTGTGTGTGTGTGTGTGTGTGTGTGTGTGTGTGTGTGTGTGTGTGTGTGTGTGTGTGTGTGTGTGTATTTACGAGGTACACCAGAGCCAATGAGACTTGTGTTTTGCACCAGACCAAAACAAATCCACAAAATAATGCTGACTCTCTTTCAGATGTGTGTGTGTGTGTCTGTGTGTTTTTGTGCAGGCATGCATGTGTATGTGTGTGTGTGCCTGGAGAGGCCAGTCTGTCTGGAAACTTGTCAGCTGCTGGGAGTGTGTATGTGTGCGTGTGCATGTAAACTAGTGAGGTAGAAGCTAACATTTGTGCCAGTGCTACTTGTCAAACTGTGGATTCTGGTTTTTGTGGCTCTAAACTGTTGCAGAAAATTACAGGATAAAATCTCCCCACATTTTGCCTGTCGAGTTTCACTTTAAAAACGTACTAAATCTGCTCTTAGTATTGTAAAAACGTATTATCCACTGACACTAAAGGACTAACATCAAGCATACTTTGGGTCATTATTAAAGATAGGAGTCACTGATGATGATTAGTTTGTGTTAATTAAAGGGCTAATTTTCCTCCATCGCAGGACGTCACTTTAATATTTTATACCTAAAAAGCAAAGCGGCGACCTGCGTGTCTAAAAACTGCAGTTGGCCAAACGGCCACTTGGCTGGCTGCAAAAGCGAGTCAGTCTCCATAAACCTCAATGTTAAAAACAAGTCGCAACCTCCATGGCTGTGAAGTGAAGAAGCGGAGTGCCAAATTCTGCAGTTCCTCAAATGGCCACTTGAGGCTGGCTACAGAACAAGTCAATCTCCGTAAGTCCCCATGTTAAAATGTCCAACTTCACAGCAGAAATAAACATGTTTACAGCCTGGTACAAAAAAACAGTTTTGATCTCTATAGCTAATTTCCCTGTTCATGACAACCATACTGAGGCTGAATTTCGATTTAACGCACCCATTCAATTTATATAAGTATAAGCATAATTAAGCATGGCCACCTTGATTGACAGGTGGGTGCCAATACAGGCGGCTTCATTCAACCTGCCTCAGCTCCACCGACGATCCACTGTCTTTGCCCATTTTATGATTAGCCGGGAGGTGGCAGAGGCAGGACTGCTAAGAAGGTGACGGCCAGAGCCACCACAGTCTGAGCTTCAAAACAGTTCTTCAGAAACCTATGGATGACATCACGTCCATGTTTTACACTGTCTATGGTTAAAAACTCAAATTCGAATTATATTAAAGTTTCAAGTTATGCATAATTAAGAGCTTTGCTCATTTTTGGATTAGCTGGTAGTCAAGACTGTCAAGATGGCAGCAATCTTAAGAAACCTGTGGTTGATGGCACGGAAACTACATCCATTATTTATGTTTTTATACAGTCTATGGTCTAGACATCAAAGTTACAACTGTATCAAATTTGGTTAAAAAATTTGTTAGATACTAACATACAATAATTGGCTCAACGGCATTTAAAAAACTTCAATCCAGTTACCGAGCTAAAACTAATGCACTCCTTCAGAAAGGTTATAATCTACAGTTTTTGTTCAAACTTTGTTCTAGAGAGTTGTAGTACTCTTGAATTGTATTACTATATTATGCTAATATGTGATGTAAACTTTCTAATATTTAGTCTACCCTCACTGATATAAATAGGACAAACAACGCCATTTAAATGCAGCTGAAATAATGACTGTTAGTAACTACTGTGAAGTTTCTATTTGCAGAAAGGGACTGGACTTGGATTCAGAGTCACGACGGCAAATTCTAATAACGACTTGCTGTTTTGCCTTAATATAGCTAAATCTTGTGTCTGTGCCTTTTTTTGGTCTAGAGGACGGTGATAGTGTAATGTAGAAGCAGCATTTTTATCTTTGGATTTTCTGTTGCTGACGTTTACATTTCTGCAGGTGGCTCTCTTTATTGATATTACTGCTCTCAATAATATCATTTTATTTTATGTTTATGAACAAAACCATTTTTCAGACTGAATATAGAGTGGCAGCAATGTGTGCTTCACCAACGTGCTATTAAACTGCACAGACTTGCTCCAAGAAGTCTGGTGGTTAGACAAACCACTAATGGGCTCACTTGCCTTTGCAAAACCTGCTTGGGAGTCATTTGGTTTTGGTTTCATTGCAAGTGAATGTAATAGAGTTGAAGTGAGCCTCATTGTTTTCCTGGGAAAGCTAGCCTTGAAGAAGAAGTCAATAAATAGGTCAGAGTTCAAGTGTGAGCAATCTACTCTGGCTTCTGTTTGCTCAAGGGGCAACTAAACTCCACTGACCTCTCCTCAACTTCTCAGACTGCTTTGCTTACTCATCCTCTCCTCGTTCCTTCTTTCCATTTTTTAATCTGTCTCTTTACTCATCATCATCTTCTCTTCTCATGTCTTCGTCTGTCTGCCCATCTGTCTGTCTGTTAGCTCTCTTGGTTTCCTTTACAAGAGGCCGAGGAGAGCCCACTTTGCATGTGTACTTGAGAAGGGACCGCCGCTGGGAAAAAAGAATAGAGTAGAGAAGAACAGAGAAAGACGAGAGGTATGCTCATGGAGCAAAAGACAGAAGGGATGAATCTGTCCGCTGACAAGCAGACATCCACAACCACCCCGCACTCCTCCAAGTCGACCAATATGGGCTCTGGAAGGCAGGCAGTGACACTAATCACACTGTGAATATGTCATACCACTTTTTTGTGTCACAAATATTTAAAAGAATAAAACTATGCAGTGGTTTTCATATAAATCTAATCAACAAAATCGTCCATCTAACCAAAAATCCATCCAAAATTATGCATATTACCGAAAATTATGCATATTATTATTTCAGCTTTCCATTACCACCAAGTGACTGCAGTGTCCTGAGTTTAAAGTTGGCCTGGAATGTTTCTTGTCTTTCCTTTCTGTGAACTGCCTAATTTAGTTTTAGTGGTTATCAGTTTAGGTATATAAATTACTGGTAAAGTTGTGCAGGTGATGGTCATTACATTGGATCTGCTTTTGGACAATTATTAAGGAATAATTGTGTCTGGCCTGCAGTCCCAACATGTGCTTTTCAAAATGAGAACATTGAGGCAAAGCTCAGCAGGTAGAGCGGGTCGTCCCACTAATTGCGGGGTTGGCGGTGTGACCCATGGCTCCACTTTTCCACATGACCAAATGTCTTCTGCCAAGACAACAGACCCCAGATTTCCCCAGGTGATCAGGCCTGTACCTTGCAATGTAGTTTGCTGTCATCTTTGAATGTCTAAGTATGTGCTGAATGTACAGATGATTGTAAGGAGACCCCTATAGGAAATATAGACACAAACATGCTGATGTATGCTGATTAAAGGGTGGTAAGAGTATCTCATTACTCCCTCTTTAGGAATGCCATATTATTATTACTATTATCATAGTATAAGTACAGTAGCACGATTCAAAATAAAAGCACTCAGGTGAACTATTGTCTTAGCACCAATCAGTCAGTACTGTATAAAGAAATATCTGGGTTTACCTGGTTTGGTAAAACCAGGTAAACTACAGTGTTCAAAAGGATGAGAGTGTAGCAGGACGTTCCTATTTATAGTTATGGACTGTGTACGCTAGTTTGCAGAGGAGATGGAGTGTGGACAATCATTTTAGGTACTTTTTTTTTTTTAATTAACAGTTTGAATGACAAAATGTAAATAAAAGTGGTAAAAGTGTCATATCTCAGTTGCCAGAGTCCAAGGTGAGGTTTTCGAATCACTTTTACTGTCTGATTAACAGTCCAAAACCGACAATATATGCAAGTTACAATTGTGTTAAACAGAGGAAGGCCACTAATACAGTGGATATTTTGCTGGATAAATAAATGAAACAATAAATCGATCATCATCATGTCATGTCAGCTCAACCTTATTCTAAATCTACAAAACATTTCTATTTAAATTGTATGATATTCACATTACAGGTGGCCAACTGTGCCTGGCTAATATCCAGTATTAGATAATAAACGTCCAGTATTGGTCTGATGTATCGGTCTGGCTGCTCTGCTTCGGTCCAGGGGACAGACTACTGCTGTCTGTCTGTCTGCCAGCGCTACAAAAACAAGACAGCGAGGCGAGGGGCCCCAGGGGGCCGTCAGGATGAGGACGGCACAGGGGTGAGGTGGGGGTGGAAGGATGAGGGGACTGTGTTTACTTTTGTCCTCTGTGCATGCCCTGCTTGGATGGCTGGGAAATGACAGTGAAAGGGAGGAGGAAGGAGGAAGACCCTGTCTGGACAAGCAAGAGGCAACAGGCCGATGTGTGTGTGTGTGTGTGTGTGTGTGTGTGTGTGTGTGTGTGTGTGTGTGTGTGTGTGTGTGTGTGTGTGTGTGTGAGCCAGAGAGATCCATCGAGAGCATGAAATGGAAAGATGCAGAAATTTTGGGTGTGTTTCGTTATAGGTTCAAGAACTTCGATATGTGTGTGAGCTCCTCTATCTCTGTGAGGACCAAATTGTGTTTGGTTAGGATATTGTGACCAAGTCAGGATGTTTCAACCAATTGAAGATACCATGGCAAAGTAAGAACTTTGTAGTAAAGTGAGGACGTTGTGGCAAAATAAGGATATTCGACCCAAGTGAGGGACATTGCAGCAAAGAGAAGACAATGTACCAAAAAAAGGGTTAGTCAAGTCCAAGTTAGTCAGTCAGTCATTTTGGTAAACTGAAAACATTGTTGCAATGTAAAGACATCTGGCCAAAAATGTGAATGAGTGTGAATGAATTTTTGTACATTGTGGCAAATGAGAATGACTGACCAAAGTGAGGACGTTGTAGCGAAGTGAGGACGTTTTAGCGAAGTGAGGACGTTGTGGCAAAGTAAGGACTTTGTGACATGCAATATGAGGACTATTTTGGTTGAGGTGCGTTGGTCCAATGGAGGACGTTGTAGCAAAATCAAAGACATTTTGGCCAGTCCACACAGTTGTGGGGCCATTTGAGGGCAACAGCTTAGTTTAAGATTGAGGTTTAGACTCAGGTTTTGGTCATGGTTAAGGTAGCTGTGATGAATAAGGTTAGCATTATTGGATACAGTAAGCATTATATTGTGTCTTATACATGTGAATAAGCATCAGAGACAGAAGTCTCTGTGTTAACAGCACTTAGACTACGAGAAAGTATATGGCTGTGTGTGTTTTTGTGTGTGTACATTCATGCTAGAGCATTTGCATACCTGTATGTGCACAAGGCTCAAGCTTGAGCGTGAATGTGCACGGTGGGCAGTGTGTATGTGTGAGTGTATGTGTACTCAGTCACGCCACTGGCTGTGTATACACGTGCAGCTGTGTCTGACTGAGTGTCCGTCTCCTCTGTGTGTGTGTGTGTGTTTGGCAGCTGGCCGGGCTCCAGCTGTGTCTGGTTGGATAATGAAGTCCAGGTGCTGCTGCGCCTGCTTTAAGACACCTGTCACCAATATTTAGTGCCAGAGAAAGCCAGACTGCAAACAGGGCGAGACGAGCTGTTTGCTTATTTTAACAAGGCTGCCTAACTGGACCTGAGGACACGGGATGTACTATGAGCCCTTTCCTAGAAGTTCGTCTGTGTGTGGATAAGTATGTGTGTAAGAATACTGTATGTGAGAATATGCGCAGCCTCCAGAAATCATTCATCCCACAACTTTTGCTGATTCAGACATTGCAACCAAGACTGTTTCCTTGAAGTTTCGGCTCATAAGGTCAAATATTTTAATAGATTTGTGTTTTCTCTGTCTGAAATTTTATTAACATATATCTGCTTTGTCATTTGTTGAGGATAAACATAATTTCATTTCATCAAGTTTAGGTAAAACAACACAATATCCAGCTGTTAATGTGAGGTTCAATATTGCAAGTGATAATGTGCTTTCACATACCGATCATACAAATAAACAAAAGAGATTTGGGTTATGTTGCAGGAATGGTTTGAGAAATTTCTATTGATTATTTATTTTCTTATTTTACAATGAAACTGCTGTCAATCTAAACATCCATGAAGGAGCAAGATACAAACTTTTCAGAGCCGCCATACTCCAGTACTGCTGAGATAAGTGTTTTATACTCTAAACATAACTTTTTGGTTCAGTATTCCTTTAAATCAAAGCCTTCATTGAGTCATTAAACTCGTATATACAAGTACCCTCCTTTTCCGGTGTGTCTGTGCCTGTTCATGTTAGCCTTTACATACAGACATCTACATTTCCTTATAGTCTGAGGAGCCAAACAAAGGCCTACCTGTGTAAGGTTCTAGGAAACTTACCTTCGTCCTTCCAGCACATTGGGGCTTGTTTAACTTTTTACACGGGCCCCTCCGCTGTCCAACTCCCGTCTCCAACACCTGTAGCCTTTCAACAGCCTGTCTGTGTCACCCTGCACATGCCAGCGCCAGCCCACCACGGACTGCCAACACATTCACATACCTGCCGCTGGCACGCTGGTTTCGGTGTGAGCTTGCATTGTCTGAGAAAATGCCCTTCACTTGCTGTGCTGTTGTTTCCCTGGTGTTTCTCTGACGTGCTTGGAAGCCTGACAGTGCATACTGGGTTACATTTGAAGCACAGTTTACCTGATGCTGTAATCCGAAACATATTTTAGCTACCAGCTTTATATGCACTCACAAGATACAACTCTAATTCAATTAAGGAAATAATGTGAGTCAGGCAGGAGCTTTATAAACACTGAGAAACATTGTTTATGTAAGTGCATTTAGGACCCTGTTAGACAGAGGAAGAATCCCTTTATGGAGACTCAGTATAAAGGATTATGGGAAACAGCTCGAAGCATCAGAAACAATCAAACAAACAAATGAGGTAAAACATATTGGTTTTGGTAGTTTTTGGGCTGTTTTCCCAAGTCCCATGTCCTGTCAAATCATAAGCATTGGCATTTATCAAATCATATAAAATCATTACTTATAGTAGTAAAAAAATAGTAAAGATAGATTAAATATTTCAGTTCAAATACCTTCATCAGGCCATCAAAATGTAAATTGCAACTCTGCTTTCTGTGCCTCATTAAGTGTTGGAGGTGTGTCCACTTTTTTGCTGTTTGAATTGTCTCTGTTACTACTGCTATGTGCACATGAATCCTGAGTCTTGGTTCAATACTGATGTGATTTATTGCCAAACACCCTCCTCTCTGTGTGCAAAGGTAAAAGACAGCAGCAGCACTTCAGGTATCCCCCTTAAACAACCACAGATGTTCTTGGAGGTGAGGGATTTCACTGGAGAGTCAGAAAGGAAATATTACGACCACAAATGTGATCTCGTGGCGTAAAAAAAAAAAAAAAACTTGACTTCAGGCCCTTCTGTGGGTTTGGAAGCTGAGAGGCCTCAATTTGGAGAGGGAAAAGACATGAAAAAACACCCACACGTCTCAGCAATATGCTTTCATCCACAATTCACTTAAGTGCCTGGACGTGGGTTTTTAATGCCACGAGAGCTCATTAGTGGTCATGATATTTCCCTTCATACCCTTCAGCCTTTGTTAAAGACTCATCACTGGGTGCTTCCATCTAGAAAAACAGACAGATTTCTGGCCCAAATTCCCTCCATTAATCATAATGTTGGCCGGCTGGTGTTTGGTCAAAACTGTCAGATGTATGATGTTGGTCTGAGTGTTTAACACTTGAGTGGTTGCTGATTTTCTGTTTATTATCTTTCATCACAAACAGATTTAGGCAGAAATATTACAGATCATAAGGTTCACATTTTCCCAATATTTTTCTCTCATGTTTTCAAAAATGGTTTAATAAGCATCAAGGGTCCTATTATTTTACTACTACAGAGTGAGAACATCAGTTTCTCTATTTTTTGTGCAGATATTAAATCTTTCTTTCTCTCTCTCTCTCTCTCTCTCTCTCTCTCTCTCTCTGTCTGATTAACAAGGATGAGGGTGTGGTCATGGGAACAGTTCGGGGAGACGGGCGTCGTCCTGCTGGGCTTCCTGACATTGGCGGTGTCTGTGGGGAACCTGTCCACCCGGGGGCAGCAGGTACACAACATAATCTGTAATGATAGCACTGACGACTTACAGCGTTATTGGTTGTCTAACAAATATGAAATGTCTGACACTCTTGACTGTAATGTGATGGCACCAGACAGACTGAACTGTTTTAGGAAATATGTTAGTTTTCTGTCTTATCAGCCCATTAAGTAGTGTTTTGGTGATTTGCAGGTCAACACACAAAACAACTAGGGCTAAAATTGCTAGTTTTAGCCTAGCTTCTGTTCAACTAGCATATGGTTAACAATATTTAGTATTTTCCTATTGCGAATAACTAGTATTGATGTGTGTTAATGCTAATGCTAAATTTAACAAATTTGGTCTCCGGATACAATTACAAAAGTGTTTAAACATTTTGGAAGTCAGTGGAATAAATCCTCTTTGTACCACATAGTCAAATGAATCTGGACCAGAACTGGTTGGAGGTGGGAGCACCTAAGGATAGACAGAGATAGAAGCAAGAGACCAGCTGGTGTAATTTGCATTGAAATTGTTACCACTGTGAAGAGTGTTGTGTTGGTATATTACAACACTAAAAACGCCCATTTTGAATCAAACTGTCATCAGAGTATGGAGTAAAGACTCAAAAAACTGAATTGGCAGAAATCATCATAAGGCAGAAATATGAATACAGCAACACAAACTGTACAGTGTATTTGAAAAGCTCTGCTTTATTACATACAGTTGTAGATACAATAAATACATTGTTTGGCCAGTCTGTATAAACTTGTGCAGACTAAATCACTTTCAATGTTTGCACCTGTTGTCATTTCCCTCGGACATGACATGACAAATTCTAAAGAAAAGGTTCCATCACTATAACACGCACCTAAGCGGTGACATCAAAGCCGAGGAAAACTTTAGAGATCTGAGTCATAGTGACTTGTCAGCACCACGCAGGGTGGAATCACTTTTTCTGCTGATTGTCAATCCCTGTTCCTGCTGGTGATGATGCCGTCTGTGTTGCCCTGACATGTTTAGTTTCCCCTTTAGCTCTCCGCCGGGAGAGCTTACTTTTACTTACTTACTTTTCTTAGTCTTACTTTTCCTCGGTTATTCTTACCTTGTTAACACTTTTGTACTTTTATTTTAGTAAACATTTTAATGCATGACTATTTGTAACAGAGCATTTCTATACCATGGTATTGCTACTTTTACTTAGTACAAGGTCGAGTACTTCTTCCCCCACTGTTAGTCAGTAACTTAGTGGGTTAGATACACCAATATATAATTAGTTACCATAATTCATTCATTTAACCAATAACATGTCTGCTTGATATCCTTCAAGATTTTCACATTTAGTATCACTTTCAGGTACTGTAATGCTACTTAATGGAAGTTAACATTATTGAGAGGGGTATCCTGAGGCAGCTTGAATGTTTACTTTCACATCAAATGTCAAACTTGAGGATTTCTGCAGACTTCCTCTTCTTGTTTATACCAGAGGTACATACAGAGATGACTAGGATGGTAGAGCCATCTGCCTAAAAAAGCTGTGAGCCTGTCACTAACAGACATTTTAATGTTGTCATGTAAAATGATTTCAAACATAAAGTCAATTTCAGGACTGAAAAAAGATGAAGATTTAAGGCTAACTGGAGTTAATCTAAAAAAAGACATAACATGCCAAGTATTAATAGTAACTTTAAAAAGTAGTCTGAGCACTGTGATTGCTGTCAAACTGATCTGTCAGTCCTCTCTTCTCTCTACCCTAACTCTGTTCTTTCTTCTCTCTCTCCGAATCCATCTATCTCTCGCTGTCTCTCTCTCACTTACGCTCTCTGTCTGGTATTTCCAGTGTCTCTCGCCCTCTCTCACAGCTGCTCTATCTCACACCTTTACAAGGAGCTCAGTGCACATTCCAGCTCTCACTCTCATGAATCTGCCTGAATGAAGGGACGCAGGCATCGACCTGAAGTAATTTTGCTCGTGCACATCAGGGATATGTGAAAGGCTGACCGCCTTTACACACTAGAGTACAAAACACTAAATGATGCTCATTTGTTGTCATTGTATTTATCTAAAACTACTAAAACTTGCAGTTACTGTAACTGCTATCACTGTTATTAATACTCCATAATATACGATAACAAATACAATTTCACAAAGGCTTGTACTACTACTGCAAATGCTACCACACTACTGATATTTAAATATGGTTGAGTTTAAACACTTACTGGCCAGTTATGGCAATAGCAGCAGTACTGTGGGCCCAAAGTGGCCCATATGAAGTTGAAGTTTCAGTGAATTTCCGCAGATAAATACAGATTTTTTAAAAATCCAACCAGACACATGTAAGATTTATGACTAGGCCTGTGACAGAATTTGAGGATTCTGGACCAAATATCACCCACATGCAACAAATCAAATATAATCTGCTTTTAGGGAAACAGGCCTGGTCATATAAAGGCTAAATTGTGGCCCATGCAAAACTCAGAGCCTCAGAGCTCAAGGTAATGTGGCTATGATCTTGCAGACACATTTTGATAGGTTCATCACTTAGTCCATTGTGGTGTGTGGGTCAAATGAACTTGGTAAGCAGTGGGCCATCACTCAAACAAAATGATTTGTTACTTAATGACCTCCTTCTCACAAAATCACAATTGAAAGTAAACAGCTACAGAGAAAAATAACAGTTTTAGTCGTCTGATTTGATTCACTATATAAGCTAAAAAGGTTTGGTGTGTCAGAAAATATTGGCAGATTGAGATGCACAGTTGCCTTTCTATTGGTCTTAATACTGTTAATATGACTAATGCTACGTCTACAACTATCAACTGAAGCACAACTCTTTGTGTATCCATGTATTTGTGCATATGTGTATGTGTGTATGTTTTCAGGAGGACGGCGTGGCGTCCAACAGTCTGGAGGAGGAGCTGGAAGTGACCACGTACTGGTGGGGTGAGTGGGCCAAGTGGACAGCCTGCACTCGTACCTGTGGAGGGGGAGTGATGTCACAGGAGAGACACTGCCTGAAACAGAGGTTAGTCAGTCTACATACACACACACTGATTTGTACTTCTAGACATTTTAGTTTTTCAATCAATCAATCAATCAATCAATTCACTTAATTACCACATAGTGTATAATCATAGAGGTACAATCAAAGTGAACTGTATTTCCATAAGCTCGCAATTTGTTCAATTACAAATGGAGTAAAATAGGATTGTAACACGAATAGAATAGAATCATGTAATAAATAATAATGTGTAATAATTATTATTATATTATTATAATAATAATAATCAATCAATCCATCCATCCATTATCTATAACCGCTTATCACCGCTCGTCAGGGTCATGGTGGGACTGGAACATATCCCAGCTGACTTTGGGCAAGAGGCGTACACCCTGGATAAGTCGCGAGTTTATCACAGGGCACATAGAGACAAACAACCATTCACACTCACATTCACACCTACGGGCCATTTAGAGCCACCAATCAACCTGTTAAGTGCATGTGTTTGGACTGTGGGAGGAAGCCGGAGTATCCGGAGAGGACGAAGGCCAAGCTATTGGCCCAGCTATTCCTGAGCCTCTCCATGCTGTGCTGTGGTGTGTCTGGAACCTTTTTCCTGATTGGAGCAGGTAGAAAAGGTCATTATCTGGCTGGTTGGAAACCTTAATGATTCTCCAAGCCTTTTTTTATGCAGCGTCTGGTATAGATGTCTTTCAGGCAGAGTAGAGCACCACCTATTGTACATTCAGCTAAATAAATCACTGACATTGTTTGGAACTTGACAGCCTCTGTTGGCTTTGAAATAATGATAAACAGAAAATAGAAATAATAAATATAATTTAGTAGATTCATATATCTGGGGTGAATTCTACTTTAAGCTCACGCGACATGCATCTTAACCTGATATACTATTAGCTTTCAATGTGATTTATATCTAATCTTTTTTATATGTTGCTATTTCTCCAAATGTTTATTTTCTGTCCAAAGAAAGAAAGTTGCTGCTGGGAAGGACAACATGACCTGTACAGGAACTGCTAAGAAATATCACCTCTGCAACACTAAAGTGAGTCACAGACTTCTAGTTAATTTCTCACCACTTTATTTCACATCTTTACTCAAACAAACACAGTACTGACAGTAGAGGGCCGCGGTCGTTTGTGGTCGGCCTTGTCCAGGCATGACTGTATGTAGCTGTTTGAAAGTGAAGCCGGGCGGGGCTCGAAACGGTCGTGCATTCTCAGAAAACCATCCCTGCACAAATAAACGCTTTAAAAGAATTTATTTGTACAACATACTATAAAACCAAATCTTAACAAGTATAAATCAGACCTTTTAATGGTCTGTGCTGTCTCTCTGCACTACAGGAATGTCCTGCCACTGGGAGGAGCTTCAGAGAGGAGCAGTGCTGGTCCTTCAACTCCCAGTTTTACAATGGGAGGAACTACCAGTGGAAACCTCTGTATCCTGGTAATAACACCCATAAAACGCTTTGACAACTTCTTATTACCCTATTAAACAGAGGTGACTGAGGTCTTTGCTGTCTGAGCTGCAGTGCTTCAACATGCCCTGCATCCAGAACAGTACCATCCTTTAGTTCTTATAACAAATGTTGTCTTCTGATATGTTTTATATCTTTTTCAGATTTAACTGCCTATTACTACACTGTGTTGCCTATTACAACATGTTCTTAACAGGAGATAAAGTGGGTCAAATGTAAGCTATTGAAGGCTGTAGAGTGGTTCTTGTACTGTGAAAATGACAAAAAGGGAACAGAAAGAAATGTGTAGGGAATGTGAGACAAAAGGGAGACAGGGGTTTGACACACTATTAGAGTGGTCACTCACAATGCCGAACCCGCAGAGAATTCTCATCAACATCAACAGTTTTTTCTTCTCGTTCAGCTCATAGTTTTGGTATCACAGCACATTTACTGTTTCCAGCAGCAGGCAGCTGTTTTCAGCAAACAAGCTCTGATAAACTCACTGTACTCTACCTGCTCAGCACCAAACAACAGACAGACAGACACAGCTAGCGAAGTGAAGGAAGTGGAGCATTTAGCACCTAAAGAGCCAGATATTCTCATCTGGAGTTGGTGGAGACCAAACCAGAGGTGAAGGGAGAGTGGACTTTCATTCAACAGGTGAACACAAACATGACTCCAAATGAGTGCTAATGTTACTCTTGTCTGCTGGATGTCTTGTTTGGGGACATAACAACCAAGCAATAAGGATGTGGGTTTACCAGATACTGATGATTGTAGCTTTAAGATATAATAACTTCATTTATAGCAGTGGTAACGGTAGTAATTGCAGAAGTTATAAAAATGTGTGTAAAAAATGTTATTCCTAGTGGTAATGGTTAGATAGTGACCATTGACCTGTGTGCCTCTCCAGATGACTATGTACACATCTCCAGTAACCCCTGCGATCTCCACTGCACCACCCCTGACGGCCAGAGGCAGCTGATGGTGACGGCACGGGACGGCACGTCCTGCAAGTACAGCAGTTACCGCGGTGTCTGCGTGGACGGTAAGTGTGAGGTGAGTCCAGCTTCTTCTTTACTTTGTACCTGTTTTACTTTCACTCAAATACTTTCAGTTTTCAGCACCATTGAACGCACAGCACCATGTTTGTATAACCAACAAACCCATCGGGAGGAAGCTGCTGCAGTAGGATCTCAACTTTCTGACCAACTGAGGTGTAAAGTTAGAAAATATTCTTAAAACGACTGAATGAAAACTTGGTAGATTTACAAAAGTTGGATCAAAATTACTTTTATACACCTCTGGTGTAACACCAGGAACTCTTCTTTATGGATCAACCTCCAAAATAATCTAATCTTGTGAAAGAAAATATTTGTCAGCTTCTGCTTCATTATCATGTTGTTACTGATCATTTAATGACCTATATAAGTTTGTTTTAATGTTATCCTTTTTTCTTACACTTCTTGCTTTGCTACTCAGCCAATCGGATGTGATGGAGTACTGTTTTCCTCCAACACCTTGGATAAATGTGGGGTCTGTCAAGGTGATGGCAGCAGCTGCAGCAGAGTCACCGGAAACTTCCGCCGTGGGGCCACGACTCTGGGTGAGCCTCTGGGTGAATTTTGATATCTAGGACTTTCTCTACCTGATATACGCTCAGAGATTTAGTGAGGAATTGATTGGATTGGTCAGAACAATCTTCTTGGTGATGTAAACAACATAAATTAACAATAAAAAGGGAAGACGCTGATCACTTTCTATTTCCTGTCATCAAGGTTACTCTTTTATCACTCAAATCCCTGAAGGGTCATGGGACATCCAGATCATTGAGAGGAAGAAGTCAGCTGATGTTCTAGGTGGGTATATACACGATACACTCGTATTTGTTCATTGATTTTACACACAAAAGTCAAGTGTGCAACAGTTAGTTCAAATGTTTAATGCAAATGTTACGTTACAACTCTTAAACACAAAACAGAATTTACTGTTTCCAGTTTGTTTTGTACCTCTCAGAGTTTTCCATTTATCTTGTTCACCAGCTGTGACTGACCAGGCGGGCAATTTCTTCTTTAATGGTGCCTACAAGGTGGACAGTCCCCAGAACTTCCATGCAGCAGGAACAATTTTCAAGTACCGCCGCCCCATGGATGTGTACGAGACTGGGATCGAGTACATTGTTGCCAAAGGTCCCATCGATCAGGCCATCAATATTCTGGTAAACCTGTCCATTCATTGAACTCTGTCACTTGAGCTCGTCCTCCACACTCACCTGTAACTATTCAACAGAGAATGTGTATATTATATCATTATAAATGCAGTGATAACAGCAACTTACCATCTGTGAATGTCTCACTCTGTACTGAATGTTTTGTCAGACTGATTGTTATTTGAGGTGCTCTCTACTACTCTGCTCTATGCTGGACTGCTACAGTGTGTAACCATCATTTCCACCTCTCACAGCAGGAGATTTTCTGTTGTTTTCCAGTTTCATTCCCTCAAAGTGAACATCAGGCATTGTACTTGTCTCTGTGCTATCTGTGCACATATGATATGTGTGGTGATTGTTTTTTTTTTAATCTTTAGAGTCACCAGAGGGAGCTGTGTAAAGTCTGATAAATGTCCTCAAGTGATGTCACTTGAATCAGCGTTGGTTGGGGAGAAGTTTTAAAATTAAATCTTTAACCAAACGTCCAACGTGCATTCATAATGTAATGAATAGGCGCTAAGTTTTGACAAGGAAGAAAAATGCATCAAAAAAGACTATCTCTGGCTGGACTGCATCGATGCATGGCCAAGGATGATGCACAAAGTCCTCTTGTTGCTAGTCTTACCCATCTAAACCAATTTGTTTAGTGTAGTTACTTCACAGCAGAGTCTGACCCCTGACCCCCAAAGAGAAATGTGCACATGTATGAATTGCACATTCACAAATGCACACTACTTCATCACACTGTAATATTCAACTCAAGGTTCTCCAGTGGAGACTGTCAACACTTTCGGCAACAAAGCACAGATGCTATTCAGAATATTTCCTGGCAACAAGATGCTCATGTGTGGTCAGAGCTGTGATGTTGTAGCAGCTTGATGCACAAAATGTGTGTATTGTCTCCTTTTTAAATGTGTCTGCCAAATGTCTGAGATGTAAATGCAATCAAGGCGTAATAGTCTGTGTCTCAGGTTGATTGAGTACAGGCCTCAGCTGTTCTGAGAGTGGCCATAAATTCCAAACAGTGTCCATGTCACAGGGCAGGTTCGACAGATCTCTCGGCAGGATGCTGGAACACAGAGATCCTCCTGGACACTCATTGGACATTGGTTCATCTCTGCTAACAATGAGTATTTATTATCAGACTTTTACTGCGTAAAATGTTACAGACAGTGCTCATTGTCTCGAAGGAAACATCATCTTAATACAAAATATGTATTAAATCACATCTCTCTTTCTTAAAGGAAACTTTTAAAGGATGATCTGAAAGCAATTATAAGGGATGATGGTTAGGGAGTTGGTTTTAAAAACAACAGACAAATCATGGACACATATGACAGAACTGATGTGCAGTGTGAAATCAGTTTGAGTTGAAACCCATGTAAACTAACCTGTCCTTGACTTTCCTCGTGTCACTCAGGTTTGGAACCAGAACGGTCGTACACCGTACATCACGTACGAATACACCGTCCTCCGAGACTCCTTGCCACCCATCCCACCTCCTCCTGTCTACACCGGATCAGACACCTCAGCCGGAGAGATTTCTGTGGAGGTGGGGGGCCTGCTTGCCCCTAACAGCAGTATTTATGACCAGTCGGCCCCTAAGGGCCAGTTGGAGCCAGGAGGTGCAGATGGGCAGAAGGGCCAAGAGACCAACGAGGTGTACGAGGAGACAGCAGCCATTGACTGTGACCAGGATGGAGCTGCTGCCCCAAAGTATTCAGGTAGTGACCATAGGTTTGTTGTTTTTTCAGTGCTTATAGTGCTGCAGTGTAACACTATTGCTAAAGTACCTTCAACTTTTCTTTTTTGCATTTTTGTACTGTAATCTTTTGTTACTTATCAGCATATCATGCCAATACCAATATATCTGTTATAAAATAGTCATTCATGCTGATTTATTGGCCGGGCTCTAAGAGAAAGAAAAGAGAGAGAGATGGAGACTGTGAGAAAGGAAAACAAAGAAAGCAAGAGAAAGTAAGATAAGGAATAAATCAGAAGATGGTTCAGTGGCCTACTGGCAGATGAGACAAAATAGGTCAGATTTTACAGGCGATCCTCTATCTAGCTCTCTTTTTTCTGTGTGTCTGTGAGATGGCCCTTTGGAGTTCTGCATTATTCATGGTACAGACACATAAAGAGGATCAGCAGCGAATGAAAAATTCAGAGTTTCGTGGTGTTTTCTCCTTTTTAAAAAATGGCTGCAATACAAATACGAGCGGTAATGGCCTTCCTGCGGGCTCTCAGCTCACTCAGCTGACCGTCGAGTCCATTACACCATCGCTTTGGGTGGTGAGATGAGATGGAGAAGTGGTTGAAAGGCTCACCATACACTTTCTACACAGGCTGACGTCATACTACAGACCAGATACTGAGCGTTGATGGGAACACTTTGAACTGAGTTTATCTCCTAGATTTCCGTTTCTATTTTCTTTCACCTCTGATATTTTTTATCCACTGAGTATTTTGGACATTTCTAAAGATGACTCATCTGACAGAAAGATAAATTTAGTAAATGTCAAATGTTTTATCTGTATGTACAATATAGTAGGATGCAATACAGCAGCCTATGAATAAATCTTACCCACGCGATGCTTATATTGCTCAGTTTCCATTCATTGCATCATATTTAGAGGTGTTTGATAATAGAAACCCCTTAATATACGGTTTCCCCCCCTGTATTCCCACCGGAGTAGCTTCCAACTCTTAATTGAAGTTGTACGATATTTCCACTGAGGGTATATATTTATATATATATATTTTCCCTCAGTATTTGGTGTATGACTTGATGTATTTGGTATCTTTGGAAACATTCAGTCTCAACTAAAATTCAAACTCAAATCTTGTGGGTTTCACAGGTTTTTGTTTGAACTACCATGACAGTCCCACTAGTGAGTCTAAGACCAAAACAACTGGGTTACTTTTAATCCCTGAACATGATATAACATGATGCCTTTTTCTTTGACTTGACTTTGAAGATATCAGGTTGCTGCCGAAACAATATCGAGGTTACTTACATG
Organism: Argyrosomus regius; assembly: GCA_946959425.1. Lineage (NCBI taxonomy): Eukaryota > Metazoa > Chordata > Actinopteri > Sciaenidae > Argyrosomus > Argyrosomus regius. The sequence goes on from OX336890.1 coordinate 20,104,718, forward strand.
CATATAAAATTTGGCCAGTACAACCACACAACTAATAACAGAATGTTTGCAAGGGCTGTTGTATTGGTTTGCGTTCGATTATTGGAGGGTGTACTTCATAAAGTGGTACCTCATATGTGAAAACGTGGAATATCAATGCCTGGGCTTTGACTGTTGATTTCTTGATGTTGTGGTTGAGAAAAGTTTAGGTAACCGCCCTTTGATGCACGTGTCTGACACTTGTGAAGAACCAAATCTGCTTGTTTTCATTCCAACAGAAAACAGCTGCAACATTTTCTAATACGAGCTGAATATGAATTACATTCTCAAGTGCAACCATGAGCAAAAGCTCCATCACAGGTTGTACCTGAATACGATAATTACATTTTCTCTCCAAGAATAGCTGATTTCTTTCACTTTGATCCATCAGAGGGAAACAGCAGTCATTCAGGCAGCACTGCCAAACCTGCCCCTGCTGGTGGGCCCCTGGATACGGGGCCAGACTCCCCAAACCTCATCTGGAGGGTCCTGCTGGATGGCCGAATTAGCCCAGATGATTTGCTCATCAACATCTCAACTAATCAGCTGCTGACAGATGGAGACAGTTTGTTCTCGGCAGAGGTGGGACCAGCAGAGGTGGACCTGAGCAGCGTGGAGCACGACGGACTGTTTGGTGTCAACGAGACGCTGGAATTTACTCTGGGTCGCAAACGCAACGACAGCGGAGACATTCCCTATGTGAACAAAACGGTACAGAGCGGTGGAAGGACCTCCGCCCGCTCCAACAGAACCAGGTAATCTAACAGAACCTAGGTGAACCAACAGAGCTCAGGTAAAAAGAGTCAAATGAGTTTTAAGATGATAGACAGCAGAGGTCCACTCTTCACTGCTGCAGTCTGGTTTGAGCTCACAGAAAGCTGTTTCCCTTCAGGCTGGAATAAGTCTGGACCAAATGTTTTCAGGTTAGGGTCACAATGGGTCTGAATGTTCAGACGTTGTCAAGCCCCTGGGTCTGCTGCTGGCTGCGGGAAATATGCTGCTGACTGTATGAGAAAAAGGCTGGACGGCATGGACATCCTCAGAGAGATGTGGCCAGACGAAGTGGCAGGGAGGCAGGTAGGCTGCAAAGCAGTTAGATAGACAAACAGTTAAGTGGTTAGTAAAGTGTTTAGATATACAGGCAGCAAAGCAGGACTGACAGGCAATTAAGGCAAGCAGAAAGGTAGTAAAGCAGCGTGACAGGTAGACTAAAAGGCAGTTAAGCAGTTAGATAGGTAGACATAGAGAGTAAGGAGTCAGTGTTAAAAGTGGTTCAAGTGGTTAGTGTAGACATCCAGGGTAGACAGGTACTGTAGATATACTGTACAAGCAGTGAGACAGTTAGACAGGTAGATATATTGGCTGTAGGCAGGCAGACAGGTAGACCTGGCAGGTTTTGCAGTCATCATATTTATAATTCATGTTGACTTCCTTGCTCTGTGTCCAAACACGGCTTCACCAGTTCTGCAGCCAGCAGCTATAAAACACACGATGACACACCCTTTCCTCTGAGAGACAGAGAGAGGAGAGGAAACGAGCAGAGCAGAGGAGCACAGAGCGGGTGCGGGGGCGGGGATGGAGGTGGGTCGGGGGGGTGGGAGGTTTTACAGTCACACTTAGAAACAAATAATTCAAGGTATTTGCAAGAAAAAGTGAAAAATGTGATGCGAAGGGGGAAAAGTGTGCTGTCAGACTGGAAGTCACCTCTAGGGAGAGAATAATGTGCGGGAATCAGTCTGGACCTCTTACATGGAGGGATGCCGGTGAGGTATAACTCAAAGCGCTGATGTGATTTTCAAATAAACGTCTGGCGGCTGGCGGAGGCGGAGGGAATGACCGGTGTTATGACAAGAATGTGCACATGACTTTTATGTGATGTGATGAAAAAACAAAGTACGTCTGCCAGCATGCAGGCTGTGAATCAGCTGTCACACTGTGGTCGTCTGAGGCCTGGGAGACAATCTCTGTATGTGAGTATGTGTATACGACTGCGTATCCTTAAACGTCCTTGAAAGAATATTTCAGTTAAAAACGTATATATGTCAAAGCAGTGTAATCCACTTCTCTCTTCAGGAATAAATGCTGCCACGGCTACTGCTTAAGTTTTTATTTCCGTATATCTATATATATGTTTCTTTTTGTTTGTGTGTACGTTCTTGTGTGTGCGTGTATGTGTAACAGGGCAAATCAAAGGATGTACCTGAAGCAACTGAGCATGAGTCCTGCTGACTGGTATCGCTGGAAACTTTCCTCTCAGGAGCCCTGCAGCATGACATGCTCTATAGGTACATGCAAACACACACACACACACACACACACACACACGCACACACACTGTGAGTGCTAAATTTCTTTAATGATCACATCTTTCATTCTTTCTTGTAAAGCTTTTTGTTTTTGTTTTTCTTGTGTTGCTCACAATCCAGGAGTGTCAAAGTCCTTCGTCACATGTATTCGTTATGACGGTGTCGAAGTGCACGATATGTACTGTGATGCTTTGACCAGACCGGAGCCAGTCCATGACTTCTGTATTGGGAGAGAATGTCAGCCCAGGTAGAATCTACTGGAAAAACAATTTAAGGAACCGCAAATTATTCAAACTGTACTTAACAGTACATCGTGCAATATATTTGTCTTTCAGATGGGAGGCGAGCAGCTGGAGTGAGTGCTCGAGGACCTGCGGGGAGGGTTTCCAGTTTCGTCAAGTCCGCTGTTGGAAGATGCTCTCACCGGGCCTGGACAGCTCTGTCTACAGTGACCTCTGCACCATGGCCGACCTGGAGAGACCTGTGGAGAGACGACCCTGCAAGAGCCCCGCCTGCGGCCCACAGTGGGAGGTGGCCGAGTGGTCCGAGGTATGAGACGTCACGTCGTGTAATGATTTACTCTGCTGAGAATAGAAGCAGAACAAAGGAGTAAGTGATCGAAGAGAGAAGGAGCATGTAATACATCCTCACAGTTCGTGGCTTTGTCAGTTCTTAGTTTTTCCACATTTTGTATTTTTTAGTCCCTAGTTTCATACCTTTGGATTTCTTTTCTTTGTTTTAATTGTTTTTGAACTTTGAATTGTTTTCTTGCAGTGGAGAGATCTATCTCTTACTCTTGTGAGGCTCAGGTTTAGCAGCTGTCTGCCGCAGTCTTGTGGTCTGATTGTAGTCACTGATGGATTCTCCAGAGACACTTAGCAGACACCAAAAAAACCTTGATGTGATTTGAGCCAATGGGGTTTGAAAAACACAAAAAATGAAGGAAATGTACAGCTCAGCACAGCTCATCACTCCTTTTCTTTAGAGAATCACAGTGTTTAAACACTCAAATAGAATCTGCTGTCCATAGTACATTTTTAAAAGAGACCTGGAGTTATCGATTTGATATTTTCTTGTTTCACAGGCAAGAAAAAAATATTCACTGTAACAAATGTGAATGTCTTTAAGTGTTTCACTCGAGAGCACTTCATGATGTGTTGGTGAAAAGCTTCAATGCGTCTCTGTGTGCTTCTCCTTGATCCAGTGTCCTGCTAAATGTGGCCGCAAAGCTCAGGTGACGCGGGATGTCCGCTGCTCTGATGAGACCAGACCGTGTGACCCGATGACCAAACCACTAAACATCAAAAACTGCACGGGTCCGCCCTGCGAACGCCACTGGACTGTGTCCGAGTGGGGGCCCGTGAGTGTCTTTACCTATATGTGTGTATGAGACATATGTGCTGTATGCATTTAATCACCATTAGCTGATACCAGGGTGTAGTAGCTTAAAAGAAAGAAATGTTTTTGAGCTTGATAGTATTGTTACAAAAGAGCAGCTTGCCTGTCCCAGCTGTTTTTACTGTTGTGAACAGTGTGAATTTATGGTTTGTATTGCGTTGTACAGACAAATGTAGTTCCTAATGTTCCATTCAAAGTCAAAGTCTGGAAAACTTGTAGATCTAATTTACAACCATGGAGTCCAACCAGGCACAAACATGGACGGATGTGAGTTTTTCTTTGCACAAAGTAAAATATAATTCCCCATGCAACAACTTTCTCTTGCCTACAAGAAATCAACAACAGTGTATTGTACCATTTTGTATAATTCATAGAACATGAGTAGATGCTTTAATTACAGTAAATAATTAACTCATGAGACATGATGCGACATGATTTTATCCCATGTGACGTGACATTATATGATGTTTCTTTTCCTCTGACATGGTGTGATGTGACATGAAGCTATTTCATTTCATGTGATGCTTCCTTTTTCTTTAATATGTGAGGCGACCTGATATGACCTCACGTGACAAATACCTCTGAGCTTTGTGACAAAACTTCGCTCAAGGAGGTGATAATCATAACAGACATGCCTCCTCTTGTTCATGAATCATCCAGTTTGACTTTTGCCCTTGTTGTTGCAGTGCTCGGGGGTGTGCGGCCAGGGGAAGATGGTGCGTCATGTGTACTGTAAAGCTCCGGAGGGTCGCGTGGTTCCGGAGAACCAGTGTTCTGCGGAGAACAAGCCGCTGGCCATCCACCCCTGTGGGGAGAGAGACTGTGCTCCACACTGGCTGAGCCAAGACTGGGAGAGGGTGAGGACAGTGTTGAAATTTGAACGAGTAGACTAGACTGATTTATTGATTGATATTATTAAAATTAATAAATATTTTGACAATTGATTGTTTAAGTAATTTGTCTAGAATTAAAAATGGCAAACATTCTCTCAGTTCAACAGCTAAAATTTGAGGATTGTGGCATTTGGACTGTTTGTTGGACAAAACAAGCATTTTGTGGGCGTTATAATTTATAATATAAAGTGTCCCATCATTACAGTTTTCACTGTTCAACATCAGCAAGGAAACATTTTTTGGTAACTGGTTTATGAAGAAACTTTCAAACGCAGAAAGGTCCTTTAGTTGTCTTGAGGAAAATCAACAAAGATATGAATACTGGTAACTTTCTGTTTTTGTTTGTAGTGTAACACAACCTGTGGTCGTGGCATGAAGCAAAGGACTGTTCTGTGTGTCGGCATCAGTGGAGGAAAGTTCCAAATTTTTGATGATGAGGCTTGTGGAGGCAGCGAGAAGCCCGATGAGGAAAGCACCTGCTTTGAGAGGCCGTGCTTTAAATGGTACACCACCCCGTGGTCTGAGGTGAGGTCAACATACACATACTTCCCCTTCACATCTCTGATGTAGAGAATGGATCATAATGTGTTTCCATCCAGGACTCTTGGTGAAGACACACTGATGTAAAAGGATAGTTGCTCGATATACTAAAAGGATGCTCCGCCTAAAACTTTTTTTTTGATTGTCAAATAGTCAACAGCTTCAGTCTTGCTTGCTTGAGTTCTCATATACTGTATGCCGAGGCTCCTGCCTGTATGCCAGGTAAAGATGCAACAGGTAACCGACTAATATTTCTGGTGTCAGCTAGCAAGGGCAGCAACATTTAATTGGCTAGTCAACTAGTCGGGCACATCTCTGTTAGATATGTACACAGCAGGTCCTCAGATCCTCTGCAGCTGGACTTATCACTGGAAAAATAAAACACACGGGGAGTCTGCCTTCTGCCACTGTGGCCATCATCTCTAGAACAGTCTGCCTGTGGATCTGAGGGACTCCACATCTGTAGACATTTTAAAAGAAACTTTAAAGAAATAGCATTTATTTAAGGTGCATTGTCCTTCAGTGGCTAGTTTTGAAGCCTCAATCATTTGCTCTTATACCTACTTTCTTAATTTATTCATTTTTAACATTTTATGATAATATTTTATATTTTTCATTGATGTTGCAGATTTTAGGTCTTTGGTTTTCATGCACTGGGTCTCATACTTGTGTTATCTATTTTATCGTTTCATTTTGTTTAATCTTGCACAATTATATTCATTGTTTTCTATTTCTGTTTTTACTTTTAACGCAATTTGGTATGCATGTTTGTAGCTCACAGCAAGAAGGTTCCTGGTTGGAACTCCGGCTTCCTTAATAGGTCAATTGCTGACTCGAAATTGCCCGTAGGTGTGAATGTGAGTGTGAATGGCTGTTTGTCTCTATGTGCCCTGTGATGAGCTGGCGACTTGTCCAGAGTGTACCCCGCCTCCTGCCCAAAGTCAGCTGGGATAGGCTCCAGCCCCACCGTGACCCTGATGATGATAAGCGGTTACAGATAATGGATGGATGTTTTGAGAGAGTACCAATAGTGTGCAAAGCTGGACCGTGGACTGGTAGCTGATGAGGTGCCAGTTCACCTTCTTGGCATAATTTCTTTCAGATTTCCTGCTTATATTTCAACTCAAACAACAGAGGCTGAGTAGTAAAGCCTAAAGTTTCAGAAATATTATTATAGAATAATATTGCAAGTACTACCACATTCACTACAAGTTCAAACTGTGTAATTTTTGTCATTCAGATTAGTGTCAAGAATCGTGCTTGATTGACAGACAAATAAAATGCCTGACCACAAAGAAATCCTCAAGTGCATCAGTGGTGTGTTTCTGCTCCTGTGTGTTCTCAGTGCACGAAGACGTGTGGTGTGGGTGTGAGGATGAGGGACGTGAAGTGTTACCAGGGCAGGGAGCTGGTCCGAGGCTGCGACCCCCTCACCAAACCACCGGCCAAACAGACGTGTACCCTGCAGCCCTGCCCCACTGAGCCGCCAGGTAACACCCCAGGAAACCTGGTGTGATGCCTCCAGAAGCTTCCACCCACACACACACACACACACAGTTATTCCATACATATACTGAAATACGGGCAATTTGTCCAAGGTTAAGTGTAGCTAACACCGGTTTAGTTGGCCGGCATGTTGCCCCAGAAGTAGATCCCCATGCAGTTAGCTACAATAGCTAATTCAGGAATCTTATTCCTGTTTAGTTTCATCTGGAGTCAAAGATTTATATAAAATTTAAGTTTATGTGTAGCTTTAGAAGGCTTGTGCTGCTTGCCCCAGACTCATGTTTCCTAAATGTCCACATTGAAGGTGAGTGCAAAGTTAACATGATCCATAGTCAGTACCCATAGTCACAGTTACAAGACTAGCACTGTGTCTGCGCATGATGTACAGTACTCAGCGTAGTTCACCTGTGTTTTGGCAACTCGGCCAACACCCACTGCAGTCATGAGCGTAAAAAAAAAATAGACTTACCCATGTGTAGCGCAAATGAAACACAACTGTTACTTTCTTCTGTAGACAGATTAAAATAGAAGTGTATCTGTTCCATCAGACGTGCATGAGAAAAGTAAACAACACGGCTGAAATGCTTCCTGTGTAGACACGCCTTAAGACCCAGGTTTAAAAGGTTTTCAGGTTTGATGAATGAAAAAGGTTTTTGTTTTAAGAACAGCAAAGTGAGCTATCAAAAACAGTACTGACCACAGCTTTTTTAACCTGGTTCTGGATTTAGATTTAAATGTTTTAAAATCCTCACATGAACTCCACCATGTGTGAACTGTATCCCAGATGAGAGTTGTCAGGATCGTCCCTCCGCCAATTGCCTGCTGGCTCTGAAGGTCAACCTGTGCAGCCACTGGTACTACAGCATGGCCTGCTGCCACTCCTGCCGCGCTGTACGACCTCCAAGCTTCTAGCTCCAGGACAGCACGCCTTCTCTCCACCCCAACTCTAATTTCAGCATGAGGAAAGAAATGGGTATGTTTATGTACACGTGGTACAACAGTTACTGTGAACAATGAGAGGAAGCTGATTATAAGAAGCAGAACTTCCTCCAATAACTTGGATTTCCATGATTAATTTGTCAGTTGGATAGTTTAAATGATCTAAAATGAAATCAGGTCATCTTCATATCAGACAAAAACAGTTTGTCAGAATACTTTTGTAGGCCTTGAGCCTCATGTTGAGCCCCTCCCGTCACTCCTTCACACCATTACAGAATACTCATTATCATTAAACTGTATCTCAGTTATTAAGGCAGTTGTTATCAGCTGTTATTAATTATTTATCTTCCTCTAACAACATGTGGAGCTGGAGACAAAGTGGAGTCAAACGGTCTTACAGACCTCTGTCATCAGTTAGCAACGTGCTCTAGTTGTGTTCGTCGCTGCAATGAGAATATGTATTAAATTATTTTTCAACGGAATATACTGCATGACTAGAATATTTAATACAGATACTGTTTATGAAATATTTAATTGTATTTCAGTTTGGTGTCTGGCATGTAAAAAGTTTATATTTCCATTCCACCCCCTGCCGCTTGGCGCCGTGCCGATAGGCCTGCAGGATATGGAAGCATATTTATTAGCCATAGCACATTTTCATTTATCGTGACGCTCCTGATGCCAGCCGATGGTTATTCATCGGGTCATCTGATGCCAGTTCTAGTCTGTGTGTGTGACAGAGAAGGAGAGAGTTAATACAAACACAGAAAGAAACATTCCTGACACTTGAAGTATGGTTGAAATGTATTCAGACGTGTACATGTATGTCTCATTTTTAACTATTGTGTACTGTGTTTTTATATAACTGATACCTCTTTGTACAAAAATAAGTATGGAAATTGTGTACTGTTGATAATAAACGGAAAACCTAATGGTACTGTCTTATATTTCAATAAAATAACAGTTCAAATGAACATATTTGCCTTTTTGTCGTTCTTATATGAATTGATAATATTTATTCAGAGAATGTTGACCTGACATGTTTCTCTCAAATATGACTTGCTCAAAGACAACTTGACAGTAGCTGTTGAGGGAGAGGATTATAGTTTTATTTCACTTTTATTTAAGCAGGATTGAGATCTCTTTGTCAAGACAGTCCTTGCCAACATGGTAGCACAATTATGGTAACCAGCACAGACACAATACATTAAAGAATGAGGAGGAAGTAAGGAGTAGGAAAAAATGGTGATGATGTAGCACAGCTAAAAACCAGTCCAGGGATTTAAACTTGCAACCTTGAAACTGAAATGGCCCCTTTCCCCCGAAAAAGTCAACAAAGTGTTCTCTCTGTAACTTAAGCTGAGGTTTTTGAGGGAATGATTGCAGTCAGTTAGTTAGTTAGTTAGTTAGTTAGTTAGTTAGTAGGCTCATACTGAAACTGGAGGTCATGATAATTGTGTTGCAGAAAAAAAAAACATTGTTATGACTGTAATCTGTCTTTAGTGACCGCCACCCTCTTCCCTGAAGCTTCTTCTGATGAAACAAATCAACTCTGATCTATTTATCTGATCAAAACTTGCTGAAAAGCAATAAAACAGAATAAAATCTGTTCAGAATTCTGTGTCAAACTTCTCAGAGAACACAGATACCAAGCAGTTTTGAGTCATTTTATTGACACTATGAAGCAGCTACAGTGGATGCATGTTTGCAGCTGACGCCCCCTGCTGGTCAGTGTGACAGCAAAATCAAATCTCTCATCTATTGAACTGCAGGTTAATAGAAACACATGAAGTACTGAAGCAGAGAGAAAACAAATGGAACAGTTTCTCTGAAAAGAAAAACAAACAAACAAACAAAAAAAATACTTGATGTCAGGAAAAACTCCCTGGATAATAAAGTAACTCTGCACTCATTCTTCCCCGGGAACTTTAAAATAAGTATAGAACCTGCAGCTTCATCGCCCAAAACATCCCGATAATATGGCAAGGCTTTATTGATGAAGGGGTTGTCTGTCATAAGTCCTTCCTCTGTGGCCACATACAAACTTTAACCCCAACTATGGCTGTAAGTCAAACTTCTGTCATCTACAGCCTAAAACATTTAACAGGTGGAGCTGATTGTGGGCAGTATATGCCTAAGAAGAAGCACTGCCTGGTAGGCTGAGTGCAGGGCAAAACCATTGTCTAGGAGGAGGTCAGAGGTCAGGAGAATTTGGTCTTTCAACACTTCAGTGCACATCAAACTTTCCAGAGATAGAAATATATGCACATGTTACTTTACTCAAATGTGTTTAGACTGTGCGGCATAATTTATGTATTTTAAACTATAGAAAACAAGGTGAGCTTCCACCACAAATGTAGTGGAAACAAAAGTTTCAATATAATAAGCAGAAAATGTTACAGTATTCTGTGTAAATCAAATGTAAATAAATGGTTCGGCACAGTTTTAGTCTTGTATATATATTTTATATATTGAAGATGCTATGCTTCTACCAATTTTGCACCACTGAAGGTAATAAAAGAAAAATCAGTTGGTCATAAGTCATTCAACTACAAAAGAATTTTCAGTTCCCCAACGATGTAACACAGGTTCAGATTACACAATAATTTTGTCTGTTAATACATGAATCTGTCAGACTAGAGGCAACTATAGCGGTGTGTATGATACTGGCTGTCTTGTGTTCTGAAAAGCTTTAAAAATATCTGTGAGCTTTCCTCCGTTTCATCGTTCCACCTTGCAGCACCAACATCATTCTTGTTTCGCTTCGCCATGTTTACAGCTGAGGAGCGTTCTGTTCTATTGGTCAGTGTCACAAAACACGTCATACAATTTCACATACTCAGCAAGAGAAGGAACAAAACCTCACATTTTCGTTAATTGCTCTATGTCTGTTCAGGTCAGGCTGATATCTAAACCCGGCATAATTCATTTTGAATAATTATGCATTATGCTTTGTGTTTCAAAACGATAGCGCAAATGAACCACCATATTGTTAAAGCAGATAAGTAAAACATTTGAAAAAAAAAAGAAAATCACACTATTTAAAGGGTTAGGTAGTGTGTAGGACGTACAGTAGTGGTCTCTAGTGGTAGATGCTGATTGCAACCACATCGCCTCACCTTCATTTTCTCTGTGAAACTAACAACAAACATGTTGGTGCAATACGGTGGACTCCTTTAGAAGTGGACCCACAGTATCTCCTGATATAAAAGACTAATTTTAAGGTAACAAAAACATAATGATTCTTATTTTCAGGTGATAGGTGATTATAAAGTAATGAAAACATAGGTATGCAAATTATATTCAATTTCTGCAATATTCTGTAAATATAGCCCGTTGAATCTGACATACTGGACCTTTAACATTTTGTACTAACAGGAAATTATAAAAGATACCATTCACAATTAGTTTATTTCCAGCTGTGCTTGCAGCTCATCCATTTCCTTTCCATTGTGGGAGAATAATGCACATGAACATCGCACACAGAAATCAAGCCTTTTGTTTTCTGCATACTGACTGTTTTGAGTTTCCTTTATTTATTCACATTTCCAGCGTGAACATGTTGCAGAGTCAAAACCTGTGAAGCCTGGATTTGGACACAGTCTTGTATTGGTAGAGGTTGTTGAGGCAGTACTACCTGGAAGACTCAGTTGAGCGGGAAAAAAGTCTTTTTTTCTCTCAGAGGTCAGAGGTCACGAGAAGCACATTTAGTTATTGATATTATTCAAATATCATTTCACTTCAGCTCTCTGTTGAACCTACAACATTCCAGCCCTATAGCACAGGCATGTTATCTACTGCTTCATCCCAGTGAAGGTGTTTCAGGTCTCTGCAGGTTCTGCACTTTCATCCATCTGACACACTCATGATCAGTGTTAGCTGAGCACGACGCGTTGCTACTGGAGGCTTGACACACTTTCATGAAAAACACAGAGGGACAAATCACATGTGACAGAAAAAAATCAACCTCTATGAGAATAAAAAGAGCTTATTTTATCACACGTTATCCTCAAGTTACAATGTCAGTTTGCTACAAATGAAGAGTTTTATTTTATTTGAATGTTGAACGTTTAATAAGCATCTTCTGGAGTTGAGTTGTTGATATGATGTGAAGTCTGTAAAATATCAAATACACATCTACTGTACTCAGAAAAGGAAGATAGAAATATAAACTACCTAAAATTCCAATTGCCATGTACGTATATTAACTAATTAAAGTTAAAATCATGCAAAGAATTTGTCTGTCTATTAAAGTAGAGAGTAAGTTTGGTTTTAATATTGCAATAAAAGAATTCAACCTTTATTCCTTTAATATAAAAAATGCATTATATTTTGTCTGGTTAAAATTTTATTTCAGATGTTATGGATTCTTCTCAACACCTGACTTCATATATATTATATTGTATTTTCTGCTTTATTAGACAGTGGCAGCTGGGCAGCAAGAATCAAACCTGTGCTGCTGCGGTACGGACTGATGCAGGGGGAGCACAGGGAGCTACCAGAATACTCCTGAAGGTTTAAACAAAAAATATATATAATACATATATATGTATATATGTATTATATTGTATTTAATATTGTGGAGGGTTCTTATTAAATTTATTATTGTTGGTGTTGACTTTTTTTGATTCCATAATATTTCTATTCTATTCTGGAAAATTTTGGAAAAAATCTTAAATGGTTCTCTTTATCTATTAATAGTGTTTTTTCACTTTCACATTTAAATTCATCTCTACAGGTTCATCTACAAATTTAATCTACAATATTTGGGAATGTATAGTATTTTGCAATTTGGTGTACATTTACAGGCAGGTAGGTACACAGGCAGATAGACTTATTATAGGCCTGTGACAACCACATATACCAGAATTTCTTTTTTTTCCAGAGCATTGGATTTATTGATCCCTGTCGGGATTTAAATAAATTTCAACAAATATAACAAAAAATGCTTTTCAAGGCAGCTCCCACCTACACGTGTTTTCAGTTAGTATGGTAATTGTGCCACCATTCAGTCTGTACACAAGAAGAGGTGTAATCAGGCCGAATAAGCTGCACCATTCACTATAGTGTGTAGGAGCTTCATCCTAAATATAAAATAATAAACTATAAAAAAGGTATTTAATTTTAATTTTATTTTTTGGCTCTTATGAGGTGTTACGTGAAGGAATTCCACTGTGTAAGAAAAAAGGTGAGATGTTACTGGACACTGTACAGTTGTTGGTACACAAACAAACACACACAAAAAAGGGTTTGTCTGTGTGAACATCCATTCATATTTTTTTCCACTGCGTAAATTAATCACAATCAAGTGATATAATAAGTACACACATATAAAAAATACACATATATACTGTATGGTCAGTACTGGAGTACTGATCTGATTTAGATTTGGATTTGTCTGTTTATTTGGATCTTAAATAATACACTTTTTTCAATATTGTTTTTATAAACAAATCCCATGAAAGTCCAAAACCAATAATGTGTGTGTGTCTTTCAATACTTTCTGACTTCTCTACCCTGTTTATAACTCACCTCTCTAAGCCCCCTGATTCCTACTAAGTCACAAATTTTTAAAACCACTTCAAAAGTATGAATTTAATTTATTTTAACAAGGCTCAGTAATTCCCTAAAACTCACAGTCACTGTAGTTTTCATCAAACGTTTCTCAAACAGGAAGAAATAGTGTATTTGTTGGGAACTATTTTCAGCGGCGGATTAATCCACATTTGGTGCTCTGTTAAGTATTTGGGGCAGCAGGACGGTGTGAGGGACTGAGTCTACTGAGAATAAACACACAGTTTGTTGAAGGCGTCACATTCATTACTGGTTTTGGTCCGCACATGGGATTTGTTGAAAATAATATCCTTTAAAAGAAACTTGGCTAGCCTAAAGAAACTGGTAGGTAGTTCGATAACTAGCCTCACAAGGAAATTCAGATTTTTTCCTTTGTTTCTGGCTGTTGTGTGGTGCATTCGAACAAACAAAATGTGTGTTAAATCTCCTAGAAAACACTCGATTTGTTAATTGTCTTGTTTATACTTTGACACCATTATATTAGCTAGCTATTTAGCAAACAAGCTAATTCTCTACACACAAAATCAGACAAATCTCACAAAAATTTGTCGTTTCAAGTTTGTCAGACTGTTTAGATCAGAAATGCCTTTAGCTGTTAGCGGTTGCTCCAGAGCTGTAGCCCTCCGATATGGCTGCCAGGAGATGTGGTACATCACCCAAAAGCCCTCAGTGTTGCAGTACATTAGTACAGCACAGTATTAATGCTGCACCCATAGCACAACACATGTTAACTTGTTAATTTAGCGTGTTTGCACAGCGCAGTTTGTATAAATCAGCCTTTCTTCCAGACTAACAGGATGGCACTGCCTCCACCCTGCATGCTCCTAGACATCAGTGCTGACGCTGTGAGTGACCACCTCCCTCATGGTGACAGAGCGGATGAGATTTAACTTCTGGTAGAAGCTCGCCAGGTCCACGGGCAGTTCCAGGTCCTGCTGCTGCACAGTCCTGTAGCTGATCCTGCGGCCGCCGTTGCACAGCCTCTCTGGATGCTGTAGGTAGAAGGGCAGTGAGCAGCGGGCGCAGGACTGGCAGAAGGCGTGTGAGCGCTGGCACCTGCGTGGCGGCGGTGTGGGGGAATAGCTGACAGGCCCGTTGGCCTCAGTGAGAAAGGTCGGGGGGTAGGTCTCTGGTTCGTCACCATACCTTTCCGGTGTCGGAGGTGTAGGGGGAGCAGAGAGAGCCAGGGGGCGGGTGGGCGACATGGTGGCGAGCTCTGGTTCCTCCTCTTCCCCCTTCTCAGACTCCTCCCTCTTACAGCAGTAATACTTGGTGGTGGTGAAACACAATAAGAAAGAACTACAGGTCAGAATCACCATCAGACGGCTAGGGTTGGGGTTAGGGCTAGGGTCAGGAGTTAGAGGGTCAACACTGACATACAAAATGCAAAAGACAAGAAGTCAAGCAGAAGCTAATATGAAGCACTGCTAACTGGAAACAAACAAAAAAATACTGTGGACAAGAAGATAAATCTTATTGACTTATTTTTCCTCTAGTGTCACGATCAGGTTCATATTGGTGGTTTTGAGTGAAATGTTTCCACAACCTGACATCAGATTTGGTACAAATACTCTTTAGGATGAATTGTAACAACTTTGGTGAATCAAGTCATAATTTCACATGGATCCAGTGTTTTGGTTTATGACCAAATAACTGGAAAAACTAATGACATTCCCATCGGCAATAGCTACGTTTTGTTTCGCGTTAAATAGCAAATGCTAAGTTGACTGACTGATAAATATAACATCATGTTAAAATTGGTATTGTGAACAATTACCGTGTCTGAGACTGTACACTTGTAAATACTCATTGTACTTGGATTATTTTTTACAACAGGGTGACTTTTTGATCGCAATGACCAGAAAAATGAGAGGCTAATCTGTCGCTACATATGTTACATTTTCATGTACATTTGAATGGAAGTCAATAAAATAATCAATAGTAAACTTAGTCATACCTGCAACCTACATAAACACAGTACAGCAACGATGGTCAGTAAGATGACTGTAGCCAGAATTCCTCCTGCGATGACCACTGTCCCGGCTGACATTCGAAACGCTCTCCATCAACAGCCTGCAAGGAGGAGGAGGAAGAAGTCAGGGAGAAAGATGAGAGAAAAGGCACAGGTTAGTAAAGAGAGAAATGGCGGAACAGATGGGAAGAAGATGAGGAGGAAGAGGAGGCTTCAAGGAAGGGAGAGGACAAGAGGGAAAAGACAATAAAGAGATGAAGAAAATTGATGGGGAGGAGAGAGTATAGTGACAGTGATAGGAGAAGAGGAGGAAGAGGAAGGAAAATGAGATAAGGGAAGAAGAGAAAGAGAAAGAAAAAAGAATAGAGGACATGGGAGAAAGACAGGATACATAGAGAAGATAAGGAGTAGGAGGAGGATAGAAGAGAGATAATGAGGTCACTATAAAGTTTTACGACTCTACCGTACAGCTCCAAAATGTTTAAACTGGTTCCTCTTGCCAGCAGCCATTACTGAAAATATTGCTGATCGATTTTTATCTTTTATCTTTTACGACTCAGCGCATATTTTTGGCAATAAATTAAACCATCACAGTGAACCAAGTGCAAATATGAGCAAGTCTGACCTTCTTCCTCTCAGCAATGACCACATAAGGCATTTTGTCTGTGTACTTTTGTCTGACAATCAAATACTTTTTCCTTACTTCAAATAAATCAATCAAATTATCGTTTTTATACTTTAGTTTAGTTTTTACACTTCCTTTGGTCCTGACAGACAAAAGTCTTACTAGTATTTCACACAGACTATAGAGGTCCTTGTCAGGTAAACACAAATATCTAAATGGATGACAGATGTCATTTTTATTTAAAATAAATCCCTAAAACAGAAGCAAAAGTTCAGAAGCAGCCTAAAACCAGCCTGACTCAGCACAAACGAGATTAACAATAATAACATTGAAGACATTAAAACTAGTAGTAGTATGCAAGCAAAAGTGTAAACAACGAAAATGTTTTAAATTTCAGATTGTTCAAAGTAGCCACCTTCTACAAAAGAAAACTTTTAAAGTTATAAGGAGCATCCAATTTCAATTTTGAATCATGAATGAATGAGTTGAATCATTTATGTGCGTTCATATTTGAATGAACTTCTCACAGTTATTAATGATGGTGAGAAAAACTCCAGACAAGCCTTGAGGTCCAGTCAAGAGTGAGTGCTCCCAAAGCAACCTGACAATTAAAGAAGAATTCAGTCAACAGAGTGCAAATCTCTACTGCAGTCCCTATGATGGTTTATAGTTTGTCTTCCAAAACATTATGGATGAAAAAAAAAGGCTAATTGTCTAGTGGCTGAACCAGATTGGGCAAAAGAGACATGACCAGTGAATTTAAAAGAAATCTGCTGATAACTTTTAGGAACTACAACTACCGGAGAAATAGAAAAAGTCTTCTTAAATGGAAGTAATTTGTTCATTCATTCATTCATTAAATAGTAGAAGGTATTTTCAGAAACTATCATCCTTAAATGGGTAATGTGTAAGATATGGCCAGAATGCTAGTTCATGATGTTTAAATTCAAAAAATGTCATCATTACATCCATTTCAGAAGTGTAGACATTAACAGTTGTTATTGTAGCTCTCTGAGGGCACCCAGAGCTCTATGATACTCCTTCATATTTATACAGAGGCAGAAAAAAAAGGAGATTGCCTAGAGTAAATTGGAAATAAATTATGTGTATTACTGGATTATTACTGGATTCCAGCTATGGGTTATACTCTGAACTAAGTTAGTATATACCTCATCGATCTTAACTCAGAAAACCAACAGTTTAAAAACTTGATTTGGTTTTGCAATTGCAAGGTTTATTACACAAGTCTAAATAATCTTGTACACTTTCATTTTATCAAAGGTATGAAGGGGATGAAATGACGCCTGCCATTTTTTGGAGCATTTGCCCAGGAATTATACATTGCTCCTTTAAAAACAATCCAGATAATATGTATTTGTCTATGGAGAAGTTTTTTCTGGACAAAAAAAGTCACCAGAAGAGACATGGGCCAGGGATGAAGAAGGAGAATTAAATGGGAGAAAAGGTGACACAAGGTTCTTCTTCAGCTTTCCTTTTTTTGTGAATTCATTCATGTTTATAATTTCCTTCAAATTACATTAGTGAGGAGAGAGACTCCCTTCATGTTTTATACAATAAATCTCTTCCCAAACCAGAATTAAGTGCACATTAGCAAATGGGAAGAAAAATCAAAGCACTAAAGGGACACCAACAAATGTTCCTCAACCTTTGATGTGACAACATGGAAATTTAACCAGTTCCCCATATAGGCTTTTGCACTATTGTACTCAGCAGTCAAACATCCTGAGTGAAACCAGTCATGCCTGATGTTAGATTAATATTATGAATTGCTAATGTTCAGCTCCCTCATGTTTTATACAATAAATCAGGAACCAAAGCACCACTTACAAAATGTGCACTGATGATTGGTAAAACACAGGGAGGCAGATCATCTCATTTCCTCTGCTTCCTGTGTGGGTGTCACGAGGGTTGGTAGCAGGAGTCTGTCGTCTTGCGGGACTGTCATGCTGTATGTATGAATGTGAAGGTATACGGCCGGCACGCCATTCCAATATGGTATAAACAAAACAACAAGGGGTAAAGCTCTTTAAATTTGGACAAATAAGGGGAGACAAACAATCGTTCGATTGCACCTGTAGGCTAATACGCAGCAACAGCACTATTACTGCAGTACAGAGTCAAACTGAAGGCGTTTTTCCAACAATCAAAGCACTTACACCAACATACCATGTTAAAACAAAAAAAGTTGATCTTAATGAGACATGTTGGTTTTGAAAAGTAAATACAAGCAAGTATGTTGTAATAATGTGAAAAATATCTTCTTACAACGTGAAAAGGATCTTGTAAAAACAAGAAAAGTTTCTCATTATAACAGGGTGTCAGGGTGTCAGGGTGGCTGCGATACGCTGTCGTAAGATTTGTGAAAATAAAAGAACATTAAAATTTGGTCCCCCCTCAGTCTGGGTGTAAAAGTGCTGTGTCGTAGCTGGCACTGTTATCTTCTGATTATAAATCAACAAGCTTGCAATTCACAATGTTTCACATTGATGAAATTCATCACTCAATAAAAATCCTGAAAAAAAAAAAAAGCATGAAACTGTCAAAAAATAAAGTGGGCAGGCTGGCCAAGAAAAATATTGCAACTGCAACCTCAACACGTAAAATCATAACTATATGCACAGGTAGAGCGAGAAAATATATGGGATTTGGGTGAACTTTCCCTTTAGAGCTCAACTACTCAGTTTTTATATTCAGGTGTGTATGTCCCGTGTTCTTTTGGAGCTTTGATTGTGTTCATCCTCAGAAATTAAAGGGAAATTTTGGTAGTCTTGAACTTTGTTCCCATAATGGTGGTCATTCTGATTATTTCTGCCTGACTTGAACACAGCTAGAGACAAAATGACTTTATTGGAGCTCCATAGTGTGCTACAACTGATTGCTGAGAACTCTCTGACAAAGCAGCAAGTCACTACTTAGTAACTCCAGATACTTGACCAAACACGGCTATGAGCTGACCCTTTCATCAGCACCTCATCACTGACTATTGCATTGTGTTTCCATAGTGACAAAGCCCTGGACATCAGCGTCCCTGAGGGACAGAGAGTTTTACACCCACACAGCCAGTCAGCATCACACACAAATTACCAGACAGACATGCTCAAAGGTCAGTATCCATCCATCCATCCATCCATCAAGACTGGATGGATGAAAAACTGAAATTGAGAGCTTCAGTCCAACTAAACATTACTTATCCTCTTTGTTAGATCTGAACAGAACTCATAAATTTAAATATCAAATTAATCTGATATAAGCAACAGGAAAAACACACACACTGCAACAAAACTCGATCAAATCAAGTGCATTTTAACCATTATTGAGTCGATTCAAAGATTCAAATTGCTCCTCAGATATAAGAGAACAAATGGTGAGATGAAGGTGAGGTGAGATGAAATATAAAAATTAACCAACATTAGCTGATACAGTAGATTTTTGTTTGTTTCTGGTGATCAAAATCATCTTTGTTTTTTCCTTCATTGCAGGATGGACAGTTGCTCCTGCTTGGTGCTGTCATTAAAAAACGTATACCATCCTAATGTGAGTCGCATTGACAGAAAGACCTTTAATAATAAGTCTGGTGATATTCTACTGTAGATTTTTTTTCACTGTCACTAAAATTACATTTAAATACTGAAACCGACAACGAATTGTTGAAACTAATAGCTGTTTCTTCTGTTTGTAAAATGTTTGTTAAAAACTACAATGTGCAGCTGTTAGGAAATCACTGAGCCTTTTCAAAAATGAAACTATATTTTTATGAGGTGTTTTTAAAGATTCCCATCTTCAGTAGGAACCCATTGGATTGGAGCTCTGCGTCACAGACAGTTTTGTGATTTGGTGGTTTTGGTCTTTTAATGACATTTGTTATCAGTTAGAAAAATCTAGATGAATGCTAGTTTTATCCCGTAATACCTGCAACTCGGACACCTTTTACCCTCAATTTACTGCAGTATATGGCTCCAAATGTCCTTA
Organism: Argyrosomus regius; assembly: GCA_946959425.1. Lineage (NCBI taxonomy): Eukaryota > Metazoa > Chordata > Actinopteri > Sciaenidae > Argyrosomus > Argyrosomus regius. The sequence goes on from OX336890.1 coordinate 20,124,479, forward strand.
GAGAATGCGTATTGTAGAGGAGGTGACTAAATTCTATGAATTTCATGGAGTCAGGGCCAAAAATAGGATTAAAAACACTGAGTCCATGTCCCTGTTTCAGGCCTATGAGGAGTCACATTTAAATATATTTAATTTGAGTACCTTTAGGCTAATAAATAATTAAAGCAACCAGTATTTCATCAACAGATTTTCATTGTGGATTGTGTAGAGAATACGTCAGACTTTCATAATGGGAAATAAAATCTACAAACAATCTAAATGAGCAGCTAAATGAATTAATTCAATGTGAAAATTAAAATCATTGAAACATTAATGAGACCTTTTATTGAGGGTCTGGTTTGAAGGATTTGGTGGACACATTATAAATTCCTAAGGGAATATCATCTGCACTTAAGTTTTCATGTGACAGTCACCTAAGCATTAACAGGATTATAGATGTGATATCATTGTATCAATAAATCATATGATTGATTTCCTGTTTGCAGAGAGTAAATGTGGACATTTATTTTCAACTGAGTTGGACTTCTGCGAGTCTAGGTAGTTGTTTAAAAGTGGTTCATTTTAACATTCACACTGTCAGTCTCTCCGTTCAAGAAGTTCCAGCAGTCTCCTTCACTCAGATTTCAGCGGTGTGGAGTCACATCAGCACCGCAGACGCACGATCTCTCTCTCTCACACACACACACACACACACGCTCAAGACTGTATTACTAATGACTTTATCACATTATTACTACACCAGCCTCATGTACGTCTTTCTGTAAGTGAAATCATGCAGGTTAACATTCATCTCTCCACTCTATTTGAACATCTGCAGAGAAAGATGATTGATTTGTGTGCGTAAAAGCGTCACCAAGCACAGACAAAATTACCACAAATTGAGGATACCACAGGAGATTTGTTTTACCCAGTTGGACATCAGCGTAAAATGGATTAAACTGCTCTCTCTGACGACTGTTTTAGTTCATTTAACGCATTTTAAAAAGCTTTCTAGCATATTGTGGCACCATCAACCGTTTTCTGTCACTTTGTACAGTTTCCAGTTTCCTTCTCAGTGCACCACAGGAACCACTGATGCTTCCATATAAACAGCTGAGAATCTTACCCATCACATCAGTATTTGGATCGTCTCATAGCGTCTCCCGCGGCACCTCCAGCTCGTGGAGCTCCGGTTTGCGGTCAGAAGTGACAGTCAGGAGGGTTGAGTTTCCGCCAGGAGAGGTGTAACCAAAGCCTATAACTCTCCGCTAACACCAGCGTTTTTTACATCCACGCACACGTCTGACCTGTGAGAACGAGGAGCAGTGATCTGTCTCGGTGCGTCAAAGGGAGAAAATAAAGCACATTTCTCCTGTGATTTCATAACCTTCGTTCCACAAATGGAGACGCAGCGGCTGCAAATCTGACAAAACTTTTGACTGTTTCCTTTGTTGTTTCTTCTATTAATTTTCCTTTAATTTAAGTGCTGCTGCCTGAATCAACAAAATCCCAAATTCTGAAGTACTTCCTCTCCTGGTCCCCAAGTTTTCTCTTAGTCCAAACAAAACCTCAAAAAACAGGTAAGCAGCTGATCCAAACGCGCTGAGGGTGACCGCAGGAGGACGAGTTGTTAGGAGAAAATCTCGGATCCGCTTATAATTAAGTGGGAAATGTATGTTCTGCACGGATCCGGTCTCATCCTGTCTTTGTTGCAACGCATTAATTTCTGATGCTGACCTGACTGGATGTGACCATGCGTCACAGCAGTGGGCGCTGCAAAAGTACCTGAAGGATGCAAGCAGGTCCCAGTTGCAGAAATCTTAATTTTACCTTTTACTGAATCAACTGACATCTTCTTGATAGTGTTGAAATGATCTGTGTCATTCAATATTGTTTTCAGGGGAAGAAATGTGCATAAAACATGAATTACATTGGAAGAAAGAGAAATGGTCTCAGATTATATATATATTATATATTGGCATCTCTTCACCTCTATGCAGTGTTTCAGGTGACTTTAAGGAGTGTGTAAATTTCACCTTCTGTCGTCAGTCACCTTCATCCTCTGGAGGCTGAAGAGGCTTGTTCAGGAGATCTGAACTAGGATCTAACGCTTTACGAACACTCTTGTGAATTACAGGGAACTTAGACTTGCCAACAGCTTGCAGGCCTATTGGTAAACTATTCATCACTCATGGACATTATTTTTTATTATTTCATTATTTCATTATTCATTATTGATTGTCGTCATTCAGTGGGATTTTATCAATGCATGACACCACTGGCCTAACTTTAGACTGTGCTCAAATCACAGACAGGACAGCAGATCAACAGAGATATACCTAATCTGAAGGCTGGGAACCTGCAGATTAATTGCAGCTCAGGACCATGTGTCAAGTTATGTTACATGTAATAGACATGTAACATAACACATAACATAACACAACATATATGTTTGCACTTATTCAGATATTGGAGGTTTAAGAGTGTATAAGAGCTTAGAACATTATATTAGAAGTATGATGGCCATTGCCATTGTTTATACCATTACCATTGTAACCATTCTGACCCCTCCAAATTCCCTCAAAAGACACCAAGAGCTTAAAGAACACCATAGAAAAGATGGTTTTTCCCTAAAAAATACATTTTTGGGGTGATTGTATCTCACTACTCTTCTGAAAAAACAAATGGTCTCACTACAATGAATTTCTACTATGAGGGGAACATTATCACACATCAATAGGGCTCACTGAATCCACAAGAGTCACAGCTTTCCAGTCATACCAAATTCATGTAATCCCAATACTGTTTAGGGACCCCAATATGCAGAAATATTTAAATACACTAGGTGAAAATAACAATTTACACTGCATGGAAAAAAGGCATGATTTTTGCCCATGGCTGCATGTGATTAGCATAAAGTAGGTATTTCTATAAAGGGTAGACTCATGGGTACCCATACAACCCATTTTCAGGGGTGAGATGTCAAAAGACTACTTTGAATATGGCTATCACCAACACTTTGCCCAAATTTCAAGCAAACCAAGCCCATGATCCTTCACTGGCTTCCCACCTGGTGTGTTTGTTGTAATGAGAAGCTAGAGGCACTGCTGATAAGAATCGAACCTCTGGTCTCTGTAGTAGTGGATAAAAACTTCTTCCAGCAATACACAGCGATGTATTTGCCCCCATGTGTAAACCCTGCATGGTGTCACCCACTGGTTTTGTGGACAACCACCACCGTTTACCATTTTGGGGGGTTTTTGGAGCCAGAAATGACCACATTTGGACGACAGCCTAGAGCTGGTGGGCGATGTACTACAATTGGGACTGCGCTTGCCTGGAGCGTTTTTCTGTTTTTCAGTGTTTACTGTTAATGTATTTATTTTTTCATCTGCAGCACGCTTCCATTGTTGTATTTGTTTTTCATGTATGCTTTTAAATTGGCGTCATCATCTGAGACTGCAGCACGTCTCTTTGCCTTCGCCGGCCACCGAAGATACCTCTGACAGGACAAAATCTGAATCGATAAAATGAGTATTGGCTTACTGCTGTGTGTTCTCTCCGTTCACAATTTACCTCTCTCCCTCTCTCTCTCTTTTCCATCATTCCACTTTGAGCAGCACCAAGAAAAGATGTGTCTAAGGGAGGCAGAGAAAGAAAAGATTTTATTGTGTGAATTATTTAGAGGTTAAAGCAGGCTGAGATTCCACTGTATTGTACAGACAAGAGCGTGTAATATTAATGAGTGGAGATGTTCAAGGTTATTTCTCCTCTTTTCTGCTGCTCCTGCTGTGCTTCAACACTTTAGCATCCAGCTGCTCCCACAGGAAGCAGCGAAAACAGACTTTCGGGTCAAACATGGACTCACTGCAGAACTTCATCAACACAAATGAGTTCTTGACTCTGTGATTATTACGATTTTTCAAAGCAAGAAAGTAAAAGTCATCGTCTGAGGAAGTCAGCATGATTCACATTGTGTCACATGAGTCACATTTAACCGAACAACACAAAAAAATATAAAAGGAGACTCTCTGGATGAAAATATGTCTTATATGCCCAAAAACTTATTTTTGGAGGAGAATGAATTACTTGAGAATGAAACATGAGAATGGTGTTCCATTTTCAATCTGTTTCTTTAAACCTTCAGCACTATCTTCGCCTAACCAGGCCTTTATCATAGTAGTGGCCTTCCAATAAGGTTACAGATCAGATGGGTCATTTCAGAAGGGAATTATAAATTTGTATTAATTAATTAAGTATTGTGTTGTTTAATTTGGGGGATTTGTTGTTTTTTGACTTCAGAAACTGCTGTTTGCATCTAATCTACAACCACCAGCATAGGTTTATGATGAAGGCTGGGTGTTCTAACCTGCAGCAGAGATGAGGAGTGGTCTGTACAGATCTGGTAAGCTCACTCTTTCCTCCAAACTCTGGACCAAGTTCTCCTTTAAACTCCTTTAAACAGTGACTGAGCTTATTAACCAGATCTATTCTGTTCTCACAGGAAGGTTGTTGTGATTTCTGAAAAATAATGTTGATTATCTGAAGAAAAGAAATTCTCACCCTAAACATTCACCAGATTTTCCATGTCAACTACCCCAAAAGTCCAAAACACAGGAATATCAATTTTTGTACAAAATGTTGTTGAAATTACAGTTTTATAGGGTATTCAGTTCCTACATTTTACAGAATTTGAACCAAAATATTTTATTTCTATTTTTAAACTTTAAACTACTCAAATTAATCAACACAAATAATACACTCATTTAGTTCCATTTTAAATGTAGATGAGAAAAAGTAAAGTCTGTGGTCCACCACACCCTTTGGTTTACGTTTTTGATATATAATAACACAAAAACAACACTGATAAGAAACAATCAGCCCTTCTTTGTTGTCGTTGTCACCCCTCCAACTCTCTCCTCTCACTGCCCGTGCAGTGACATCGCTCAATAAGACAAACAGGGTCTCGGTGTAAGTCATCCACTTAGCATTGATTCCCACATCACAGAGATGGATTAGCTTACAGTGGAGACTGCCTACATGTGGCAAGGTTAGGGAACAGGTCAGCACTGATGAGGCAAAGTCCAATACCGACGATGCATTCACTGTGTCAGAGCTTTTACTGTGAAAGCAACTGATTCTACTGAACAAACACAGATAGATAAATAGAGCACAACTGTGCCTAAATACAGCCTCACAGACTTGTTTGTATGTTAACACTTCAAGCTTTAGTGCTAAGTTTGGATTTATTGGGTGGAGTCTGCCGGAATTGGAATAAAGTTTGGGTTTAAATTCTGAATTCACATCAGGACCCAATTGTTTTGGTCCAACAGAACAGTTTTACCAATGGAAAGAATGGGTTAATTTCAGCAGCACCAGTATGCAGTTTCTCTACTCCTTTACTTGCACTTTCTTCTCAAGCAGGCGAAGATCTGTGTCCTTCAGCATTTGTTCCACTCCGCTTCATAAGCCTGACTGACGCACAGGGGCTGCAGAATCCTTAATGCAACACAACGTTGTGATACCCACCAGATGCAACCGTCCTCCTTTGTATCTCTCACATCCTGACAAGCCCCATGTTCAACTGAGTTCTTGTTCTGTCACAACATCATCCACAACATGGTCACAACCGAGTGAGCCAACGGGATGACAGGATGTTTCCATCTTCCTCTGGGCTTTTCCATATATAGTCTGTTTACAACTGCAGTGTCACCACAACAAGCTGTGAGACTGGAAACCAACAGAAACATATATCCAACTGAGCATTTAAGTCGTATCATAAAACAGTTGAGAATTTAAAGTTATGATTAGTAAGATTTTCATGATATCAAACCCCAATTTTTGAAACTATTATAAATACTTTTTAGAGTATAAAAAACTATAGATTAAAAAGAATCTTTCAGATCCCTTTCTATTTTTGATTCATTTCCTCCCTTTATAGTAGACTTTACTGTTACTGTTACAGCTACTGGTGGAGCTGTGGTTCCTGGACAGTGCTGAAGTTGAAATTTAAATTCTCCTCACTCTTTGTGTAAATAAGCAAGTAAGAGGATAACAAAGTCATTGTCTAAGCCTTAAGTGTCTGAGTAGACCGTCCCTTGGCCATGGCTGACTGAAAACTGAAAGCTACCATGGATAGGAGATAAGCTGTCAATGTCTGTGGTGCAAAATTGACTGTGGAATGTCAAATGTTTGTTCAAGATAAGATTCTGTTTCGATTTTTTGACAGGTCTACATAATGTCGGGTATCCATTAGCATTAGTCCCTTTGCAATATTCAGCATTTGTAAGAGCCGTCATGCAGTTTCATTGGTAAGAAGGAGCTAAACTAGCTTGCTAACATCAGTGAAGGTATTACTTTGCATTCGTGTTATACTAACATCTGCTGAGCCATCGGCAGCTTCCTGTTGTGTATGCCTCACAGGGGTCTTGCTAGCATTAGCAAGGTTATGGTGGTTATGATGGCAAATAACCACAAAATCAAATCTCACCACAACAGGTAGACATGGATATCTTGTCATGGCTCTTAGGTTAAGTTGGTCATTCATGTGTGTTTTCCATACTGTTCTTTCCTGTGTGGTCGGGGTTGTTACATGGGAGGTTGAAGAGAGGGTCAGGCAGGTTATTGCCAGTGTTCAAGTGCTGGAGGCTGTTTGTTGTCATTCTTCTCCAGGCCTTCTGCTCTTGTTTCCTTTTCTTCATTGCCCCTGGTCAGATATCTCCCTGCATGTTTTGTCAGAGAGTCCCCCCCCCCCCCCCCCTCAGAAGGTAACGTCACAATAGTTGACAGATTCTCCAAGATGGTTCACTTTATCCCTCTGTCTAAGTTTAAACAATATACATCTCAGGTTTGGAAGGCATTTTCTCTGTTTGATGCCTCTGTCAGCCTCTCCTCTGGATATCATCAGTCCACAGTCCAATGACCAGAACAAGAGGCTCAACTCACTCACTATCTCGTCTCTCAGAACCCTGCCTCCAGGAGCAGGCACCTCATTTTGGCTGAGTATAACACACTGCCTTGCTCTGCCTCTGGTCTCTCTCCTTCCAGTGTGCTTATGGGTACTTATGGAATGGCTTATGGTACGGGTAGCTGCCACTTTTTCCTGAAATGGAGACTGAGGTTAGAGTTAGAGTTCCCTCAGCCCAGGCCCTTATCTGCTGGTGCTGTCGCATGTCGCAAAGATGAGCTGCTGCCTCCGATATAGAAACTGACAGGCTCAGACCTTCACTTCTCTATAATCTAAACTTTCCTGACTTATACTCTCCATATTTATTTATTCATAAAATGTACTAGTTTGATGTATATATTGGTAATCACATTATTTTCCGTTAATAATTTCATTTAATACTGGTACCATACATGAAATCACCAGAAAATGCCAAGAGCGTTAATAGGGTTTCACAAGCAGTTCATTCAACTGTATAGTAAATCAGATGACAGCAAAACATATCAGATGTACATGGAGCTTCCAGTCTTCTGTGCAGTGTGGCATATAACATACACAATACAACAACTTTGTGGCAGTTATCAACCCTGACAGATCTTCAGCCCTCAGTGAAGCAATGACTCTTCAGCTTCTGGCATTCAATCTCAGTTAAATCTGTCCTGACAAACTGGCCTGCAGCAACAAACTGGCAATAACACTTTGTCCCATCAAACCATGGGAACAAAGTCAGGGTGAAGTTTAATCTTTATTCATCCAGTAAAGTATTTTTGTAGCATCAATGATCTTTGTCAGTTTTAGAAACCATGAAGGGGTTTACAGGTTTACTCATATTCTTCTGAGGCTAATTTGTTTGCTTGAGTTCAAATTCATCTGGGGAAATCAAAGATATAGGCATGTGGATGTGTGGAGTGGATGTGAACCTTCACTGAAAGTCCATGTATCGCAAAGTTATAGGACTCTAAAGGAACTTAACAGAACAAGCTAACAGGTACGTATATTTCAGAGTTAGTGAGGCTTGTGTGACAACTGTGACACTTGGTTATAATTAAGCTGCACAGTAGCAACAGGTCATTTTGGTCAAATTTGTATGTACTTGTAATTTTGCATGAATATGCCCATCCATCCATTTCCTATAAGTGCTTGTACTTATCAGGGGTCATGGGGCACTGCAGCCTATCCAAACTAACTAACTTGCAATAGGGCGAGAGGCGGGATAGACCCTGGACAAGTTGTCAGTTCATCACAGAACATGGTGAAATTTATTATATGAATTTCGGGGGCAAAAATAAAAATGGTTTAATATGTGTTATGTAAGTGTCGGGCTGCTAAAGACCTAAAGAGTCATGTAGAAATGTTTGTCGTTAAGCTGAGTTAAAGTTGTGTTTATGAAATGGGAAGTAACAAGTATGTACATTTGTTATCATTATGTCACTGTAAACAAACCAGGATCAAATCTTTGGACATTTATGAGAATCAGTGAATGGCTGTAGTGTTCACAGTGTTGTTTGTCCAGTTTGTGTTTTAATCGCCCATCTTCCACGTCTGCTACCTCTGTGTCCTATCTGGAAACAGAGAAATGCCACAAAATGTCATTTTAATGTCATCACAACTCATGACATGTTAATGAGGAGCGTCACTCCAAGCTTCATATTCAGGACTATTCTTTGTACTACATGATTTAGTATTAACTCCTAAGGTCTTTGAAACAGTTTTGTGTTGATATCAGGAAGCTATTAAAGTCCAGCTTTGACAAAGTGATGAAGACAGCAGCTCTTTGTGGCTGCAGATGCCGTCTGAACTTGAAAGTGCTTGCTGGGTGTCTCCTACAGCTGTATGAATGTAAGAGCAGACCTCCTCCTTTGATCCGGCCTGTCAGCTTACAGGTGTCTACTGTTTCGTCTATTATTTAGTCTAGGGATTCCAGTATGAGAGGTGCCTCTGACCCGTCTGAAGGAGCCTTTGGCACCAAGCAGCTTTATTATCATTTCATCAGCCTGCTGGTTGTCTGTGAAAAGTCAGACTCCTGGATGTCTACCCGCTGTGCTGTGAAGGCCCTCACTGTTGTGCTGGTGAATTACAAGACTTTGCTGGATCTCCTTAAAATGCCTCAGGCGAGGGAAATGTGATGTTGGCATGATACCCGCCGAATTAGCCCTCCCCGGCTTTCCCACCAAACCCCAATGTTTATAAAATATATAGAGTTATCCTCATGTTACGGCCCATGATGTCAGGCTGCCCCTCCGCGCCCACACCCTGCGTCATAGGTCGGGCCGGGCAGTGGAGGTTGGAGTCTGGATCTATTCAAACAGGCGTCTGATCCTGAACGCTGCACAAACAGGCCCTCGTCTTCAGACAAAGCAGAGGAAAGAACCTGTATTTCTCTTGTCTTCAGACACGAGCTTCTGTTCTTACTTTGTTTGATTTGTTTCTAGTGGTTAAAGGTGAGGTAAGGTAAGGTGTAATACAATTTTTTAAAAATACATAAACCTCCTTCAGGGTGTTAGTCTTGCAGGTGTTTAGCTTACAGGTCAGGCTTCAGAGGAATTCCAAGGTTTTGTTAAAATTTTAGCATTTTGCTCATTTTTCATTCATTTAATGTTAAATCTCACTCTTTACACATTCATGTGTCATTACTGAAGATACACCATCTTAGAAATACTGATTCTCTTTGCTAAATTAAATAACATTTTCTCCTTGTGAATGCAACCAGACAAACATACAAAGTGTTGGAGCAATCGGTTTTCTTATGACTTATAATAAATAATTTTACTATAAATAAGTTCTTCACTCATTTGTTTTCAATCCTTCAGATCAAAATGACAAAAAAAAGAAACTGATGTTCACATATTACAAATCAATATTGCAGTCGTCTTCACACCTAATATTAAGTGAAAGTATTTATTTGCACAACTAAGACAACAAACCTTCATTAGTTTTTGTTTTGGGATATGCTATAAAATACATTTCCATGACGTCAAGAGGGAAAAGACACTTTGCTTGATGAATTTACATCTCTACTTAGCTTCCACACAGCAAACTACTGTACTGACCACCAGGAGAGGATTTTAAAAACAGAAATCTATCATCAGCCCAATCTCACCATCCACTTTAGATAATCTCTGCTGGTGTAACCTGCTCCACAAAAGTGGCAAGACTTGTATACCAGTTAGTGACCTAGCTATCTTGGAGAGCTATTGTGACTGCAGTATGTTCCCACTCCCAGCTGATGAGTATCTTAGTAGTTGCCTTGCAGATACCAGCTTCTACTAGTTGCAACATAGACTGCCACTTTGCTGTGGCAGTCTATGTTTTAACCAGGCCTTTCTCATATGATCATATCTCATATGATCCAATTCCAGTTGGATGTTACTTCATCAAAAACATTCCTCACAGTTCACACACTGAATCCTTTCACTCAGGATATAAAAAATGTGACTGTTGCAACTTAAAGAAGCACCAGTGCACAAACAAAATGCTAATGGAACAGAGTGGATAAGTGCTTCTGCATGTATTTTCAAGAGTAAACTGTTAAATTAGGAATTAAGATGAGAAACATTTCAATGACAGTTTCTCCAAAAAAAAACCTGAGAAAATGCACCATGATTAATTTAGAAAAATAAAACCAATCAACAGATTTATAAGTAGTGACATAGAAACATCTACTGTTGTGAGTTTCTCTGTCTGAGTCAGTACAACATATCACAACTGGTTACCAAGGTGCATCCTCCCCCTCCTGCAGCTCCAACAGCATTATTAATAATAAAACACAAAGATTTCTATTTGATGGTTTGGTCCTCTCTCTGATGCTCTGACCCCACTTTTAGAAAAAGAAAAAGGCATTTTCAAAGAATATTCCAGCTCGTCTCCACTGAAGCGGGTGGAGAGCATCTCTGTATGAAGAGGCTTTTATTGGATATGAAGCCTAAGAGCACCTGACTGTCCTCCTCTCCCTACGCCATCTCAGCCGTTTCTATCGCATAAATGCTGCAGGAGACAGTTCAAACATTCAGATATCAGAGGCTGGGACTGGGATTGGGACTTGCTCTACTCAAACAAAATCTTCTCAGGTGCATTGGATTAATTTGTCATAGTAAAAAATTGAGATTGTCCTCATTGGGTTTTACAGATGGCACATATAAGTGCAGGAGTTACGATCACAGGTGAGGCCAGAGTATGTTCATGCTTTCCTAGTGACCGACAACTCTTTCTCTTCTCTTTCGGATGTACCTCTGCATCAAAAATCTCTTTTAGCTTGTGACCATTTTAAACAAACAAACAAACAAATTCAACTCATGACCCCTTCTATTAGCAAAGACTGTTTGTTTTTTCTTTTTTGTTTTTTTGCTTTCTCAGATTGTTTCATTTGAACAATAACCCTAAAATAGTTAAATTATCCAGTGTGTAACAAAGACAAAAGACAAAAATATGTTTTTTAAAATACAAAATTTCCTTCCTACATAAAGGTCCAGCATGTAGGAGAATCTACAGTGGCCATGGAAAAACATGAAATGCCCTCACTAATGCCAGTTTAGTTTGTCCATTCTAGCAGTGCGACATGGCAGACTACATTCAAGACGACCCGCTCTCTCTGCAGATATAAAGGGCTCATTCTAAAGTAACAAAGGCACAAGGACTCTTAGTTTTAGATGATTGTACACTAATGAAAACAAACTGGATGTTATATTCCATATCTGCCAATAGATCCTCCTTAACATTATACACTGGACCTTTAAGTAAAAGTATTACCATCACGCTGTGAAAATAAAAGTGAAAGTAGAGTGCTATTTGCTTCCACATTTTCACATATTTCCTGTAAAAACAGGCAGACAGGGGGTTACGGGCGTTTATAGTAGCCAATAGCATGTGCATTAGACCAACATCACTATGCAGCTAGCCCTGCAGTCTACTTTTCAGTGAACATGGCCAAACACAACCTCCAAAACCAATGGTGGCCAGTTTGACATGGAATACAGTAGCCTACCAAGGTCGTTTTGCTGCTCTCCAGTTCGGTTGCCCGCTAACGACAGATACAGTTAGCAGCAGTTAATTTACAGTTAGCTACTTTAGCAAGTAGTTAGGCTAAAGCTATCCGTCCATCTGGAAATTGTAAGTCAAATAGAGTTGCTTAGCAGCTGGAAGACATCAGAGGGAAAACCAGCAAGTATATTCTGTATAAAATATGATTCAGTTTCACCAAAATCAGTTAATAAAGTTATAAAGTTGTGCAGTTGTACAGTAATCACTGAGGCTTGGACATAGATGCTTGTATCAGCCTTCAGAAACACTCACAGTGTCATGGTTTTGGGTGTCTTGTTTAGTGTTTCCTATTTTATTTTTGTTAATCTCCCCTCTCCTTGTGCTTCCTGCCAATGTTGCCTTTTCCGCCAATTTTGATAGTCTGTTCTACCCTGATTAGTTTTCACCTGAGCCTTGTTGTCCTGCCTTCACTTGTGTATTTAGTTCGTGTGTTCTGGTTTCGATGTCAAGTTTGTGGTTGTCCATATGTCGAGGGGTCCAGAGAGGTCCCTCAGGTTTTTTGACTACTGCTTTGTTTTCTTGGACCTTGCCCATTCTATTGTTTTTTGCCTGTCCTTTGTATATGTTTGCCTTCCTTGGACAGCTCTTCTGTTATTGACCTTTCTTTGCCTTATCAAGTCTTTGTTCACTGACATTTGCAATTAAACCATTGTTCTGTACCAGTTCAGCCTCTGTAGTCTGCATTTGGGTCCAGTTCCTTGTGTTCCTGATTACGCTGCTTGATATTTGTGACACAGATATCAAGTTATTGTTGGGCCAGATACTGGAATATAGGTGACATGTAAGACAAAATGTTATGAAAGCACTTTAGCAATTTTGACTTCATGTGAGCTAATTTGAACTACTAAAAGTAAAGTACCTGGAATTATTTCTATGGTGAAAGTCTTCCATGAATAAATGAAGGTTAAAAACTTTGTCACAGGCAAGGTTAGGCTATTAAGATATGCAGATGAGTTCCAGGTGAAAGAAAATCAAGTGTGTGATCACTTTAACAAACCGTGCATAAAACTGGAGGCTGCATTAAAATAAAGGTCAAATAAACAGTTGTCACTTTCTGAGCACATAAGCTCTTTAACAACAACACTCTTGTTTCACATACAGTTGTACACATTCACACTGAGAGCGGTGTACAACAAAGGACTCATTAAGATTTTAATTTGTGGGTGAACAAAGAAAGGCCAACATGCACCAATTACAGACTGAACAATAAAGCAGCACCAAAACCCTATCAGGGTTCGCAACTTTAGTGTGAAAATTGGTTTGGAATGAAAATCCTGCTGAATAAGATGCACAGGAACTAGAAGAGTTCCTGTCATGCGGCCATGATGTCACCAAGGATATAAAGTTCAGGGTACACCTCTTTTAATTGCCTTTCCACTGCAACGTTGAGTTGCTACAGGACATGACTAACAAACATTTGCAACCCAACTAGTCTAGGCAGCAGTCCCCAACTTACTGGACAAGCAATTTAAAGTTTTTCTATTAGTGTTCACTGAACATCTTTTGATCACTGTGTGATCTGCAATCTTTTTACCTGCTGAAGGAAGATACGGATCAACCATTTTCTCTTCCCTCTTGAATCAACGTTTTCCTCCATTGCCATAAAACTAACCCCCCGGGAAAGCGCTTTCCCACCCCCCCTTTTTTAAAACCGAAGGAAAACGCTGCCTAATCACACAGAAATTGCTACACAAAGCAATCTAAAGAGGCTTTTGTCTGGGTAGAGACAAGTTACTAATGTGTTTATTGAGAGAAAATTGATGGTTGTACCATGGTTTACACTGAGCTAATATTAGCTAACAGCAGCTACATTTAGCAGCATTTTACTTTACTGTCCATCAGGAAACTCTGTCAGTAACAGAGTTGATGCAGAGAAGCCGGAGGACATTTGAGAATCATGAGAAAACATTTTCTCCATAAAATATGAAATGAGTGAAATAGTTGTTGGTGTGTGACTTAATGCTGTAAAGTGTTACATACTTCTCACAGGAGATCGTAACCAGAGAGTAACATAGCACAGGCGTACACTAACATTTTTTACCTACTAACGTTTACCATGTTCACCGTGTCAATTCTTAATGTGTTGACATTTGTTAATTAGCTTGAAACACAAAGTACAGCTGGACAAAATTATATTTTGACTTGATGACGGCACTAGATGGAAAGTGAAGAGGGACCAAAGTAGGACTTTATCCTCAAGGGGACATGAATGTTTGAACCAAATTTCACGGCAATACATCTCATAGTAGTTCAGACATTTCACTCACAACCACAAATGTCAACCTCAAAAAGTCAGAGGATCACCAAAGTCAGGATTCATGCTCAGGGGAACATTCACAAAATTTGGTGCGAATCTATACAGTAAATGTTGAGACAGTTCCAACAGACAGATCTGTCCACCCATAGACCCATACAACTGCCATGACTAAAATGAATGAGCTTGAAGTGCTTGCAGCTCATATAAATATGAAACCTTCTTACTGCTACCTCACCAGCTCTGTGTACCCAGCCTCTCTGGAAATCAAACCAGCAACTTCATTATCTGCCTCAGGTCAACTAGTGAGTCATCCAGACCAGAAGTTTAGACAGAGAAGTCACAAAGTTTCTATGTACCTTTCCTCCAATGACATTGAGTCTCAGCTCCCAACTGTCAACCTGAATGTAGTCCAATGCGTTAATGAATATTCATTGACCTTCATTAGCATATTGTTCTGAAATATTAGCATAGCCAGTGACATCAACATCAGTGTGAGGGGGAACAGATGAATCAGAGGTCGTGGAGAGAAAGAGTGGGCAGATTGGGACCGGAGAGGACAGCAGGTCAACATTCATTACTTTAATAAACCGGACAGGTCACGAATGACACAAGGAGCCCTGACAGAGAGAGGTAGCAGCAAAGGAGACCATTCAAGACACTAAAGTCCAGGCAGACATAATCACATAGAGCCAGGGAAGGAACCACAGCTTTACTGAACATTCTCTAGACTTCCTGTTTCTTTGTCAATTTAATGAGACTTGGGGAACTACAGAGATAATACTCAGTTACATCTGAAATTCTCTTTTGGTTGCAAAATACCAGGCTTCACAGTATTAGTTATCCCAAAAGATGTTTTTTTTGTGTGTATGTAATAACATGACTGCTGCATCGCTGAACTTCTTTAACCGACTGTCATACTTCCCCATATCTCTGTGATGTTGATGGAACAGAGTTGGCACAGTTTGGCCGTGTGAGATTACCTTCAACCAATCCTGTTTCTGAGAGTTATGTTACATCATCATGCTGCCATGAGATGCCAGGTAAGATGAAGCTCTGACGTGCAAATGTGCTCAAAGTTGAAGCTCTTGCATTTTTCATGGTGAACACGGCCGTTTCGCCCCTGATATGACAATGAGCTCTTAATGTCTTTTGTGCTCAGCCGGGCGTGCAAACACGGACACAAATGCAGTCCACACACCTCACTCACTGAAACAGATTCAGCTCAGCACTGCGGGACATAATGTACCTGTTCAAAGATGATTTCATTGTATTATCACTTAAAAATCAAAATATAGACAGCAAAGTTCTTAAAATATTTTGCAGTTTTGTTATGACGTCCACCTTCTGTCGGTGCTGGGTTCCCACTGCATGCATGTCACAGAGTCACAGTTCAAATTAGCTGAACCTTGTCTGCCCACATTGGCAGAAAATCAGGAAACTCTGCATGAGAGTCAGCAAAGTTTTACACAACCCATATGTTGTCAACCTATAGTGATTGCAAAGGATCTGCTGCAGCTGCCATGATTTGAAAGCTAATAGCAGTTGCACATTTGACAGTGATTTTACAAAAAAAACATTGTTGAAGACGAGGTCTTCTTTCCCAGTTTAAACCAGTGAAAGTATAAAGAATGGACGTCATATGCGTGATGAGTGTGGTGGCTCTGGCCGCTGCCATGTTAACAGTCCTGCCTCTTCTGCCTCCTGGCTAATCTTAAAATCAGCAAAAACGTGGATCATCAGCGGACCTGAGGCAGGCTGAATGAAGCCTGGGTGCTCAAACAAGGATGATTGGTCTAAACATATGATAGCAGCTACAGAGCTAAAAGCAAACATTTAGCATTTAAGCTGTGTTTCCACCACAGGAACTTTCCACAGGGGCTAGGAACCTTTGGAGGAACCACAGGGCCAGAATCTAAATTAAGTTCCAGAGACATTATTTTACTGCTCATGGGGTAGTACTTTACAAAAGTAGGAACCTTGGGGGTGGGGCTTGCATTTAAAAATCTGCAGCTGCAAAACAGCCATCACTTCTAATTAACCTAATCTTTGTGGGGCTTTAGACTGCGGTGGAAATGCAGACAACAACAGGCTCAAGGAATCTTCTAGTTTCATGAAAAGTAGCTCTTGGGATGAAAAATTCTGGATACTTTGGGTGAAATTGTGGCTAATGATGTTAGCATATTGATGTTTAGTAAATAATTTTTACTGTGTTTAAGCATGATAATATTTGCTAATCAGAACTAAACACAAAGTACTTCTGAGGATGTTGGGAATTACATTAGTTTTGCAGTTATTTGGTCATAAAGTTATTTGATGGTGGTGGATAACAATGTCCACCACAGCATGGTTATAACAAAGTAAATAAATAAATTCACTAAATAAATTACAATAAAAAAACAGTTTTGATACTATGTGGGAATGTTGTGGTTGGCGTGCTGTGATCCTAAGCTGCTGACTGAACAATGCCTTTGGCTGTTTGTTTACATGTTAACTTAGCATGTACATGTTAGGGGAGATAAAAATTCTGCATGACTAACATCCCAAGGAAGCAATCAATGCAGAGAGGCTACAAATTATCTCAAACCAACAGTTTTAGCCTTGAATTTAGCTAATCTTCTCAGGCCACCCATGATGATGCGTGCAAGGGTTTATAATAATGACAATAATGATGAATAATAATAATATAATGCTGCTAAAACAAATGTGAACGTACTATTCAATAATTTGTATGACAACACAACAGCAACAATAACAAAAATATACAGTATATGTATAAATAATTTTTAATTTACAATATTTTCTAAACCACATGGAGAATGTTTAAAAATATTATGTTAACATACAGACCATGTAGTGCATTTTCCAAATGCTTCATGTGTGTGAGTAAAAAATAAGTAGCTTCAGGCACAAAGCTACTCATTACTATCAGTATCTCATTAAAATAGGCACGGCCTGGTAGTTCAGCTGTCTTTAATGAGCTGTTTGCCTGATCGCTGTTACCCTGAGCACGGGCAGCCATGTATCCAACCACCTCAATCAGAACAGCTCACTCAGCCGAAATGAAGCCTGACGAGACCTTCAAGGGCACAGCAAAGTGCATGCTCGCCTAAAACTCACTTCAGTCACTGTCTCTGACCTTCGATTGGACATAGTGTCTGCAAAAATCTGCTGTGCAGCAAACATACATACATACATACAGCACACTCACATTTTTATAACATTTTTATAAAATATTTTCCGTACATTTATCCCTGATTTATCTGGTGGTTAGCACCCAGCTGGGGCCTTTCTGTGTGGAGTTTGCATGTTCTCCCCGTGTATGTGTGGGTTCTCTCCGGGTACTCCGGCTTCCTCCCACAGTCCAAAGACATGCACTTAATAGGTTAACTGGTGACTCTAAATTGGCCGTAAGTGTGAATGTGAATGTGAATGGTTGTTTGTCTCTATGTGCCCTGTGATGAGTTGGCAACTTGGTGTACCTCTCGCTCAGAGTCAGCTGGGATAGGCTCCAGTCCCACCGTGACCCTGATGAGGATAAGTGGTTACAGATAATGGATGGATGGATTAACTGGCTATACCAATAAAAACTAATAACCTTACATTAAATATATAGGTTTTCCCTGAAACAAGAACTCAAATTTATTTTCAGATCACATTTTTTATTGCTTCATCGCTCATTGATCCACTTTTATTCCCCTTAGAAACAATACTGTATCATTAACATCAGTATTCTTAAATAAGTCTATTTGCCTGTGCCTTAATTACATTAATAATCCACCTAGTGCCTGCCAGCAGGTGTAGATGCATAAAAGATACAAACAAATGCTTGCAGTGAAATGAGCCCGACAACTGGTTTCTTACCTAACAGGAAGCCAGTACCAAAATAAATGTAATTAGCGCTGATTAGCTAATGTTAGCTCACTAACACATTAAACTGAGGTTGTGTACATGGTCAACATTATTCCTGCTAAACATCAATGTGTACCCAAAGTACTGTATCAAAGTACAGAGCTGCTGACTGCATGACTGTAGACACTTAGTGTCGTCAAAATTTGGTTGAGATAAGATCCATCCACTGACAAATTATTTTACTTCAATTTCTTTCTTAAAGTTGTTGAGTGCTAGCCTAGACCTTTTGCCCATGTTTGTGTTTATTACAGCATAATAGATTTCTGTGCCAACAGTGATTTGATCATCTATCCTGTTAATAATAAAGCCTTTTTGAGTTGATCAGTAAGAGTTCAGTTAAAAAAGTGACTGTACCAAAGAGGAGGTACATGTTGCAAATGAATTATATTGAGAAAGAGTATGTATTGCATCTGAAAAGCAGTAACTGTCAGGCAATTGTAGTGTAGTGTAGTAAATGGAAATACTTGAGTAGAGTAAAAGTACCTTAAAGTTGTACTTAAGTACAGTAATCTACATGCCATCACTGAAGTATTATCATCAGCATTGCTTCCTTTTTCTTTATCAATAACATGCTAATAAAGCATGACATGTAAAGTGATAGCACCATTTATTCACTATGTAGTAAACATAATCCAACTGAAAGAAGAAAGTCACAGAGCAGCTATGTGTTCAATGTGAAATATCAGAGCTGTGAGTGTATATTTGTGTGAGACAAAGAAGCAGAGAGGTATAGCTAGATGGATAGAGAAAAAGATGAGAGTCTATATTTTATTTATTTATTTATTTATTTATTTATTAATGGTTAAGTGGCAGTGAGAGCTGCAGTAAAACTGCTGGATGAGACCATTTCACTGGAACAGACCGTCCGATAAATCTCAGTCAAAAACATGGGTGGGCTTTATGTTTGTTACATTAAAATAGATAACTCAATAATAATAATAATTAATTAATAATTATGGTCAGAAGATGAAGTGCAGGACATTAACATGAAATCCTAATTAAATGTTGTTATGTAGATAATTATTTTTTGTTTTGTTTTTTTATCAGTTCAAGTCTGAAAATAAAAATAAAAACATGTTTTCAATGGACTTGTTAAACACGTTAAAATGAAACAACAACAACCTTGAACCACATTGATTGAGTAATTTATGTTTATTTTGTTCTTTAAATTAAAATGACTATTTATAAATATAAATGAACAAAAGTGAAACAAATACATTAAATGTCAATGCTTAGAATGACTCCAAAATTTATGTCCAAAATCACGTTGTCCATCTTTATTTCTCTGTCAATCTGTTGCTGCCCTCTGCTGCCTGCAAATGTAAATAGTATCCTGATCACAGGACAAGATTCAACCCATTAAGGATACAGTGAGGTGGCTTTAAAGACTAAGATTTGAAATATCCTTTTTATATATCAAGAATGATATTATGCTATCCCATTTGTGTTCGTGTAGAAATCATGACATGTTTTTTAAAAAATACCCCTTTTGGGGTCCCTCGGTAGTTAACCTGGTAGAGTGTGCGTATGAGTCCTTACCACAGTGGTCTGGGTGTGATTCCAAAAGGTTGCCCTTAGCTGCATGTTGCAAAAACACTCTTCAATAACCATAAATGGCGGTGGCTACGGAGTGTCTAGTCATTAAAGGGCTGCTGGTTTGATCCCTGGCTCCCCCAACCAGTCAAAGTGTCCTTGAGCAAGATACTAAACCCCAAATTGCTCCTGATGGCTGCAACGTTGGTGTGTGATTGTTTGTGTTTTGGTGAGCTACGTATCAGTGTTAGTGCCTTGGAGAGGAAGTGCTGTACTGTTCCTGATGAGCATTTGGCACTTTTCATGGCAGCCTCTGCCATCAATATATGAATGTGTGTGTGTGAATGAGTGAATGTGACAAGTGTTTACAAATTATAACCAAGAGTTGAGGTGGCACAAACCAGAAAGTGGTGGAAAACCATAAAAAATCTCCATAAAATATGATCCAGTTCAGTTTCAGAGACACCATTCAGCTGATTACAAGTCACTGTAGCAACAAAATGATTTAAAATATTATTTTATTGGATGGTAGAAAAGTTACACAATGTTGCTTTAAGCTATTTTCTATTACATTATAGTTGTACAGATTTGTAGTGCTTGCAGTCATAAAGCAGACGGTGCTATTTGTTTCATTAGGATATCATAACCCTGGTCATTGGATGTCCAGCCCCGCCCACAATATATTGGGCTTTTTATGAGGGATTAAAATGACCTCTCAGTAGTTCTGGATATAAATTATCTTTCTTTTAATCCCACACCCCCTGTCACTAGGTGATTAATAATCCCATTTTAGGGAAAGTCATGGACTGAGAGATATGGTGAGTTTGTTTTAACAGAGTTACAGTACATGCATTTAAAAATGTTCATGTTACTGCTTAGTAACATGAACATACAGCTACATTATAGACCAAGTATAAATGGATACTACAAGTAACAGGAAAATACTGATAACATTATTAGGCATGCAATAATAACTCTAACCTATTTTTCATTAACAATTGTAGTATAACTGTATTGTATAATTAAACTCATTCTCCAATGAATTACATTTTACAATCCAAGTGTAATGGTAATCTAATAAGCTTGTTATGTTTAGTGGACAACAACAAAAACCTGTAACCTAACTGTAACCTCTTGGGTTAACATTAGCCAGCAGGAACATGGACCGTGATGAAGTTACCTGACCATTTTTATAGTCAAGGCAAAGCCAGCATGGAAACCATGACAAGCAAACAAGAACTCACTAATAAATCACAAAAAGTCCAAAGAAGTCTATTTAAAATGTCTTTATTGTCATGTGATGTGTTTCAGCATCAAGTCTGCTTTAGGGAGTCAAACACGTTTAGGAATGGGAATCTTCCACTTGGACATGTGACAGCGGCCTATAGAAGTGTAGTTATATTAATCTCCAGCAGATAGCGTTGTTTGGCCCACAATATTTATCCAAATCTAATTAAAGGGAACAAAGTTAATACAAAGCAATGTTAATGGTTATAACAAAATATGCTTACACATACAAAAAACACATAGATGTTTACAAAAAAGCAGTAAAATCCAGGTTAATCCTTAGTTATGCATGGGTGTTTAGCAGAATGTAATTCGTAAATCCAAAAGGCTTCCCGTTGGTCAAATTTCTTTGGTCAGTCACCTTTTCGTGTGGAAGACGAGATGTTTTCAGTGCCAAAGTCTTGTAACATGAATGGGTTATCTGTTACTTCCATTATTTTCAAAGCAAACGTGAAGGTAGTGAAGAACACCACCAGGAACATGACAGGAGTTGAGTTTTCATTAAAATAAAGACTGTATAGCATTTAAAAGCATTTTTTTGTCTGAGTCAGTGTTCACGTGTCTACTTCACATCAATTTAAGGAAACTTAACAAGAACAATGAGGTCTAAATACCATGACCAGCCTGTTTTAACTAAATATTCATACACATAAAGAAAAAAAGACAGTGAAGACTGAGCACAAACTAAGGAAATAACAATAATAATGTGTTTGGCTCACTAAATGTAAAGCACGATGATGAGAAAAAGGGAACCCCCTCAACTCTACATGGGTGACAAATTTTCTCAGTTTATTAGATGTTGTTTAGAGGGGCAGATGACATTTGTACGTGATACACTGGAGGTCAGGGATACAGTATAGTTTGAAGGACAGAGCCAACTGATAAGTTACTGCCTTGTCAGTCTGTTTTTTTTACTTGTTAATAATCCAGAATCTTATCTTGGATTTATTTATAAGGGGTCGTAAAATAAGCATTAACACGAGCGAGGTTGAGAAAGGTGAAAGAAAGAGAAAGGTGCAAATAGACTTCTTCAGAATTATCTTTCATCAACTTTATCTTGTCAGTCATAAAACTAGAGATATTTCCATCTGCTGACCAGTAATTTCAACCAACTACGGTGTGGTCTTTTCCTTTGCTGCAATCTAGAGCCTTAAACTGCTTCCAGCTCAACAGGATCAGTTGCAGCTAAAATGTTGATCCCTTATTTTAAAGATACACCCCTTAATTTATTTACAACTACTAATAGCAGCCATAAATTAAGAAAAATATATTCACTGTTCATGTGAACTGTATTGAATTTGAAAATATAGGGAATATTAGAGGTACTGTTGAGCACTATAGCCAGGGCAGGATGACCACAGAAAAATGTCCCCATTAATTGACTTCTCTTACCACCGCTATGCTGACGATAACCAGCTATTCTTGTCATTCCCCCATCTGACACTCAGATGGAGGCATGAATCACTGCTTGCAAGATCTCGCAGTGGATGTAAAGGCTCCATCTAAAATTCATCCTGGACAAGACTGGGCTTCTGCTTTGAGAGAAAGAATGCCCCACAGAGATCTGTCCAACACCACTGATAATACTATGGTAGTGCCAACTCTTGTTTCTTTGGAAGAGATGCTTTTACAAATTTTGACAACACCTAGCTCTTGTTCCTACAGAGGTTGAATGCACTTTTTGCAAGTCTATTTGGACTAAAGCATCCAGTGCTAAATTAATTAATAGTTACTGTAAAAAGACTCACTGTAATTGTTATTGACTCTCTCTATTGAGTCTCATCCTCGTATATAAAGTTCAATCTATGCACTAGATTTAACAGAAATCAATTAATACCTCTTTGAAAAGAAAGGAATAGACAAACTAACAGGGCTGAAAACGTTTATTTTAGTAAAAAAATAATTCCCGAAGAAACAAAACCACCACCAGTCCTCCTCAGCTGTTCATGAACCTAGTGCACCACCTTCTCTTTATTGATCCATGTCAGACAGAATGAAAGTACACAGTCTGCTTTATGGTTCAGTCATAAACCAGTATATATAAACCTGGAGTTGACTGGCTGTGGGGAGCGACTGTAAGGGTGAGTGCTGTTCAGTCTTCTTTCCCATTAAATCATTCAGACTCAGAACAATCACTGATGATCATGATTAATAAGCAATAATCTCTAGTAATCAATTTATATTAATTGGCTATAGTGCTATTCCTGTATAATTAAATTTTTTTGTAAAGTTGTGTCAAGTAAAGTCTTGGCTTTATCAAATGTCTCTTGGTAAGAATCTACCATTTTAATGTTTTTGGTGTGGTTATTTAATCTAATTCATATAATGGAAGAATAAAGTATAGTTAATAATAAAATGTGTGCTTCTACATACTACATACTTGACCCATAAACAAAGTTTGTGATTTTAATTGAATTAAACTGAAATAATTAGTATAAAAATAAAAAACTTAATAAGATATAGATAATAAATTATTGTTTTTCAAAAAATGAATTCTGAAAAGTGATATTTACTCCTACTTAAGTTACTATCATTCATATTATCATTATTTATTCTCATAACAGTCAAAGGATTCAAAGGTTTATTTCTCACATACATGTGCAAATTTCTAATTAAATACATTTAATAAAGTCCATGTGGCTTTTGAACCCTTACAGTAAATTTTAAATGGACACAGGCAGTACAACTCCTTTAAAACCTGTAATGAGAGTGTTGTACATGTCTACTGATGTACATTGTAACAGAAGTTGTATATAACGTGTAGCATGAAAGACAGAGATCTTACCTGAATATGCAAAATGTTGATTTGGTTAAATTGAAGGACTGAATAAAGGTGGTTTTGCCTCTAATGTTCAGCCTAAAGGAAATTATGATACAATTCACTCTAATGTCTAAAATTCATATCCTTTTTCAGGATAACATTTTTTTTTTTTAAAGTAAAAGATTTCTGCATCCTGTCTGTTAACTGTTCTGTTTTTAAAAGGGTAAAATGTCCTGAGAAGAACTTACAACCTTATTTCACAAGTTTTAAGGGCATTTTGTGTTAATTAATTTCCAGATGAAGCTGTCAGTGTTGTTGTTGCTGGCCCTGCTGGGTCTGTCCTCAGCCGGTCTTCAGGACATTGTGAAGAAGAGCTCACAGTACAGAAAAGGTAAAATTTTCAGATTTTTTATATTAATCAATATATTAATCAATTCTGAAGTCGATGTTTTACAGACTTTTCCAGAGGTTCCTTGTGAGTTACTCTCCAGTTTGATGTGTTTGGTGAGCACTGTGATTTAATATGTTTGTCTGTATCTTTTACACAGTTTCCTTACTGAACCCAGAGCTGGAGGACCTGGTGCCTGAACCAACTGGTAACAATGTGGTGTCAGCTCCTCTGACTCCTGGTGATTTGGTGCAGCAGCAAGATCTACCTGCCTCATTCATTTTTGGTAATAACGTTAACCTGGAATGGCTGGCCTGGGACGGTTCTCTGCCTAATGGAGCCGTTGCAATCTACAACGGTTACACAGAGCGCACCGACTATGTCTGCAAATACCAGTGTGAGGCTGGATTCTACAACCCAAGCCTGGGCCCATACTGCCGCTACCCTTATGGAGACCGTGAGTACTATGCCCCCGAGTTTGAGATCCTGACCAACAAAGACAACTTTGAGTTCCTGGAGTGGAAGGAAGATTCCTATGGTTCAGTGCCCCAGCATTCAGTCAGGACCTGCGCAGGTGTTGGCATCTACGTTGGAAAGAATAAGTACGGTCTTGGGAAGGTTGTTCCACAGTTTGAAGCTTTCTTCCTACCTTGGGAAGGCGATGAGTATTGGTACAAGAGTTACCAGGTCCTGACTATCAACAGGGATGCCTACACTCAGCAAATCACCGACGTCAAGTACAAAATTGATGAGGTTGCCATTTTCCAGTATCCTCCTGAGACCATGCGCATCTCTGGTGTCACCAACAACGAGTGCCAGACAGTGGTGAAGACAGTCACTATCTCAAAGACATCAGAAGTGGAGACCACCTGGAATATCGGCCGAGAAACCATGCTGGGTATCACAGGAAGCATCACAGCTAAAATCCCATTCATTGGCTCTGGAGGAATTGAACTCAGCGGTGAGAAGACACTCCAGTTCTCCAGGGGAACCACTGTGGTGGAGGCACTCAGCCACTCTGTGTCTGTGGAGCTCACCGTCCCACCAAACCACTACTGCAGAGTCCGTATGGAGGGACGCAAAATCAAAGCTGACATCCCTTACACAGCTCGCCTCAGCCGCACCTACCGCAACGGAGAGACCCAGTGGACATCCATCTTTGGAACGTACGATGGAGTCCAGATCGGAGAAGTCCGTGCTGTGGTGGACCGCTGTGAACCTGTGGCTGACGCCAAGCCTTGCCCCTGAAAGACTTGATGGAAAACACACCAAAAGACATTTTTGAACAACATCTGATGTTTCTGATATTGAAAGCAAATTATGTGTCACAATAAAAATAATGCCATGCACATGTTGTGCAGTAAATGAAAAACATCTCTTGTGTCGACTGGTGTCTAAAAGAAAATATGTTGAAAATACATCCATACAAAATAAAATCATGTGGTCCTTTAAGTTCTTCTTCACTTTACATACAGAAACATGAGAGTAACTAAGTACATTTACCCAGTGCTCATTTTTTGCTTATTTACTTAAGCAAGTCTAATTTATCTTTGCAGATAAACATTTTCCATCCAAAATAAACAATGCATGCCAATTTATTAGTACATTACCTTATTAGATATTAACTTAAATGTCATAGGCAGCTGAGATTTCCTCACTAATAATAATAAAGGAAATAACATAAGTAGTTGCAGGGATTGAACAAAAACATGAAAAAGGGGAAGAGGAGAGGGTGTGAAAAGAAATGTGTAATAGGAAAAAAAGGTGAATAATAAAGGGTGGATGATTCATAATAGGTCAAAGTTGTGTTATGACTTAAGATAAACATGAATTATTCCATTTATTAGGCTTTTTCTAGGTAAGGCTGTTCACATCAAATCAATTTTAGCATCGAACATCCCAAAGATGTTAGTAATAGTTAAATCATTCACTATTTAATTTCAACATGAAATAAAGCAGCAAATAATAACTTGACACATGAGAACATCCAAATATCCATATAAAACATGAAATAGAAAATGTTCATATTAATGAGATTCCCATAATCTCTTTGGGTGAGGAGTGAAGATGGGTGGGATTTCTGAAGAGTTTTGGTACAGAGGCAGATTGCTGACATTAGCTTACACATAGCTTACACTTAGTTTACCTCTCTCTAACATACTTCAAGTATGCATTGCATTACAGGATTTACATGCTGCTTGTGTGTCATTCACTTTCAGGGAGTGTGTATGAAGTGGGATGGGGAGGAGTGGCAGCTGTTAACAGTAACAAAAAATGCCATTGTCATGCAGCAAAAAGCAGCCGTAGAGACTAATCTTGACTCTAGACCAGCCATTTGCTTGTATGCAGGCAATAAAATAATCGCCTGTTTCAGATTAGAGATGCTGATAATCTAATTTTTATGTCATACGTTCATATCTTGAATCAGCAACTGACTAAATTGCTGAACATGATGTAAACAGGCAAAGGGGACATGTAGGAAAAGCATCTATTTTGATGATGACTTTCTATCACATTTTACACAGATTACTGAGGGCATTTCATATTTCAGACATACAAATATTGAAAATTTTAGGTTTTAGCAACAAATAGGTATTTTTACACTTCTTTAAATATTCTGCTTGTATATTCTACATTAAAGTATATCCTCACAAAACCAGTGTGCAGTTATGCATTTGCTTTCCATAGCCATATGAACATTTAGCTAATGTAAATGCCTACAATTTTGGGGGGATTTATTTTCAGTGAAACCTTATGACCAAATACCTGCAAATATGATGACAGTCACAAAGAGCTGCTTGCATGGGTATAGACTTAGTCTTGTTAATTTGTACAGTAGGACTAAATATACTATAAACTATTATTATATTATATATTCTACTGTTTGTTTTTGTGATTCAGTTCAGTGTGCTCAAAATGCTCCAGTGGTCCATAAAGAGGGAAGAGAAATGCTATTTGCTTTTCCCACACACAAATTGGGATTTCAACACGAAAATTTGACATTTGACATAGCTTCTGTTGGGAAAAAATAATGTAATTTTAGTAGGTAATTTAGTAAGTAAATTACATACAATCAGAATCAGACTGAATCACACTGAGTCACACTCACTATACCTCTGGATAATACACTGAATCTGAATACCATAATATAAAGTTCTCGCGTTGCATGAACGACAAGTTTTCAGCTAAATGCTGAAGCAGCTGAAAGCAGTGACAGTGCAGTTTTGTCAATGTAAATGACCTTTTCTTTACACAGTCTTGTTTCACATAGAGATCTCATTCAGACTGAAATAATAATAACTTTCTGTCTCAAGGACACGTACAGATGGCCATGACATCAGCAATTTTCAATGATAAGGCTGTGCGTGCAGAACAATGTGTGTGTTGAGCGGTTTCTCCTCTGGTTTAATCTTTGCAGCCACTGATATTACACAACAAAGGACCTTCTTAATCAACAAGGAATCTAATCACTGTGTTCCCAGCCTGAGCTTATCTTAACATACAGTATCTTCTCATCAATGGAGAAAGAGTGCCAAAGCACTTTGGACATCATGCGATCCTCTATCACGCAGTAGATACAGTGTATTAAATCCAGGCAAATGTATTAATGAAGCACTTCTAATAGTCTCATCAAGAAATAAATTTGCAGTAAGAGGATCAATAAATGATTCTGTTATCATTATCCACACGAATACACTTTTTATACTCCTCCAGAGCTGCAGGTAGATGGTTTTCAGGTCAAGGACAAAGACAAAATAGCATGAAGACCCTGGAGTATCTGTAGCTAGTTTTGATTAGCAGAAAGACAGCTGACTGTTACAAGAAAAATAAAAAAATGTAAACAAGGACATATCAAATTCTGCAGCATGTATGTTCAGTTAACCTAGCATGTATAAATAAAGATTAAATCAGTTAGTGAAGTCACGCATGACACCTGGAGTCTGTCTTCAAATGAAGACATGTTCAGTCAACCTTCCTACCTCCATTATATGAGTTTTAAACTTGTTAATTGGGAATATTTCATTTCAGAAACTTCATGCGTGGCAATTTTCTGCTTTGAGTCTTTAACCCTAACACATCAGATTCAAACTGAGCAGCAGGAGAGTGTTACGACTGGGTCAGTGGGAGAGAAGCTGCTGCAGCTCTCTCTCTCCTGTTTATTGCGGGCAATAAGTCTGCAGGGAGGGTTTAAAACTCAGCACATGGTGCAGTCAGTGTCACTGCAGGAGGAACCTGTCGAGGTAAAATCTGCTTCTCTATATCTAAATGAAGTGTTGGTGTGGGCTCGTTTTTCTGATTCACAACAAGTATATAAAATTGATTAACAATCGGAATCAACAATAAATGCATCTAAAATATTTGAATGGGCATTTATTTAGAACATGTTGTTTGTTTTCCCTGCTGTGACATTTTTGTTATTATTGACTTTTTAATAGAAATGATATTCAATAATAATTAATTTCTTAAAGCTGCTTAAATTAATAATCTGTCATAGCCTATATGAAGGGACATCCATTTAATAATACTGCTGTCTTAATTATTTATTTAACAATTTAAAATTTAATTATTTGGGTTGGCACTAAGACCGATAGCTTCTTATTTAATTGGGAGGACATTCAATCTTTGTGTATCACAAAGTTAAAAGCTATCATAATTGTTCTTTCCACTAATTTCCTTTTATGTATTCATTCATTCATTTGTTGTTGGAGTTGTTTATATTTGTGTTTATGTTGAGAAAAATAATAAAAACATTATTCAAAAAATAAAAAATAAAATAACAACTGTATAAACCCCCCACAAGTTGCTCATTACATCCAGGTTAGGGTTAGGACAGTGGTTCCCAAGGTTACATACAGCAGACCCTTTTTGGGCACAGATATTTTGATTTGTAACAACAGGTGTAACAAATAACATTTTGTTCCTGAAAACTCCAGAAATTTGGATGAATTTTGCTTTCATCACTATCATTAAAAAAAAAGAAATGAATGAGAAATATGCAGTGAGAGAAATAAACAGAAAAAAATAATTCTTTATTAGTTTTGTAGGTTTGGTGAGTTTTGGCTTTGTTTTTTTTTTTTTTTGTTTTTTTTGCTTCAAAAAGAATTCCCACTGATAGAGACATGCCGCTTGTGTTTTCCCTGTGTGTCCAGATGAGGTGGTGTATCGCTGTTGTCTTGCTGCAGCTCTTCAGCCCAGCGCTGCAGGCTGACCCGCTGCTCTACGAACTGCAGAACGGGCAAGAAAAACCCAGTGAGTCCTATCATTATACTACAGTTTTACTGAGGCAGTCACTGAAATAGAGAGTTGATTTAAAACATATGTTTTATATCAAATCCTACTACCATTTCCTTTCTGTCTTGTCAGAGCCATGGCTTAACCCTGCGCTGGAAGATGTTTTCCCTTCTCGGGAAGTCAGCAAACCTACTCATATTAGAGAAATCCAAGAAACTGAGATGACCTCACGCTCCTTCCCAATGTTTGCTGAATACACCAATCTCAAGTGGGTTACGTGGAATGGCTCCCTCCCGAATGGTGCTGTAGCCATCTTCAATGGCTACACCGAACGCACCGACTACGTGTGCAAAGTCAACTGTGAAGCTGGCTTTTACACTCCCAGCAAAGGGAACTTCTGCCAGTACCCATACGCCGACAAAGAGTATGCATCCTCCAAGTTTGAGGTGCTGGTCAACGTGGACCACTTTGAGTTCATAGAGTGGGTTGAGGATTCATATGGGTCAGTCCCCCATTATGCCATCAAAACCTGCCCCAACTCCGACATCTATGTTGGCAAAAACAAGTACGGTCTTGGCAAGGTGGTGGCCCAACACGAGGCCTTCTTCCTTCCCTGGGAGGGTGATGAGTACTGGTACAAGAACTACCATGTTCTTGCTATCAACAGAGACAGCTACAGCCAACACATCTCTCATGTGGAGTATGGCATTGACCAGATGGAGCTGTTCCACCATCCTCCAGAGGCCCTGCAGATGGCCAAAGTCACCAACTTAGAGTGCAGAAACGTGGAGAAGACAGTAAAACTGGAGAAGACCAGTACGGTGGAGAAGACCTGGGACATTGGCAGAGAGACCCGGAATGGCTCCATCTCCACCATGACAGCCAAAGTGCCCATCCTTGGCCCGGGGACCGTGGACTTCACCAAGGAGCAGACGGTGACCTTCTCAGAGGGAACCAGCATGTCGGAGTCAATTAGTCACTCTGTCTCTGTTGAGCTGCTGGTCCCACCCAACCACTCCTGTGCCGTGAGGATGGAAGGCAGGAAGATGACGGCTGACATCCCCTACACTGGTAGGCTGAGCAGGACCAACCACAAAGGAGAGACCCACTGGACATACATCACAGGCACTTACGACGGCGTGAGTGTCGGCGAGATCAACGCTGTGGTGGACAGATGTCAGCCGGTGACTGATGCTGTTCCCTGCTCCCCATCTCAAGACTGATGATCATCCTGTTGAACTTACAGCTCAAAAGGCAAATGTTAAAAATGAATGTTTCCAAATAAAATTCTATTAAAATTTTCAAGGAGTTTCTTTTTATGTCTTCTTTTAGCTGAGATATTTTAGGCCAGTTCCTGTCACTGTAATTCATTTTCAGTCATTTTCAGTCATTTTACTTGTCCAGTTACAAGACTGTAGTATTTATTAAATCTCTTGACATTTAATATGTGGTATTTTTAAATGTGTGGCATCAATATTTCATAATTCCATTGACTCTAAAAATATTAGAGTGCCTTTCAAAGTGAGTTGGCAATAAACCTGATTTTGATATAAAGTTCACTCTGAAATAAGAAAAAGTACAATAAAACAAAGAGAATATATTTGCTTAAGAATAAAATTTCAAGAAGTTCACCACATAAGCACATAAGTGTTTATAAGCAATATTTTAAGAACATGTAGTAATATTCAAGTGTAGTATTCGAGACATACGCATGCACACATTCATTAAGAAATAAAATCTTGAGTCAAACATAGTTACACAAACTAACAGCTGTCCTGAGTCTCCATCCAGTGGCAGAATGACTGAAGTGCTGCAGGGAAAGAAGTGTGTTTTTAGGGGGAAATGAAAACTTTAACAATACTACAGGACATTTAGTAAAGGACACTCTGCTCACACCATAAAACACCTTTTCAATTTAGTTAGTACATGTTATATAAAAAATAATTCATATCTAGCTGGTTTATACATGTATGTTAAAGGCTGTTATGAAAACCTTTATCATTTGCATTATTATAAACTCTAAACTTACATTCCACTAAAAACTAATAAAAACCCTTCAACAACACTTCTTTCATTAAGTGTTTGATGACCTGATGTATCCCTAAATCAGAAACTCCATGAGGTCTGATGCATACAGTATACAAGGGATGGGAAAGGAAGAAAACGTTTACAAAAAAAGCTCAGAAATGAATAAGTCCTATGACACCATGGAGTATATGTGCAAACGCTCATTTATAAAATAACAATCCAAGCAATTCAAGCTGTCTGTCTGTCCATCCGTCCGTCTGTCTAACTAGCGGCAGCAATAGCTCAGGAGCTTGGGAACCAGAGGGTGGCGGTTCAAGCCCAGCATCGAGGGTGGACTGGTGGCTGGAGAGTTCACCTCCTGGGCACTATTGAGGTGCCCTTTAGCAAGGCACTGAACCCCTAACTGCTCTCAGGGTGGCCCTCTGTGTGGCTGGCCATCACTCCACATCTCTCCACTTTTGCATTTCGAGTAAAATGCATGTAAAAACTTGAGATCACTTCTAGGGATGAGTAAAGTATCTACTCTGTCTGTCTGTGTCTTCATTACTGCAGTATCTTCTAAAACGCTTTTAACACATCAGAATTACACCACATTATACATTATAATATATTATACATGCATGCAGATAGTCACCAAGCAGCTGTAACTAGGATAGGTTTGGACGATATGTTAAAAAAATTAACCCACAAGTTGCAATCAACAATGCTTTGTACGCCAGAGTGCCCTCGGGATGAGTGTGTTTTAAATATATTGTATTTCTCGATCACTACGTTAGATGGCGCTGTAGCCCAGCAGAGGAGGAAAAGCCTGTACACTCATGTTGTCTTTCTGACACTCATTGACTGCTGTCATTGGACAGGACGATTACGTACTGTAACCCTGCTGTAACCTCACATGAGACTTAAAAATACTTACTAAATTATATAACTTCTCAATTTAACCGGTAATATGTGTTAGCCTCACTGGTGCCAGTGTTTCTGGCCTGTGTTGTGGTTGTTCTTAGCGTCCGTCTGTTAGCGGTGACAGCCAACAAGGTGCAATAAGCTAAACTCAGCTAGCATTGTCATTTAAAGTTACCCTCACATTGCTGAGACATGAATACGATGTAAAAAGCTTTATATAAATACAGGTAAATATGGAGAAATCAGTCCAATGACACAGTGAACCTACAGTTCTGACCTGGCTTTGTTATGGGCCGATTGAAGAAAGTCACAGTTTTAAGTAAATGGTGTCGTTATTTGTCCGTCTTTTTAAAGAAGCTGTTCAACTTTGTCACGATGCGACGACTTTTGACACGAGTTATAAACCGAGTTTTGCTGAGTGAGCTGTTTACACCGGCGATGGGCATTGAAGCAGAAATACACATACAAGGCCGCCGAAGGATGGTAAGTGTGTAACATGACATCTTCTACATTTTGTCTAATACACTGTATCCAGATGTTTGTCTAACTTTGGCTACCATACACTTTCAAATCATAATTACCTAATAATCGTTGCCCAGATTTGTTAGTGTTGCGGCTTAATGAGTGACCGTGTTAACTGTTGACCGTTAGCCGAATATCTCTGTGGTTGCCGTAGTTACGACAGCTGTAACTGAACTGAAACGAGCACCAAAGACGTAACAGGTATGTTTTTTGACATAGTAACATTAATTTGAAAAAATAAAATAAAATAAAAAAAACACATAAGGCATTCACGAGGACCGCTAGGTGACTTCCTGTTATAAGCAACAGCTGTCGTTACTACGACAACCAGAGATAGTTGGCTAACGGTCACCAGTTAACACGGTCACTCGTTAAACCGAAACACTAAACATTAAAAACAGATAACTGAATGTTGTTTCGATGATTGGACAAAGTAGACACTTCATAATATAAGTTTGAATACATTTTCTGAACTAATATTATTCAACTCGCTATTTTCATCGACTGTATAGTTGTTATTAAGTAAGACTGTATTAAATTGATAGATTTTTGAATGGAGTACAGCTAGCTCACTTCATTTACTGTAGCTACTACTGGGGTAATGTGACTTTAGTGACATTTTGTCCATGGACTTGATGGGAGACTGAAAAGTTGCATTGTGGCACAGTTGGACCATGGCATTTCTGTCTTCCCCTTAATGTCACATATTTCATCTTATTTGTCAGTTGCTGTGTTAACTTGCTGTTAACTGTCCAATTCAAAATAAATAAAAGCTCAGTAGAAGAGGCAGGACACAATGTTCGCAGTGTGTCAGCAGCCATAGAGGCCAATACAATGTAGTCTATAGTGTTTCTGTTAACAGAGCTGTTGCTGCTCCCAGTGGATCAGTGCCATCAGTACAAGGCTGCAACTGTATATGTGTACTATGTGTTGATGTCAGTCCCCTCAGCTGACATGAAACTCTCTTTCTGGCTTTTCATGAGGAAGAATTGGCCTGATAGAAGCAATAATGCATTTGTTATTTTCCTTTAGTGTGTTTTTAAACCTTTTTATTGGATGTGACTCAGTCGTCTGATTAAACTTCATTTAACAATGAAGCTCTGTGGCACAGAGGAATAAAACATACCAGGCTTTACACATTCCCAGTAGAATTAATTCATTGTGTGTGTGGTCTTTTCACGAGAAAATAAAAATCTGTCAGAGTTGGGACACACCTTAATATGTATCAGAAGATCTCTTTACTGCTGTTCTTATTTTTTTCCATGTCACACCCAATTTATTGATTATTAGTCAAAACATTGTGAAGACTTTACTGACTGCAGCAAATCCTCAAAATAACAACAACACAAAAGCTGCAAAAGAACTGGTAGCCTTCAGTGTTGTAGATGTGTGTATTTATATATATGTGTGTGTGTGTGTGTGTGTGTGTGTGTGTGTGTGTCAGGTGGTAGGGCTGGGTAATGCGGGGATGGAGGGTACCAGACACAGTGTCGGCATGGCGGTACTCGGCACGCTTGCCACCCGGCTTGGCGTAGCTGATTGTTGGCGCAGCGACAAGCATGTGTCCGGTGAGGTCATCATGTCAGAGGTACAACACACACATGTGGTGCTGCTCCGCCCCAGGCTGCTGATGAACGTCAATGGATTGTCAGTGGCCAAAGCAGGTGAGGTCACCGCGAGTGTGTGTGTCAATAGGCTGATTTTGTCTTAGTGCACAGGGGTTAAGGTGGGATTTGGCTGGTGACAAAAACCTTAAGATCCGGTGTACCCCTACAGGCTGTGGCAGGTCGGGGGACAAAAAAAGTTCCCTGCTGAGAATTTGTTGCTTTACTTTTTATTTCATATTATCTTAAATTTAAAATTTTAGTGGTTTTATACTGTCGGTCAGACAAAACAAGTCATTTGAATCTTCATGTCCTTTCCAGCTCAGTGCTCAGTTATTGATTAGTTTTGTTGCTCTATGAACAAATCTGATTCCCTTGTCTGTCTGTCTCTTTCTCTCTCTTTTATTTGCAATAAATTGTCTTTGTGGGACAAATAATTAATTAAACAGAAATTAAATTAACAACACTGACGTCATACAGCATCAGTGTGTGCATATTTACACCAAAGCTGGAAATTACAGATTAATTAGGACTTTGGGAATTGATCTAAAGTATCTGTTTGTCCTCCCCTAGCTGCTAAATATGGCATCAAGCCTGAAGACATCTTGCTCGTCCATGATGAACTAGACAAGCCTCTGGGGAAAATCGCCATCAAACATGGAGGAAGTGCCAGGTCGGTTTTGTTCATCATGTTCTGGTGGGCTCTGACTTAATACCTCTCAATACTGCAGTTTGAAGGTCTGCAGAAGTGAAAGAAATAGTGTAAAGCTTTCAATGTGTCATTCAAAGAATGTTTACCCTTGTGTGATCCCAAATTCTCCTTCACAGAGGTCATAATGGAGTCCGCTCGTGTATAGACTGTCTTCAGGCCGACGTAAGTGACTGCAGAAGTGTTCCAGACGCTGCAAGTTTGAACTGTTTGTTTTTTATTGTCTTTTTTATTTGTGTTTTTGACTTTTTTTTGACAGGTGATGCCCAGACTTAGAGTCGGGATCAGTCGGCCGACAGGGAAAACTTCTGTGGAGCGACACGTACTAGGAAGGTTCTCTGCAGAGGAGCAGAAAGTTCTGGACTCTGTTCTGGTCCAAAGTGTGGACCTTCTCATCTCCCAGCTCTCCCAGCAAGACTCCCAACAGGACCCCCAGTCCTCCTCCTCACCAGCAGGGGGCAGACGCGCAGCACAGAAGACGAAGCAGAGGGAGCGCTCAGCCTCTCCAGCTGAGGACTCTGCTGCTGCTCAGAGCTGAAGCTCAAAGTTTCTGAACTCAAACACAAATACGAAGTAGAAAACATGAACCTTTTTACAGAGAGAGGATCTTTATTGAGGCTGAATTTTCTTCTGTGGTGGGTTAAATAAGACACACATTTCTACAGAGCTCAGTATGATGAGGATGAGGAGGAGGAGCACAACCTCTAAAAGCAGAAGCGAAGCTAATTCTGTTAATTTATTTTATTTAATTTCACTGAATTACGGTTTATGAACACAAGTTACCATACAAAACAGTATTGATTACTACTATTTGTCTGATAGTTGGTTCAGATTGATACCAAAACCTGTACAGCTGCCAACAGTGTGTCATCAGAGTAGCTCCTTCCTGTGACAGAAATAAAGAGGGAACACTTTGTACGAAGTTAAATGCTTAAAAACATCTTTGTAAAATAAAGGAATGCACAAATTAGATGTGTGGTGGTAGAGGATGTGGAGACAGTCATGGAGACGTATGAGAGAATGTAATGCAGTCGGTCGAAACTGATACCGAGCAGAGACTGCTGTGATCCTGATGGGATAAGCAGGGGTGTAGTGGGGGATGAACCCAAGTATCCACCTCTGAGATGAGGCTGAGATCATCTATTTTCAGTTTAGCTGTATCAACCAATAAAGGTAAATAAGTAAACTACACTTTACCCACCTGTGTATTTACCCCTACACCCCTGTAGATAAGCTGCTATCAGTTGACATGTCAGCAGCAAACTACAAGCACAGCACTAGATTGCTAACGTAGCAGGACAGGGATGTGTGGCCTGTCACATCATCACTGGTGGTAATCTCACACACTGTTGACTGTATTCAGTCCACCTTTATTATTAATAACAGACATTTTGATCCAAGATGGATCTTTGCCTTGATCACTACTTGAGGATACGTGTTTCTAACAGCAGCTGGACTTCAGTGCTATTTTCTGTTAGGACCTCATATTTTGGCATGGTGCATGTTATAATTTGCTCATGCAGTGAATACAGCTGTAGAACCAACCTTAAATAACTCGTTATAAGAAACCTAGGAGGTCAAAGGTTAAAGCCGCTGAAGCTAAAAAGCTGTCTTATCTGGTCCTGACATTAAACAGGAAATTATCAAGATGCTTTCTCCCAAGTGACGCAGTTCTAACAAGTCGAGAGTCAAGAATTGAACTGAAAAAAACCCAGCTCTTTCCTTGAAGCTCCATTTCTCCTCTTTTATATCTAAAAGTCAAAGCGAGCCTCGTCATGTTGCTGTCACCCAAGCATAAGGTTCTCCTCACATGCTGCTCTGCTCCATCTTGTCCACCCTGGCTCTTTTGGTTAAAAAAATATTGATTTTCCCTTTTGATTGTCACACTAATTACACTCTTCATCAATTAGGTGTCTTTAATGAGTTGCATCCAGTCAAGAGGCTCACTGCGTTCTCACACTGCACAGAATGCCAGGGGAGGGAGGGTTTGGCGGGGGAGGTGGTGGACAAAAAAAGCCAGAAAAGAGCATATAAAACAGCGGAAAGAGGCCGACGAGCTGCTGAATGAGGGAAATCAATACAAAGGAGGCCAGTAGATTGCGATGGAGGGCTGAAGAAGAAAGGCAGGCGAGAAACAAAAGGGGCCAAACATTGTTTAGACCCGGTTTGTTTGAGGCCTTCTGTCCTGCTGTAGCTCAGAGTCACAATGGCTGCAGGGACACACTTGTGGACATGAGGAGGAGGGGGGCTCAAAGGAAACTTCTTCACTCCATGACACCCCCACCACACACACACACACACACACAGACCCTGAACACCCCTCACCCTCCTAAAACCCCCTATCTTTCTCTGCTGTGACCCCGTTGAGCCACCTCTCGCCTCCATCAGGCCACTTTCCCAGCCCCTTCTTGCTGGTCAGCTTTAGGAGGCTTCACCAGTGGCTTCAATAACTTTTCTTCTGCAGGGGTCAGAGGTCAGCAGTAGGGCTGGACACCTGGGTCTTTAGAAGAGACCCTAAATTTATTCAGGAATGGGACCCCCAACCTCCCCCTATGCTCTACAGCCAAGCATAGCTGGACTAACTGTGGACTGGTGGGGGGTCTTCCCACATATGTGCAAACTCTGCAGAAAGACAAAACAAGCCCACTGACTCTACTGATACTGTTAAGGTTAATTAAGAAGAGCTTCATTATTAGAACATAGACACATGTACACAACTGAAATCAGTATATTTTAGCCATGCTGCTGCTGTGGCTCTAAAGATAGCAATGTCCACCACTTTAGTCCATACTGAAATATCTCAGTATCTTTTGGATGGACTGGTAAGAAATTCAAATTCCCCACCAACTGAATCCTCCTGACTTTGATGATCCTCTGACTTTTCCTCTAGTGCTGATGTTGTCTCAATTCCTGTTCGTCCAGTAATTTGGTTTATGACAAAATAGGGGAGAACAGGGTTGGTTGTCACATTCACTTGATGTTTTGTTAAAAAATTTGAATACTGGAATTTTCAGAATTTGGGTCACAGCCATTCTCTAGACTATAAATATCCAGCTCTTATGTTTTTCTATTTCATAATTTCAAGCAATAGGTTTCTAATAAAAATATTACCATTAAAAATATGAAGGGAGAACTATAGTTTTTGTTTTATGGCACACTTCCACTATGATTGGAGCTCAGTGTTTCCAGCAGCAGGCAGCTGTTTTCACTGAACACTACAACTTATCCAGCATCAAAGAGCAGCACTGATGGACCAGCTATCTAGAAAGTGGGCAAATGCCAAAGGGCTACATGACTATGGGCCACTTGAGCGGCCATTATAAAATAAAACTTAATTCCAGTTCAACTGGTAGATGAGGTTTTGCATCTGAGGCCAGCTAAGCTGGTTATTTAGCTTAAGTTTTATGGACTACAGTAAACTTTGGAAATGTTGTTATGCATGAAAGGTTATTATACAAGTTACAAGTTGTTACTTAGCATGAACAGGTTAAAGACTAACCACCATTGTAGACCATTTTTCTTGCACAAGGAATTAAGAAGGAACAAAAACTATTAAACATTATAAATGTTGGTTGTGTATTTCTTAAAATAGCCAACTGGAATTAATACACTAATGGTAGGCTATAGTATACTTTACATAGTGTAGTCTTGCCACCTGACCAGGTGAGCTGAATCTCCCTGACAACCTAACTCCACCCATCAGGCTCCTGGAGGGAAGGAATGTACTCATCCAGGTTGTGGATAGTGGGTCTGTGGACAGATTTAGGTTTAGCCAGAGCCAGGATGCCAGTGCCAATATGTGCTTGTTCTAAGCAGAACCCTTGCTCTATTTTACTAAAATGTTGTTTAGAAATCTTGTTGACATAAAGTGTGGCATTGGGGATTGTTTAAGTGGGCCTGTCTGAATCAAAAAGTCGAGGGCCATTTTTTAATTCCCAGTCCGCCCCTGGATGGCAAACAGAGATAGAGACTAGTGAAGAAAGTGAGCTTTAAAATGCACTCCCTGGTCTGGTAGTGATGTATCTGTGCAAAAATCCTGTCTGTCTCTGAATGGCCGCTCTTCTGTATTCGTCTGTTAAAGCTATTCACACAACCATGGCTGACCTGTCTTTCCTGCTTCCATATGGCACTGGCATCACAAGACCAGCTCCTGACCACAGTTACCACAGCCCCGTTACCTTGACAACCTGTTGCACCACCAGCCTGCTGCAGAGGCATGCGGTGTTAGAGGTGTCGACACACATGACAAGACAAGCAACTCTTACCCTGTGTCCGAGGAGTTTGAAGTATAGCCTTACTGCAGACATCAACGGCTCCCAAACTGAGCGCGAGGCACCAGCAGAGGCCCCGTGAAAAGTGGAGCGTAGAGTAATTTCACCAGTACTTCACACAGTGACTGGTGTTTTCATGGTGGCAGAATTACAGTGAGCTGACAGCTTTGTTTCACAAGTTTCGCCGTCTCCTCCGTCAAATCATTGATTTTAGTTGGCTGATGTCAAGTCTGCTTTCCATTTATTGTCATAGCATTTAGTGCCCTCATTGTTTTGCCTTTTGAAACAATAAAGACCACCAGGATCTAAACTCTCGACTGAAACTTTCTGGTGAAATCTCTCCAAGTGTTAGCAGCTCTTTAAAGGAAAAATTCACTGTAAAACAGCACCATGCTGTTAAATAATACTGTTGGCAACTTTAATTTTAGGGTCCTTGTTGTATTTTCCTATTCAGATTTCCAGCAGCTCCAACACTGACCTGATGATATCTCAAACTGGTTCCATTTATTGGTCTAATCCCAACATGAAATCATATCTGCTGACAAAGTCTCTTCAGACAGTTCTGTTTGGACAACATCCGCCAGTTTATCTCATTTTAGGCATAAAGGTATCAGTTTGAAACACAGAACTGTGTGTTACAAACAGGAGGTGTGGAGTTTGAAAGACTTTAACAGGGCTGTCAAAAAGTCACATAACAAAAATGTAATTCAGTGTAATTAGGTTGAACACAATCAATATACTGTAGTATAACACCATGTAGATGTAAATCGTGTTATCGGTGGTGGTCTTTTTACAAGGTTGTGTGGGGAAAAGTAGGCAGTCAGATGAAGCTGACAGTGCTCCACTTGTTTCTGGTGCCTCGCTACCTGATTTTAGCTGCAGCTGAGTTCTCAGATTTGTTGTGGTTTTAAGTACGTAAGAGTAAGAAAGCTGTTGTTTTAAGTTACACAGTCTCATCTTTGTTGGTCATTTTACCATCGACTGTGTAGAACCCGGGATATTTCCACACACTGCTACTCAGATGCTTTTGCGATTATTACATCAGCATGGCTTTGCTTGCTAGTGTCCTCGTTCATTAACTAACGAATACCAATCAAGCTTCAAAAGCTCTGTTGCACTTTGACTTCGAACAGGTCATTACAGTTCAAACTGTTCCAGTTTTGAATAAATGGTAACAGCCGTACTAGGCAAAACATGCCATCAAGTTGTATGATGGGAAATGAAGGATCCAGAATTTTTAAATACATATTAAAAGTCAGGATATTTTAGCTTTTGCTGCTTTGATTTGAATTATTTTTTTAATCATTCTCTGTCATAAAAGCTTTGGAGTGTAATACTAAATTGCTGAAGTGCCCCTATAATGGTGGTCTTTAGTAGTTCATTGTGATCTAGTGTCTTTGTCATTTTTATTACATATTGTACCTTCTATATAATCCTTTTATATATATATATATATGTAGGTTTAAATTTAGTGCAGGTGCTCTAAAACTGTATTTTTATGTCATGCAGTAACATCATATTTACATATAATATCACTAACATTGACTCATTGTGTCCCTATGACCCAAAATAATGACCTTACTGTGCTTCCCCAATGGTCTTGAGGTAACCCTCATGATGTTCCTTTAATCTTTCTGCACCTTTTTACTTCTTGGTGCATTACTGTAATGTTCCCACAGGGACCTGTAGTATGTCTGTCATTATCACTACAGTTTCATTACAGAACAGACTGAAGCCGTCCTGGTTTCCCATGGCAGAGCCGTGTGTTACAGTGCATCCAGGCCCGTTGGGGATCCTTTTCTCATTCCTCTCTTTCCGATGAGCAAGCATTAATAACGCGTCCTTTTCCCTTTTCATAGCCATAATCTCCAGTGATCTCAGGCCTCCCGCACTAAATTATTCTTACAGGGCCATGAAAAGGCAGCAGCGGGGCCCTTTAAGAGGCAAATGAGCATCCAACGTGCAAAGATGTTCCCAGCAACGGAAATGTTAACTCACCGTACAGAGCAGAGCAGGGCAGAGGGAATCCACTGACATGTCTGATGAGAGGGGAAGGAAGGGTCCACCATCGCCCTGAAGGCAAAGCCTGCTGGGTAATTTATCCTTTAACTCCTTGTCTAACTGTTTACATTTGGCTTTATGCTGATGGTTTTGTACAGAGCGGCTCACAAAGAGTGCAACAGTAAAGATTCACATGCTGGATTATCACCCTGGGAACCATGATGTAGGCATTAGAAGATACAGATACCAATGATTCCAATATTTAATTTTTTACTGTTTCATTTCCAAAATGACAAATGTTTAAAAGATGAAGATTTTGTTCTTCTGATGACTCACATACAACATTCAGACTATCCTGTGACACCCAGAGCTAGGAAATTCCTTCATGGCAAGCATCGCTTTCTGGCTTTGAACTATATCTTTGAGTGAAAACCAATGCTGACACCAATATTTAGACACATTTTAGCTTTCATATGGCACAGCATCTCTGGAAATTATATTCATATTAGGTGATTTTTGCACTTCACGATTTTCGTCTACCACCAATACAGTAAGTAGTCCCTTAATGTAGAGCAGCAGAGAGTAAGCATTCTTTATATTTTTAACTGTGACCACCCAAGCCTTAAACATGTTTGCCATTTCTTAGAAACATTGTCTTTTTCTCTGGTGATTGACAGAAAATTCATTTCCAACAATTTTGGTAATTGTCGATTTTTCAAGAGTTTCTCATTTAAATTTCTTTAATTACCACACAGCTAAACTATGAATTAATTTCCTGAATCAAATTAATATCTGTACAGATGCTCGATAAGCAAATTAAGTGAGTCCATCCTGTGTGATGTGACTGATTTAAACATTTCATGGTTTCAGCTTCATGAATGTGAGTGATGTGTAATACTTTAAATTTTTTTGAAACACCATGAAGATGTCACTTTGGGCATTTCTTGGAAATGAATGGAGAAAATATTCAAAAGATGAAACTATAATGAAAATACTTATTAGTTGCAGTCATTCAAATGAGCTCCACCTCCAACTACAAAAGTAAAGTAACATTTTCAATGTCTGACTTTTACTTGTAACAGAGTGTGTTCTCAGTGTCGTATTAGTACTTTTATTTAAGTAAAAGAACTAAATACTTGCTCCACCACTGCCACTGCCAAATCTAAAACATAAAGATGAATGGTTTTAAAAAAGATCCTTTCTAGAGCTAATTCATTAGTTTTTGAGTCATAATGACCGTCATTGTCATATTGTCAGAATCTGTGACATGCTTTGTTGCTGATATAATATTTAAGTCAATCTAACTTAGGCCCAACCCAGGAGAAATTGCAGTAATGTTTCATAGTTTTCATTGGTTCTAATCCACTCCTGCATCACAGATTAAAAGCATACCTGCAAATACTTCTTCACATACAGCTGCCGGCTCAGAGAGTAACTTGCTCACAGTCTGTTCTTGAGAAGATGCAGGTCTGTTTTCAGTTTTGTGCAGACTTTCTTCATGACGCTGAATAGACAGTGTAACCTCCGTCTTTACAGAGTGTGACAGTTTGTAGTCCTAAAAGCAGACATATTTGAAATGTGGGTTTCCTTTCCACGTGTCACATGCATATTCTCCAAAAAATGATGTACAAACTCTGCATGCATGCAGGCTGAGTAAATATATTATTAAGGACAATTTTCTGAGATCTCAACTGTCACAACTTACAAAGATCTTTCTGTCTCATCTGCTTCATCTGCATCGACATCTTTGTGATCAGTATTGATTTAATGAGGGAAATCAATAAAGGATATTAGCTTTGACCCTGGATTCACCTCATCACTGGGCTGTTGATGTTTCTACCTTCACCACATTTGTGTTTGCAAAGTTCAGAGAGGCTAAACCTGTAATTAGCCAAAATAATAAGAGTCTTTTAGTATTGTACGTGTTGTGTCATTTTGGACAGACTGCATACATCATGTAAAGTGAATTTTAAAGCAAACCTATGAAAGAAATCGTCTCGTTCTCCATCTTCTCTTGGGTCAGAGACAGATAAGCCGAGGACATGTTTAACCTAGCTTAGCACAAAGACTGCGAGCAGGGAGAAACTGTTAGCCTGACTTTACTTAAAAAAGACAACAATTTTAAAGCTCTGAATTTTAATTAAGAAGCAATATTATATTTTATTACTTTTTTTTCCATTGCTGTCTTTTTAAAACATGTTTTAAAACGTGTTTTAAAACGTGTTTTAAAAAGACAGAATAATTCAGTCGGTGTTCTGTTCAAAGATAACTGTAATATAACACACGAATGCTACCAAACTCACACAGGGAGATCACTGCTTTGCCCACAGACACAACAACATCTTGTGTGATTTTACTTTTAATCAGGGGTTTTAGATTTATTTAAATAACGACACCTTGACGGCCAACATGTCCGCTTTGGCTTAAAAGAACAGTAATAGAAATACATTCTCATGTTTCTGAGGTAAGTGTAACTGATCGTACAGAGTGCTTTTGTGTTCTTGTCCTTACATGATGTTTACATGATGAGAGCTGCATGCTTTCTTGTCTTTCATTCCTGTTTGCCACAATATGTTATTTTATTCTCCGCAACCATTTGGTGACCCCAGAAGTTATCTTGTGACCCTCTTGGAGGTCCCAAACCACAGGTTGAGAACCACTGTATTGAGAAAAAACCTGCAGAAGCTGATCTTTTTATTTTTGTTACAGAAGAAATAGCCATATATTTCATTTATTTTCCTTGTATGTGTGTTAGCTGAAAAGTGGAGCATTAAATGAATAAAACTAATTGATTAAATTGGTATTTTTAATTTTTCAAATTAAACATTAAACTAACATTGTCATAACGTGTCAAAACGAAAGTTTGAAACAACTTTAAGAGAAATACATTGAGCAATGAGTAAACCGACGAAAATCATGCAGTGAAACTGTATTTTACTTTTATTTCCCTCAAATCATTTAGTTGTAAACACTGTGTGTGTCTGTGGTGAACTTTTTGTTTTCTTGCATGGATTTCGAACTGAACTTTATGCACCTTTTTGTTTATTGTTGTTATTGTAATTATTGTTTTCCCACCATCACATCATCAGTGAGGGAGCTCCAACTGTCTCTTACAGCAGCGAAAAGAGAAACGTCATGTACAGTCGGCCTACTCAATGTGTGTGTGTGTGTGTGTGTGTGTGTTACAATAAAGTGTTTATAGGGGGGTTAACAGTGTTTTGATTGTAATTGGAAATT
This sequence comes from Argyrosomus regius, assembly GCA_946959425.1. NCBI lineage: Eukaryota > Metazoa > Chordata > Actinopteri > Sciaenidae > Argyrosomus > Argyrosomus regius. The sequence goes on from OX336890.1 coordinate 20,169,083, forward strand.
AAGAAAAAGCAAAAGAGAGAGAAAAAAGAAAAATAAGACCGTTGTGTCTTTAAGAGGTTTGCTGGTCCTTCATTCGCAGCTGCTCTCTCTCTCTCTCTCTCTCTCTCTCTCTCTCTCTCTCTCTCTCAGTGCAGATCCATTACTTCTTCTTCTTCTCCTCCGGGCACAATGGGCATTTATCATCACCCCTGTGGTGTGCGTGAATGTGTGTGTTTATTCAAATCTCAGTACCAAGAGCGGACCGGCCCCACTCTCGAGCTCTCTCTCGGTGACACGGACGCACCGGGGCTTATTGTTGGAGGAGCCCCAGAAAAAGCCCCCCAAATCGGCCAGTAGGGGAGGAGGTGGAGGAGGAGACCAGGAGCGACAGAAGAAACTGGAGGTGGTGGTGGTGGCGGCGGTTTGCCGTCCTGCTCTCGCATCCGGCCGGAGGGGTAGCAGCATCCAAGCCTCTCTCTCTCTGCTGCCCGTCTCCCTCCTTCTTCCCCATCATCAGCCTCTTTTTGCTGCCGCTGGAGTAGACTACACTGCTTACAATTTCTCTCCTGGAACTACACGCGGAGGAGCAGGTGCATCATGCAATCTGCAACACATTTCCCGTCATTTATTTTTATTTATTTATTTATTTTTTTACAGGTTTGTGCGAGGAAAAGGTGAGATACTGTGCAGCTGAAAAGAGCGGTAGATGGTAGTTGCATTTTTTGGTGGGGGGGAGAGGAGGAGGTTTTTTTGGGGAGGGGTGGACTACAAGGGGGAGGAAGGAAGGATGGAGGAGAGAGATGCGTCTTAACAGGTGCAGATATGGCGGAGAGGAGTTTTGGGCAAAAACTGCTTTGATTCCCGGGGTTTATATTTTTCTTCTTCTCCTCCAGATAAAGTTATTTTCTGTGTAAGAGGGAGATTTATGAATGGAAGTTGATATTTTTTTCTCGGCTGCTGATTTTTTATTTTTTTTTATTTTTTACAGGAGGGTTATTTCTGATAAATTGGAGAGCTGCTAATTAGCTGCTGTAATTGGATAATATGGCTGATGTGGCCTCTGATGTGCAGTAAGTGTTTGACTTCAGTTTGAGCTCTGATTAAATGTGGATCGTGATGGAGGAGAAGATTTACTTGTAAACACAAAAATCGACTCATTTTAAGCCTTAAAAAAACAAACAAACAAAAAACAGTCTTGAAGTGTTTTGTCTGTGTTCTTTTCATATCTGCTTAAATGGTGATTTGATTCATATTTTTGAGCACTAGCTGCTGATTGTCCAAACGCAATTCTTGTGAAATTTCAAATCCAACCCGAGAATTGTGCCTGGACATCTGTTGCTGGACGCTCCTGCACTTCTGATCCTCTCTTACAGGATAAAATCAGCTTTTTCTCCTCTGCATGTTGCTCATTCGATTCATTATTTTCAGCACATGATCATTTTTTCCATGTTTCTTCTGGGTTTTAAGGACATACATGTTGTTGGGCTTTCTATTTCAGGGCCTTCTGATGGGCCACAGTCGTTTCCTGCCACCTCAGTTTGACTCCATTTTGCTTTTTAATGAACTTTAATTCTCCAGGAGCGGCTATTTTGCCTCCTTTAACTGATTAACTGAAGCAGAAAAAGTCCAAACACTCACTTTTTGGGGGGGGGGGGGCAGATTTGGTTTCATTGCAGGCCTGTAGGAGAAGGAGGCCAACCAAAAAATAAAGAGTGATAATTAAGTATTTTACAAGCTGGGACATTTTTTCTAAGTTGTTGGAGTGAAACTAATATTTCCCAGGCAGGCCTAGCTCCACAGCTTCTCTCTTTATTCGCACTTTTCCTGCTGAAAACCTCGCAGGGAAGGTTTATTGTCGCTCCACTGGTGAGCTTTTGTTGCCGCCTTTTGTTGGCGTTTTGGGGATTATAATTTGCATAATTCTTCAGGAATGTATCATTTTAATTTTGTTTAACAAACCGTGACCTTTTCCAAACCCTTTATCCTTTTGATAAAGGATGCCATTACAAGCCAATAAAGACGGAATTCGTTTGTACTCATTCTACTGTTGATGAATAATAAAGAATTAATGATCATTGGAAGCATCAGATTTTATTTTTTTATTGTTCCATGTTTTTTTCTTCTTCTATTCATCATTCAATTGATTTTTATCTCATGTGCATCCAGATTTCTTAAACCAAGATTCTTCTTTTATTTAAATTTTATTTGTTAGTGCAACAGTCAAAGTTACACAGGTTAAAGGGTTTGAAAAGAAACAAATGATTGTAGTTTTTAATGTTGAAAAATGTCTTCTTTTTCTTGTCTAATAGGCCTCATGATTAGTCTTCTTTAGACGGAGTTTCAGTCATGTGACTTCTATCATCAGAAGTCTAAAACATGCATAAAAACCTGATGTTTTGAATTCATGGAAGAAGTTTGGATGGTTGGATGACAAAAGACAAATTAAGTTTTAGTCCAAAAAATGGGTGGATGGATAAAAAAATAATCATATTTACAGCACAATTTATAAAATAATATTTATATTATAACTCCAAAAATGTACCATCTTGAATATCACTTTTTCAAAAATCTTTGTTCTTTTTTTTTTTTTTTTTTGCTGAAGATATTAGAAGATATTAGACATGTTTTAGTTTAGTTTTTGTTTTTTTTATAAATTGTTACAGAATGAATGGCTGTGACATGACAGCCATCTGAAAAGCTGTCAGCAGCAGGGTAAACCAAACCCTCAGTTTGACTTTGGCCTCTTGGGTTTTTGGACAGGGGTCTATTTGATTTTCACACCACAGCATCACCTCGGCTCGGATGCGTCGGGTCTTCTCAGACTAATTTGCTGCTGTAATCCGCTCTCAGCATGTTGCCTGAGGAGCGAAGCAGCTCTGGGATGAAGCTCAGCCTCAGAACAGTGGATTAAAAACTTGGGGAGGTGTGTGAGTGTGTGCCGAGTCCAAATACCACCACCCAAGTTGGGGAGAAAAACACACAGGAGTGCCACTGAATGCCCCATCATGACAGGATCAGATGGTTAAAACAGAGAGGAGACACTTCTCAGGTTAAAATGTTTTGGGTGGATATAGGGTTGGGTATTATTTGAAAAATTGTAACATTAGATGTGTGAGTTTTAGTAGCTTACACTTTTTTGAAACTTTAAGACATTAAAATCTTTTTCTACACAACCCTTTTTTATTTAACAAAAGAAGCAAAAGTTCTCAAATGTTAAACGCAAGAAGTCAAACAAAAATTTTGATGAAAATTTTTGTTTCAAGTCTGAAACTGGCTGATCAAAACTCACTTCTGGTACCTCTGGTGTCAGAAACAAAACGCAATTGCAAAGGCTTAGCTTAAGGACTTTAAAATATTAATCTGTAAAGAGTTATGGAAGTGGTTACCATATTTTTGACTGTAAAACAAAATAATATCTTGCTCGCCATCCTCCCAAAAAGTGATATTTTTGTCTTTTCTCTTCTTTTAGAAGCCTGAAGAGTTGATAATCAGCCTGTAAATAGAAAAAACGGCAACATAACAATGATTTTGTGCTGCAGAAATATAAATAAAAATCTGTCAGACATCTTGCAACTCTTCAGATTTATCTTGTGACTCTTTCTGGGGGTCCTGACCCTGAGGTTGGCAAATCAGTGTCTTATTGTGTAAGATTTAGTTTTCAACAATCTTTAGTTTTTAATTATTTAACATGTAAAAATTGATATTTTCAAAGCTATAATTCAAGTTTTACCAAAGAGGTTTTATGTGAATGTTTCAAACTAAATTGGGCGATAAAAGAGAACAAATGTGATTGTTTCATCAGCTTGGAGCACGATTCATCGTTCCTATTGAACCAAACCTTCTGTTTATTTCCTACCAATTTGTACCAATTCCTCATTATTTTACACCAAACAAAATTATAAAACCTCCTCTGCACGAGTGTTGATCTAGCTGAAGCTTTACTCTGCCAGGGAGTGTTACTTCAGGCGCCGCAACGAGGAAATGATCAGTATCGACAGTGATATTGATGGCAAAGATATCTTGAGGAAACAATTAGGAGAGCAGTGTAATGATTAGAGAGATCATTACAGCCATTTAACCTTGTTGGCATCTGCTGATGAGGTATAGACTGATCACTGGGCTTTTTTCAGTCACTTTCGAGTATTAAAAGCTAATATGCGTGACTTCTAGTTGTTTCGTGGACAATTGAAACATAACACAACCTCTCCTTTTGCTTCTTTTGTCTCCATAATGTCATCTTTCTTCTGAATGCATCGTTTTCTGCTGTGAAGCATAATGTCTGACTGAAGACCTTAAGAAGCTTCTGCGGCATCACAAATGGTCAAAATGAACCTGTGTACATATATTCAGGGTTAAATTTGGCAAAAAGAATGCAAGTTTATGAACATTTTTGGCTGCCTGAAAGCCTCTCCTGTGTTTCACGTAGACATCTTTTGTGAACATCTCAAAAGAAAAGCAGTAATTCACCGCTTTCTTCGTCTCCATGTTTTGTCAGAGGCCTGTATGTCAGTTAATGGGGGGTTGACTGAAGATAAATGTGATTATGGACATTGACGCAGCATTAAAACATTTGAAAGCGCTTCCTCTTCCGCTTTCGGCCTCCATGTTGGACGGCTTCGAGCAGCTTGCGTCCTGCCGTGTTCTGCTCCGGGTCACTCACTTCCTCATTCATGCACCCCCCCCACCCCCCACTCCTCCTCCTACCACCCAACACAACCATCTCCACAGTCACATGACCCAGGCTGTGTCATCACTGTGACACACACACACACACACCGCCGCAGAGTAAAAGGCAGGGAGGATGGAGAAGGCGATGAAGGGAGGGGACCGGATATAGGCGGAGGAGGAGGAGGAGGAAGAGGAGGTGTGGGAGCATCACAGGGGTGACGTCACATCACGACCTCCTTCCCAGCATCCCTCCCTCCTTCCCATTACACAAGCACACGCACGCACGCACGCACACACACATACACACACATACACAATCCAGCAGCAGCATCTCACGGGCGTCTGAGAAACGTGCAAGAATGTTGAAGGTCCATCGCTGGAAATGACCTCCGGTGACTGCACGAAGACATGTGGCGTCTTTTTTAGTAATGAGCAAAGAGGCCATTTGTATTTGTGTATGCCTGTGTGTGTGTGCGTTTGCATACAGCATTCATGTGCATCTTCCACAGTCTGCAGTGTCGTTTGTTCAGGTACAATTGGAGGCGAATCATTGCTGAGTGCTAGCCAGGCTGAAATGGGTTAATGATTTTGGGATTGGGGGTGTGAGAGGGACTGCAGATGTCCATATGATGTTGTACTCCCCCTTCTCTTACTCCCCAAGTCCCTCGCCCACCTCCACATACACACAGACACATATAAACACTCACATCATCATCACCGACCCCATCGCCTCCTGCAAAATGTCACCGCCGTTCTGCTCGCCAGCACAGTTTGTTCTGCTGCATTTTGCAGCTGATGCAAGAACAGGAGGTGGCCATGTTTGACACAAAACACCAGAGCTGACAAATGACTCCTCAACGACGCCCACACATACACAACGTTTAAGTTCATACCTGACTTAAACGTGTGTGTGTGTGTGAGAGCGAGAGTTTGCATGCTTTTTTGTTCCTCCATTTTGAAACTGGCTGGAGACGCCCGGGACGTCTGCAATTTGTCTCTGACCAAGCCGCCATCACCACTTTTATTGGTACCAAACAGCAGCCGGTCCCCCCCACACTGCACCACTGTTCAGCCCCAGCTGCAGACGCACAGCTGTGGTTCAGCAGGGGCGCTCTGACATCACCACCTCCTCCCGGCCAATCATGTGCTTTGTTTATTTTAAGCAACACTTACTGCTTGGCCAGAGGAGGACATGTTGGGTGTATTGCTGGAAGTAGTAATGTCTCCGCCATCCACGATTCGGGATGGAGGGGGGGGTGGCAGAGCAGAACAACATCAACAAGTTTTCACCGTCTTCAAATGTAAAAATCACTTCTTTCCACATAGACAGGTAGTATGCTGCATTACGATTGACCTGCTTCCAGCAACAAGGCAAAAATGAGGTCAGTCCGCTGCACCGTTACAACAAATCAGTGCTTTTTTTGACCTCTTTCAGCTGAGCACTTGTTGATCTTTTCTTAGACCTTGAATGTCTCAAGTGTAAAACAACAATTTAAGGATCCATCGTGAAGCTCTTGATTCAATTTCTCCAAACCCCTGAAGGTCCATGTTTGTTATCTTCTTATGTTAGGTACATGGGCACGTCATGTATGGTCACGTGTGTGTTTCATTTCAGGAACCAGTAACTTAAAATTTGGTAAACGAGGATAAGAGGAAGCAGTTTCAACACATTCATATACAGTCCTTAAAGAGGCAGCGTGAAAACTTGTTGCTCATCCCAAATTATTCCAATTTATTAATATACACAGAGAGAAACTGGAAACAACAACATTTGTTCAGAAATGATCCCTGTTTGCTTTCCAGTCAGTCTGAAGATGATGATGAGTGTTTTTTGGTAGGTAGTCACAAATGTCTTACACTGGATTCAGTATTTGCAAAATTCTACAGATTTGATTGTAAAGTGAAATATGCCCAGATATTTGAATCCTACTATTAGCTTTTGAATTTATATAATACTTATAATACTACTTGTATAATAATTGATGCATGTAGAAACATGTTGGAAAATTAAACCCACATTAATCGTTGAGGTTCCACTTGTTCGGTGGGATCAGAGAGTTGTGCAGAGCAGCTGCAGAGTTGCGGCTCCTGGTCTCATTCAGCATTATTACCATAATTTGTGGTGGGAAAGGAATCGCTCATCAATCAGAAGTGTTGGGAAAGTGACCACGCCAAAGACCCGGGGCCGCTGTTTGAGCAGTGGGCTCACAGGGGTCAGCCGGGGTGCTCTGTGTGTGTGTGTCTGTTTTGTCATTAATCACTCCACGTTTGAAGAGAGCGAGAGGCGTCACACTCTTTATCCTTCCCTACTCTTCATCCTGTTCCCTCACGGCCGGTGGCCTTCGCACTCCATCTGACCACCGCACAGAGACCAAGGTCAGCCTGACCCCCCCCCCCCACCACCATCACCACCACCACACCAACCAACTCATCTCCCATCAACACTCTCTAGGAGTCACCCTTCACCCCACCCCACTCAGCCTCCCTCCTCGCCTCACATTCCCCCTGCCGCGTCCCCTTTGTTCACCTGTTGTCCTGGAGACTCGATTGCCAGAGACCCAGAGACCACCCCTCTACTATGTACTATGACTATGTGAGTGTGTGTGCGTGTGTGTGTGTGCGTGTGGTAGAGGTCAGAACAGAAGCTAAAATAACAGATAATCCCACAGAACACTGGTCAGGACATGACACCATGGAGGCCACTCAGTGACATGAACAACAGACGTAAAGTCACAGAATTAAACACTCACAACATATTATATTATCAGAACATAACACAGACTTCTTCAGGTAACTGCTAACATACTTAACACATCTTTCTGAAATATCTGTTAAACTTAAATTAAATGCCCTGTCACCCAATCAGTCAACAAGAGTATCATTGTTGTCTTTGTTAACACAGAAGGGAGAAAATTATTTAAAGTCTGCTACCTAATTGTCTGAGAAATAAAACATGGAAGTATTTTGACATGAAGAACATAAATATAAAATTAAGTATGAAGGTAAAGGGTAAGTTTGCTGCCTTAAGTATAGACCAAAAGTGTACTGCCATGCTTTGAGCTATATACTTATGTCAGCTCGCTAGCATTCTCACAATAACAATGCTAACATGCTGATCATAAGAAGGTTTAATGTTTACAATCTTAGTTTGTCTTGTTAGCATGCTAACATTTGCTAATTACCATAAAACACAAAGTGAGGCTGATGAGTTTAGAATAGTTTCGCAGGAATTTGGTCCTTTTTAATCTGAAGATGGTGGTAGATGAAAAGTCAGTGGGTCATCAAAGTGATCTTCCCCAAAAACACTGTGAACATGGTGACGCTAGAGGAGAAGCCAGGGTCTCAAGTCACAAGTCAAGTCAGTAGGATCCATCCTCTGGTCACCAGGAATGTCTAAACCTAACTTAAATGGCAATCCACCCAGTGGTTGTTGAGATATTTCAGTCTGGACCAAAGTGGTGAGCTGATCGACCAACCAACAATGCCATCTCAAAAGCCATATTATTAGGTCGGAAAAAAGAAAGATTTTAATAGTGACTTCACACTCCGGATAGCACATGTTGACTTAATCAAATACATAATCTTTCCTTAGCTGTAGGATGGCAATGTTGGCCTGTCAGTCTTGTCAGTTCCCAAGAGGATAAACTTTATTGACTTTGTTGACCTTTCATATCACATCTTTTATGACGAAATACCTGCAAAGCTGGTGCTAATTAACAAAAGTGTGCTAACAGGCTAATCTAAGATAGTGAACCTGCTAAACATCAGAACGTTAACATGCTGATGTTAGTATTTGGCTTAAAGCACTGTTGTGGATAAGTACAGCATGGTCTTGCTTAGGAGACAGTGATCCATATGTAGAACACCTAAATTATCATAAACCATAAACTTATTGGTGGATCACCTGTTGCAATGGGTTCTCAATGTTGCATGCTATGGATTACAATGTTATGCCTTGTTATGCTATGCTAAGGGACTCTGCACACGGTAATTTGTTTAAAATATGACACATCCTCCTTCTGGGGTGTGTACACAACTTTTGACAGCTGAGGTTTCCCTCTCATCGTCCCACCACCTCAGTCCCATCTCCATCCTGCCGGGGGATGGCCGGCTGCAGAAATGTGAGGCGAGAGCTGGGCCCGTCCCAACTGTCCCAAATGACTGCACACACAAAAAAGGATTTAACTCTTTGTCACAATTGTCCCCTCACACTCTGGCCTGCAAGAAAAAACAGCACAAGACTCCCTAAACCACCACCCCCCCTCCCTTCACCACCCTCAACCCTGACCCACCCCCTCATTGTATACACCACCCCCCTTCTCCTGCCCCTACCTTTCTCCTGACCCCGGCCGCGTGCATAAAAGACCCATCAGAAGTATCGCTGGCCACATTTACAAGTGAAAGAGGCCCAATAATGGAGCGGTTAGGGAGAAGAATGAGGAGACAGAGGGGCACTCACAGATGTGGAGGTGGGTGGGGAGGGAGGGAGGAAGGAGCAGCGTCCCATTGTTGCCCCACACCCCTGATGGAGGGAAGGAAAATGGGAGGGCTGGGAAGGGGTGAGGAGGTAAAGTAGGAGGTGAAAGTGGCTTTTTACACCCGATTTGTGATGGGTGAGGAAAGAAGGGGGAGAGGAGGAAAAGAGAGATGAAGCAAGCGGTGAAAGTATAGAAGAAGAAGAAGAAGAAGAAGAAGAAGAAGAAGAAGAAAGTGGACAGAGTAGACAGCTGACAGCTTCTCTTTCTGCTATCTTCACTCAACTTTCCTTCTCACTCTCTTCTTATTTTCAACTCTCGTCTCTCGCTCTGGCTGGTCCAGCTGTTCTGCAGGGAGCGTGTGAAAACAGGCTCAGAGGTCATAAGAGGCGTGTGTGTGTGCGGTGGTCATCGTGGCATTATTATGTATGCGTGTGTCTCATTGTCCAGAAGCATGGAGATGACGATACAGCAGCTGTGGTGAAGAGGCCTCTGAGAGCTGACCTATCAAATCCCTCCTCTTCCTCATACTGCCTGTGTGGTGGTGATGGTGGTGGGTGGGTTGCAGGGTGAGGTTGGGGCGGCGGTGGGGAGGGTTGCTAATAAAGTCGTCACGGCAGGATCACTGCGAGATGTGGCATATATAGGAGGCGACGGGGTGCCGTCAAAGGACGAGGAGATGTTTCCATAATGTCAGTAGGTTGCTCACATCCAGCAGGTAACAAGTCAACGTTTGGTCAACAAAGAAACCGAGTTGGCTGAGAAAATTGGGTCAAAGTAGCTGGCGAAATTTGGCAGTCCATGGTGTCGCAGATCCAAAGGGTTTGCTTTAATATTAAAGGAACAAACCAGTGCTTTCTGGAGGGGAAAGTTTTTTAGTTATTTAACTATATTAAGGAGCACAGCAAGGAGAGGAGGTATGATGGGTTACGCAGGTCCACGAAAGGGTATGAAACTGGGATGTTGCAATGTCAGTGTCTTCTATCCCAACAGGATCCCATCAGTCTTTTTATGACAAATCCTGTTCTCTTTTTTTCCTCGTCAGTAAATACATTTAACTTAGACGTAACTAAACAAGTAACTTAATGCACCGGTTTCCAGGACACCCCTTGCCCCCTCAAGGGGCTGTCATCTTTGGTGCCCCCTCGCCATGACATGTTGGAGAAACGTCAAAGTGATAGTGACATTGCTGCTGTTGATACATTACCTTCAGCTCATACATTTATGTAGTGTAACAGAAGACGTAATTTATTGTACGATAACTTCAAAGTCAGATTGCAATGTAACATTACAAGACATTCATGTGGCAGATAAACTGGTGTGACATAACTTTAACTTCTAACTGTATAAGATCACTTAAACTAACACTTTAATTTCTATAAGATATGAAAACTGCACCCTGGATAAGTGGAGAGACTGTTTAGCTCCACAGGTTTCATCATAGTGACCAAATCTGTTTTCACCACTGAAGTACTCACTTCCCAGATGCATCTTTCTCTCAACAGTTTTGAGTTGACGGTCTGGACCTATGTACATGATTAACAATAAATTTTGAATATTGAACAAAACAACATTTTACTGTCAGCATGACAGTCCAACAAAGAAACAATTTCAATGTTTTTGTGGCTCTGGAGGAAATGTTTTTAACTTATGTTCATCTCTTCATTTATATCCAGAATACTCAAGACCTCTGACACCCGTTCATTTCCGATGGAGAAACTATTAATTTCCTGCTGAAGCAGATAGTGGAGCTACGTCTCTGTTAGAGAGATCACATCTCCTGTGCTTCCTGTTCAGAGCTTGAAGGAGGCGACAAACTCATTCTCCATCGGTGACAGGTGGAGAAAAACAACATGTATCAATACTACACCACTACACAAAAACATAGATGTCCCATTTAAGTCCTGATAAAATACCCAAAGTCTGTCCAATGGAAAAACCTTGGAATGCTGGATATCGATGATGGGATCAGTTTTGATCAGCATGAGATTTTTACCTAAAATATCATCTGTGTATATTCCAACTGTTCTAAAATTAATGCCAGATATTCCCAAGGCAAGCCCTGGCGTGTGGATAGTTACCCGGCCTTGAGACATTTGCATCTAGGCCACGGAGAAACTGATTCGTCAAAAAAGTCTGTGGAACTTTATGTCTGAACTGTCTGTGCTGCATTTTTCCTCATTACACCTCCAGCAACAACAAGATTTAATCAAATGTTAAAGCCAGGGTAGGTAATGAAGAAACTAGCAGGAGACAGCTAGATTTTAAAGTATCTAATCAAAAAAAAATCACACACCCCCCCCTTTCAGGCCTCCCTCCAAAATCAGTCTCCCAAAACACATTTCTATGCACAATGAGTGTGCAAGCAGAGTGCGCACAGGTTGGTGGGTAGTTAGGCCAGCTAGTCATTTCCTTTGACACGAATGAAATGACACAAATGTTTTCCTTCTTTTTTTTTTCAGAGCATTTTATTTGATATGGTGTCAAGAGAAAAATAACTGAAATACATGAAACTACCCTTAGTTCTTAGGTCTGTGATGACATATTAGCCCACAACCCCAATCTACACTCTGTACTTTTCCAACAGGACACGAACAAATGAATTCTTAGAAACAATTCTTTAAATTGAACTGAATCACTGCTGTCACTCAACAAATCGGTAGCTGTTAGCAGTGGAGCTCCTTTTGCACCACGGCTAGCTGATACACTGTTGACTGTTGACTATGCTGCTTCCACAAACACCACAGAAACAACTCATTACCATTGTCTGACTGTTGTGAATAAATGGCTGTTGAGGTATTAACACAGTACAGTGCTACATAGCTTTGTACCAAACTGGACGTGACAGCTTAGACCAACACACTGAACAAAGTACTGAACTGAACCAGCTGTTCACTCACAGACATATGAACTGAGGCGCAATTGAGCGGTGATGCATTCATCTACTGTTGTACATAATAGGTTAAATGGTGACTCTAAATTGCCCATGGGTGTTAATGTCCGGCAACCTGTTCAGGGTGTACCCAACTTCAGCTGGGATTGGCTCCAGCTCTTTGTGATCCCTCAAAGAATCAGCTGTTATAGGTAACAGATGGATAATTAATGCATTTGAAATGTGATGCGTTCACTTAATGCCATATGTAATGAACTGTATTTGAACGGTGATGTGACTGCTTAGCTTAGGAAAATAATGAAAGAACGACATAGTGATTACAAATCTTTGAACTGAAGTGAATGTAATGATTCATATCAGGAAAGTGATCTCCTGAGCTGTTGTGTTACCTATTTTCCATCAGTTTGGGGTGACAAACTGATGTGTTAGTGAATGAAAATGGAGTCTATCTCAAAGCCTGACCGCATCTATGAAGTGAGAGGCAAGAGAACAGCTGTACAACATCATCAACAAGTTTCATGTAATCCTATAGTTGGTGCCAATAATGTGTTGCAATGTGATACGAAAGAAGTAGTTGTAAATGTAAACAATGCAGGTTTCTAAATCTTTTAAGGCTTCACAATTGTTTTGAGGTGATGAAATATGGAGAAAAACTGTACTTAGAAAAACTAAAGAATGATGAAATGGCATGGTGTTGCCATCAGGCAACAAACTACATTTTTGGTCCTCAAACCGCCCCTTTCATTTTTTTAAAGAAAAAAAAAACATAAATACAAATATCACCAGACATTTCTGTGCCCACTGAAATGAGCGGCTGAAGTGGCTGTGGCCTTTTATCTGGAGATGGAGCAGTCGTTTTAGGAGGTAAAGCCACATGAGACACTGTGCCACCAATTGGTAAGACAAACATCTTGAAATATCTTTATAACCATATAAAATATGTGTGTATATGCATGCAAAGGAGTGTGTTTGAATATTTCAAGACTTTTTTTTGTTTATATACTTAAACTGTTTTTGGTTTGTTGCCTCAGGGCAGCATTGTGCAGTTAGACCATTTTTTGTATGAGCAATACCATGATAAGTGTGGTTTTGATAAGATTTGCTTATATGCACAATTATGACCAGTTTTTTCTTTTTTACTCATTTATTTTTAATCTACTGACACCCCGGCTACCTCAACATTGAGAATAGTGAGCTTGAGGGGACACACAATGAGGTGAGTGACATCAGGGGTCAGTCAGCAGAGTAATGTGTGTGTGGGTGTGGGTGTTTGTTTGCATGCATGCATGTCAGTAGATGAAGTGAAGTGAATTTAAATCAAGCAAAGTGCAAAGAAAAGGACAATCAATCACTAAACACAGAATGTTTTATAGTGTAGACAGAAACATGGTATCATGTATTTATTGGACATTTCTCTTGATACGTCTGAAAGAGAACAGAAAAACAGTTTTGTTGTGTATTTATTTATTTATTTTGGCTTTAGAGTAAGCTTCACTTCAGTGGCTCAAATTTCATGATCACATGGTACTGGAAGATATAAAATTAAAAAAACAAACAGCCGCTTCTGGTAGTGATTGTTGTGGGAGATGATATCCATCTACCATAGCAGGGTAGGAAATCTGATCACCACTGATAGTGCCTGGTCGCTGTGCTACGTGCCACAACTGACCAGTTTGCTTAGAGTCTTGTGAAAGTTTGCAGGCTACCTTCTCTATGGAAGAAGAAAAATACTAGAAACAATACTGTACTAGGATGAAAATGCATCTAAATACTGATGGTTTCATTTAGAACAGGTTGTCAACACTGACTGAACAGTAAAGGCCCGTACGTTACAGACTTCTGATTATGATGCGTCTGTATCGTGTATCAGTATGCAGTCTATCCATGTGTCTTTGCCTTGAATATTACTGCGTTTTAATTGTATGACTTGCTGCCACAGGTCTTCTCCATCACTTAATACAACAAATAATTGATGCTTTATAATGATTAATTTGTCGGAAACAATTCAAACCCATGGCTTTTTGGCAGATGCATACAGACTTCTCATCACATTCTTTGCCTTCACAAAGATGGAGCGAGACAAACTGCTCTTCATCTCAATAAAACATCGGGTCTAAAAGTAAAGTGCACTTTGAGTGTGTTTAAACACACAGGCAAACATTTTACACTAAAGAAACAAAATACAGTTTTGCTTTGTTTTTTTACAGAACTCACTCACATGAGCATAAACTAAATTAAGATGCACTTAGCAGCAGGTGAACTCTGCTTCAACTCTTCCACTCATGGTCAAATTAAGTCTTTACTGCCACCTCATGGCACAACTGATGACCTGCACCAAAAGCTCTAATATCAACCCTGTTGGACAAGTTGCAAAGTTAAACTATTTTCAAGTAAAATCCATCTTTTCCTTCGGATTTCTTTTTTCCATTTATTTAAAATAGACATGGCACTCTTCAGACAGGACCTAGGTATCACTTGAATCTCAACACAGCCTTCTAGTTGAAAATACATCTTCAATACATACTATGTGTAATTTGGTACAGCATGTTTGGTATCATTATGCTGATCAATTAAGAGGAGAACTAAAATTGGCTGAGTAAAGTCATAAGATGCATTTATTCTGGGAGCTCATATATCAATTCCTATTTAAAAAACAGTATTTGTAGATATCATTATAATTATTGTATACTTTTAGAATAGAATAGAAAATACTTTATTAATCCCAAACTGGGAAATTGCATTTTTTTTTTTTTTTTTTTAAATGGTTAGGTTTGATTCAAAACCAATGATGGCATGAGCTAAAATATCTGCCCTGAATGTACTGCTTAAACCTCTGGTATATTTCTCAATCTTACATGGAATTAAATCCCAATCACTCAAAGTGAAAACATTGTATTTCTTATTCTAGTGTTTTTTTTAAACACTTGCACACAAGTTCAATGAGTTCATGAAATCAATTTCTACTCCCCATTAAAAAAAAAAGCCACAATTACATCATAATTGATAGCTCGATAGATCTAGATCTTTAACTGCTGCATGCACAAACTCTTTGCAACTTTGTGTTGACCATAAAGACTTTTTCCACCAGAAAAAAAAAAAAAAACAGTCACATTAAACCAACAAATCTTTCATAAGACTTTTGACTCCCTTTAAGGAACTGCTGGTCCCTTTTAGTAAAACTAAAAAACAGAAAATCTGCATCAGTGAGAAAAGCTTCTTCCTCCTTGGCCTCCTGTGCATGGGCGAATTGGGAACCTTCCCATAGTGAACAGTGTGACTGTATGAGAGTAAAAGGAGGGTGGTGTTGAGAAATAAATACTAGATAAATAGACTTTAGAACAAAGTAATTGATGGCCCGCACTGATGGTAAATCAACTGCAGCTGAAATCTGAAACTACACTGTACCAACTTAAGAGTTCATAAATTAAAGGGAGCGGTGGGTTTGAGGTAGAGCGTGGCATGACTCCTTATTTAGACACTGAGTAAAGCTCAGGGAATAAACTCTCCTGTGCTCACAGTTGGACATGTAGCGACTGCTTCGGTAGAGATACCTTCAGAGAAACCGATGGCACAAAACCACTTTGAATTCTGGGAGTTGTGAGTGCAGGAGGCCTCGTCGACTCTGAATCTCAGCCTGCTCCGGATGCTGCTCTGATTGAGACAGTCTCAGAGATCTTTTCTTTTCACTGACTCACGTCAGAGGGAGTTTCCCTTTCAGTCAAATATCATCAAACAGCTCCCCAACCCCTCAACTCACAGGAAGAGGTTGATTTTGGCAGGGACGGCTTTACAGCCTGTAGAGGAAAAGTACTTTCCTGGACTGGGAGTGTAGATCATGTCGCCCCCTACTGCCTCCACCACGTCACTGCGGGCACAGCTACCTCGCTGGCAGAGCTGCGAGCGCACGCAACGCTCGACGTGGTGTCGGCTCAGCGGCAGGAACGGAACGAAGCTGGTGATGAGCTTCTGCTGGATGATGCTGGAGTGGAAGAAGCCACCTGGAGAGAGAAACTCACTTCAGTTTCCTTCATCTGACAGTAATGTAATAGTAGCCTGCACAGCAATATACTGGCAAATTAGCTTGTTTGATCAACTGAACAAAGACAAGCAGCTGTTTTATCTCTGTGTGTCCTACATTTAGCTCATTATTGTGCACCGCTGCAGTGCAGGGAAGAAGTTTAGTATCATTTCCAAAATATTATGGCACATTAATTACTGAATGTAGAAATTCTCCATTCCATTTGAACTGATAAAACTGAGGAAAGATTAGTGCTATTCTGAAACACTTCACACAGTTCAGTCCTTAATGTCAGAAAATAGGGACTACTGCCCGTCAGACTTTCCTCGAGTCCAAGGTTATATCTTAATTGTTTACTCTGTCCAACCAAAAAGCCAAAAATATTCAGTAGACAAAGAAAATCAGGACATTTTGCATTTTTTCATAATTAATATTAATACTAAAGGAATATGAGGCGTTACATGTAAAAAAAACAGACTCTGAAAACAGATGCAGAACACACCAACATAACTCTAGAAACATCTGTTGAAGTGCTGAGCGAGACAATGAACATAGCACATTTCAATCAGCCCTTTGAGTCAAAAAATATTAGAAATGCAGTTGCAGGAATAATACTTTGATTTGATAGAGACTTATTCTAATCATCCTATCGAGCTCCCCTGCTATTCCATTCATTTCTATCTGCAGCATGTCTCTTGTTTTTCTATAACTTACTCTGTAATGAGTGTTTTGTCATCCTGATTGTTATTTGGGGTGCGTTAACTATGCGCTCTCCCTCATTGAGAGCTGTTTTCTCTACTACTCTGCTCTATGCTGGACTTCTCACAGCAGTAGGTTTGATGGCGTTTTCCAGTTTCACTCCCTCACAGTGAATATCAGATATTACTGTCTCTGTGCCATTTGTGCACATTTGTGATGTACTTTGATGCACCATCAAAGTACATGTATGTGACATCGTTTTGATGTCTTCTCGTAAAGACAATGTGTGTTTGGACCCAGTTGGACATGGACCACTTTCAGTTTTGCCCTTATCCCACTAGTGATTGCCAATAAACATTGTTACAGGTGCAGCCCTCTGTGCCATGGGCCCTACTGGTTCTTTTAACTAGCTGAAGAAAAAGCCAATGGGGGAAACTCTGACACTTGACCAGTCAATGCTGTAACTTCAGCAGTCAGCATCAGAGTTTCCTGTTTAAAGGGCTGGAACTGGTTTTGCTGCAGAGAAACAAAAGTGTACTATACAGTATGCACTAATCACTGAACACTGTACAGTTAAGGGCACTTACTTGTGTTGCTGTTGTACACCGTTTCTGCGATGGCTTCTTGCAAGTCGGCTAATTTAATCTCCTCTCTGTCCTGTCCAGCCTGCCGGTTCTCAACTGCCATTTTGTTAATCACCTCCTCCCCTGTGGTGCTGCAGTAAAAAACAAAACAAAAGACAGTAATGAGTTCAGTCTGATGCTGCTGTTTCTGATGCACATCTTTTGTTGTAGTGCCCTTGGGGAGCGGAGGTGGGAGGATAGATTCTAAACTCATAGCGAAGTCTAATTCCTGTATTACAAAACAATCATTCATTATGTGTTATGCATTATGTGCGTACAAAGCAAGTGTGTGGTTGAGAGATTGAGAGTGAGAAGCAGAGAGTGAATGAATGTGAGTAGAGCAGAGCTGAAGCTGTCAATCTGGCAGTGAATGTACAGTGTAGGTTACAGTTCAAACAACATGCACCCACCAATGAATTCTTTTTGTTAGTGTGTGTGTGTGTGTGTGTGTGTGTGTGTGTGTGTGTGTTTACCTAATAAAGACGTAGATGGCCTTGCGGTAGTTGGTACGAAACACAACGTGGGAGGGACCCAGGAAGGGCTCCAAGACATCGATGAGACCTGGAGGCAACTTCTCCATCTCGTCAAAAAAGAAAACAGAGCGAGCGCACTCTGTCAAGTTCCCCTGCACCCAGCTCTTCAACTGCTCCTGCGAACCAGCAGAGGGAAATTCATTCCTGACAGCAGCTCCAAAGGCTGTAAATAATTAGCACATCTTTATTCCACCCGCCATAATTTTCTTTCTGCTAGCAAAGTTTTGCCAGAATTAAGCACTGAGTGAAACTGAACAAATCCTACTTCTTAGCCTGTTTAATGTGTTCTGTGTGCCTTACACTAGATAAAGCCTTTTGTCATAAACATGTAATTAATCATGATTACTGATTAATTACCATGATTACTGCTGAAGTGATTACATCAAGATAAACATTGCCCTCCTCAGTAATCCCTTACTTACCCTGTACTCCTTGACCCGGCCAGGTAAAGGGAAGTGCAGCGTGGGAACAAATTGATGGACGTACGGGCTGCTCATCGCAGATCCGTACAGATGATTTCCCAGCATTGAGCTGACCATCGTCTTTCCAGTCCCAGAGGAGCCATGAAAAGACAGCACGAGGGGCCGCTCTGGGTTTTTATTCTGAAGGAACCTTGTAACCTCCTCTGACACAATGTCCTGGGCCAAGTGTTGTCCGTAAAGATTTTTGTAGAGGTCCCACTCCAGGTCTGGTTGTCAAGAAAGAAAGACACCTGTGATGTTAATGTTAGGTAAGGTCTCCCAGTTCCTGAAAGGCTCCCAAGCACTTGACAGAATTCAAAAAGACCCTCTCCAAGCTCAGGATATGTCGGACTCTGCTACCTTAATTTTGACCACTTGTTTGATATAATCTGCGAGGTCGCTGGAGTACCCTTACAGAAATGTACAGAAAACAACACGTGTTTCCAGAGGACATTGAACACAGCATGTTTGTAGCTCATGAAGTTTGAAGGATCGGTGTCTGTTTTGATCCTGAAGTTATGAATGTAACATAATAACTTACTCATAATATCACTTTTAACGACTTTAGGGGCTCCATGGGAAACACTTATATGTTAAACACAAGTTTTCTTATTTGCTTGTGTTTTGTCTATTTGCATGCATTTTCTCAAGTGTGTAGTCACAGTGCGTTGAGCCCTCAGGGCCACCGTACTATACCATGTTTGTATATTAGTGGTCAACTTTATACTCTTTATACTGTCATTGGTAGTTAATAGTAGTACATTTGGAAAAGTTAGCTAGTTATCTTAGCTTAGGGCTAGTTAGCTAAATTGACTTCCATATACCTTTAATTTCCATTTAGGTTGCCACAACTTATTTTTGTGTGACTGTCGCATTTTTAAACAACATGGTAATATAGGCCTCATAATTTATTGGTTGCAACTTACAAGACAATCATTTATTTTCATCTCTTTTAACAGTAACGTTACCTTCAATAACAGCTAACAGCAGAGTGCACTTCCTCTGTTTATTAGCAAAGCAGCTCTTACAGCAGCAGTATCAACTAGCTTTTCGTCATCACTGTAGACTAAAAGGCCAGCTAACCAAGCCAAACAAAACGTAATTATAACGTTAAAGTTAGCTTAAAGCTTAAAGTTAGCTAGCTATACTTTATCTTTTTAGCCTAGCTGGCTGGCTAAGAAGTAGCAGCACCAGTCAGTTTACACCCTCTACCTACGAGAGAAATTCATCATCTTACCTCTGATATTCGGCTTGAAGTCGCAGTCACAGCTGTCCGATATGGTGCAGTAAAGTTTCTGAAAAACTCCACAAACCGGGTTATAAAAGTATAAAAACAGCACACACAGGACGGCCAGCATTTTGGGTGCCTATTGGCAGCTGGCAGGCAGAAAAACCGAGTGGACCTTCTTCTTACGCTAACGACTCGCTTTGTAGTTTTTCTACTTAGAGGAACGCATCCGGAAACACGTAACGAATTGACAGAGAGGACTACATTTCCCAGAAATCACACAAAACTGTAGCATGGGGCGTGGCGTGCTGTACACGTTGGAAGATCACAGTCCAGAAAGCACAGCGGTGCACAGCAAAGATATTGATGTGTTTTTGTCGCTGTATGTGAAGCACTTATATATTAATATATAAATATATATTATAATATAATGAATGTAATTATAGCCTAGTATATCTGCAAGGAATATGGTGGCATTGAACAGAATGTTTCATTAGCAAATAATTTAACAGAAAATAAAGTTTTATACATTTGTATTTCTAATGATTGTTAATAATTGATTATTAAGAAGAAGTTTGTGGCACACATTATGAAACTGTTTAGGACAGCACAACAACCACTTTACGTTACAGAGATTAATGATACATTAGTAGAGAAGCTGGTAGGTATGACCTCAATTTGGAAATGTTGTTGTGATACTGTGTGCTCTTTCACAGATACATTTGTGTGTGAGTTAGCTGAGAAATAAGCATCAGGCATGTAACTGGCAGATGTATATGAGAGAGTTTTATCCAATAAACTGGATTGACAGTGAGGTAAACATGTTTATTCACATTTCATATTTCAGATAAATATTACACATTAATACTTTGTAAGGTAGGCTAATAAAATGCTCTGTACCTATGGGCTGTACTCATGTGGTTAGGGTCAGTTCACTCACTTTATTCACATAGTGATAATGAGATAAAGAGAAACAAAATGAACTGAAAGCGAACTGACCCCAGCACTGATTACAGCAACTGTAATTACATTAAATAGTTACTTCAAATTAGAAAATCCTAATGATTAACGCATGGCGATAAACATAATACAAAATATGGAAATGGACGTACAGTGTTACTCTGTTATTGTGTTGTACAATATGACATACAGTTCGTACAGTTCTAGGGAAGGTCCAGCCTTCAGGCAGACATCAACATATATCTATACATTAACCAAACAGCTGAGGCACAGCCTCATCTCAGTAACTATTTAAAAAAAAAACAGATCTCAGATTTCCTCTAACTCTTTTTTCAGCAGAACAAACTTACGGTAGCGCAGAAGAACCTGGCACATTACTGCATATTTATACTTATATCTTGTTTTCCACAATTTGATTGATTGGGGGAAAGATGAAGTCCTCTCGACATATTAAATAAAAGATGGCTGGCAAGAGCTGTGATGCCATGAGACTGTAACTTTTGCAGCTTTTTGGTTCATATTTTTTTGTCGCACCTCAAACTTCCAGTGCCTCCACCATCCTCCAACAGTTTTGACTTTAAGATAAAGTTGTAGAATTAAAGCTACACTATATGCCCTTAAGTTTCATCAGTTGGGCTCAGCATCACAACTACTGAAAATACTGATATTAGAACAAATCTGAAGCTAACATTCATCCTGCTGATGTGCTTTTTAACAAGAATCTGAAGCTCCAGAGAGCCAGGTGAAAAGTCAGTGTCACCTTCAACTGTCACAGTCTGTTACATGTGGACATGACAAAGGTGGTGCACTGTTTATAAATAATAACATTTGTTAAATGAACACAGTGGTTTAGGATTGGTATGAGGAGGCAAAATAAAGGCAAATCTATCCGTCCATTTTTTTTATTGAACTCTTTTCATTCTCAATGTTTTGACATTTGCTGTCCTCACTCATATTTGCCAAGAAGTAAATCCAGTCACAGGTCAGAGATGAACTGTCACCCGTTCTGCACACAGCACAGATCATTGATCACTAGTGTGAATCAATTTATTTTCACTGTGAATTTGAAAATCAGCCCTGTGATGAACTAGCGACTTGTTAAGGGTGTACCCCGCCTCTTGCCCAATGCCAGCTGGGATAGGCTCCAGCCCTCCGCGACCCTGATGAGGATAAGCGATTACAGAAAATGGATGGATGGATTAGAAAATGGTCGGCTGTCCACGCAGCACCCTGTCACGATCCAGATTTGGCCCACAGATAGATGCTTCTGAAGTCTGAAGTTCATGGCTGGAGCCTCATCGTATATTTAATGCCTTGTTCAGGTGCAACTGGAAGGTCATTAGAACCCCAACTGCAAAGTGGAGCTGCTCAGTGTCCAACAGACTGTCCCATGCAGGAGTGAGAACATGACAGGGAGCTCTTCCCGGATAAACAAACTTTTTTAAAAACAGATCTGGGATCAGTGTGATCTGGCAGGTGGCTCCAGCTTGTTGGACAAGGCAGTCAGCACCTGGTCAAACTTTGAGTATCGCAGCGCCTGGTTCTCCTCGGCTCCCCTGCTCCCCCACAGCAGCCTCATCTGGAAGTCAGTCTGGAAGAGCTCCAGGACCTCTGTCTGCTCCTGGAAACCTGCAACATCAACATCACATCAACATCAACACTGTATCAACAGCAGAATTTAGAATTTGGTGATGATAATTTAGATTTAGATTTTTTTTTTTCCACTTTCATAAACTAAATCACCTCACTCTTTTGTACCTGGGCACAATGACAGGATAAAAATAAAAATAATCTACATTACAAGTGACAGGTGTGTTATTTAACGTTTGTACTTCAATCAAAGTGGTAGCACAAAAGAGTGAATGGAAGCTCTGTTTCAAAATACTGGTTAGTTGACATCTTGGTTGACTCCTTCAAGATGCCAGTTTGTGTGGCTGAATTATTGTTTATACGTTTAATTTAGTTGTCGTCTAAGCGCCTAGTGAATTAATGACAGTACGCTGTTTCCACAAATGATTTAAAGCCAAAGATCTCATCGGCTGGATGAATAAAATTATTCTCTCATTTATTAGGTAAGTTTCAGAAAATATTCTGATATTTGCAAATCTTATAAACCCCAAACTAAAGCTACTGTGTCAATATGTAAAACTATGCGATGATGGTCTCTTTCAAATTATTCTTGCTGCATATGTTGTTGTGTTGTGTGCATTGCTGTCTGGCATAGACTCTTCTTTGATACCACAGCTCGGGGGCGCCAAAGTCTGAAAGTTTCAAATCCTACAAACAGAAGCTTTAAGGCTGCAATCTGAAAAAGCTAACATACAGGATTTTTACTCATTAAGACTGATAGTTAAGATCTTTTACATGGTTCCTTCTTTTTCTTACTACTACTTTAATCTAATTATTCAAACTAATGCATTTATAATATCCTTCTGATAACTACTAAACAACAACACCAAATAGTTTACTTCTCTTTGCTCTGCTCTTTTACCTTGGAGTTTGCTCTCAGCGTTGGAGCGGTAGATTCCCCCCAACTGAGCGATGGTCCTCGCCGCCCCCAGGTGGTACATGACCACATCCACCCCGACTTCCACTGTCTCCCATGGCTCCGTCCCCTCACCCACTGCCATGCTCTTCTCCAACAGAGACAGGAGGGGGAGCACGTGGGGGAAGGTGGTGTTAGACAGTGGACAGCTTTCTGTAGGACACACAGATAGTTAGATAGAGTTAGTGGGTTAGGGTTAGGGGTTAGGGGTTAGGGTTCAGAAAGGAAGGTGTGCACATAAGGTGGGCCATAAGAAATCAGTATGTAACCAAGTTTGGGGTGTTTTTTTAGTGCTTGAAACGTGTGATGTGTAGTTGTAAGAGGACCTCTACCTCTCCCATCGTTCAGACTCTTCATAAACGGCCTCAGAGTTTTCTCGTAGAGAATAGCGCCCTCTGTGTGTCGCTGCCGTAACGTCGTCCAGGTCTGCTCTAGACGGGAAATCTGAGAGACACAAAAGCATCACCATCATCATTTTATAAATCAAACAACATGTCTGAGGAACATGAAAGTGCCAGTGACTTAGCATTACCACCACTGCTACTAGATAGCAACAGCATGAAGCCAAGCAAAATGAAACAGAAATATCACACATGACATTCCCTTTCTGGTCAAAGGTACGCAGGCCCAAGGTTTATGAATGGAGATTAAAAAAAAAACATGAAGAAATTATTAGATGTTATTGTGACTGAGCCAAATTAACACATACTATATAGCCGTGTAAAAGAAACAAATATTAAGCTTATACTACAAAAGAAGGTTGAAGAACCGAGACAAATATAATAATTGTTCATTTTTGACAATAAAGTTTTAGAATGTTGTGTATGTGTTTGTGTGTGCAGGATTTGGAGCGGGGCTATTGCTTTGGAACAACTGTTGTGGAGTAATGTGTAATCAGTGACTTTGCTGGCTTCATTAAAAATCTTAGCAAAGGCATAGGTTTGCTTTAGGGATATGTAAAGCAAGCTGCAAACAGCTAGTTTTTACACACCTCAGCCTGCTGATTTTTAAAGAGAATAATTCATAAATTCAAAATGTTGCTTTGTTAGTGTTGTGATCAATACATTCTGTTTTTTTGATACAGTTTGTACAGCCTATTACTGCTAAGGACCAGGGCTTTAAATTATCATTTCATCAATTGTCATCTTGCCTATAGTCTGACATCACTCTTTTAAAAAAGACTGAGAATGAATGAATGAATGAATGAATGAACGAATGAATGAATGAATGACAAACACAACTACAGAAAGAGTTACTTCCTCTACAAATAAAACATTTATATTTAACTGCCGTGCTACCGACTTTTACATAACAAACACAGGACAGATTGCATAATCGGAAAGCAATCTTTGCGGTTTTATAGCACCAATCAAAAATAGCATGGTCATGGTGCAGTTTTATCAGTTTATTGCAGTACTCATTGTTTTTATGAATAGAGGGTACAGGGTTATGCGGCAGGTTTTTATTACAGAGTAAGGCAGAAATGACTATGGTAAAGGTGACACTGATTATGTGCTCGCCCCTTGATGAACTGTTCTGAACTGAAGATTTGAACTCTAGTGAGAGTTCATGTTCAGCCAGGGGCCTCTGTTGCATGTCATCCCTCTCTCTCTCCTCATGTTTCCTGTGTGTGTCTGTCTCCACTCTCTCTATCAATAAAGGCAAAAAAATATCCAAAAGTCATCTTAAAAGTAAATATCCAGTCGGTGCGTGACGCATGTTTACCTGTGGGAGCTCTAAGGCTCTCATGACAGCAGTGAAGCCAAACATGTTGCCCATAGTGCTCTTGAGTTCAGCAGCGATTTGGATGATTTTATGCAGCAGACTGGCCCTCTCCTCAGTCGTCCCTGTGCAGCCCAACACATCTACAGCCAACATAGTCGCCATGGTTTGGAACCTGCAGGAGGGTGAAGAGGGGGTGTGTAGGTATGTTTAGTTCATATCACGATCATACCAGCCCCAAAAAATCAGGCTCTATTGTCAGTCTATTGTCTAAGTCAGACTTGGCTCAATTTTCATCATTCTAAGCTGTACTTGTCAGGTGAAAATGAACACACTATCACATTTATGCTTTCAACCTAACTTCAACAAGTAAACATGAGTTATGTGCAACTTGAGATTCATGAACCAACTAGCAGAGTAGAGTGCTGATCTCTACCAGGTCAACCCTACTAGGCTGCCAACTTTTCAATTTAGTTTGCAGTGAGATTTGGCAAAGTTTTCTGATGAGGCCTTCTGTGAAATCCCTCTCAGGGGCTGGAGTTATCACTCCTCAACCACCAGGAAATTTGCTCAAATAGTTCAGCAGCCAAATTCACAATTTTAAATCCTTTATAGATGAAAGGCTAAGTCAATAATCATGTTCAGAGTTGAATAAATACAGTTGATTAGCATACCTCCAGACACTAGTCAACATCAGGAGACCAAACCTAAGGTATCTGTCTAGAAAGGGGGCACTGCAAAATGGGACTCTCAGGAGAATGTGAAGTGTTGGCAAGTAGCTACATCTCCAAACAACACATTCTCACACACCAAACTTCAGGTTGGACAAGGTTGACAAGGATTTCTGAATCCTTACTCACCTCTCCAGCAGGTCCAGTCTCAACTGATGGCCATGTGGCAACGTGAGCAGCTCCATCCCAGAACTAACTCCCATCATCCTTTGCACCTCCGGAGTCACCTCCAGAATTCTGGCCACCTGGGAAATACAGTTACATGAGTATTGGTCTACCCCTGACTATGTCTTTATATTTTGGTGGGTGGTGGATGATGTGTTCGATTTCAGATTTGTATTCTTTATTTTTTATTTCTGCAGTTAACATTTGGAAATGATAAAGTCAGTGAGCACCGAATCAAAGCAGTAAAGTCGTGGGCCAAGATTGGAGCTAGCTGATAATTCTCAGCGACCATTTTAGCTATTGTTAATCTAAAAATATTGATTACTGCAGCTTTAAACTGTACCATGCAGTCAGCCTTGGTGATATGCTTTGCCGCTGTCTTGGGGTCAACTTCGGCCAGCAGCTCCTTCACCCTCCGCAGGATGCCCACCTCCAAAGGTTTATTCTCGTTGGGCATCAGCAGTGACTGGTACCTGCTGGGTTTGAAGGAAGAGACTGTCTCCACCACCGGCGAGAAGTACACATTCCTGTCCTCTACCCTCAGTGGATCAATGCCCACGGACCCTTCCTCTGTCTGCAGCCTCTCCACGTAGCTCTGAGGGCCGGGGTACAGCTCTGTGTAGCAGCTTCCATCTGCATCAGATGGGGAGTCCTGGTTCAGTTGAGGTTGGGATCTGTTGTTAGGGCTACACTGTCCGTGGAGGGGACTAGTGGGAGAGGGGAGGGGTCGGGAGGTATCCAAGTGGTTGGAGAGGGACAGGGATGGTGCCATGCCGGCTGCCCGGCTAATGCTGGGGCTTCTAGACAGTGGAGCTGGAGAGAGAAGAAGAGAAGGAGAATATTTATTAACTCTTTCAATTATTTTTAAGACCAGCTACTCTATTATCCCATCAAATGATGAGTCCATTTTCACAAAAGGCAGATGAACACACCCAAATCTTACATAATCTTGCTTTAAGTTTAGAAAAGGAAAACTTCAGGTGTATAAGATATTTCAACTCTTTTCCTTTCATATATGTCATTTTTATTCCTTAAAAAGTCAGGTTATCACTTTCCTGACAAAATCCTCAGCTTCTGTGTGAATTTGTTTATTTGTTTTAATGTGTAATTAATTTGCCTTCATCTGTCTTAAAGTCAGTGAACACAGTTTGGTTGTAGTTCATTCACATGTGGCATGTGCACACTGTTTGCTTGCACATTGTGATAACCTTCAACTTACATCATCCTAACCTTAACACTACTCTACCCATGTAGGTGAAATGTTAATATTTTTTGCCTTAACTGTATTCTCTCCACATTTAATTTTTATTTCTGTGTTCTGTATTTTTTTTATTAAATCCTGCTTTTTAAGTGATTTTTTTCACTCCGGTATTTGGCATAATAATTTATTTTAATGTTTATTATTGCTGCTCCTCTGTTTTTATTATTATTATTCTTAAATACATGAATACATTAAGATCACTGCTCACCAAACTAAAGGCTCATTGGAGGTGCTGAAGCTGAGAAAAAAAAAATAAAAAGCTTTCTGTCAGAGACCTTCATCAAGTATCCTTTAACCCATGAATAAAAACAGTCATAGCAGCTATTCAAACTGACAAATGTTAAGTGACAAAGAGTATAAAATGTGAATAAATAAGGAATAAAACAAACAAAAAATATCTCTCTTTGTGTTCTTGTCAGGTTCATTTGCATATTAACCTGCAACCACAGATCAGTCTCAGTAAACTCAGTAAAGTAAATCTTAAATTCAGACTGCCAGTTGGCCACGTGACACTTTAACTCAATCAGCTCGAGTAACCCTGCTGCTACTACATAACACACACACTCTGAACTTCAGTCCTATTATTTAAGTGCCAACACCCTCTGAGCTGCTTTGACCGTCGGAGGTGGACGATAGTCAGTCAGTTAGTTGTCTGCGGTGACAGAGGCTGGAGGCACAAACAACCAGCTCGTGTTGACACGTGAGATCTGTTGACTGGGACGCTCGCAGTAAGTGTTTAGATTCAAGAATGAGTTTCACTATCTAGAATACACAGGTGGTATCTTAATATAAAGCTAAACACTTCTTATTGATGTTACAGTGCAGTTGTTTTTGTGTTTGTGTTAAAAGGTTTAGTCTTACTGTGTGGCTGTACTGGAATGTTTAGCTAAACCCTGAGTGCTTCCAGATGTCTGGACTTTAGGAATACACTGAGCAACCTTACTATGAGCTGTGCCCATTCACAGCTATGGTAAATTTCAGCTTACAAGCTGTGAGAAGAAAATCAAAGTTAAGAAGTTTGGATGGGCAAAATCATGGCAACAGGAAACATAATGAGTACTTATGTAATGTAAACCAAGAACACTGAGTAATTATTTTGTAAACATTTTCTCATCAGTTCCCAAAGTAGCTTAATGTTTCCTGTTCACAAGAATGTAAAAGATAGCATTTTTTTTCTGTCTTTGAAACTTAAGTTAAGATGTGACAAGCAGTATTTTATTTAAATAAATGTATTATTATTATTATTATTATTATTATAAGTAGTAGTAGTAGTGGTAGTAGTAGTATTATAGTAGTAATTGTGGTGGCAGCCCTAGTACATAAGAATTATCTTTAGCAAACTTGAAACAAAATTACACAAAATTATATACGTGTTTGAACATTTTACTAGCAGTCCTGGTTCCATATATAAATGTCCCATGACCATGTAAATACAAAAGTCAGTTGCTATTAAACCCCCTTTATAGTTCAACACCTATCATTACTGAGCAACACATGTGCATGAATCCAAAGCCGTGAAACCCAAGAGTGGGAACATCTACAACTTTACAGCTTCTGTAAACCTCCTGGGATTTAGCAGCTTGAAATCCCACACCGTGTAGTTGTGTAATCAGGAAACTGTTGTTGAGCTGTGTTATGCAAGTCATCGAGCAGAATGTCCCAGTTCACCTCAGCTGAAAGAATAATGAAAATCATCTGTAGAAAGACTTGTAGTGGTGTATATTAGGTTTGGCTGCACTACTACTACTTCTACTGAAACTTTTGATAGATCATCTTTGCTCTTTGTAAATAGGTGATCTCAGAGTAGAGACATGTTGCTGTTGTGTGCAACATTACAGCAACCAATATCAATAACCATCAGCACTGGTGCTAATTTGCATTGTCTAGCACACTACAGTCAATGATGACAAAATAATATTAGAGGAAATAGAGCTATCGGCATTGCAAATTGTTCTAAAACTGTGTGGTCTTTCTAATCTAATCACATTTTATACTAGTTTACAGCTGAGGCCAGCTTTCAGATGACAGGCTTAATTCATCACAGTTTACAGGGGGCAGTGTTTGACACAAACAGTCTCTAAAACTATAAAGTTGCTTAAATTTGATAATCTGTTCTCGATTTTAAGTTCTTTATGTTCAGTTGTTAAGTTGGTGGTCACCCTCAAACTCAAGAACTGTAAAGCCTTGACAGATCTAACATCTCTTGTCATAATCTCTTTTATAGATGTACCAACCAACCTTGGTGGCACTTGTGGTGCTGCTTTGCTCTTCACCCTTGGTAAATGGAGGGAAAGTCTTGGTGTACCCTTTGGATGGAAGCCACTGGGTCAACATGAAAGTCCTCATTGAGGAGCTTCACAGCAGAGGCCATGAAGTTACAGTGTTACGGACATTAGACAGCTGGTACATCAAGGCAGAGTCTCCACACTACAAGTCCATCACTATGAATTCCACTTCTGGTTTTGATGAGGAACAATTTGGTTCATTTGTAATAACAATGATAAACATTCGGCATAATGGTGCTTCACTTTGGAGCCGAATATCCCTGGAGTATGAACTGATAGAACAGTTCTATCATATGAACAGACTGGTGCTTCAGATGGTGGGGGAGATGTTTGAGAATACCAAGATGATGCAGAGCTTCCACGATGCCAAATATGATTTGGTTCTGACAGACCCTGCAATTGGTGGAGGGGTGCTTTTGGCTCACCGTCTGGGTCTTCCACTTGTCCTTAATGTGAGGTGGACTATTCAGGGTGAGGGGCATAATGCAATTGCGCCTTCCCCATTGTCCTATGTCCCACTATCAGGCGCAGAGCTGACTGACAAGATGACATTTCTCCAGCGAGTCAAGAACATGCTCTACTATTTCTTCACTTGTTTTCAAATTTGGTATGTCACAGACTCCAACTACATACCATTTGTCCAACGTTATTTTGGGAATGATGTACATTACATGGAGCTGTTTCAGGCAGCAGACATCTGGCTGATGAGGAATGATTTTACCTTTGAGTTCCCACGACCCACAATGCCAAACGTTGTGTACATGGGAGGATTTCAGTGCAAACCCTCCAAGCCCCTGCCTAAAGAGCTAGAAGATTTTGTCCAGAGTTCTGGTGAACAAGGTGTCATCATCATGACATTGGGAACACTAGTGGCAAAACTTCCTGAGGACATAACTGAGGACATTGCCGCTGCGTTTGCCCAACTTCCCCATAAAGTGATCTGGAGGCACAAAGGCAAAAGACCATCTACCCTTGGCAACAACACTTTACTCTTGGACTGGCTGCCTCAAAACGACCTTCTGGGTCACCCCAAGACCAGACTGTTTGTGGCCCATGGAGGCACCAATGGATTGCAGGAGGCCATCTACCATGGAGTCCCCCTTATTGGCCTGCCTCTCATGTTTGACCAGCAGGACAACTTCTTCAGGATGAAAGCAAGAGGTGTAGCCAAAGTCCTGGACATTGCAACTGTGAACAAAGACATCTTCCTTGAAGCGCTGAAAGAGGTACTCTATGAACCAACCTACAGGGAGAAGATGAAAACGCTGTCCAACCTGCACAGAGATCAGCCCATGAAACCACTGGACCGTGCCATGTTCTGGATCGAGTTTGTCATGAGGCACAAAGGAGCGAAGCATCTCATAACAGAGTCTTACAAGATGTCTCAGATCCAGTATTTCTCAATTGATGTGATGGCAGTTTTGCTAGCAGTTATTTTGCTAGTTTTTACTGTTTTTATTTCTGCAGTAAAGATTGTATGGCGGTGTGTGTTTTCTAGAAGCAAAGTCAAAAAGGAATGATAAATGTGCTGATGTTAATTGTGTCACATTTTCTGGATCTGATTTCTTGTAAAGAAAACAATAGCATAATAAGACAATAACATTACCAACTGTTCTGTATTTACACAAACAGTACAAACTGTCTTTCACTGTCCTCATATTGTCTAATGACCAAATAAGTTATGCTCCTGTCAGCAGGTTATCTAAAACAATATGCAAACAGTTTACATTATCAAATACTAGCTGAATCACCTGTACAGATTTGATGAGGATACAGTATGCACTGATTTAGATCTTTTTAGTTTGAAATTTGTATTTTTCTCACTTCATTCACTCAATTCATTCTTGTTTTTGCAAAGTAATTGAAGCAAATATAGAATGACATTATTACAAAGTCATGGTTAGTTTACCCATCCAGCAACTTATGTTGTCATCTTTGTCCAGTTCTGTATCAAACATCTTGTAATTTTCACCCTTAAAGTTGTTTTTGATGCAAAAACAACGGACCATACAGCTGTATGTGTTCACTGGAACAACATTAAGGCACAAGCACAAGAACATTTTGTGTAAATTCTAATCAATGGGCTTTGTTTGTGTTAAATAAAGGATAAATATAATACATGGTGATATATTAAATTACTGTTTTGTGCCTTGAAACAAGAGGTATCATTAAGGAGAACTACCAAAGCTCACCAGCTTACTGGTATTTTCTTACACGATATCTTTACATTAGTTTCGGGGTTATTGTAATCAGATAGCACTTGTGAGAAATTGCCATTGTGTCTGAAGTTTCTGTTGTGAGTCTCTGCTAGTTGCCTCTGGTTCCCTCTCACCTGCTTGGTTACCAAACCTGCACCTTATCAACTAATGGACCCATGCTGCAGAAAACCCAGATCATCCTTAAAGACTATCTGATTGCTCAGTCTCCCTTGTGGTAACAGTGCTACAGTGTTTTTTTTTTTTTTTGGGTGAACGTTGCTATTTTTGATTTTTCTTGTACCTCAGGAAAACCCCCATCAGCCATCCTCTTGCAATGTTCAGCTCTGTTTTTCTCACATGTGCACTCTGGGATTCCTGTCACAACCATGGACATCCCACCACTGGCTCGCTCACCTGCCCTACACATTCCCTCGGTGTTGTAAATAAACTTTTAAAAAGAAGACTGAAGTCTACTGTTGTTGTGTTTGCACTTGAGTCTGCTACCGTTCTCATTAGATGGAACGTGAACGTTGAAGCAATGCAGTATGCGCCTTAACCATTAGGCTAATTTCAGAAAGCTTGGTTATATATATTTTTTTTTTTCAGCAAATAAAACATCAGTTTGCCGTATCATTCTACATACTAAAATGTATGTAAAGCAGTATAAAATCAAATGAGTTTTGGCAAATATAGATATAATAATACATTACATTATGACATATGGCATCAATATATTAAAAACATTTTCCTGCAGTATAATTAAACTGTAACACTGTCAGCAAATATAACAGTAATAGAAATTATTACAACATTTGTCAACTAATGCAACAAAAAAGGATAGTAAGCAACTATATAACTATAACTAGTGTGTGTGTGTGGTGTGTGCACATCTTTATTATGAAAATAAAATGTACTGTACTGTAGTACTGGAGTATCCTGTTACCTATCACCCAGCACATATGCCATCATCAAATCATTTGATAACATCAGACAAATAAAAACAAAGTTTAAAGTAAATGTGCTCAAGGTGCACATACTTGTCCACCAAAGTTTAGAATTTAATGTTTACTCTTACTCTATTGTGTTAGCCCTGGGGAACAAATGTATGTTGATTTATCCTAATATAAACTACTCCTTGGTTAATCATGTTTTAGTGGCTCACATGTAGAACAGAGCTTTAGAGGACAAAGAGTTTAGTTTAGTATTAAACTCACTGTTGTATAGAGTAGAGAGTGAGGATTCTCCAGTGGTCGGCAGAAGCTGGTCATCCTGCTCCTTGTTCACATCTGCCTCCCTGTGGTGGAGAGAGGAAGGACTACATGTGGACAAAGCGAGAGAGAGACGGTAGATGATTATCATAATGCATGCAATTTTGAATCTGTATCTAATCATCATGTCTGTTTCTCAGACTAATAAATTAGGTCTCATGATTTTAAATTCGCAGACAGAAATGCATGAGTATGAGTAGATGCAATAGAAGCTGACAAAAACAAAATGTTTTAATGTCTTCCTCTTCTAAAATAAACAAAGAATTGACTCGCTGTCCTCACTTTGTTTCAGGTTAATTTATTCTGCTACCTTATCATGTCCTCTTGAATATATTCACATTAGAGTAATTGATTAAAACATGCACTAATTAAAAATGTGTGCAACAAATGGAACTATAAGGTTTGCTTATCAGGTGGAGCCACACTATAAACCTGTTTGCCCACTTGCCTCTGAACAGCAGTTTTACTAAACTTTAGTGTATTACTTAACTACTGACAACACTTTATGTGGTAACCTGATGTGGTGTTAAATTTGTGGTGGGGTTAAATATGTGAAGTGACCTAAATTCATTTCAAACTGGTTACACCCTAAACCCTGGGCTTCACAACATACCTTTGGGGACAGACCCTGTCCTCTCGGCTCACACTGCTGTTCTGCAGCCCTCTGTGGCAGGACGGCGGGCTGACTGCAGTGCAGAAGGCCGTCTCCAGGTGGCTGAGAGGCAGTGTCCTGTTCACCGGTCGGTGAATCTGAGCGCCGCTCCACTGGGTCAGAGCTGCCCTGCTTCCCACGTAAAAGTGAACAAGAGCTGGTAAAGAGTCGAAGGCCTCGTCTTCCAGACTGTACTGGACCCGAGTGTACGTTTCACCAGACTGAACCACTGTCTTCTTGATGAGGAAGTGAAGTGTTTTCTGCTCCCAGTGGCTGGTGAGGACAAAGTCGCCCTGACTGGACTGAGAGTCTCTGATGAGGAAGTCGCCGTGGTTGACCACCAGGCTCTCTGACACCTGAGGAGACATTTTAATCTTTCTTGGTTATTGAAATTACTATGTGACATTCTTATATAAATAAACATGCGCTCTGTTTACGATTACCTGCCAGAAATACGTAACGCCTTATTTCACTTATTTTGGTGAAACTGGATCATATTTCATGCAGAAAATGTTTTCTGGTTTTCCCCCCTGATGTCTTCCGTCTCAGCTCTCACTACATGGCTTTTTGATGGACAGTAAAGTAAAATGCTGTGAACTGTAGCTGCTGTTAGCTAATGTTAGCTCAGTTTGTTTGCCAGGCTGCCCAGACTGTGAGCTCAGAACACCGGTGGAGTGTTAGTGTTTGTACCACAGGTATTTTGGACTGCCGAGAAGAGGAGGTTTTCAAGCCAAAGACACAATGGCAAAGGAAAAAAGGACACTGACGAAGGAAGCTAAGACAACTGACCGAGCAAGAAGCCACTGTACAAGAATAAATCTTGGCTTTACTAATAAGTAATATTAGCTGGCTGAAATGTCTTGTGTGTTGTTGCACTTGCTTAAAATTTGGCTGTTAGCAAAGTTGTTGACTTGCTAGTTTTTGATCTTAAGTAATATAATCATAACAAATACACCTGTACAGCTTACCATATTTATGACAGTGGGAATACACTCTGAAACTGGAGGTACTAAATCGCAAATATATCAACTTGTATGTAATGTTGCTTTAAAGTTAGTTTTGAGGTAACATAGTGGGTTAAGGTTTAATGTTGGGATTAGTCATGTAGCGGTTAATGTAAGCCTCCAGGCAATGAATGTAAGATGAATGAATGTAAGTCAATGCATATATATTGTGTATGTGTGTGTGCGTGCGTTTGAAGCAGACCTCCCAGGGTATACGTCCGTGGTACCAGGCATGACTCTTCAGGTTGGTGCCGCTCAGCTTCAGCTCCTCCTCCAGCTGCTTCCTCAATTTCTCCGAAGGCGGCTCCAACCAGAACTTGTCTTTGGAGAACTTAAAGGTCATCACATGCGCAAAAAACAAACAAAACAAACACAGAAAACAGTAAAATGAGTTTAGAGTGACTTTGGGTTGAAATCGCAGAGGTGTCTATTGTCTGTTAGATTTCTGCTGCTTCTTTCCACTTTCCTGCCATCAGTCAAAACAAACCAGATTCCTCTCTTTTTTTAACAAAACCGCTGGAAATGTTTGTCCTGTGAGAGAAAAGGTATTGTGGGTAAATCTAGTGAAGTGCAGCCTTCTCAGCTCTGTTTTTGTGTGAATATGTGTGTGCGTTAAGTGAGGACAGAAGGGGGATGAGGAGGGAGGAGGATGAACAGTTCTGGCATTCCCACACTGGTGGCATCCACACTGGCGGCACCAGGGGCCCAAGACCCAGAGCCATGCTGGAGTCTTGGCCTTGTCGCCGTGGCAACGTCATTGTGCGATGGGGGTCATCACTCAGTGGCGCTTTGTTTGACACGTCTTTGTACAAACGGCGATACTGTATATCAAGAGTTTAGACCAACAACAGGCTGGGAATGCTTTTGTTTTGGGACACACACACACACACACACACACACACATACACTGCTATATAGGTGACATTTTGTTTTTTTTCTCCCTGCCACCTCCCACCCTTTGCTTTTTGACAGAATGGTTTTTCCCATTGGACCGCAAATCAAGGGCTGGGCACCGAGCCAGGACCACTTCAAAACAAAGTAGGAGTTTGTGTGTATAAATGTGTGCGTGTGTGTGTGTATGTATGTGTGTGTGTGCATGCATGGGGAAAAGAGAGGGGGGGAATGACCTGGAACCCCTAATGAATAGCTTTAATTTCATTAGCATTATCGCTCATTGCCAGCTTGTCCCATTCAGACAAGTGTGTTTGTCAAGTATCAATTATAAGTCAATGAACTGGAAATTCTCTCGCTCTCTGTGTCTCTTTCCACCTTTTTCCAGGCAGAGCTGCCGGCCGAATCGAGGCCGCTGCGGTTACCAGCAGCAACGGTAGCAGTTTCAAAGTATTTCACCACAGAGGACTGCATTCCCCAAGTCCTTTCTGTCACCCGTCCTGATTGAATTAGAGTCTGCGTGCTGTGTGTAAAGGATCACAACAGCCAACTGAAACAGGTTTTAATTTAACCTTTACTCAAAATGGTGCCACTGCTGGAGACAGAAAGTATCTTGTCTGACAAGAGGAAGAGAGAAAAGCAGCATTGCTGTAAAAGGAAGTCACACATAAACAAGATAAGAGTGTTAGAAATGCAAGCAGATGTGTAAGAGGAACCTTACCTTCACATATTCTCCACCGCTGTCCTTCAAGTCCTGCAGACTGAAAAATAAATGCAACAGTAACTTTAAATTCTTGTTTTAGCCCATTTTTTTTTGCCATGCATGCATTTTCTCAATTCTTGTATATTTGGACATTGCATATCGTGAAGTACCAAGACAGAAGCACTTTCAAATATCACTGTTCTTTCTATCTATAAAGCCATTTTTGTTTCTAACAACAAAACTAAGAGTCTACAGCCATGCTAGTGAGGCTTAACTTCAGCTAAATGATGACTTCAGCATGGCAACATGATGCTGAAGTTTGGCTATAGACTATATATAACCCATATAACCCACAAGTTTCTTAACCTCTTAAACTCAGCAACAACCTTGGTATATGAGTATATCTCTGGACCTTGTAGTTGCAAAGATATACTCTATTCATTTTGGATATGTCATTTCCAAGCAGAGGCCTAAAAAAGAGGCTGGGGCTCAAGAGGTTAAAAGCTGTTGATAAGCCATGTGGTCGCTCTGGCTGTCGCCATCTTGGCAGTCCTGCCTCTGCCACCTCCTGGTAATTTTAAATTTAAAAATGGGCAAAGACGTGGCTCATGGCTAAAGGCTGAATGACGGCGCTCAAACAAGCCATCTGTAACAGCATCCACCTGTAAATCAAAACTGCCATGCTGCTAATTATACATAACTTGAAGCCTTAATATAATTTAAACAGGTAAGTTATATAGAAATTCAAAGTCAGTACAGTTGTCAAACAGGGAACACAGCCAGTCATGTCTGTAAAGTGAAGCCAAGGCAGAAATGCCAAAACTGCAGTTCCTCAAACATCCACTTGTGGCTGGCTACAGAGCACGTTAGTCTCCATAAGTCCCCATATTAAAATGCCCAGCAGAAATAAACATGTTTACAGTCTGGTACAAAAAACAGTTTATGTCTCTGTAGTTGATTTTTCCATTCATGACAACTGTACTGAGGCTGAATTTCTATTTAACTCATCTGTTCAAATTATATAGGATTAAAGTTATGCATAATTAGCAGTGTAGCCACTTGAATTGAATATGCTTAATGTGACAACAATCACATTAAGACATCTTGATTAATGAGTTCGTCAGAATTTCACAGTAAACTACGTCATCATGATTGTGTGGGTGTGGTTTGATCAAATTTGACGAATGGTGACTTCTTCCTGGTAACATAAGCCAACTAACCCAACTATAATCAAATTCATACATTACTCATTTCTGGTTGGTGTGTAGGAATATTTGACCATCACCTTTTCCAAAAGCACTCACTTTAAACCAGAAAAAAAGCAAATACAGAAACAGTCATTGTTTCCTTTCTGTGTGAAAATGCTTCCCTTTTATGAAAGCAAAAATTATAAATGGGAAGTTATATGTCTTTGAGTTTTCCTCACTTTTGTTTAACCCTGCTTCCATTCTCACAAATAAGCTAAGCTAACATGTCCTGGACACAGGACACACATAAATTAAACTTTCAGCTTCGCATCTCAGTCTATTCCATTAAAAGATTCTGTTGTGGATAGTGTTAGCAGTAGGAGTAGCTGCTGTTGAAGTTCAGCTGAAACTAGTACCGATTCTTTCTGGGTTTTGGTACCAAAATAACTTTTTTAGTTTTTAGTACCTTATTTTGAAAGTTCTTAAATGATAAACAGTCATACAAGAACTTAAAATGTTGATTTAAATAAGAAACTAGAGTATCTGACCAGATATTTTATGGGTGATGCTAGAGTAGAAGTCTTCTGGGCACCATGAATATCTGTACTATTTCATGGTAAGCCATCTCAGAATTGTTGAGTTATTTCACTCTGGACCACTGGAAGCGGATATTTGATATTAGACTATGTGATGCCAACCAACTGTTTTTGATACTCTGTCCTGTTGCACAACTTTCTGACAGTCATAGTGTGTTAATCCTACACCACCCAGCAACAGCTTGCAACACAACAAACCTCCCCAGGATGGATGGGGAGTATTTCTACTGCTGTGTGAATCCTCATATCTGCAAAAGGAGACTGAAGCAAAAGAAACTTCTTTTCTCCCTGATGTCCATCCAGTACTCACACCAGCTGGCTTCTCACCAAGTTTGAAGGCTCTGGGAGTCATAAAACTCAGCTCTGCACCGGGGGGGGACACACAGACACTTTCAACTGACGTTAGAAAATGTGAAAAACACTCAAACTACAGTTGCATGGTTTCTTTCTGACAGCAGTGATGGGTTGTGTCAGTGAAACTGCACGTCAGCAAATGTTTTTTTGTTCTGGTCACTCTGCTCTTCCTCAACATGCTGCATATTTCCATGAGTAATGTCAAGGGAGGTGACCTCTTGTTCCCAAACACAAACTCTGAGAGCAGACAGCAAACACACACACACAAACAGATGTGAACGCACAAGTAAAACACACTGTACTAAAAAACACCAAAAGCTATGTTCATAAACCTTATGTAGTCGACTTTATGCCCTGAATTTCTACTTGTATGTGTATGAAGCTCATTGAGTGACATGAGAAAAATGATTTTTAAATGATTTCATGATTAGGGCAAAGCTAGTGTTACTCCCTGTAAGGTTGGAGAGGACGTGCATGTATTCATTTCTGTTTTCTCAAAACAAGTTTTGTTTTCCTGTTTTCCAATCATTAAATATTGCAATGTGTTTTTCATGTCACATCGTCTATACTGTCAAAAATAGACATGTTGTTAAAAAATGCCTTTATTTCTTTACTTAACTCCCACAATTTATATAAAAGCAGATTCTATAAGTAGTGTAAATCCTGGTACTTCAGGGCCAAAATGTGATAACATTGCTGTCTGTCTGAAAAGTCGACAGGATGCAGTGTGAGGTAACAGGACAGTGGAGTAACACCATGATTTGACACGTGTCAAAATGCTGCTAGTGTTTGCTCACATACAGAAACCAATGGGCGTGGGTGTTTTGATGCAGATTTATGCACAGTTTTATCAAATCTGTAAACACCATCATCTTTAGCTCTTTAAAGGACCAGTGTGTAGGATGTATATAGCGGTATAGTTTCTGATTGCAACTTTGTCACCTCACCCTCTCCTTTCTAGTTTGAAGGAGAAACTGGCCACAAAACACATAAAAAATAA
Organism: Argyrosomus regius; assembly: GCA_946959425.1. NCBI lineage: Eukaryota > Metazoa > Chordata > Actinopteri > Sciaenidae > Argyrosomus > Argyrosomus regius. The sequence goes on from OX336890.1 coordinate 20,208,182, forward strand.
CACGAAAGGCCCAATCTAGAGCCAGTGTTTAGTTTGTCCATTCAGGGCTACTGTAAAAACATGTCAGTTCAATATGGTAGACTCCGTAGAAGAGGTACCACAATGTCTGCAGATATAAAAGATATATTACATTATTGTAATGTAATAAAAATATAATCTTTTTATTTTCAGGGTGAAATGAAAAAAAATATGAATATTATATTCCATTTCTGCCATATTCCGTAAAGAGAGACCCCTAAATCTTACACACTTAACCTTTAAACTATATGGTTGGAAGTGTTTTACAACAATTGGGAGTCATTTTTGAAAAGCCAGGAGTTTTGATATGAATCACAGTTTTTAGCTGCATTAAACTGAAAAAAAAAATCGAATAAAATCATTTTGATGCTCATCTAATTTGTGTCTCATCTGTAAACGAACATACATCCAATCGTGTGTCAGTGTGTTATGGCATCTGTAACGACATGGCCCCATAGCAGATCTGGCAGGCTGTGCCCATTTGGTACCTACACCGACCCCAGATAAGCAGAAGAAAATTGATAATGGATCAACTAGGGTTAGCTGTGTTTCTGGTATGCCAGTGTATCAGCTGTTAGCTGGGCAGCTACATAGCTTGACAACTAACCCTACAAGTAATGCCATCATCAACAAGCTTCCAGACCTGGATGTATTGTGTTTTCATGCCTCTGAAAACCGACAGCGGTCTGTACACGGACAGGACAGTTTCACAAACGTCTTCATTAAACAGACATCTTGTGCAGTAGATGAACTCACATAGACTTACTCTTCATAGTTATGTAAAGGACAGCTGTGGATATCACTGAGGCCATGACAGTGAACCACAGTGAACCTCTCCACTGTGTGTTTCTGACACGTTGGCCACAGAAACTCAGAATTTTTCTCAGAGCCCAACAAGAGAAACTCCCTTCGCCTGGGGGCTGCGTTCCCCAAACCAGCATCAAATTTTACAGCACTTCCTGCTCCTTCAGCCAACACGTATTACACCACTGCATGAGACACACTAATAACATCCACACACACAGAGACACTATGGATCAAAGCTCACATAATAACCCAAAACAAATGGGACGCCACAAATGCATACAGTCAGAGCAGAGCCTGTTGTGGTTTACTACAGAGAAACAAACACAAAGTGAAAAAAGAAACAGTCATTGATCCAGCTTGACTTTTTAAATGAAGGTCAAAGTAACTTCAGTAACCACTTCTGCCCTGACTTATTCATAAACTAGAAAGCAGAACTGCCTCTCAGTGTGACAGCACAATAAGCTCAGGAAATCACCTATTGATGAGAATCTAGTCTGGCAGTGACCATCAAATGCAGTCCAACTCAACTCAGAAACTGTGAACTCGTCAACTGTCACATCTATGGTTAAACGTAGGCAACTAAAAGTACATAGTTTTGTTTTCATGTGACAGTTCAGAGTAAAGTGACACATGGAGGGATTAAACTCTGATACCCTCAAAGGAAAATACAGTATTTTTGAAATTTTCAAGATGTTTTGCGCACAAACAGTATACAGTAGTTCCCCTCATCCTACCTTAGTATGAAACTTCTGGATCACACTGTAATCTCAAATATGTACTATGTTGTCACTAGAATAGATACTGGATGTTAAGCTATTCAGGGTCTGTCAAGCTTGGATTGAGCACATTGTGTTTTTTTAATTTACAACTCCATGGAACAGGACCTGTGGTGTCTGTATATATAAAAGTGCCCATTCTGAGGTAATACAAAACTCTCATGTTAAGTTGATTACACACAAATGAAAACAAAATATATTTATGCATATTACATTCCATTTCTGCCATATTCTGTAAATAGAGCCCCCTAAATCTGACACACTGAAAATAATCAGCCTAAAAGCCTAAAATGTTTCTTCTGCAATGACTCTGCTGTGCCTTTGCAGTACAGTCAAAGGTCAAAGTCAGGTGTAAATCAGGTCACATTAAAACAGCTAGTATAATACGCTGGGACAGACGAGTTGAAATGAAACATGCTGCATCTCTGCCAGAAAAGAAACATATCACTATTCTGACTGAAACCACAGCAGTATCAAATTCCTCCTCTTTTACAGTTTCAGATCTACTTTCAGATTCAGTCTGCACACAGACACTTAAATAGGCAGACTGTAGATCAGCCTGGTAACACACTGACTTCAAAGTCGACCAGTTGCTGTAAACGTTTTAGTACTCGGGGAACTTTTCATGTTTATGGCATCAAACTAACTTAAAACATGTGTGTTACTGCTCTAAATGCATCATACACAGAAAACGTGCAAGAAAAGTCGTTCAAAGTTCAAATATTAAGAGATGAAATGACATTTCTAACTAATAAATGACTCTTGGAGCAGTTTAACAGATGACAGATGACATAACACACATGCATTCTTCTTCATGATGATGAAGATGCTGTGCTGCTCAGATAAACCTCAACAAAAACACGGTGCTGACTTTGCATTGTATTATTGACTAAGTATTCATGCTCTTATTAATATTCTCACCTTTTCTCTCCCTCCCCGGAGCGGACTGACCGACCGTTAACATCCCCAACTTCACACATCTTGTCCCGCACAGCCCAGCACGCACTGCCGCTGAGCTTCAACCAGCTGACTGACTGAACCACAGCGGACAGACAGGGAGAGACTGCGCATGTCCGCTGATACAACAGCCGTAAATTATCATGACTTTACTGCCGAAATATTGCAAAATGTATTCTTGTAGTATTATGACTTAATACCATATGACTGTATTATGATTTTTCTTGATTTATTTTACAAATTTCCTCTCATAACATTACGACTTTATGAAAAAATAACAAAAATAAATGTTATATTTTTAAATCAAACAATATTTATTATATTATTTAATCAAATAACCTATCATTGTATTAAAATAGTATGTGTTATTGTTAGGTAGGCCATATGTAAGCATCAAAATATATCTGAAGTATTAAAAATACTCAAAATGTATGTTTTTGGATTGTAATTACTGATGTAGTCATGTGTTCAAAGTTACAGTTGGTATGAAGCTATCTTAAATGACCTTATATGCAGCCAGTTAATTTACACCCAGGGATTATTTTAACCCATAATAAATACATTGTTGATTTTATTTTGAAAAACTCTTGAAAATACTTCAAATAAGTTGATTTGCAGAGGAATCAGGTTGATATAATTGCCCCACAGTTCTGACTTTAGACTGAAAAACCAAACCACAGACTATTTTTGGAGGACCGTCAGTGCATCTTGTGAAAGTGTAATTATCATTGTTCTCACCTGTCTATGCTCTCTGCTTCCGAGCTGTTCACAGTCTTTGTGGTTTCCTGTTTACTCATGTTGACCCGTTGCCTCTCTGTTTGGTTGTCCACGTGGCTGCGAGCTGCTTCAGTTATTGGGTCCATCTGCACGTATACATCCTGCGACAAAGCTGTTTTGGGGCCATTAGTTGCCATGTTTGAAGGCTCTTTTTCAGGTTCGTCAGTTACTAAAGCATCTTTGCTCTGTGACAATGCTTCTTGTCTCTTAATAGGGTCTGCTGAAGGATCATTGGAGCAGTTTTCAGATGCTGAGGTCAAAGGTGAAGCCCGTCTGGCTGCTGGCGTGGCAGGCAGCGGCCGGGCCAGTGGAGAAACAGGTAGAGGGTGGTCCAGACTGGTCAAACTGAGGCTAGACAGGGCACCGAGCAGAGGGGAGTCTCGGACATGTTCCCCCGTCTTTGACTGGCTCCCCCCCTCCTTCTCCTCCTCTTCCTCCTCCTCTTTCTTCTTCTTCTCCTTCAGCCCCTTGCAGCTCTTCTTCTTCTTCTGGTTGCGGGGCACAGTACCCACATGTGTGTACATTTCAGTGGAGCAGGCATAACTGGAGTTGAGGGGGCAGGACCCCATGTCATCCACTGATTGGCTCCCCGCTGCTGATTTAATACTGTCGAGGATCCCATCATGCTCTGTGGCTGCCTTGGTGTTGGCCTTCTCTGATGGGCGGCGGATGGAGAGATTGGTGAAGCTCCCAAACCATTTCATACCTGGAGAGTAGGACCGAAACATTCCTTTATTAACATCATTGGACATAATTTTTTGAATACATTTGAGTCAGTACGTAAATGAAACTTGATTAGGCGGGGAAACATATATCTGTTTGACACAAATGACAAATACATATCAAAGAAATGTACTTTCTCCACTGTTCTCCACTTCCTTCATGCTGGTATGTTTCTCAGACAACTGCATTTACACTCCTAGAAACTTGCAACAAGTCACTAACTAGAATGACAGTCACATTTTGTATTTCCCCATTTTACAGGATGAAACGTCATCAGTGTCATTCAGTGTCAAAGTTTAGATCAGTATGGCACGGTATCCATTAATGTATCCACCTGCTTATTCCTGCTCAAGTGTCATGGTCTCAGTCAGATAATTAAGTCATGTTATTATGTAGTCAATTAAAGACAATTAAAGAATAATGTGGGACCTTTAGGTCACACAGCAGCTGCAAACATTTAATTTTCACTTTGTCCTGTGAAAAACAAAAATGTTTTCTTTGGCTCGGAGTCATCTGAGGAATGTTGTTGTTCCCTCATCTGCTGAAACTCTCATCGTTTCTATTCTAAACTGCAGCCCCTCAAGCTCTCAGCAGTGTTTGATTATCTTTCTGCCCCAGGGACCTATTAGACTGTGAAAACACTGATGGATATTTATTTCCTCAGCTAAATATAGACTACTGATTTTTTCACATTGAAGCTATGTTACAGATTCCTGACAACTCTTATAGAATCTTGGATTTGGTAACGGTACCTACGATACAAGTAAAGTAAAGTACATCAGTAACTTTAAAAAATAACCTTGCAAGCTCTTTTTCATGTGCTTTTGCATAATCTACGTGCTCAATAATTAGATGAAGAGGCAGATTATAAAACAGCACATATCTGTCCCCTTAATAGATTTTAGGTTTCTGCCTAATTAACTAATTAACCAATTAAACAGACAGGAATGTATATAATATATATAATACTTGTGTTTTAAGTAAGGTTGTACGAGGTACTTATAGTTAGTGTATTACCTACAGTAGACAGTCTGTAAGATAACTTTAGCTCAGTTTGTTAGCTGGGCTGCCCAGACTGTGAGTTCAGAACACCAGGGGAGCGTTAGTGCTTGCACCACAGGTGTTCTGGACCTCTGGGGGAATGCTACACAGGAGTGCCAGAACCGGAACTGGGCAAGCGGGCAATGTTACTGGGCTCAGCAGCATCTGCGGACAGAGACTAAGAGGCCAACAAGGATGTTGACAGAGGAAGCAAAGAAGTGAAGAGTGATTATGCAGCCGCAAGAGTGAATCTTGTGGTGAGGGCTTCGTGAAATAGCGCTGAGCTGGGCTTCTAGTTGTTGGACTAGTAAATAATATTAGCTGGCTGCTGTGTTTTCTGTTGTTGCACTTGCTTGATGTTTGGCTGTTGATGACTCGCTAGTTTTTTCATAAATAATTACATCAAATGCATTTGTACAGCTGTCCATATTTATGACAGCAGTATCGCACTAAATCTTAGATTTTTACGCAACTTTGCTTTAACAAGCTGACTTTTAGTAAAGAGAACCCAATGAAGCCCCAAAATAGTGAAGTTTATTGGCTGTGTGATGCCATCATGCTTTATTAAACATCCTAAACTGCTCCACAACACTGAGATATATCTACATACAATTACACATGAACTAAAGCAAAACAAACAAACAAAAAAAAACAATTCCCCATTTCCAATTTGGGAAACATGTTACAGGTTACGTTACTTGACACCTGCTAAAGAAATAACACAATGCATAAGATTTCAGCACCACTGCACTCATAACCATGTTCTCCAATGCAGCCCGATAGTCTTTTACAGGAGGATGCTTTTGAACAGCTGTTTTATTGCAATTTTCAATCTATGAAATCAAACTTCTTTTTGGCAAAGCTTTTTTCATGTTTTACTCATTCAAATAATCAACTATCTACATCACTTTTCAGTACATGTTTTCATTATTATTATTATTGTTGTTGTTGTTGTTGTTGTTAATACTAAAAAAACATCAAACAACATTTAGTATCCTGTACATGTTGCATTTTCAGTTTACTTGTTGAAATGCCTCTGCAACTGATAGAGAGAGAGAGATTAAGCCGTTGATCAGCGAAATGAAAAGTTATTTCCTGATTGTTTCACAGCGGTTTTATTAAGCACAAATAGACACAAATATAGCAGCAGCCCCACCCCACCCCCCTACCGCCACAGAACCCTGCAGCATTTTTTAAAAAAAAAAACACACACCTTTTTTTTTTTTTCTGCACCATAACAAGAGGATTAGAAACGGAGCGTCCTTCATTAAAGTATCTAATGAGCAGCTAAACTGTGAGAGTGTTTAGATCCCATCCTGGTGTGGGTGAATGCTATAAACAATACCACTGGCTGTAGAATGTGACAATCTGCCAAAAACAAACAAACAAAAAAAAAAACAACACCAGCCATCACACACACATTTGTCTTCATGAATGACCTCTGAACTCTAAATGACGGAAATCCATCGTAGCGAGATCTGTTAACCATGATTACGAGACGCTGATAGAAATATGCTTCTTGAATAAATTGGGTGAACTTAATTTCCTGTTAGCAACCAAGCTAAGCTAACAAGCTAATGAGCTGAAGACACAATAAATTTCACCCCATGCCACTTCCAACAACATCTCACTAGTTCTCCTTCCCTTTGGGCAAACAACAGTCATTATACGCATCGCTACAATAGGTCATATCTGGAAAACAGGTAGGTAGTAGTGTAAGTTTTTCATGTTTTACTGATGCTTCCATTATTATGGTTATGCCAGCCTCCTAAGATTATGAAGGGTACTCATGCTATTAGACAACAAATGATTCATAGTGTTAAATAAGGCCTTTAATTCGCTTTTAAAGGAAGTGAGACTTGCAGTTTCCTCCTGCTTCTTGTATTTGTGCTAAGCTAGGCTGAACACATTCTGGATCGTCTCTGTACTGGACTCAGAAATTAAACTGATATCCCTCAAGAGGACAACATAAAGCAAGGTTTCTTTAATTGATAAACGTATCCAATAGTTCCATAGTACCAGTGTCAAACATGCATCTTTTTTTACTGGACAAGTTTGGACTGACCTCCACCCAGAGATTCACATCAGGAGTCATGATTCAGAGATATTTTTATCACTGTTTAAGGAAACTGTAATAGTGAAAATATCAACGTTGCTCTAAAATGAAAAAACTTTTCAGTGGGTACAGTGAAGCAGCACAGTGTATATTTAAAGTTTCCGGCCTGTTTTAAGGTCTAACTGAACTGAATGAGCAGCCTTTAGATGCATCATGAGTGAAATTCAAATTTAAATAGTGAATAACTATGGAGTCAAACAGAAGAAGAAGAGAAGCACAGTGTTTCTGCTGTCCTCTCAGACATTCGCTGTCTTTTCTTAGCTCAACTCTGTGCTAAACTCTGCTCTCAGCCGGGCTGCTGTCCATTCAAACTACACAAAGACGCGTCTATGCTTCATTGACAATGGACCAAAAACTGTTTGTAAGTGGAACAGTGAACAAAGAGCCAACACACACATACACACACACAAGCAGTTTAACAAGCGTCAATAGATTACATTCTTCCAGGATTACACAAATAAACTTGCATCAGTGATTCGTATGACTCATCATATAATACATTTGTTTTAACTAGAATTAATCTTTCAGTGCTGGAAAGTAACTAAGTATATTTACTCATGTCCTGTAATTAAGTACGTTTTTGGGGTCTCCTTTTACAGATTATGAAAAAACTATTCATAATGATGTTGTCATTAGTGTATAATCACCTGAGAATAAGAATTGTTTTGTTTTTGTCACCTCAGAATGATATTCTTATATCTACAGATGCCACAGGTCCTTTTCCACAGACTCCACCATGTTGAACACCCATTTTTTCTACGGTAACCCAGAACAGACAAACTAAATACCAGCTCTAGATAGGACCTTTAGCAGCCACCATAAGTTTGCCTTCATGCTAGGGAGGAGAGGGTGAGTGAAGCAAAGGGGTTGCAATCAACAACCAGAACACTAAATGGCACTAAATCCTAATGAAGCAATACAACAATTTGAATTGAAAATTGAAAATATTTATAAAAAGTCATCCATTCAAAATCCTATCTAAATAAAAATACAGAAGAATTATCAGTTACATTTATTTGAATATTAAAAGTATAACTACTCGTACTACTATATTCTAATTAATTACATTATCAATACTGATGCATCGATGTGTAATGTACATTTTACTGTTGTACATGTTGATGCTCAAGGTGGAGCTTGTTTTAACTACTTCACACACAGTTCAGTCATTTAGTTCAGTGGTTCCCAACGCTTACGTTGGGCCATAAGATAAATCTAAAGGGTCATGAGATGATGAATGTGAGAGGTAATAAGAAAATTGGAATACAAAACATAACATGTTGAACCTCTTTGGGCCTCAAACATGAAACCATATGAGAGGTTTAGATGGTAAATGTGTCTCTGCTGGAACTCATAGACAATAAACCACAACTAGACACTAGATACTTATCTCCTCAGTAAAAAAAGGTTTCTACATTCAAAAAGTAAAAGTAGAGAAGTATCAGGAGCAAAATATACTTATAGTACTATATTTAAGTATGAGTACTGTTGTTGCTGTTATGAGACGTTCAAGTAAATAACCTGAGTACTTTAATACTTCTACTTCTTCTACACTGACCTATTTATTATTGCAGCACACACAAAACAATGAATAATTCCTCAAAATTAAAGATATCCACTGTCTGTTTGCTTGTGTCATACAAGGACTTTTATACTTTTTGTACATCTTATAAAATTTTACAAGCAGGTCACGTTTCTCTAGTGATAACTTGAGGAAATAATCCCCCTTATATCTTAAATAATACACAACAGCATCATAAATTAAAATATAACTTACTCAGTTTTCGTTTGTTCATGTTTTAGACGTTGAATTCGAAGACTTCCTGATACATTCGCTCACATAAATCGGTCATAACAACTGTATCTTCCACTTGTTGCTGCAGTGTGTCAATGAGTCTCATGCTCTTTACTCAACACAGTGAATCTGCTTCCTGTCTTCTGAAGACAGCGGAAGTGTTTGGGGTGAAATTCAAAGCAGTTTCATGTTATGTTCATTTTCTGACTTCTCTCTGGAAATGTGTCAGCCAGGAGTCACTGAGGATGTTTTGCAAAGACTATTTTTTGGCAGGACTGAATTTAAAATGTATGTTTGAAGGCCAGAAAAAGTAATTTTTTATAACAATTAATTCTGAATGGCAAAAATTGACACTGACTTAAATTTAACACGTTTAACACATGGATTTTAGAAATACAACATGCGCCAATTTCTCTTTTACCAGCCACACCCTTAGATACCAAAAATCAGGACTTAAAGGGAATAAATTTGGATGTTTCATATTTGATTTATCCAGTTAAGTATTCATTTAAGTAGATTGATGAATGGAAATTTACCCAGCTTGAAGAAGATCATCTAACTGATCTGAAATCTGAAAGGAAAATCCCCCAAACTGAAAATAGAGCAACAACATTAAACATGAAACATTTCAGTGTGATGATGTGGTCACACACATTAATATGTAAATAATGTACATGACTGACAGTTTTACTTTGTGTACTTGTTCATTTTTACTCACTTTTACTTACTTTATATTTGAAATCTTTCTACTGTTTATTTAGATTGTGGCTCTGATTTCTGTGAAGAATTTGATAATAAATCATTATGTCAAACTACATTAACATTTTTCTTTCTCTATAAAAACATGGAATATGGAACAATTGCTGTTTGGTACTTTTTGCAATGTCTTGATAGTACAATTTTTTTTAGCACAAATTGCTCCATGAAGGCAGAACAAGAGCATATTTGTTTTCTCCCTCCCCCCTCTTCCTTCACATGTTCTTTACAATGATGATAAATAAAAATGAACACAGAGCCAAATCTGTTTTTCTTGAGAGCATAAATGAGAATGGAGAAACTAATATGAACTAATAAAATAACTAATAAAACTAATAAAACTAATCTTGGACCGTGACCTCTCTGTGTGGCTGGCCCCCAAAGGTAGCTTCTTCCTCGCCTCGGGTCGCGGTGCCAGGCCATGTCTCTTAGTGACAGCTAGTGTTCGTGTGTGTGGGTCGGTGTGTGTGTATGTACATATGTGTGGCAGTGTCTGTATGAGTGTATATGTATTGTTGTTTGAGTATACGTGGGGGTGGGAGGGTTGGGTTTTCTTAATTTTCCTTGATTTTAATCTCTGTTGTTTTCTCTTTTAATTGTTGTTGTTCTTAATCTCTGTGAGGCGCCTTGTGCTACATCTTGTATGAAAGGTGCCATATAAATAAAGTTTGATTTGATGAAATCAATATTCAGGGGGAAAAAAGTGATGACAAGCAAGCCATTAAAAGACACAGCATTTCCATAACAAAAACTACACTTTACAACAATTTCACTTCCTGTTTCAGTTCTTGAAATCATTGGGTGGGGTTGTAACACAAAAGTGAGTACAACAGGATCCCCCACAGACTGAACATTTTAGGGGAAAAGACCCGAGGTTTGTCTTTCAGTTATTTCAAAAGATAGAGGATCTTGTCTGTAAAATAATCTGTACTATGTCATGAATCTGTGTATTTATGACAAATAAATGTGAGTAAAATTGTAACTAACCTGCTCATGACTACTACATAATGTAAAAACTGCCAAAAAGTCATTTTAATTTTGCTAAGGTAGGTGTAGGTAAGTGTGGATAAGCTCCTCTGCCTTGCTGCCATTGCTGCTGACATGTTTCCTCACTGTGAGTGATGCTGAATGTGGGCTCTCCTTTAACAGACAGAACTACAGAAAAAGAAAACATGTAACCACAGCAGGAGGGCATTTATCACTCGCCAAACTCAGTGGGTGGAAGCACAGAGCTGTCAACCTCTTGCAAAATTTCCTGCCAACGTTTCCTGGTGAACAAGAATCTCAAAACCAGAGCTGATTTGTATATTCAACTAAACCACACAGTCATGTAAACTTTATTTTGCATGTAGTTTCACTGAGATTTAAGTCATTCTTAGAAACAATGCAGGCACACTGCATCCAACAATAAAAAATAAATTAAAACAACATTTTTAAAACCCACAATAGCAAGACTCAAGCTGATACAGTATACATTTCACTGAGCATGAATTCAGACACTTGATCTTTCATAACTGAGTGGAGTTTATTCAGACTGTTCCTCTTCTCCATGCACCTTAGAAGTAAGTGAAATGTGCAAGAAAATTCTGTGTCTTAAGAATACAGCCTACAATTTACAGTGTTATTTCGTTATATGACTCATACTAACACAAAACTCTTCACCATGTCAACATAATTAACCGGCAAATTAAAATTCAGTTGAAATGCTTTGTCATTTCTGTGCAAGTGTGTGTACACCATCTAGGAAGTGATGTTTCAATTGCATAAATTACCCTTTCCAAGTAATTTGAAACTTTCAGTGAGAGTTAAGACTAAGAGTTAAGACTCCTCTATAGAATCTGGCTCACTGTCTCATGATTCTGACTTGTATTTGCATTTTTTTCATTCCAATTTCTTATTTATTTTTCTGTATATCTTTTGCATAAGTAAAAGTCCTTAGGACTTTACTTTTCGGAAAGTATTTAGTATTTTGACAGTATTATTTAGGAATTTGCCAGAAATCGAATATAATATGCATAGCTATGTACTCATTATTGTACAATCACCTGAAAATAAAAATTGTTATGTATTTGTTACCTTAGAATGAGCCTTTTATATCTACAGAAGCTGCTAGTCCTCTTCCACAGTGAGAATGAACAAACAATACACTGGCTCTAGATAGGGCCTTTTGAGTTTTTCGTGGCGAGGGAGTAGCAGTAGCAGCTATACCGTTACATAATCCTACACACATCATACATTTGTCTGATTACAGAACATAGTTTTATATATTGTCCCAGTGTGTTTTTAGTACTTTTACTTAAAATACCAGCATACTTCCTCCACCACTTCTCACTAGACTGCAGAATGGCCTCAATGCTACCATGTGAATATTGTTAGTATTAATGTTGTAGCTGGCTGAGTCAGATTAAAATAGTCAAATAAAGTGCAAGTGTATCAAAATGTTCTTAGTACGTTACTTTCCGTGACTGCCTGTTGCGGGTGTTGAACTGTGTGCAGCTGGCAGTCGTGACTGACTTTCTGTTTGCAACATATAACAGTCGTTATGTCATCTGAACAAGGATGGCTCTGAGTCACATCAGATGAATGAAGACTGTATGTACCAAGTAAGTCATGTTACTGTATTCAAAAGAGCTCTGAGCCCGTAACTTCAGTCAAGGTCAGTTCACACAAATCACAAAAACACAACTCAGTCAGTGATAATGAATTTATCACAGCTGCGATCTTATTTATCAGACCTTTTATGTTTGAGCTTCAAAAATTGTTGCATAATGTTCTACACAACCTGCTCTCTACCTTTCAAAGTAAAACCCCAAAACTCAATATTTTCTTTATGATTTAAGTCCCTTTGATTTCTTTTAATTAAACTCTTTTAGTGTTTTTCAGCCTTATGAGATTATAAATATGCAGAACCAGTCAAAAGTTTGGACACACTTCTCGTACAATGTTTTTTTTTTTTTTCACATATGAAATTATATGGCAAATAACAGTGTGTAAACAAAACAAAATATATATTAGATTGAACTTGATTACAGCTTTGGACACTAATGTCATTCTCTCAGTCAGCTTGACAAGATTTTCACCTGGAATAGTTTTCCAACAGTTGTTCCCATACTGTATATACTGCAGCACATGTTGGCTGCTGTTCCTTAAGTCTGCACTCATCCCAAGCCATTTTAGTTGGATTTAGGTCAGGTGACTGTGGAGGCCGGGTTATCTGATTCATACGGTCAAATAGCCCTTACATGGCCTGGAGGTGTGTTTGGGGTCATTGTCCTGTTGAAAAACAAATGTTGGTCCCACTAAGCACAAACCAGATAGGATGACATGTCGCTGCAGAATGCTGTGGTAGCCATGCCGCTTTATTGACTTGTATTTTGAATAATGATGGACTGTTGTTTCTCTTTACTCAGTTGAGTGGTTCCTGACATAATGTGACATGTTTTCCTTTGTTTACACCTTTTCTGTTCACCACATAATTCCATATTTCATAGTGTTGATGTCCTTGCAGCTGGCAAAGGTAAAACACAAGCACCTCAAAACTGTACTTAAGTACAATACTTAAATATATGTACTTCATTAGATTCCAGCACTGAAAATCTATGTGTATATTCACACTTTCCTGTCCAATATTATATTTAAAAACAAAAGTTTTAATCACTCACTGACTGTGTAATGATTGTATCCTGGCTGTGTCTCTGGTTTTGGACACTAGGTGGTAGCAGAAGTCCAAAAAGGGAGGGAGAGATCAGTGGTTAAAGATCACAGTATTTTCTATTTCTGCCTAAGTATGAGCAGAAACATGTACTCAACTATAGATAGTGTGTTAAAGTAGTGCTTTAGTTCTTAGAGAGTTTAAACTGCATCATATTATTGTTACAAAACCAACTGTAAGTGCATGGTTTGACCCATGCTGCTCTTCTCTAGGCTGAGAAAAAAAATTCAAGGTTCAAGGTTCTTGAATTTCATTGTAAGAACCTCAAAGAGAAGCACAGAGCTCAGGAATCACACATGTTTTTGTTTGTTTTTTTTCATTTTTAAAGCAGAATGTGTTGTGTTGTGTGCTTTGCCATATTCTTGATTCAGTCAATGTAATAACTGAATTATGATATATCAAGTATTTTACAAACGTTGCCATGACCCTGATCATGGCAGGATTCATTAAATGAACACACGCAGTACAAGTATGTATAGATTCGTACATTCAGTTAATTTTCAAAGGGAATCTGCAGTGAGAGAATAAGGACCATAAAATACAGCTTTTGGTGGAATAAAGAAAAAGCAGTTATAAAAAGCAGAAGAATAAATTAAAAAAAGCATGTTCAGGTGGATTTTTAGAATTGAGATTTAGAGAGCCGAGGTAAACAGACATATTCTGTGTTTGATGAAATCAAAGTGAAAATGCTCTGTTGGCCCTCACCTCCATTTACATCTGAATGCAGATAGATCAAGGAACAGTTTTGGCCTTCACGCGGCATTTAATTTGCTACTGACTCATCAAATATCAGAAATACTCTGTGATACTCCTGCATTCAAATTGAATGGGAAGGTGTGTCCACACTTTTGACTGGCACTGTATCTTACAGCACTCTCTCCTACCCTTTGATTACCATCTATTTACATATCATCTGATCGTAGCTATTAAACTGTATTAAAGTGCTTCATTTCATTTTAAGTTAATCAGTGTGCATGCTTCTATAAATTCACAGCAAACCTCTGAACTGTATTGTTACTTTCCACCACTGCCTGTAGGTGGAGCAACAGTTTGAAATATTTTTTAACAGTGCTCAAACAACACATCAACATCAACATCATCAGATTCTGATTCAAATGTTTCTGAGTCCTGATTGGCACATTTCCTGATAATTAGTAGTCATGACAGTCTTAACAGCCCAGGATCAGCTGATGAAATGAGTCCAGCTCAGGAATAGATAAGTCGAACAGCAGATATTATATAAAATATAAAACTTGGAAGCAACCCCTAAAGTATTTTGTGATCGCTGGAGGACTTTCCTGTCTGAACCATCTGCCAGTAAAGAAACACGACATCTGACATGATGTTGTCAAGGTCTCTTTTACCACAAATAAACGTGAAGAATATGAGGACATCTGGTTGATCAAATTAAAATGTGTCCCTCAACTAACGGCACCATCTGGCCCACTAAGCTGTAAACTCGCTAATTTATAATGTTTTTTTTTTCACTACACTCAAGTGAATAAACGCTAAATCACTGCACATTAATTAAACACACGTTGTCACTTTCCTGTGGCATTTGGCTAAAGTGATTCTGAATAAAATACAGGATCAGATCCTGATCAATCACAGAGGATTATGGAATGAAAGGAACATTATTCATGGCCTGATTCCATCCTGATCCACTCTCTCCCCTTTCATTACCTTCTGTCTGCTCTACCCACTGTATACCTTATATAGGGAATATGTACCTGCACTTGTACACACCGATGAAGGCCAAACAGCTGAAAACGTTGTGAATAATGCCAGATGGATATTTTAAAGAGACATTTAGAAATTGGTTTCAGAATTGTTCACTGGCGTTTGTTACGATAGCTTAGTCAACCACTTTGCTAACTGTCAAACATCAAGCAGGTGCAACACCCCAAGACATAGCAACCAGCTAATATTATTAGTCCAACAACAAGAAGCCCAGCTTGGTGTCTTTCAGCCTTTTATTTCATGAACCTCTTGCCAACAACTAGAAGTCCAGCAGCCTCTTGCTTGGTCAGTCTCTCCTTTTCTCCTTTTAGTTTCCTCTGTCAACATCCTCTTCGCCTCTGCCATTGTATCCATTTCATCCGTGACGTTGCCTGGTTGCCCAGCTCCGGTTCTGGCACGACACCAGCTTGGCTCCCTGTTTGCATTCCGCCTCCTCCCAAACATCTGGTCCAAAACGCCTGTGGTACAAACACTAATACTCCCCCAGTGCTCTGAGCTCACAGTCAGACAGCCCAGCTTATAAACTGAGCTAACATTAGCTAACAGCAGCTACAGTTCACAGTTTACAGGAAACTCTGTGAATCGCAGAGAGTTGATGTTTGAGCAGCCAGAGGACATCAGAGGGGAAACCAGAAAACATTTTTCTCCATAAAATATCATCCAGTTTCACCAAAATCAGTGAAAAAGTTGGTAGTGTGTACTTACAGCACAAGTATAAAGCTTTATAGCACATAAAGCTTTACACACATACTTGTGCTCATACCGAGAGCATAAAGTTGCATAGTGCAAAATTATTCAAAATAAAAAGTTATTTTATGGTTGAAAAGTTACATTTTTGTTAGTGCAACCCTGTTTTAAGTATATGCCACATTTAGATGGAAACCTAGCTGCTGAAAACTCAGATGTTATATGTCAGTTCACTAGATTCAGGAGTTCTACTCCAGTGTTTTTTGCAGCTGCCACCAAATGTTTGGACTTCAGTGCACTTGCATATTCGCACAGGAACATTCCAAGAAGTCCACTGTGAGGGAAAAGTCGAGGAAAAGACTTATCCATAGTTCAGAGCTATATGGATGTCACAATGTAAAAGAAAATAATAATTATTAATAAAAGTAAGAAATAAAAAATAAAAGTATAAAGTATATATTTTTCTTATTGTCAACACATTACCTGAAAATAACAGAACCAATGTGTTCATGCTTCTTTCAATATTCTATCTTATATTTTAATCCAGTGATTGTGCTGTACATGCTGTAATTTTATTGAGTAAGTGAGTAACCTGACCTTGTGTGCCCAGTGTCTGTCAGCCATGTTACACACTTACCTTGAAGCATTAATGAACAACACAGATCTCATTGTGAATAATGACACAGAAATGTCATCGTGTTATCACATGAACTGAAATATTGATGAGCCGTTTTCGCTGTAACCACTATCTAAGATATTTGCATCTGACTGATGAGCGCTGCCAAACAACCAGGATTGTTTACTGTTAACAAAAGCCGCAGTGCAGGCCATGTTTTGGAAAAAAAACACGTGGGGAGAGGATGGGTAACCATCCTGCACTGTGAACAGTTTGTCACTATTTTCATCTCACTATGATCTGTGCCCAGTTTATTGCTTTCCTCGAGAGATGCTGTCTTTGTTTTTACATTCTGGAGGCCGGAAGAGACAAGTTCTGCTCATAATTTCATCGCCTCTTCCTCTGTACTTTATTTGCTGAATACATCTCTACAGCTGTAATTTATCACCGCTCTATGGCTTTCAGGTAATTCCCATGTGATGCTACCTGTCTTAATGGCTGCCTAAAATAGAAGACTTATCACCCAGAAGTAGGCTACAGAGGATGTGTGAGTCTTCCCTCCCCTGTTTCCTGAGACAATGTGTATGGCTGCACTTTATTTCGCTGCTTAGCTGATTCACACCTCTTGAAAAGCTTTCTCTGCTTATTTAAAGACAAATGAGGGTACATGAGTCCGTACTGGATTAGATTTTTCTGCTGTATATAATGTCATTCTGCGAGAGTAAATACTGTATTTAACTGATCGATCATTCACTGTCACAAGCCATCCTGGACCAAGAGGATTTGGGATATTTTGATATTATCGTCATCAGTTTAACTGGAGTTGTTAAGAGTAGAAATCAAGCAGCAACCTCCATGGCTGTGAAGGTTATGCAATTAACAACGTGTCCACTTTGACTGTTACATGTGGCTTGTTTGAGCGCCAAGTTTCTCTTCAAAAACCTGTGGGTAATGTCATGGATACTACATCCATGTTTTAAACTGTCCATGGTGGGAATACAAAGTTCTACAGTTAGTGCCAAAAAAAGGCTGTCTGTCTGCAAGGTAAAGCAAAAAATATTCTTAATACAGCGTACACTTAAAAGGATTTGAAGTGGGCCTTTTTTATATGAATAATATGACTATATATGACTATCTCTTTAACCAAACAGACAGAGCTTCTTTCTCTCTTGCATCCATCAGTCATCTCACATCTCGACAAACATGCAGCAAAAGGATGTGAGTGGCAGCAGTGACATGTATAAATCAGCAAAGATGGACTGACACCAGCAGCAGCAGCAGCAGCAGCAGGAGGAGGAGGAGGAGGTGAGGATGTTCAGTGTTGTGCTATTTTCTCTGGTCCTTTAGAGATCACTGGGCAGTTTTAATTATAAATGAGTTATTTATAAGTATTGACGCTGCTTTAATGATATATGAGAGCACAATGTGTATTGATGAATTGATCAGCTATTTTTCACACAGTTCACGAAGCAAGATGCTTGCAGCACTTTTGTATGTCTGCATGTGAGCATTAGTTTATGTGTATTTTCTGGCACTTCTATCTTTGTGAGGACCAGTAGTAGTGTTTTTAAAAACTAAAGAGATTTTGGAAAATGGAGGCATGTTTGAAAAGTCAGTATGTTGAGAGAGTGAGGTCATCTTTTTTTTAAAGTAAGGATATCAATCACTAAAAGGTGAATAGAAATGTTTTTACTTTGCACAGAAAATAGGTGGACACCCAAAATCAGCCAACCAGCCAATTTTGTTCTTACCTTTGTGTGTATGTTATTGAAACAAGATCATTCTCAATTGGTGCATTCCCATTTGCAATTAGCATACAGTAACAGCCCCGTCTCTTAATTGTATTATTATTATTATTATTATTAATTAAAGTAAAAACTGCCCAAAGAGTGTATCATGGAGAAAGCAGTGACGTTGTTGTACAATAAGAGATAAGCTTGGCCCTTAAAGCATAAAAGCTAAATAATTTCTTGACTGAAGAAAGGTGGAAGCCAGAGAAGGTGCAATTTTCTGAATATTTCCTCTGGAGTGATAATGGTAAAAAAAAATTTTTTTAAAAGATTTAGGCTTGGACTGCAATATCTTCCAGCCAAGCTAGATATAAATCTTTCATCTACCCAGTATAGGATACAAATTAACACTGACTATTGGTTGGAGTAGCTGATCATTATAGGCATTAGGTAAGTTCAGGTAAACAGTGTTTCTGTCATTGCCACTCTGCATCTGTACACCTGTTCTTGTACAACGTAACGTAACCTAAGTACGTAATGCTTTACAGCACCACCAAGTGGTCACACTGTTAATAATGCATCATTTTAAGCGGTAGCCAGTCTCAAGTGGCCATTTGAGAAACTGCAGTTTGTGGCTTCATTTCACAGCCGCTTGCTCCTGACCCATAGAGACCACATTTACACACCAACAGCAGTTAACCAGTATATTGCTGTTTTGGAGAAGTGACATAAAGGAAAAATAGTGGGTATGATTTTTTTTGTTTGTTACTCTTTTCTCTCCCAGAAAGAGAGAGTGAATGGATGAAGATATTCAATATATCAAGTATTGATATACTATAACATCAGAGGATTTTATATCATTTTTTTATAGACTTTTTTTCACCATTTGTATTATTGTATAGGCTATTTATTATTTTCATATCTAGGCATAAGAACTCAAAATGGTAATTCTCCTACAGCCATAAAAATACAGAACTGTCTGGATGCATTAGCCCACCTCCTGTGAGCGGGTTAGGAGAAAAATGATATGATGAGCAGTTGATAAAGTTTTAGAGGTGGAGGAGATTAGATCTGCTTTAAACTCTCCGGGGATTGACTAGGATGAGTAAATAATTGCAATATAAGAGTGGGAGATGTAATGCAGGACGATAATTAATAAAGGCAGGGATTTAATATGAGACTGCGGGAAAACAACTTTCAGTCAATGGCTAAACTTCTCTGAAGATGATCTGTATAAACCTTGCAGAAAATGTTCTTATAGGGAGTTTAAATATATATTTTGGTTTTGTGAAAGTTACTCCAGGGATAACCCTGAATCTGAAGTCTGCATACAGGATGTTCAGATGTACAATATATAGTTACATTTTGTCTTAATACTATTTTTTCGAGATTCACCTCAGGTTCCCACAGTCATACCCTTGAGTAGACTAAAAGAGGTGGTTTAACAAGCTACATTCAAACACCAATGTGTGGTATAATAGTTATAACATTAAGGGTCTATGTAGCCCCATATACAGGGGGAAAAAATCTTAATGAGCTTCAACATCTAACATCTTATGATAGCCTTTATTCAAGAAGGCCATCTATCAGATTTTGAACACATAAAACTCAAATTGTCATGAGCACGTCAAATGCATTTTTCATTGCATGGTCTATGTGTGTGGTAGCAATATTGTTGCTTGCTACAGCTTTGTATGCATTCAAAATTTCCTGATAAGGGGGATTTGTATTGGTAAATTTCCATTTGTGAGGTGACTAGTCCATCATTTATGCTCCAAATGACTATTTTCTTTAAAGAATTGTTTCTTCACTTTAACTTAACTTAACTTAACTTAACTTAACTTTGGGACTTAGGAAGTTGTATAAATCCAAGCCGCTGGCGACTAAATATTTCATTTCTCAATGATGCTGCTTTTCAAGATTGTACAAAGATTAGAATTAATACCTTGACTTCGACAACACAAGTGAGGCATCACCAGTGATCTTCTGGGAGGCAGCCAAAGTAGTTTTGAGGGGAAAGATGATTTCATTTGCATCAGCTAAGAAGAGACTCAGACAACCAAACATATAGAATTTAATCATCAGATTAAACAGTTAGAGCAGAAGCATGAAGGCCAGCAAGCTACAAACAATCTAATCCTAACTTAATGAAGCTTAGAATATGAGAGAAATCAAAAATCTTTAAAGCTACTATGAGTATGGCTCGGCTGAGGCCTTTCTCTGTGGAGTTTGCATGCTCTCCCTGTGTCTGCGTGGGTTCTCTCCAGGTTGTTCCTCCCAGTAGTTGTTTGCCTGTATGTGATAGCTCTGTGATGAGCTGGTGACTTGTCCAGGGCGACCCTGATGAGGATAAGTGGTTATAAAAAATGGATGGATGGAAAAACTTGGAACATGACACATTTGGGGATTTTATGTTGTATTTAACTTGGTTTAGGGTTAAAGTTAGACTTATTTCAATGAAAGTTAGATTAAGAATATACAATCTCAGTGAGGGTCCTCAAGTATAGAAGCACAGACATCTGTTTACATAGCGCCATCTCTGTTTGTGCGTGTGTGTGTCAGCATTACTTTATGTACATGTACTGTAAGCATATGTATGTTTCTGTGTTTCTGTCTGTGTACATGGTTGTGCATGTGTTTTTTTCCTGTGTTTGTGCGTGTGTGTGTGTGTGTGTGTGTGTGTGTGAGACTGCAGATTCTTCTGACCTTGGACGCCCATTAAGCTGCTGGAAACACACAGCAGCTCATCAAATATTTACAGCTCCATCTATATCAGGATTTCATGTGGTCTTTCTTCCTCTGGCCTCGGGCTGTTGGCCGCAGGCTGCCAGCGAAGAGAAGAAAACACATCAACACCCAAGACCAGACTCACTATAAACACATGAAATGCACTTCTCACACTTCAACCCATTATGAGCTGTTAAGGAGCCTTTCAGGGTTAAGACTTTGAACCTATGTCGATGTTGAAGTGAATTAAGGTCTGAAAATAGAAATTAAAAGTGATTTGTTCTTGAAAATGAGAGATGTCTGTTTTAGGCAAGATTATTTTTTTACAATGAATTAGTTTGATAATGTATAAAATATCAAAAAACGGTGACATATATCAATTGAAAAATATCTCAGAATCCAAGGTGATTCATTTTAGTTCTGTTTTGCCCAGCCAACAGACCAAAACTTAAAGATTTCCGGTTTACAAGGATATAAAACAGAAGCAGTAACCCTAGCTGGAACCAGAGAAGATTTGCTGAATGGCTGCACGGCTCGATATGTCAGTCTGTCCACCAACAGAAACAGAATCAGCTTTATTGCTAAGATGCACAGCAAACATATTATGTAAGAAAAAAGTAGCATCAAGTAGCATAAGCAGATGTACAGATGTACGAAATGTACAGTTTTATGCAGGAAAGCAAAATTCACCAGGTTATGTGCAAAATGCACTTCACAGTATGCAGAATATTTAATGTGCAAGATCAAAAGGTAGCAATCCAAAAAATAGTCGACCTCAGCTGACCTTATGTTGGTGATGAGGCCAGCTGCGGTCAGGATAAAAACTGCTGGAGTAGAGTGATATGAAAAGTTCAGATGTCAAAGCTGTGCTCCAGAATGAAGGGGCACAGTGAACGCATGAGAAAAATGTGAAGAGCAGCGAATTTTTCATCTTGAGGAGAAATCCCAGGAATTTCAAAACAAATACTGAGTTGAGAAGATGCTGAGGGAACAGAAGGAGAATGAGTTCGAGACATTATGCAACAAAAATAAGATGCACAGATGAAAGGAGAAACAATATGAGATATCCACCAAGACAAGAGAAGACCAAAACAAGCAGTTATAAAAGATATCCACAGAACACCAGCAGGCATTTGGTAAGATAGATGCCAAAGAATAGAGAACAATTAGAAGTCCAATATAAGCATGCTCAGACAAAGTGTGAGGGACAGCAGGAGAAACTTAAAAAAAACAAAACAAGAAAAAGCGAGAGGTCATTTACAAATCAGTTTCACAAATTATGAGCCTGAACACCCAGATAGAACAGCAGAGAGATAAAAATTCCCTTACACTGGATGCAGAAACAAAAGAAGCAGAGAAGCAGCCTAACATCTTAAAAGTATCATCTGGAAAGCAAAATTAATCTTTACAACAGTCTGAAACAATCTCTCGAAAAGACGGAAAAAGATCAAATATCCCAAATCAGGAAACAGCATATTATAAGAATTTGTTTAATGGTTTAGAGAAGAAGTTACCAAATAATAATAATAAAGACTGTAGTTGTCAATGGAGAGAGAGACCTCATCACTAGAAATTTGTTCAACAGACAAAAACAGTTCAAGAATTCAAAAAAAAGAGAGAGATGTGAGGTCAATACAATCTCAACAGAGCTGGATGAAATCACTAAGGAATATCACAATATTTTGTGAAGAAGCAACAGAAAAACCTGAAGTGGCAGCCGACAGAAACAAAAAGAAAACACAAGATGAACTGATCAAAGAATATGTTGAAGAAATCAAGTTTCTCAGGCACAAGGAGAATAAACGCTAAGATTAAAGACAACTATGGAGAATAGTTGATCCCAACAACCAGAGCCATCTGAAGCACCTTCTGCAAGTGAAGGCTTAAGTCCAATACACAAGCTCCATTTGTGTCAATGGAACTACAGACAGAGAAAGGCTGACAGAGGAGCTGACAAAGTTTAACTTGGACTGTAGAGAAAAATCAAGATAGTCTGAGGCCAAGTCCCCCAATGAGAACAACAACAGTTTCAGTCTGCAGATAGACCTCCACCACCACGTGAAGTATCAGATCACCATCGATAGAAAAATTTACCTAAACCTCAGTTGACCTGTCCAGTTTGTGAGATCCATCTTGCCTCGGCATTTGTGTTTTGCTCTGTGTTTTGTTCTCTACATTCCTGCTCCAGTTTCCTATATGAACAGGTGGCATGGCGGTGCAGTGGTTAACACTGTTACCACAGAAAGAAGGTTCCAGGGTCAAACCCTGGTTTGAATGGAGTGCTGGGGCCTCCTGTGTTGATTTTGCATGTTCTCCCGACTGTCATTAGGCGAGAGGCAGTGCACACCCTGGATAAGTTCATCACAGGGCTAACACTGGGACTGAGAAAAACAAGCACTCACATTAACACCTAGAGTCACCAAATAACCTGCATGTCTTTTGGACTGTAGGACGTAGGTGGAGTACCTGGAGTGAACCCACACAAACTCCACACAGTAAGGCCCCAGCCGACCCACCCTGACCCACCTCGACCCACCTTGATTAGCTCAGTTGGTAGAGCATCTGCCCCATGTACGAAGGCTCAGCAGCAGCCCAGGGTTCGAATCTGACCTGCGGCCCTTTGCTTTATGTCATTCCCCATCTCTCTCTCTCTCTCTCCCCCACATTCCTGTCACTCTTCAGCTGTCTCTATCAAAAATAAAGCTTGAAAAAGGCCAAAAAATATCTAAAAAAAAAAAAAAATTGTCATCACTCACAGTGGTGGAGGCGTGCAGTGGTCCTTTTCATATCATTTTTCAGGTCTTAGAAGCCATTGGGATGTAACATGCTCATCACAGAAGCTTATAATGGGAAAAAAAAAAAAATCACAATCCAGCACTGATCTGTGAACTCTACTGTACCTTTTATATCCTTGTTCCTGCTCCTGACATCATGTCCTGGTGTCCCTGCTGTTACCAGGAATGACACCACCTCCCTCCTCTGCCTCTCTCTTTCACACTTTCACTTCCACAATGTTTACACTCTCTCAGTTCCTTCTTTGTCAGAGTCACCTTCAGCCTCGCTGTTAATCACTCCTTTCACCTGAGGGAAACGCTTCCTCTGTTTCACCTCACCACAGATCTGCTCATCGCCTCCATCTGCCCTTCACCTCCAGCGCTGAATTACAATCAAGGGATCAAGACAGAAAAAAAAGAAAAAGAAAAAGCGGAGCACAGTGCTGAAATAAATCAAGAACCTGGCGGTTGCTCTGTGTGTGTGAGTGTATTTAGGTGTTAAAGGAATCTTGCAGTGTGAGAATAGGTGGGCACATGCTGGTCCTCTGACTGTGTTCTTAATACTTCGTGATGATGATAGGCAACATTGATATTACAACCCTGCTATCTTGGTCTTTTGGAGAGAGATGTCGACCATATTTGGATGAGAGAAAGAAAATACAAATAAAATACAAATGAGAGAAAGAAAATACAAATAAAATACAAACATTTTGTATTAAAAGAATAATTTGTGATTTGTTAATGCTTTAGTTGTCATTTTAATCACAATATTTACAACAATGGGAATGAAGAGAAGCACATGTGCTTCTCTTCATTCCCATTGTTGTAAATATTTGGTTGAATGGGAACCTGTAAGTGACACAATTCAATTGCAAACACTGCAAACTGACCATCATACAGTGCTAGGAATCAATAAATGAAGCTGAGAAAGAGGACAAGAATGATTGGATTGGTATGAGGAGCAACAACAAACTGTTTCCAATCTTCCCACATCCACAAATTCACTTGGTGGTCACCTGATTGTGTGTGTCACAGGTCTCTCCAAGATGTTAGAGTTTGCCAAGTAGCGGATGCCAACAGTATCACTGTGTGGTGACACAACATCAAACTAAAACTCCAGAAAGTAAAACAGCAGGGTCAACGCAGGCCACAACTCGACATTGACATACTGAAATATTAACAAAGAGTTCATGTTGAAGCTAAGAAATTGCTTCAGTGCTTTTGGTGCTGTGGCTGATCTGTGGACCTGGATATCCACCAAATAGGAAACTATCAAGAGCACCTATTTTGAGACAGCTACCAAGATCCTTAGCTACAGAGAAAAGAAGAGCAAGAAGTGGTTGACACTGGCAGAAAAAAGAACAAAGAAAACAACTTTGAGGTGTCAAGATGCTGCACGCCAAGTCACTAAGACTACAAAAACAGCTCCAGGAATGCTACAAGAACAAGGACAAGGGGGTCAAAAAGAGTGCAAAGAATGACAGAATGCAGCAGCAGAAGCAGAATGGGCAGCTAAAAGAGGCGAATAAGTGGAGTATATGAGACAACCAAAGACCTCTGTGGCAAGAACATCAGCCAAGCTGCTCCTGCAAAAGACAATGGCAACATTTTCTTATCAACATGTCCTTAATTTTTCTGAACCAGAACACCCTACTAACCAGCAGATAACATACTCAATACCATAATCATACTCAACTATTAAAGAGACAATGAATGGTAAAGCTGAAGGCATTGACTCCATTCACACAGAAATGCTTAAGGCTGACCTAAACAGCTCTGTTCAGATTGTCACAGACCTGCTCAGAAAGAACTGGTTGCTCAGGACGAGGACAAAAGTCTGATTGCCAAAAATCCATAAAACAGGAAAATCTACAACAAGCAACAACTGGTGAAGCATCATGTTACCGTCCACTGGAATTGAGTAATCAAGAAAGGCCAAAAACAACCTGGCAAAGAACTGTGACCCTGGAACTGAAAATGGCTAATCTAATTTATGATGCACAACATGTTGCACAGGATAGGACCAGATGGAAGCAGATAATCACAGCCTTATATTCCACAGAAAAAGAGGAGGATTAAGTAAGTAAGTCAAAAGTACACCACTTCCCTCTGAGATGAAAGTGAGATGAAAAGAAAAGAGTACCTCAAACTTTTACATAAAGGTTATACTGTATATGTAACATTCAGTAAACCGCTTGACCGCTAAGTGAACTGCCGCCACCATCCTGTTGTTCGTGATGCTCTCGTTCAAACTCCATAAGCATGAGCGAGCATCATCCTAAACTAAATGCTAGAAAATAATTATGTAATTATATATTTAGAATAACATTACTATCTGTAACATTTTTATATTTTAACTATTGGCTCCATGATATTAACCAGCTGCCATTAACAATATATTGTGGAACCACATGCTTTGCAGCGATGTTAGCTTTGACTTTAAATTCATTTGTAGTGTTACACTCTGTTGACACAGTAGGGAGGCGAAAAGAGAAGGTACTCATAAGCGTGCACATATGTCACATCCTTCCTGGGTCCTTGTAATATAAATTATTCCACGAGTTACATTACAACCTGTTCACTCATTACAACTAAAATATGATTAAAACACAAAATGAATACATAAAATGCATCTTACATATGGAACGTTTAAGTGCAGTACTTGAGTAAATGCTCTTAGTTACATTTCACCACTGCCTAATGAATAAGGTAAAGTCAGACTGAGTTATGGAGTGGTAAAAAGTGGAGTGGCATTAAAAAACTTCCATATGTCCACAGGATTGCATAAATGTGAAACCAGGCAAGAGATGCCAAGTGTGAAAACCACCAAAACTTGTGCATGGTTGTATCACAACAGACTGGAGGGCTGCTGCAGAGAGGAGGGAAGCTATCTCACTTTGCAGTCCACCTGCTGCTAAGTGACGTACACAGAACTCACACCACACACACACACACACACACACACACACACACACACACACACACACACACACACACACACACACACACACACACACACTCGCCCCTGTAACCCAGCACTTTGCTGATGCAGCAGAACAACAGCCAGTGTGTCTCTCCATCTAAACAGGGTTACTTGAACATGCAGAGCCACAGAGTGGTGCAACATGACAGTTAAGATAAGTATCTTCCTCGCTGCCTGAAGGGCTGAGACGACTGGTGATGCACAGCGTTATAGATAGACGTGGGGGACCTGGCGTCAGTGGCGTTAAGCACATACCAGATGGAGAGCGTCAGCAGTGTGTTTGTGAAAGAGTGAGATTGTGTGTGTTGTGTGTGTTGTGTGTGTGTGTGTGTGTGTGTGTGTGTGTGTGTGTGTGTGTGTGTGTGTGTGTGAAAGAAGAGGAAGCCAGTGTTCGGTTTGAATATGAGAAAAACAGAACGAAGAAAGAAGGAGAGCAGAAAAGAGTTTAAGTATGGGTATGTGCACCCCCAAAAGTGCCCTCCTGGATGCTCCTTTGGGAGATAAAACATGATAAAATGCCCTTCCAGTCGAGAAAACATAATAAGGTGAGTCCACCACTGAGAGAGTTGATAATGAAGATGCACACACATCAGCTCAAACACCACAGGAGACTAAATAATCAGCTGTCACATGTCATCGTCATCAGGCACGAGTGCAACTTTCAGCTAAAACAGTGTGTGATTATTCACCAGGCTGTTTAATTAACAGGGAAAGCCAACAAAGCGTGTAAATTGCTGCAATTACTGTAATTTTTGACATGACTTGACATGAACTAATCTGAAGAAACCACTGTTATGCTCATTTGGCAAATATGTGATGTTGAATATGATGCACTTCTTAGTGCATTAATCTGCACGGTGGCAGTGACTCACCAGCAGGCTTACTTAGTCTTACCTGAATTGCCTTTCTGTTTGCTGGGGGACAGCTTTCCTGTTTTTGCACCTGAGAGAGGAAAGAAACTCAGAGGTGTCACTCTGCTGCTGATTCTTGGAATCAAAAAGATAGCGCAAGCCAGTTATACTGTATATGAAAAAGTGGTGAAATTGAACTAAATACATTCACTCAAGCACTGTACTACAGGATATTTTTGATTAATAAAGTACTCCTGCTCCACATTTGGTGGCAAATATGCCTTAACTTAATTAATAACTGTGTAATGATGTATGGTTATAGATGAAGGTACACAGCAGTCAATCTTGGAACCCAGTGGCTATCGTCTGACAACGATTTAGCCTCTGGGACAACAGCCAATGTTTGGGGCTTCTGGAGTAGCCAGTGGTCATCTGGATAACAGATATTCCCGATTTATACAGTTGTCATAAATCGGGAAATTAGCTACAGTATAGAGACCAAAACTGTTTTTTGTAGCAGGCTGTAAACATGTTTTTGATTTCTGCTGTGAAGTTGGACATTTTAATATGTGTAATTTTAATATGGGAACTTATAGAGACTAGTTTTGCAGCCAGTTGAAAGCTCTAAAACAAAGCCTGTAAGTGAGGCTTGAGTCAGAAGAATCTCAATAGACAACAGACCGTTCACTTAATTACTTCATACTTTCATGTCAGTGTTTCTATTTCTTTTTCACAAAACACATGTTTTTCACTTAGCAGAATGTAATCAACAGAGACATGTAATAGTTGCATTACTGTGAAAATGAAACTTCTGCAGTCTTCACACCGTAGCTGTGAATTTTCACACAAATCCTGCCGTATTCAAATGAGTCTCACATTACAGCACACAACAGGAGAAATGAAGAACTGAAGAGACCGTCATCCATCAGTTTTCACAGATTACTGCAGTACTGCAGTAAAATATTACTGATGAGCTCCAAAATGCAGTCTGAGAGGTATACTGTTAGATTAATTAAAGGTTTTAAATTACTTTTACAATGATACATTTCAATATAAAGGGTATGATATTTAGTGAATTCCTTTAATACTTCGCCATACTGTAGTATTGGCGTTTTTAAGTAGTTATGAAACAGATTTTCATTGAAATAAAGGAAACAAGGTGGTGTAAACTCTGCTTTTGTCCACAGGGGCCTCCAGAATCCACAAAATACAAAAAAATATTGAAGTTGCTTTAAGTAAAAGTAGCAATACCACAAATACTCTGTTATGGCCAAAAATAACAGTACTCATTATACAAAAAAATTAAAAAAAAATGTATAATGAGTACTGTATGTATATATATGTATATATGTATATGTATGTATATATATATATATATTCTAATACTGGATTATAACTGTTGATGTATTTAAGGTCTAGTGTGTAGGATTCAGTGGCATCTAGTGGTGACGTTACAGATTGCAACCAACTGAATACTGAAATAAAAACATTGTCCAAAAAAAGTGTCACCTAGCTCCATATCACAGGCCACATTTGGCATGTGGGCCTTAAGTTTAGTGCCACTGCACTAGACCTTGGATGTGTTCATCCATTACTTGAAAGGTGGAGCTAATTTTAATTACTTTATGTACCGTTAGTTTAATCTGCAAAGTAACTAGTAACTTAAGCTTTAAAATCAATGTAGTGAAGAGAAAGTACAATAATACCTTCTGAAATGTAATTGGGTAGAAATAAAAGGAACAGAAAAAATTACTCAGTGGTAGTGCTCAGCAGGGTACTTGAGTAAATGTTGTAAATGTACTTAGTTACTTGTTTGTATTAACTTTTTATTTAGTGAAGATGGTTAATGTATGTTACCCAGGAAGCTACTAAGTAACATGCCACTGACGGTACTGTACATGTTGACTTTAACCTACACATTTATAATGGTGCACTGTGTCGTTGAGGTCAATGAGGGTGTATCAAAATACATTTGCTACTTGTGTGCATGCATTATGCCCACAATAATATTCTATAAATTGGAAATGATCCTTTTAGCCAGACTAAAACTGTCCTCTAAAAATTACTTTTATATATTTTTAACCGGCAACAGCAAATACATTTTTGCGGGTCCTCTTCCACAGAGTCCACCATGTTGCACGACCATGTTTCTACAGCAGCCTAGAACAGACAAACTAAACACTGACTCTAGATAGGATCTTATCCTTTTTTCAAAAGTTTCGCGACTACAGTAGTTTCTCCGCCATCCTAGGAAAGAGAGGGTGAGGCGAGGGTTGCAATGAGCCACTAAACTGCTAGATCTCATTGAATCACTGTGATACTGAAGATGTACTTTTGTTTATTTACATTTTATGGTTCTGTTGAACATGATTACCTTTTCAATATTCAACTTTAAAATTGAAACTTTCCCTGATTCCCTGACTTTTAAGTGTTTTTGAAGCCTGAACCTAATCACATGCTGGAAGTTTATAAATATAATTGATTTATATCTGCTGTGCAATTACAGTGGTGCATGACGAAAACAACTTTTACCAAATAGGAAAATAATGTTGCTGACTTGGTGATTCAGAGTGTCAATGTGTCAACGTTCAGCGATGTGAATACAGTATGATATCAAAGATAGATGATATGGCATTTAAAGTAGATTATAAGTTTGGGGATAAATGTCCAGACATGTCACGTTTTCTCTGAAAAAAGTTTCAAATTATAATTTTGTATCATGGCAATTCACAGTAATTGTTATACAGTGTCTTTCTTTTAGACTAAAATAAAGTTGTTCTCATCTGTCTCAACTTTGTGAATTATGTGTCCAAGCTGCTAAACCAACCAGAGGAACCACAGAGGTTTGAGTGGTTGTTTCACAGCAGTCTGGTTTTGGCTGCACACAATTTAAAAGTAAACTGTGTTACAAACACACACACCCACACACACACACACACAGTAATGGCGCGGCAGTGTTCAAATTAGAGAGTACAGATGGAACATGCATATCTGTACTACTGCCTTCAGTTGGCTGCAAGCATTAAATCAGCTGAAAGGAAAATCTTGTATACAGAATAAAAACAGTTAAAATAGTTAGCTCAGCACAGACTGCCATATTGGCATTCTTGATGTAGCTGCATTAAAGTTGCAATGTTTCTCTTTGTCATAAGATTATTTTTTAGCACACTGTCGCAATGAGTTTATCAAAATGCCTCCACTTGCACTGCCACATCTGCAAGAAACTCCCATGACACCAGTTCCAGCTTCTCAAATGTGAATATTTATTGGTCTTTTATTACAGTAAGTTTTAGTTATAGCATAGTATCATTTCATTTTGCACTGTTTAATACTACTAAATAAACTAATTTGAGTGCATCAGCTTGAGTATTTTTGACATCTTTTGACCAAACAATTTATTGAACAACCCAAATTTTAGTTCTAAAGATTGTAGGCATGTCCCTAAAATCTTTACATGGCTTTTTGTTATTGAGGGGACCATCTTGATATTAGATGATCTTTGTTTCGCAGTAGCAGTCGGTGGGCGCATGCGCGGCCGCAACCTCCGCTCCCCCCCTTGAGCTGAGCGCTGACAGCAGGCTGGCCGGAGACCGTCGCTGCTGCTGCCGCTGCTGCTGTTGTTGTTGCCGCCGGCTCACACACCACGTTGTGAGCTGCTGTCCGGATACAAACTGACACCAGGACCTGGACTTAGTTTGTGTTAAAGGAAACAAAAAAAAACAAAACAACACCAACAAAGTCTTTGCTGAGGCTTTGTACACGCTGAGCGCCGATATTTCTCCTCTCTCGTCCTCCTCCCGGTGGTGAACGGACTGTCGGTAAAGGTAAGTGTCCGCTTTTGGTGACAGTTTTCGGTGCGGAGGGAAGAGAGGGATGACCGGGCGGCTGCTGCCGTGTTGCTCTTCCGCACGACTCGGTTAACTTCAGCCCTCCTTTAGCTCAGCTTCAGGACTGTCTGAGTGTTAAATGAGTGAATTTACTGAAGTCTTTGCTTGTTAACGAGATGACCAGAATAATGGCAAGTTTTCCTCCGGCCGTGTGTTGATAGGGCCACCCCGCATGGAGCACACTGTCCGTCCTGAACGTGCTACTTATGTTAATACTTAACATCGTGATTTCCCGCTAAAAGACAACATTTCATTTCCATTGAGACAATAGGTGCTGTTACAGGTAGCCCAGGTTACCTGTTAGTTTATTTAAGTTGCCATTGTTTTGAATGTAACCTGTTTGTTTGTAGTCATTGAGAAGTACAGCAGGCCCGGAGTGATGCACCTGTACACTGAATGATTTCTCACACATTAGCCTGAAGCTTTCCACTCAACATAATCACTACTTTGCAGGCTTAACCTACCAAGGCTTGCCAGTGATGACTTTAAATTGGGTCCTCTAGGAGTGCACTTGACAGACTCACTTTATTTATATATTTTTCTGATGATACAGAAGACATTTAATGTGTGAAATAAGTAATCAAAACATCATTTTTTTTTCATAAGCTTGAATTTCAGTGTGACTGAGGTGAACTGCAACATTTCTAAAAGTATTAATTCAATATTCAGAGAACATGTTACCCTGTATGTCATTTTAAAGTTGATCTCAAGCTAAAAAAAAAAGTTTGTTTTTTTAAATAGAGTTTTGCACAGAAACATTTCTTCCATTGTATTCATACTAAGAAGAGATTTTTTTCACGGCTCTTATGAATAGAAGCACACATGGATGTGTTTATCATCATGGCCTTGAAAGGATCTTAACCAATCCTTTACCTGGAACCTTTACCTGACCTGGAACATAAAAGGAACACGTCACACAAAAATATCACACTACCCCAAGGCACAGTGTCAAACTCTAAGATGATGACTGATTTACATTGACAGTATGAACTAAATCAGGATGAAATGATCGCCTGCACCGCTAGCAGTCTCGTCTGCAGGGTTCTACTGTATATCTCCTAGTAGCTGGCTCCTAATGTCAGTTTTAGACTGCGTTTTATAGAGACAAAGTTCTGCTTGTGTTCAGACATTTAAAAAACATGAAAACAAAGTAATGTTGGAATTGTTACTGAAAACTCAGCTATCACGTTAGCACCCTGATCAGTCTGAATTTCAATTTAGTTTCACTGTCATTCATACCAGAATATTAATCTTCATCTGTGCAGGCTTGGACTGATTTTTTTTTTTTTTATATATACAGTATATGTATAGCTACAGTACTCTCTATTACTGTACTGCTTTAAACACGTGGTTGATACTTTTGACAACCTTAGTTCACATTAGCTTGTTTTCTGTCTGGGTGATGTGAGGTGATAGGGTTATTTTGGTTTGCAGTTAGGGATAGGGGTAGAGTCAACCAATCAGAAGTCAGTGATTGTTCCTGCTGACGTCAGCGCAGCACCTGTTAACTGTAACTGTTAAGAGTTGATGTTTCGGAGTCCAACAGCTTCTACAGCTGCGTCAATCACATCCGCTCTCGTTGACATTTTTTAATCCACTTTTCTGTTGAAGTAAATCTGAGGTCTGGAACCAGAGTATTTTATCAAATGATAACAATCCTTACTCATCATGTCAAAATCACATCACCACATCATCACCTAGCGAAGTTAATGTTTACATGACAGTTTGGATTAAATGAGGATTAAATGAAAGAAGATCTGGGGATGTGGCAGGGTGCTTGATTGCCCAATAGGAAAGATGATTCAAGACACTGTCCCTTAACATAACAAGTGCCCTGCTTGAAGTACCGTCCGGACGCTCCCACCCTCACCTACTCCTGAATGTAAACCGTTCCGTTGAAGCCCACCATTCATGAGTGAAAGTATTTCTGTTTGGGAACAAAAGGCAGCACTGTTCTTGCTGTCCATTAAAGCCGCTTCTGTATCTGCGTTGCCATGCTGTTCTGCACGTCACTAGTTCAGGTTTCAGGGCCCGGTGTGCCCTGTAAGCAGTGTGAGCACCGGCCGGAGCAGGTGGCTCCTCTGAGCCGGAGGAATGTAAATAGAAACGGTAACTTGAGCCTAATGTTCATCAGCGGCCGCCTTGAGAGCGGTTGCAGCTCAAAGTGTTGACGAGGATGCGCCACTGCTCTTGTAAATGAAGCTCAAGTGTGTGTGTGTTTGTGTGTGATATTTTGTTTTAAATTAGAGATGTCCTGTGCTATGTGTAACGAATACACAAATGTTTTCTTAACAGTAAATACTCAGTATGGGTATGGACACTGACAGAGGTCTGACCAGTGTGTTCAGGCTAAAATGTCACCACAACCGAGCTCCCAGCAGCCTTTTGGCCAAGATTATTTGAACCTTTGGTACTCTAATTATCAGTAGCCTATCATCATTTGTTTCCTTACTCACAATATGATCATTGTGTTAATTAAATGTTGTTTATAATTTTTACAGTAGTGTTTTTGTTTAGTGTGTTGTGCATCTGTTGTAGTTCTTCATTAAGGTTGTCTAACATCATGCTTACATGGGGTTCAGATGTGATATCCTTGGCCACAACATTTCAATAAATGAAAAATTTGTTTTGTGCATCAATATGGAAATGTTTACCAGTAATGTGACTCAGCATGACAGATTAAGTTAATATTTGGACACAGTTTTATTAAAATGTTTTTTAACAAGGAAGTCACCAAAAAGTCTTTGAAGTTGATCGATAAGTTGAATATGATTTTTGCCAGTTTTAGGGCAATGTTTAACTTTTCATCACTCTTTTCCATTTCTAATGCAGTTGGGTTTGTGGTCAGTTAATTTGGGGACAAGACAAGGTTTGGAAAAGGTTATATAGGCTATACTGTTGTTGCTTTACAGTGATGCGGCTTGTTTAAAAGAAAAATACAAACTTACAGCTTTTGCATTCAAGTTCCTCTCTTTTACTGAATGAAGACTTATTAACTCGTTGCTAAACAAAGAAACAAAATAAAACTCACCACGACCATCTTAGTCATTCTTTCCACTGTTAAAACAAACAATCACCCAACTGTGGTTTGGTTGTAATAAACCCTTAACCCACCGAGTCAAATGTGATAATAATTCAGCTCTACGGCTTTTAAAATTAGATCATCTCAGGAATATGATTTATTTTGTTGATATTTTAGTTTTGTTTACAGTATGACATGTAACTTTTTATTTCCATGTCACTTATTCAGTAAAATATCTCAAGATCTGGATTGACACAAGGGTGTGTACAGATATTCATATTCTCCAGAGGATGAACTCTACTGACTGGTGATTAAGTGATTAAGGTGCCACGATGAGGCATAATTGACATTTGACATGTGGTTACTGGGTAGAGGTGGAACAACAGAAAATCAATTGACATAATTATTGGTAATTTTGATCATCAATTAATTGGTTTGATCAATTTCAAAAGGAAAAATATTTAATATAAATAATAAATATCTGACTGCAGCCCTATTACCGACCTTTATGGTTCCCAGAGGGTGAATTGTAATCCCCTTTGACATTTCCTCCTCTTCCTACCTGCAAAACCAATGACATTCTCATCAGCTTTAGCTGTAATTTGTGTTTAGTGGTAATTAGCAGATGGTAGTGTGCTAACAATGTTGATTTGAGCATTTAGCTCAAAGCCAAACCACAGTCTCACAGAGCTGCTCCCCTGGCTTTGACTCTTGTTTCTGTACTGATGCAAAATATTGTTCTACAAAACTGAGAATGTACTGTACAGTCGGTCACGTGTCTCTGCGAGTGTGTAATTTATCCTGTTGAAAGCTTTGACACTGCCCGTGACGTATCCACAGAGTTCATCTAATCAGGAGTCAGAAAACAATAATTCTGTTTGTGGTTCTGCTTCTTGTGTTGCCGTGTCGTTGGAGCATCTCGGTGAAGCTGTACAGGGTCACACCGTCCGCTGTGTCGTTTTCCAACACATCCGCTGTGATCAGCTGCCCTGGAGCACCATCACATAGTTTTTTTAAATAAACCCACGCCTGCTGTGGATCACGTCTGGCTCTGCAGTCCATGCAGTGATGGCTATGATGCTGTCCTTTTGATTCGCCCTGTCAGCAGTATCACACAGCGTATTCATGGCAGAGCTATCTCTAGTAAGTGAGTATTCACTCAGGGTGTTTGACGTACACTGTTGATCCGCATGGAGAGACCCTGAAAACATTTACAGTAGAGGATCATAGGAAACTAAAACTCTCCATGGCAACCAGGCTAATGAATTTCTTTGATGTTAGAGGCTCTTTAATGCAGAATGACCTGCCACCACGCCCTTTCAATGTCAGTGTGTGTTTGAAATGGATTAATAGTCAACAGTCAAATCATCATGCAGGTTTAAAGTCTTATGCTGTGTATCTGTGGTCATATTGTTACTGGACCACATGAATGGATGGTACACTATACGGCCAAATGTATGCGGACGCCCAAACACTGCAGTCATATGCCGTATGTTAATGCCATCGGCATTAATCTGCTGCTATAACAGCCTCCAGTCTTCTGGTTTCAGGCTTTCCATCAGATTTTGGAACCTGGCTGCAGGGATTTGCACCCATTCAGACACGAGCATGAGTCAGATCCAACACTGACTTTGGGTCATCAGGTCTGGCTCCCAAAGGAGTTGGGGTTGAGATTTAAGGATCTGTGCAGTCCAGTCATATTCTCCACATCAAACTGGGAAAACAATTTCATCATGGAGATGCCTTTGTGGTCATGTTGAAACAGGAAAGGGACACACTCAAATTGCTGCTACTAGAGCTGAAACAATTTGTCAGTTAATCAAGTAGTCAAATGACAGAAAATACCACAAAAAAAACAAAACACATGAGGCTGTCTACAGAATAAATCTCCATTAACCCCCATGTTAAAATGTCCAACTTCACAGCAGAAATAAACATGGTACAAAAAAACAGTTTTGGTCTCTATAGCTAATTTCCCCGTTCATGTCAACTGTACTGAGTCTGAACTCACCGGTTCAAATGATATTAAGGCTTGAAGTTATGCATAATAAACGTGGGTACTTTGATTGACAGGTGGGTGCCATTACAGATGTTTGTGCTTCCGAGTTTCATTTGGCCTGCTTTGGGTCGACCAATGATCCATGCCTTTGCTGATTTTGTAGATTAGCCAGGAGGCAGAAGATCCAGGAGAGCCAACATGGCAGCAGTCAGCGTCACAGATTTTGAGTTACAAAATGGCTCTTCGGAAACCTGTGACCATGGGTGACCATTTAGTATCTGGTGTGTATATATACTGGATTACAGAATGACCTAACAACAAAGAAAGCACACCTGACATTAGGGTTTGGTGCTATGTTAAAATTTTCCAACTGGCTACCCAATCCCATCCCAACTACAGATAATTTCCAATATTGGTGAATGTGTCTCTTAGTTCAATGTGAAAATATTCTGGCTCTACAGCTGTATTTGTCTGACTCTGTACTGTGCTGCTGAATGAAATTCTGGTAGCAGATATATTCGTCCAACCACCCAACTCTATTTGGCATACATTTTCTCGCGAACAGTTTTTTTTTCCTGTTTCTGCAGGCAACATCGTGAACAGTTGCGTGGTCAACTGCACAATATCACCCCCCTATAACATTGCACCCACATTAAATATGAATTCATATTAATATTTAGTGATACCTACATCAGCATATTGTTTACTCATCCTCCTGCCAAGACTGAGCATCAAACTCTACTTCCCTCTCATGTATTGGCTCGACTGCAGTAGCTGCATCTCTTCGATGTAACTGAACGGTTCTGTTGAGGTAAAGCTGTGAAACCTGAACAGAGAGGTTCCTGCTGCCATCAGCTCAATCTTCTCTCATTTCAGCTCATCTTTCCTCCTATTTCACCCACCCAAAGAGCCTGAAGAGCTCAACTCATCCAGGCAGTATAAACCTCAGAAAGTAGCCCCATTTTAGAGTCCTGATTATGACAGAGGAGAAGGAATCCAATCTGAACCAGCCATCTCTCTGACTTTGCCCAGCTGAAATAAATATCTCATCTTCCGGGGCACTGTGTTTTTTATGAGAGTCCCCGAGGACGTCTCTTCTCCTGAGCCATTTGATGTGCTGTGAAAACAGAAACCCTGCAGCACTCAGGATGTTTGAATCGTGGTAGCTGCCAGTCGCTTGCTTTTGCTAGAGCTGGAACCCATTTACCAAACCCCTCACGGACTTCCATGATAGCGCCATCAGCTCACATGTTACATTTACCTTTTACAGCATGTTGAGGGATCACTTATGTGACCACAGAACACAGTATAAATTCCTATTTAAGCTTTCCCTACTGAAGGGTTTACGGCATATCCTGGCTTTTGGCCGGTATCATATTTACAGTAGTTGTCCGGCAGATGATAATATCAAAGGCTAAAATGTCCATTGAGAAATATGCAGAATAAATAAATAAATTCATTAATAGCGTATTAAATAGTCTAATATTGTGTGACATAAGATATATTGCCAAGACAACATAAACTTATATTCTTCCCTTTTTTTGACTGTTCATCTGGTCAACTTCGCACTTGGTGGGTATAATTATAGGACCCAAGGAAGTGCAGTGTCTAGTGCAATTTTAACACATTATATGTTTTAAATTTTGAACTTTGAATAAATAAGTGAACAGTGCTTTGTGCCGCAGCACGGTGAGTCAGATCCAAGGTCTGTTGTGATTGTGTTTACTGGTCAGTGAAACTGGCTGGTGGAGGCAGAAAATGCTCAAAGTTTAATTAAAAAAATTAAAACTAAAAAACTTTTAGAAAAAGGTTGCTGCAGTAGGTGTTAAATAGACAATCCAGTAACAATTAATGAATAAATGAAGTTTATCTGCTCAACACCTGAGTGTCTGCAGGCAAGAAGATTTTAAGCATCCATATCTTGATATAAATAGGAATATTTCAATTTCTGTAACCTTGGTTTGAATTAAAAAAAACACAAACTATTCAAATCTATTTTTGTGCATTTTGTTCATAAGAGGACAAACTAATACAACATAATTATGCTGTCTACTGGCCAAAAGATGTGACAATTTTATTTGCTGCTTCAGCTCAGCCCAGTTCATTTTGTTATATTTTTCATTACACCCACTACACATTAAAACTTACACTAGTTCTCTTCAAGCAGTCATAGCTCTCCCCTTCTTGTAGTGACTTTGTTGCTAATCCCACAGTTATTTAGCTACATGCTATTCATTTGTGCTAGCTGCAGTACTTTAGATGATCTATTCGTCTGCCCCCATTAGTGATAATGGTACATGTAATAAATGTAGTTTATTTGCAGAGCTGGATGTGAGAATTAGAAGCAGTGAAAACTAATTTGTTAGCTGCTGTAGTCATCCAGCCCCTGTAGCCGATGTAGCTCCTGTTCGGGGCTATTGAATTATTTCCAAACAGGGAAACACTCTCTCTGCAACCGAGTTGGGTTGTGAACTCTCTGATTTCATTACCTCACAGCTGTTGCTGAATTATTTGCTGGTTTCAGCTTAACTGCCAATGCATATTCAATCAATAAAAGTGACGTTGTGAGACTCATGTCTGTCATGCAGTGCAGCAGCCCAGACCAATGCAAGGCCAAGTTACGAGACAGACAGCCATGGTAGCGCTGTTCTTTTCCACCCACAATTGAATTTTAATTTTCACAATCAAATTTTCACAATTTGATTATACTGTATATGCGAATTAGGAATATTCGTTGACAGCCCTAGTTTGAATTTGAGGTTTTTGGTCTTATCCAGTCGTCTTATATGTGAGCTCAGCTCAGTAACAGTTGGTGTGTTTCTCCTGCAGGATGTTTTCCTGAGCCCCATTCTGACTCTGTAGTTGTTATGCCGCTCAGGACGAACAGGCCCACCTGATTATTGTCAGCCCAAGAGTGAATCCTTGCACCAGGCGGCATTAAGATCTTCCTTCCTTGCACAACATAAGTGCCACTCAGTTCTTGGAGGATGAGCGGCACTCGTTTGAGGTTCGCGGAAAAGACCCACAGAGAAGCAGAGCTCTTTGTTAGCAATTTCACAGGGACTGAAATATTCACGCAGCAGTTCTGCTCGAACATCATGAAAGGACGGTCTTCACACATTCAGCCAGCTCCCCCAGGTGAAGGACAGAGCTTACGCAAGTCTCACAAATTTGAATTAGCAGGAAAATGGATTTCAGGGTTAGATTGATATATGGAGTTAAAATTTGGCTTTTCATTCAGTATCATGTCGTCTTCTGCCAACACTCCCTGAACATATCTTCATAAAGTCAAAAGAAATCTCCAATGAATTTTAAGGTCGATTGGTGACTAAATTGCCCACCAAGTGTGAATGGTTGGTTGTCTGTATGTGTCAGCCCTGTGATGAGCTGGCGAGTTGTCCAGGGTGTAGTGCGCCTCTTGATCAGTTGGGATTGGCTCCAGGCCTCCCCTGCGACCCTGGTAAGGACAAGCAGTTATAGCAAATAGATGGATCAACAAAATAGTGAACACAGATGCTGTGATCTGTTAACTACCTGATCAAATCACTATAGCACTGATGTTGTCCATGGCATGGATAAGAGTGGATTATAGACAACAGAAGGTGGATTTCTGAACTGTTTTCCTTGGTCACACCTAAAAGTGAAGCAGGTGTTTTCAGATTTATCCACTTTGGAGACCATTATGCAAAAAGCTCAAAAAATGTCAGCATAGTGTCGACAGAAGGCCATGTGGCATTAATATGGAATATTATCCATTCAAAAAGGTGTACTTGTATTTGTAAACTTTATAACTTTATAAATTTTTAACTGTAAATTCTGTGCTAGCGCATTATGGACCAATTGGGTTCACTGTAGCGTCTCCAACAGAGCTGATTGGTCAAAAGTTGAAGGTCTCGATCCTCCCACTTATAAAGCTCAGTGAGGAGTTGCTCTTTAAAGACAAACACAAAGAAATGCCTTCTTTATTTCCTTAATAAAAAAAAAAAAAATCTAATATAAATCTAAAAAAAAGGCTGTTTGTTTGAATACGAGGGATTGAAGGCTGGGAGAATCTGTGTTGGTTTTATTTGTTAGATTGCACATTGATGCCTACTAGTGGAGGGGGTCACTATTGTTGATTCACTGTTTTCCAGCAACTCCCAGAGATGATTTAAGAAAATTAGTAGCTTTAAGGCATTTGAATTGGAGAGCCGGGGGTGACTCATGACCTTGGAAGCTGCCTGGATTGTGGTTTGCATTATGTCCATTGTGTGTCAACTGAGAGGATTTAGGGAGCAACCGTGTGATGCGAGATTGATTGTTGAGGTTGTTGGACCGTAGCTTTACTGGAAAAAATCATCTCACACTGAATTCCCCTTATAATAGGGAAACAGCGATGTTGCAGAATAATAGACATTTGTATTTCATGAACATCAGTGATTCATTAGAAAAAAATTCTTTGGATTTAGCTGAACTACTGCGGTTTTTGAGTTTTTCCAGGAAGGTAGATGGTGGCAAACTTTCTCAGCCAAAAAAGGAATTTGTTAAATCCTCCCCATCACACTTTTTAAAAAAAAACTAAACAAAACTACTGCAAAGGTTTTTGCACAACTCTAACAACACATAAAGCCCAGGGAAGCTGCTTTATTAGTTTTGTACTTTGATGCTAACCCCCAACAAATGTCAAAAGTTGTTCATGTGGTGTTGGGAGAATTAATATTTTAAAAAGAGTCCAATCATCCATATTTTAGAACATAAAGGCAGAAGCAGCCTGCAAAACCACTGTGTAGGTAGCTGGTTCATCCCTCTGCCTGCCTCTGTGAACCTGACTGTTCCAAACCTGGAGAGTGGATTTAGAAGTGCAGTTCACAGCTTTATTTGATACCTCAGGTGTTGTGGCAGCAAGGGGTGCGGTGAGGTGAAAAGTATCAGGGCTGTGATAACTCGCTCACAGGCCTTGGATTGTATGAGGTGAATGGATGTAGTGAATTGGCTTCAGCCCATGAAGGCTGCCTGGACCGATGCCCAATACTACGCTGCTGGATATTATAATTAGCTTCTTAGACTGGGACTTTATTCAGAGTTCACACAGGGCTCCCAGGCAAGTCTGGGAAAGTAATTTCATTCCATCCACGTATGTCCAAATATGTATTAGTGCACTAAAAAAAGATGGGAATCCTGTGTAAGAAAGGTTGGAACCAATGAGATGAAACTTTTTTTAATACCCAAAACTTCACATCAACAGTAGTCAAGAAGTGATAGCAACGCAGATATTTGGTAGGCCTCCAAAAATGCATGTTTTATCGAATCACTGCTGGCTGGGCACTGTTTATTGATTTTCTGATACAGTAAGTAAGTCTATACGCTCGATATGTATACACTCAATAACAACATCGATAAGACCTTAGGTATTAAGTTTCTATCAAGCACAAATCTCTTTAAAAGCTGTATTATAGGTTTCACTTAAGTTTTTACCAAGGACGTTTTCACATCTATCCTCCTACCAATGGCTGGTGTGAAAGCTGTCAGTGAACTCGGAGGCAAACGGAGGCAACCACAGGAAATATGTGATTTTGGTATGATTTCAAAAGCTAAACTACTATTAAACTCATCTGCTGATTGTTAAATCTGTCCAGAGGGCAAATAATTGATCTGTATGAGCCATGTATGTATAAATGCGAATCATTTAGTGTACAAGTATACACATCAGCTTAGTTGCTTTACCAGATTAATATGTCCAAAACTGTTTCATTTGCTGTGCTTGTATTCTACGCTGTGTTGTACCTTTTAGTGCTGTCTCTATCTCATCTTTCATAACACGATCAATTTGCAGTCTTATAATAGGTCCACTAATAATGCTTAGAATCAGTATTCCTTTGTGCGCTCTTTATGTGACCAGAACATAAATATACATATCAGACACATTGAAGTGCTGTGTAAACTTCTGTCAGTCACTGGACTGATTTGAACTACAGGTAGGTACTATGAACTACAGATGTGAAAGCACCATCAAAGTATCCTTGTTCAATATTAAGATGGACTGACATGTTTCCATCACGAAAAGTGCATTATCTGACGATGAATAATTCTCATCTGAAGAATAATTTTCATCTTTGAAAAACATTTTGAAATCATGTTATATATGAGTTTGAACCCATTCTATGAAAATCCAGGTCCCCTTTGGAGCTTTGTCAAAATCCTTTGTATGAATTCAAAAAGCTGTGATGTTAGCTTTTCAGCTGCCATAAAGCCGAGAAAATCTAATAAAAATGAAGCTCTGTTCGCCAAATGTCAAATTAGAAAAGCAAATAATCAGTGACAGGAAGTAACCTGTGACGCGGGCAGTTATTTCCACAAATATAATTCCTCCAGCAACATAAAGACGTAGATGTCTGACAGGATGAAGCAGAGGTTTGAAATGTAACTCTGTGTCCATTTTTACTCTCCTGTGAGCTCCACAGTGCTGAGCTCTGAGCGGTCAGCCGTGCAAGGCAACATGATGTCTCCATTACCTGGCTGAGACACACACACGTACACACACACACACCACCTGCTGCTTGTACACACTGCAGGCGACTCGGTCCACTGTTCTGATTGGTTGTGGGCAGTATAAGGAGCTGAAATTGCAGTCAGGAGGTGAACGGCAGCTACGCACATATTACAGTCTCCTGACTCGAGTGCCTTGT
Organism: Argyrosomus regius; assembly: GCA_946959425.1. Classification (NCBI taxonomy): domain Eukaryota; kingdom Metazoa; phylum Chordata; class Actinopteri; family Sciaenidae; genus Argyrosomus; species Argyrosomus regius. The sequence continues at coordinate 20,251,341 of OX336890.1, forward strand.
TTGTTGTTGTTTAATGAGTCGACAGTGGGGATGTCTGACTGTCACTATCGGAGGCTTATTGTTATTGACTGTGTTTGCTGTATTGCAGCCAGTTCAGCTTTGATCCTTATGTTAGCCAGTTGCGTCTTGAAGCTGATCCTTTATACATTACAAGGAGCTGACAGCTAATAACATTGAAAATTCAGATGAACTTTTATGGAGCATAAAGCTTTTTTCTCTGCTCGCTGAGCTCTCAAGGAAATTAATAGACAGTTTTTACTCTGTACCAAAGACTGGAAAGAACCATGTACAGTATTTTGGGATATGTGTATATTTCCAGTGAAGTAATTCCAATTAATTACTAAATGTAACGTTTCAGTCAGCGCACAGCGGCTCATCTGAACGTGCAAAACTGATTTATTGCCAGGAAATGATATAATTCAACATATAGAGAATTTCCAGTCATTAAATAACAATGAACACACACACTTAGGTTTAATAGACCAGTGTGTATGATGTGATGCCATCTACACATGTGTGAAAGGCCAGTGTTTAGTTTGTCCATTCTAGGCTATTGTAGAAAAATAGTGGTTCAGTATGGAGGACTCTGTGTAGATATAAATAAAGGTAACAAAAACAAAAAACTTTTGTGAAAACATAGTTATTAATATTATGCCATTTCTGCCGTATTCTGTAAATTAAAAACCTGAATAAAATCTGACACACGGTACCATTATAAGTGGAACATCTTAAATGAACAACTACTCAACATAACAAACTGCAGCTACAGTCATGACCCTTTTTTATTACAGATAGTTCCAAAATAGAATTATTACGAAATAACAACACCTTCAAGTAAAGTAAAAGAAAAAAGAAAAAAAATCATATTTACAGTATGATTTGTCAAATAAGTTTTCTGATATGGATGATCGACTAACATGGTTAGTTGTCATGTCAGTGGAAGTGCATGTTTACTACAGATCATACTTAACAACCCAACTCTTAGACTATTAAATATGTTTTCTACTGTTCCAGGCAGTCATTGTTTTCCAATATTTTCCATGTGTATAGTGATAGTCAGATATTAGAAAACTCATGAAACAAAAATTAATGCAGGGGATTATACAGATCGTGTTCACAAATCCACAAATTGCTTTTAATACTGCACAGAAACAGCTAAAAACTTTGTATGTTTGAAACAGTAGGGGAAATATATCTAAAAAGCAAAACTATATAATTGCATTTGAAATGGTCAGCAAACATGTACATGATTTGTAGTTAAAGAGGAAACCTTGCTAACACACCTCAGCGGTTTGGTCCTCTAAAACAGGATCTTTTAACTGATTGACAGAATTTATTGTCAGCAAACATCCACAGTAAAAATGATCATATCCTCCAGTGATGTATACTGATACACACACACACACACAAGAAATGTAAACTTAATCTGCTATATATATAACTTTCCAGGGCAGAGCCAAAAGTGCTTTACAAACAGTATAAGGATAATAAAGAAGACAGTACGGCAAGCAATAAAAATGCAAGGCAAGCTTCTTTCTGTGGACCAGAATAATAAAACAGGTCTGAAGGAGGCAGCAGCAGCTCCCTCAGCTCTCTGTTCTTTCTCATAATTTCCTGGCAGAAATCCTCCTTTGAGTCTTGGTTGATACAAAGATGGTTTTATCTGGCAGAGACGGCGATGGGCGGTTACATTTCTACTTTTTGACAATATCTTGACATTCACAGTTAAACTCAGTTCTTTTAGATTTTCCTCGGAGAGGAACCTCTCAAAATGTTTGGAAAAGTTTTGGCATTTGTCCTTTATTCACTGGCTGATTGACTGGTTTACTACTAATCGAACTTACTTACTTTACTACTACTAAACCTCACTGCAGAGTGTGACAGTATCTGGAAGGTCACTGGTTCAAATCCCACACCTGCTGAGTGTGACAGTGATTGAAAAACTAATAATCAGACTGAGTTGACATTTTATGTAGCTCATTCTAGGCGTGTTGCAATGGTATTGACAATAACCATGACATTTAAAAATGAAATATTAATATTGTGGTGATAATACACACATAATAATATCATGGAAATAATCATTTCCATCTTCTTTTTCTTTCTTGCTTTGTGGTTCACACTCCAACATAAAGATAAGAGATAAAACACCGAAACACCCACACCAATAAAAGTTCACAATTAATCTGACAAATTATTCAGTCAGCATTATTATGTTTTTTAAACATTCTATAAATAATGTGATAATATCGTGTTATCGTGATTGTTTTATGATAAGCGTGTAGTGAAAATCTAATATTATGACCCTTCTTCTTTCATTTAGTCTGACATGTTTGTGTGAGACGGTTTTTGTTGGGGAGCTGTATGGGACCTGATCCAGGACTACAAACAACCCATCTCTGTCCAGCGAAACCTGAACATTTCAGTTACTGATTAGCTCATAAAATAACTCACTGAATGATAGGAGTTTGTAGCAACTTTAGGGCTGGAATAAAATCTTCATTTTGGGAGTAAAGAAGAAATCCTGCACCAACTTTAATTTAACATGATATGTGTTGACATTAATGAAAGAGATATGCATTAATTAACTCATATTATTATTATTTTTTTTTGCAACAAGCAAATGTGTTCACAAACAGTTGCCTCTACACATCCAGCAGTCACAGAGCAATTTGTGTTTATTTGATTAATATCCAACATTCAGCTCTGTTTTGGTCTCTACCAACTCCAGGGATTAGAAGTATTTGTCTCTGTAGCTGCTAAATGTCCTACTTTCTTTACCAGCTAGTTGCTAACTGTGTCTGCCCACTGATTGGATTGCTGGTAGTGTACAGACGTTTTTTTATAGCTTGCTTGATGGAAAGTGCTGCCGGCTGCAGCTGGAAAGGAGCTTGATAAGAGTAATGAGAATGAACCAAAACGGTCAAGTTACTAAAGCTAAACTAAAAAACAAGCAGGTCAAAGACATTGAACGACTTTGTAGAGGGAAACTGCAGAGTGTGTATGACACTACATTATAACACGGAATAGTGCTGCTTTAAAGATATGCTACCATCCGGTGAGTTTTTGTTTTCAATGCTGCTCCCATAACAAATTTTTAAAAACCGATCAGTCATTGACGTTTCAGTGGTCTGGGCGATAACCATATGTGACTGGGATCCACGGCATACAGTCCTGCATCAGTACTATCATGGGTTGTAACATAACAAAGACAAACAAAACAAAACCATTCAAGTAAACCAAATAATTTTTTTACCTAACATAAGCAAACTGTGCTGAAGTGGGGCTATTGGGTGCTATGAAACTGTAGGTGCTGACTTAAACTATGTCTAACTAAACCAAGGCTAAGCGATCGAAGACCAAACATAATCAAATTTGGTGGTTCAGGAGGGAGCGAGAGGAAGCCATCTTGAAATCACCCAGCTTACGCAGCTTAGGCTGCAACAATTACTCAACGAGGTGGGATGGGCCTAACCATCAGAGAGACCTGAAAGAGGGAACATAGAAGCTGCAGCACTGGCAGATGAAACAGATTAAATTTTTCATGTCAATTAGAATAAATATGCAGATTTAAAAAGGTTTTTTTGGGGGGGTTTTTTTGTAAGTTGACTTGACTTACAATAACCTCATCATAAAGCTGCAAAAAAACATTTTTCTGGATCGTCCTGTTTTCTGATCCGGCCTGCAAAGCTCTGGTTGGCTCAGGTGTTTTTTCACATGTGGGAGACAACTGTCATTCAGCACGATAACAAACCTACAAAAAAAACCCAACTAAAACACACTATGGTAGTCCTCAGTTTCAGACGCACATAGCTTACACACAAACACACACGCACACTACTGCTGCTTCTGCTTTTAGTAGCCGACAGGGATGAGAGTGTTGTGCTTAGTTGGATGTTTTCAGGCCCACAGTGCAGCACTGATCCATTAATGCATTAATGAAGGCCTAATCCTCCCCTGAAAAAAATAAAAACACTCAAGCTGCTGTTTCATAACAAAGCAGCTGTGTTTCCTGAGCCCTCTGTGTGGGCGTCACCCAGCTGGGCTTTATAAACTCGCTTCAGGGCCCACCCAACCTTTACCTTTACTGCAGCTTCCTCCTGAGACCCCTGACTGAAGGTGACCATGCAGATAGCTGTCTCAATCTGCTGGTAAAGCTGTCGTAATGATCAGATGTTAACCAGTCTGTGGAGAGGTCTGGCATGGCCCGCTCACTGGGTGGAAACAAGCCATGAGTCACCAGCCAAAAGCTTTATGTTCAGATTTGGCAGTTTGTCCGTTCCTCATATTGCATGGAGTTTTTTTTTGTTTTTTTTTGTATGTTCTAAAACAGGAAAGATTAAAATTATTCATATCTGATTCCTGGTTTTAAACCTTCTAAACCCTCTGTGCCTGACTGACACATTTGCCCCAAATATTGTACCCTTATTTCACTCCCTACTTCTGTCGAATCAGAACACACATAGTGCTGGAATCAGGGCAGCTCACTCTGTTCAGTAATATCTATATCTACAGTGAAGAGTAACATCCACAAATCCACTGAAAAATCAAAGTAGTCCATGTAGTGTTTGGCGATAAGACCTAAAATTAATATCACAGTATTTTTTAATATCGTGGTATTATAAAAATAAAAGTGAATCCACTCCAAACATGATTCTTTTCACCTTATTGGCATTGTGAGGGCACATATCTTAAGAAAAGTGTAAAAGAAAATAGATGTTTATTGGCTTCTGATGCCTAACTCCAAAGTATATTATATAAGCATAATAGTCAGTGTACCATGGAGCATGTCTGTTTTCATATAGCAGTCACAGACATGCAAGGATCATGCAGCAGAAGGAGATTTCATGCAATAACAAAGCCAACTGAGCTTGTGTCACAGTATGAAGTTCTACAAAAAGCAACATGAAGAAACAGTTTACCACATCCAACCAACTATTCTGGTTATTTAATTGGCTCCAAATGAGGCTTAATGTTAACAACATTTCTCTTGACTCCCTCAATATTATTATATTAAAGATATATTAAATAACCCAACATTGCTCCAGCATGTTGGAAATTAGCCACATTAGGTGCAGATCGTGCTAAAGGCACGTTCAACATGCTGACCTGCAAAAGACACAGTAAAGCAACATAAACATAAACCTGTCTGAGGTGTGGGTGAGGGGATTTCGGAGGTTTATGGGTTAAAGTATCGAAGTAAAGTAGAGAAGCTGTGAAGCAGACAGAAGGGGGCTATGATTGTGGGCATTTACCCTATCGTCTGTAGGGCTGGGTACCAAACTTTGATACCTTTACATGGATTGAATTGCTTCAGTCCTAATAAGTATCAAAAAATGCCATGCCATTCGGTATCAAGTGTCAGTGATCCAAAAAGCAGGCAGCATGCTTGTGCAAAGATCTAATAATGCAGGTAATTTATTTGTCATAGAGGCATGCATGATAAACACCATGTTAGGCCCTGAGATGGGCTCACTGTACTTCCCAGTACAAAAAACATAGGCTTGCATAGCCAGACCTACATATGACCATGTTGTTTTAGCGCTGTACCACCACAAACTTAACCACGCAGTCATTCTCTTCTTCTTCTTCTTCTTCTTCTTCTTCTTCTTCTTCTTCTTCTTCTTCTTCGGACATTGCAATATCATATTTCTGCCATAGTGTTTATTAATATTTATTTTGTACAGTTATTCCATCAGCTTCTTTATTTTAGTCCAGTTATCCAAATTTAGTGCACAGAGAAAATAGTTTTTAAAAGAGGTGTCACTGAGTCCATGGCAACATTACATTTCATGTTTGTGACACCCAAAGAATGATGGGAACTTTAGTACTAAAACTCAAAACATTTGCTAAAGCTCTGAATGTCACATTCACATGTTTTTTTTTTTTTAATGCTTGGAACACTGACATGCTCCTCCTTTCATTCATATACTAACATCGCTCCTCAATTATCACTTTCCCAGAGGCCCTGATCTGATCTCACATCCCGTCTGAAAACAAATGTGTAGATCCGAGTCTGAGCTACAGGATAACAGCTTCTTAACAAAGAGCGCTTTGTCAGCTCTGTCGGCGGTCTAAGAAACTTTTAGAGACACAAGCGGATGTTAATTAACACCCTAACTTATTTTGATGATTTTTTCACACCTTATTTTCACTCACCTCACCTCGCTGCTTTTTTAGGCTATTTTTTCCTCGACTAAATCACATATTCGCAATTGTAGCTGCTGTGGAAGTCTGGCTTTTTTATGGCTGTTATTTCATTCAACACTTCTTTGTGTGATGTGACTTTGACTCTTGCTCTTCTCACGCTCTTCTTTGTAATGCTGCCAAAGCTTCTGTACAGATTTTTAGTCGTTGGAATATATAGATGGTTCAAAACCAAATTTTCTTTTTTTTTCTCTTTTCTCCATATTCTAGTCTCAGAAAAGTACAAGGCCTCGCTCAGATTGTAACTCAGTGTCATCAAATCCCCAGCTGCTGCTCAGGATCAGGCTGTAAAATCAGAGCATGTTAGGAGATTACTATGGTATTTTTAAAGGTAAACATAACCATGTCCGTGTAAGTACCAGCCTTCCTGTTTGAAATGTGTGTGTGTCCTCTGCAGCCCACCCCCTGCCAGCTGTGGCTTACTTATATAACGTTTGTAGTCAGTTTTATTGGCTCTGCAGCAGAGTCAGACATCTCCGGCACTGCAAGGAGATCACAGAGAATTTGTGCAGCCAATGAAATATGTTACTCTGCTGCGAGGAGTCATAATGTTCAGGGTTACATTACCTGCGCTGAAATACATTATAATCCGCTCACTGTTCTGCCGTGCTGGTGTGAGCACCCACACATCAGGAGAAAGCCGGAGAGAATGGGTCAGGTTAGCAGATCAGGACTCACATTGCTCTTAAAAAGTGCACAAGAACACACAATGGACAATTAAAAGGAGCAGAAATGCATCATTTGGGACCCTGGGAAGTGTGCTGGGTATTTTTCACTATCTTTACTAAACTTATATATTATGACTAAACGTTTAAACAATTAATCTGGAAATAATCTACAAGGAGTTTTAGGGCAACAATTAACAATCATTTTAATTATTGATGAATTTGCATTTCTCATCTAATGGCTTAAAGAGTTAATACGTTTCATTAGTGTTTCCAGCAGGGGTTTGGATTTTAATTGGCAAAGTGTGACCTTGAACTTGGCGTCAGTTGGAGCATCCTCCAAACACTATTTGCGAATAATGGTATAGTGATTGGTGATTCAATGGAGCTCAGAGGGATTGAAAGTTAAAGAGTAAGAACAGCACTTATCGAACTTCATTTGAACGAGCTACAACTGCTGAAGAAGAAGAAGAAGAAGAAATGTCAGGTGCAGAGAATAAGAAAGCATGTTTCCACTCATGTATTCTTGTGTTTAGGTATAAGCTGTAGCTCAGGTGGTAGAGAAGGTCGACCATTAAATGTTGGATCGATTGTTCAGTCTTCCCCTCCTCCTGTCCACAATTCAAAGTGTCCTTCAGCAAAACTCTGAATCCCAAATTGTCCATCAAATATAACCTGCTATGGATAAAATCTGCCATTCTGCCAATTACTTTTTAACTCTGGTTCAGACTTAAAGAAAATGTATTTTGAGTGATATCACACCCTCACATGATACTTTGTCTACACTGAACAACACACATGATATTCTGGCTCTCCAAAAAAAAGTCAAAAAAGAAAAATATGTCTTCTTATATCCACCAATAACACTCCAGGGTTGAAATTTTAAATGTCCAAGTATTTCAATGAGTGCCTTGTAAAGGGTTAATGTACATAAAGGCCAATGTTAATATTTCTGCACATGATCACGTCAAGCCTGAATGTGTATTTTATTTGTTCATTGCAAGTTATTATGATATTGTTGATTATGATATTAGTTTTATTGTGAGCAGTTGGAGTACTTTGAGTTAGGACACATCATTTTGGAACAAAATTCCCAAGTGTCTGAAAATGTGTGATCCCCAGTACTTAGATTATTATGAGCGAGTCTGTATTGCCTTTTGTTGTCAGATCAAATGTTAGTCTAAAAAGCTTTGTATGAGAGAACAAGGCTTTTTTTTTTCTCCTTTACTTTTCATCCCGTGTGGTGCATGCTCACAGGATTTCACAGGGCATTATTTGAAGCCTTGTGTGAACATAAAAGCCCGCTCATAAAAGTTCTCTGCAGTGAAAACGACCTGAATAAACAGACCTAGAATAATACCTTACCTGGGTCCATCTAACCTTCCCCAAAATGGAGGCCATGGACAAGAGAGGCTGGAGGAGGCATTAGGGAGAGGATACCTGAGGATGTGATGGTTTGGAGTGGCAGAGCGCAGCCATTTGGTGGATGTTTTTGTCCAGAGTGCATTCAAGCAGCACGACTGGTTGCATTTTTAGCAAGACTGCAGTCTGACCTATGACTGGTGGTGTTAGAGCCTCACACCACAGACTGAGTCCAACTGGGAATGGAACTAATAACCCCTGTGCCTTGCCAACGCCACAGTCAAGGCTGTCAGAGTGAATTTTTGTGGCTACATTTCAGTCAGATTAAAAATATACAGTGTGTGTAAATATATGTAATATATGTGTTGATCTGAAAGCATCATTCATACCTTAGCAGACTCTGTTGTGCTTGCAATACAGGTAATCTCTTGCATTGATTTACAGCCAGTTGTGTTACCAAGCTCCAGCCTTTTGCCCAACAACAGCTTCACTGCTTCTTACTTCTGCTGCAGGTATTTGTTTCAGTTTAGTATGTGGCCAAAAGATTGCAAATAAAAAATAATGGTGGGTTGTAAATGATTATTCAGTTCACCATACTATGTGGGCTGAAAACATCTGAATTGCTTAATTAAATTAATTTTATGAATGTAGACTGTAACCTTGCACTGTGCAGCTGTATTATACTGAGGAACAATCTCAAAGGAATGAATGTCATATCATACTTGTTGGCAGATACTCAATATTAAATGACTTGGATCAGGATTACGTTGTACTGGCAACCGTACCAAACATTTCAGTATCAAAACAATACGATATTTGATTCATTACGTTATTGGGGGCTTTTAAAAGCCCTTCCTGTTTTGCTTCACGGGGAAGCGAACCTTTATCCATAACAGAGTTTGTACCTCTACAGTTATAAATAACCAATTCTTCATAACCAACCAAGGTCATTTGCACAACCAGTCTCTAAACTGTGGGGAAGCTTATTTTGCCCTCATGACTTAATTGTTCCAAACATTTGTCTTTGACTGGAGTTTAATGATATAAACTGCTGTTTGGTGAAATAAAATGAGAAGCTCTCAGGGAGTTTTGTTCTCACTAGAGATCTGAGGTTGGAGTGTGTCATTTTCATTTATTGCCATGACGTGGGCGTTGTGAAACCCTTTGAGATTAACTGTGATTAAGGGCCATGCAAATAAACTTAGAGGGAGCAGAGGTGTATCATTCATTGTATTGGCTTTTATTTATGTAAAAACATGTCAGGGCAACTCTTAAAGAGTTGCATTGCGTCTATTTTTATTCAGACGGAGAAAAAAAAACAAAAAAAACTCCTGGCTTACGTGTTCTCCCCGGCCTTTTCTTAATCAGCACTGTCTTTTTGTCACATGCTGAGCTCACCATCTGCTGCGACTGCAGCCACATCAACGTCCTTAAAAAGTCATTGCTGTATTCTTAATTATCTTCATTCAATCACCTACCCTCTTCAGGGAGATGAAAGGTTATTAGAAAATGAGCCCACATGGGGAATTTATTAAAAGTGCAGAAGAATACTGTAGGCAAGTATACACAGCTATGATGGTATTGTAGGTCCTGCTGTCCTTCAGCCACGTGTTTCAGTTTTTGTTTTTTTTGTTGTTGTTGTTTTTATGGCATTTTGGCTAAAATGATTGCTCAATGTCTGCACCACTGTCTCCTGCAGCTGTAATTATGTCAGTCCTCCTGTATAACTTTCTCCTGCTCTCCCTGTCAGTCACATCTTGTTTGTTTGCACATAGCAACTTAGATTTTGGACTGTTAAATTTTAGATCCGAATGATAGTTTGACCACTTAAATATCCTGCTGTAAAGATTTGATGGAAGAAAAAAAAACATAACAGAAAGTGGTAGCTGGAGTGTGTTGAAGTCCAGCAATTTCAAATTGAATCTTCACGCCCAAGTCTATCAGAATACTCTTTTAATTCAGTTTAAAATAAGATAAGAAAATGGTGGAATGTTCCCTCCGGGTTGGGAGCGTGTTGCTGCCCTAAGCAAAGTATCTCAAGGTTTTGTTCACAAGTGATGGGAAAATGGTGCGTGAGGTGGCGTCTGCAGTACTGTTGTGGGAAAGAGGGAGCTGAGCTGAGCTGGAAGTCGAAGCGCTCAGTTTTCCAATACATCTAGGTATGAGCTTTGGGTAGTGACCAATGAGATTGCTGGGCTAAGAAGCTTGGACATCCAGGGGGAGCTCGGGGTAGAGCCGCTGCTCCTTCGCATCGAAAGAAGGCAGCTGAAGGGGTTTGGACATCTGATTAGGAAGCCCCCTGGGCGCCTTCTTTGGAGGTATTCCGGGCACGTCCAACTGGGAGGAGACCCCGGGGCAGACCCAGAACCCGCTGGAGGGACTATATAGTCCATCTAGTCTGGGAACGGCTCGGGATCCCCCAGGAGGAGCTGGAATGTGTTGCTGGAGAGAAGGGCGTCTGAAGTGCCCTGCTAAACCTGCTGCCACCGCAACCCGACCCTGGATAAGCAGAAGAGAATGGATGGATGGGTGGAAGATAAGATGAGATAAGATGAGATAGACTTTAATGATCCCGCACGTGAGAAATTCACTTGTCACAGCAGCTTGTATACACAAGGTGGATAAGAAATTACTCATAAATAAGAAATATACAGAAGAAAGTTATGAAGTTGTGCTGGTGTTTGACAGCTGTTGGAAGGAAGGACCTGTGGTAGCCCTCCTCCTTACATGATGGGAGTAGCAGTCTGTTGCTGAAGGAGCGATTTAAGGCGCCCACAGTCTCATGCAGGGGATGTTTCTATTTATATTGCATTTCCTGTTTATCACACGAGTAAGATAAGACATTGATAAGCCAAAAGGTTATTGTATATTTGCTCCAGTGTGCTTCAAATCGATTAGGTTGCACAGTTGCCCCTTTCGACAGGTGAAGGTAGCCTCAAACACCAGAGTTAAGATAACATTGACACAAAGATTTTGTCCAAGTATGAATTATAACCCCAGCCAGCAATACTTGTTAGCATGTGGTTATAAATCAACAGATTTGCAATAAATTATATCTTGTACTGAATTTAGAATAAATGCATCATTTAATAAAAATCTGAAACATGAAAATGTAAAATTGGACTTTGGACGGTGTTTTGTCGGTATGCCCCACAGGAGACAAATGTGTTTTTAGCCGAAACATGGGGATATAATGAAGACGAATGGAATGAAAATCGTTGCATGGAGGGCAGGATTTTAAATCTTTTTCCATAAATTATAATTTTTTTGTTGGATTAGTTGATATCAGCCAGCGGCAGTGGCCTTAGTAGCTTTTCAGTAGGTGTATTTTCAACTTGTAACATGTTCTACAGGATCTCTTGTTGACATATAGACACATTTTACACATTTTACATGCCATTTTACATGCCATTTTACATGCCAGGAAAAAAGTAAAATCCCTCACATACTGTACGGTATGTGCAGTATGTGAGGGACTGGACTCCACCTGAACTGTGCAGGTTTAACTGGATTAATCTACAAAGATCTTGTAAAAACATGTCCAGAATCTTAATATATATTTCTGCATAATTTTCTCACCGATCGTGTCACTTACATTGCCATAAAAGTGAAGTAATCAATGAAGGGGGCCAGCTTGTGTCTGCCACCAGAAGTAGTTGTAACCACATCACCTTCCTCTCTCCTCCGTCTCCTCCTCATCAACTTAAGTCACTTTTCCTCATCAGAGACGTGTGAACCCGATTAGAGCAGAGATGCAGCAAAAATGTGGCGTGAAGAAGTGATGTATCATCAAACTGAACACTCTGGCAGAAGGACAGCTCTGCCTCTTTTTTTTTTTTTTTTACCTCTCGTTTACGGTGTGAAAATAAGGCTCGTTAGCATTCATGTGTTGCGTTCCTGGTCTCTCACACGTAATACCGTCTCCCATTATTGAGCCTTTGTAAATGCATTGAAGTTCTGCTGTTTGGGGAGTTTTTATTTCAGAACAGGGCAGGAGCGCGAACATGAAGCTTTGAAAGGCAGCTGGCCCAGTATTTGTTGTGCTGTATTGATCAATATCCTTTTTTCTGATATTTCTCTTCAAACATAATTTGCTCTGTGTTTATTTTACTGGAAAAAAAGACTTGCAGCACATGAAGGTGGAGCTGCAGCAGCGCTGCTCTGCTCTGTCATTGAAAACAAGGTCAAGGTGACGGAGAATCTAATTGACACTCAGCTCGACCCCACCGATTCCCCCGGGATGACACACACACACACACACACACACACACACACACACACACACACACACACACACACACAGCAGCACTGCTTGCTCTCCCTCCTCCACCTCCACCACATGGTTACACCACAGGCTCAGGCTCGCGTCTCATTAGCATTTGACCGCGTGGGCAAAGCAGCTTCAGCTAATTCATTTAATAGTGAGAATATATTCTGTGTGATTTAATTAATGTGTTAGCGTTTGTCTGTGGCCAGATAACGTTAAAACAATTTCACAGCAGCACCAGAATCAAAGTGCTTTGTAAAGTGTGAGTGTATTGTTTAAAGGCTGGTTTATTTTTAATCACGATAAGAATCAAGTTTTTAAAATGTTGCATATTAAACATGAAGCAGTCATCTTTAGATGAATATAGCTGAATGACTTGCGCTGATATGACACATGGTTGCAAATACATGCATACAACAAGAGCAACAAGAGGATTGTTTACTCCGGAACATAGATCCTGTACAGCACAGGTCAGCTGATCATTTGTGCTGGTGCCAAAGATTACCAAAAAAAAAACAACAACTGAGTTTTGTTTTGTAGTCATGTAGTCTTCAGACTCACACAGCTCGACCTGGAAACAACTTTTTTTTTTTACCACATGCCGTAGTACTTCCTCAGGACCTGTCAATTAACTTTACTGACAGTAAAGTTCTTCCACACCAATTGAGTTCCCCTTTAAACTGTGAGTTTTACAATGTTAAAGGAGTGCAATGGTAAATAAAACATCAGATTTTCAAGCTTCAAATGATGATTATTTTAATTTCCAATTAATCTGGAATTTTTTATTATTACTTTTTTATTTGATTAATTGTTTCATCTACGGAGTGTCAGAAAAAACTAAAACTAAAAATGCCTCTCACAGGATCCCTGAGCACAAGCTGATGTTTTAAAATTCAATATTTTATTTACAACGATATAAAACCGAGCACATCTTACCTGGATTATTGACGCAATGTTTCAACAATCTGTGGATTTAATTCACTTGTATTCGCAAACATATTTAAGACAATACTGTACTTCCAGTTTTATTTATTTTATTATTTATTATTATAATCAGTTTACATTTGTGTCTTTCCTCTTCCAAAATGACCACCATGTCCACATGCACAAAGCCAGTTTCATGTAGAAATGGTTTTCCCAGTCTGATGTGAGAGAACTTTACTGGCTCGCGCAGTGCCTTGACCTCAACCCCATCCAACACCTCTGGGATGAACTGAAACACCGACTGGTAGCCAGAAAATACCTGAGCCACGTCTAATATTTCTGAAAGCTTTTTCAGTGTTTCATTTATTTTTTTGTGTTTAATTGTTGTGAAATATTGATGCACAATGGTAAATCTGACATTCTGTATTATCATTTTAGCCTTGATAATGCAGCAGATAATGTTTAGCATTTTGCTGATGTTTATTCAGAGGTGCTTCGAATAAGCTTTAAAGCCTGAAAGCCTGGATCACCAACATTAGGAGCAACAGATACAAGTGGACATATTATCATCATTTCCAGGTCTACATTCTTAGTCTGAGACTCCACTAGACTGTAGCTTTCCATGACTCACTCTTCAAAAACAGCCTTGTTTATCTTATCCTGGCCCTTTATGCAGCCCTTCAGCTCAGCCTCTTTCTCAAACAAGTCTTCATTGATCTTCAAGTAGTTCTTGCAAAGCTTTGAGGTCATTCTCCTGCTGCAGTATGAATCCTTCTCCACAAAGATGTAAACCAGAAGGTTTAACATGTCTCTGAAGAACGGAGAGCTTCTTCTACCTAGGTCAGGTCAATTTAGTGCTAGCCTCCAACTCTAGACCAGGGTATAGCCCCAGAATTGAATATTCCCACTCCACTTCATATTCACTGTTGGTTTGACCCATCCTGTTACTGCCATGAATCTCAATCTTGGATTCATCAGCAAAAACTTTTTCCAGTCATCCACTGTCAAATGTTGATGTTTCTTAGTGTTTGGCCTTGTTTCCCCTCCTGCTGATTGGAGTCTTGCGTTCTTCATTTAGCAAATTTTGTATCTGCGATGAAGCTGCTTTTCTATCTCTCAGGGAACTAAGCTTGATGTATTGATCCCCTGTTGGTGTGGTCACACTTGGTCTTCCTGATCGTGCTTCAGATACAACTGATCCAGTTTCTGCAAAGTGTTTTAGATTTCCATCCACTGACCCCTTAGAAACCTTTAGCCCTGATTTGATGCTGAGAAAGTTCCTCTTAGCTTAGAATAACAATTTGACTTCTGACACTTTCACTTGTTTCTGGATCTTCAGAATTTACCTCAAGTTTACCTGAAAATATTAGACTTTCAGTGTGGTCTCTCTGGACTAATGCCATATCGCCAAAGCAACAAATGTATAAACATATATATATATATATATATATATATATATATTTTTTTTTTTTATTTCCTGCAGTGCAACTCTGACTGAGAGGCCAACAGCCAAGACACAACTGACTACATGAGGAGGCCAAGTGACGGGACACTGGTCCTCACCTAGACCCCTCCCACGACCCCCACCCTCAACCCTTGCCTGGACATGGTGAGCCTCCTATGCATGTCTACAGTTTGTCTATGTTGTGTGTTTTTTTTTTTTGGTTTTTTTTTTTATCATAAATTGACTGTGTGTGATTCCAAATGGTTGTTCAATACCCTGATCACTCATTGGTATTCACGTCAGATAAACTACCTCGTGAGTGGTAGCAACAGACATGACAGGTAACTTCCTAGGAAGAGTTCAAATGAAGCTGGAAGTAAACAATGTTTTCCCGAAAACAAATTTAGTTGCTGGTGACGGTGTATTTCTGACAGTGTATGCGACAGTTTCTTTTTGAAACCGTTGCTTTTGTTTGTGTACCCATTAAGCTGATTTAATTTGGAGTGTACTGGCAGCTTAAGAGTTTATTGGACTGCTTAGACAACAGGATAACAAATCTTTTTTTATATATATAATTATTATATAATATATATATATATATATATATATATATATATATATAGTATTTCTGGTACACTGCAACCCAGAAAGCCCCGCAAGGATTTAAGTGAGAAGTAAGTTTTGACGAATGAATTGACAAGAGTACAAGGTCTGACGATATGCCAACCCAGTTTGATTTAAAGCGTCTGTCAGGCCGACAGCTGAAGGAGAAACACAGTCTACGTCATTTAATCTCAGACTCGCTGTAAATTTAATGAACCCTAAATGTCCTCTGTGGGAAAACTGCACTGTATTTCCGTGACATCAGCTTTGCAAACACTAAATTCAGTGTGTAAATCAGATTTTTTTTTCTCTCCCTATGATACCATGATCAAATAAATAAAAACATTTTTACATTTTATTGCGAGACTGATGCATTTCAGCTTGTGGCCTTCATCAGGGTCGTCGAACAACACATTGATGTGTTTATGGTAATGTGTTTTATGATGCTGCTTTCAAATAAAGACATAAAAGGCAGAAATCTGATCAAATGATATTTTCTATTTATCATGACTTAATTTATGCGCCTATGCATAACATAGTTTTTAGAAAAATATGTGAAGGAATTAATCTGTGTGTGTGTGTGTGCTGGTTATCTGTTGCCTTCACAGATGCTCAGTCCGCTTCATATATAATCAAGCTGGTTTCACACCATGAAAACCTGCATGTGTCAGACTTCACCTCCCCGGTGATCTGACAGAGAGACGAAAATATTAAAGGAATCATTTCTGATGTGTGTGTCAGATTTAAGTAAATGGCATCCACTGACAAACCCTGCAGTGCAATTAATTAAAGCAGTGTAATTATCTTCTAATTGCGGTGTGAGCCTGAGCTCCCAGCTGTCTTGTAGGTAACAAATAAAAGGAACCGGTCTGATGCCGGGCCGGGCTGGGATCCAGAATCAGTGCTGAGGCAGTGAAAGTCTTAATCTTTCATTTATATCTCATTAATGTTTGTGTGTATGTTTCTGCGTTATGGTTGTTGACGCTGCCCACACTTGCCGCTACACAGCCTCGAATGCCCCCGGCAGTTGAGCGAGAGATTAGCTAGGTCGTGATGAATGACCCTCGCAACTCCAGCACAAGCCCCCGAGACTTGTGGCCATGAATTATTAAAGCACCATCATAAATAACTCACCGTAATGAGGGTGTGCTTACGCGCTACAGGCAGGGAGAGAGGGAGGAGAGCAAAAAAAAGGGGAAAGAGAGGATCAGAGTTGACGAGAAGGGGATGATTGAGAGGGATAGCGGTTTGACCTTGGACTGAAAGCCTGTCGTGATGCTCGGCCGGCGAACGGAGGCACTCAGGCTTGTAAAAACGAGCACAAAGCTAATTTTGCACGAGACGTTTTTTTTTTTCCCCCCCTCAGAGAGATGGGCTGTATCCCTAAGTACATGTCATAAATGTTAATGTTAAGTAACGGCAGGCTGTATCTAGGCCACGCAGAGATTGGCAGCAGCACAGGTTGCTTCAGGTGTTGCTGCTATCGTGCAGACTGTGTTGAGCATTTTAAAACCGAAAACAGACTCCTGTGTTTACACCAAAACATCTGAGGAGGACGATGATGAGAACAACACCAGGCGTTTGAATTTATTGTTTTGCTCTGGATTTTGTCAAAGTGAAACATATCTAACTGATTGATGATTACCCGGCGATTGATGGTGGTCTTCGATGATAAATGGCGGCGATGATGATAATCCTTCTTTTAACCATAAAGTCAGTTTTCTGGTCACTGATTTAAAACATGGCCGCTGAGAGTGGCTGATTTAAAGCAGACATAAGTGGAAAAAGCACTTCTTTTGTGGCCCTAGACATCCCTCGCGTGATTGCTGAACTATGATTGTGATTTTATATTTTAAAATCTAACTGCAGGTATTTGCTCGTGTTCTGTGACAAGAGCATTAATGAGGTCCAGCACTGACATTGAGTGATAAAGTCTGGCCCACAGTCTGCCTTCCTGTTCGTCCCAAAGATGTTGGATGGGGTTGAGCTCAGAGCTCTGTGCAGGCCAGTAAAGTTCTTCCACACCAAATTGGTGAAACCATTCTTTTGGATTTGGCTTTGTCAAGTTGAAACAGGAAGAAACACAAGCTGCTGACACAAAGTTTGAAGAACTGTTGTCTAAAATATCATTGTGCTGTAGCATTAAGAATTTTTCCTCTTCATATCTAAAGGGCCCAAACGAAAGAAAAAAGAACAGCCCCAGACCAAAAGTGCACTTTGGGTACATCCATATTAAGCTGGTTGTATTTAAAAATGTAAGTCTTCTCTTCATTCTGACCCTCTCTTCACAGTAAATCATCTTTTTCCTGCCAAATAGCAACAATAATAAGTTTTTTTCTGCAACACTCGCCAGATAAATGTTAAGATGCCTGTTGTTTTAGTGTGTATGGGTAAAACCAAGCATTTGCCAAACGCTGATACAAGCCTGCCCAGTGAAGTTCGAGGGCTGTGTGGCAGTAAAATTGTACAGTGTTGTCTTTATCCTGTATTTATGTCGGTTTTGGCAGACGATGTGAGGACTAGAATATAATGATTTGATCAGCAGTGATGTGTCTGTTATGCTCCTTACCAGACGTTGGCTGTGATGAGCAGTTTGTTTGCCAACTGAAAGGATGAAATACAAAAGATTTATCTCTTTGTCTGCACAATGTGGGTGCAAAATTGCGGTTTTGGTGCAATAATGCTACGACCAAAATCTTAGAACTTATTCAAGTTATATCTGTCCGTACTCTTGTAGTTTCTTCTAACAGCTGTTGCATGAAAAATGCCACTGTCAATCAAATAGACACTTCCCGGTAAAGCAGATAAATTGGGTTTTTAGATGGTAAACTCTTTTCACTTATCAGGATGTGCTCATTGACTGTTTAACAATCAACAACCTTTCCCTGGATGACATTTAAACGGATTAATGATAATGATTATGCAAATATACCATCTCAAAGGTCACAAGTTGTAAAGGCCACAGGTTCAATTCCTAAAGAAGCCCATTTAGGTTCATCAGCAGACATGTTTCCTCTCTGAAAGTCCTTGAACTTCACTCTGCACCTCTACCGTAAAAATGTGAATCTTCACTGGCCTCATGATTCAATTCAATTACAATTCACCTGCCAACGCTTCGAAAGCACAACAGTTCTCGATGCATCCTGATGCATTTCTTTCAGTGGAAAATTTGCATCATTTACCAGCATTTGGCTGGTGAATGATGCAAATTTTCCAGTGGCTGGTAGATTTCAGACACAAAGTAATGATTTAGCCTGCTATTGTGTGGCTGCTGAATTTGAACATTTATCTCAGTGGCTGGTAGATGTTCACATTTTAAAAAGTTAATTTCACACCCTGAAAATGTATTGATCCTCAATTTTCTATATAACTGCACATGGCTACTTTTTTTTAGCAGGTAATAGAAGCAGTCATATAAATCTGAACTCCCTTTCTTATTTAGAAAGTGCTTTAAAAAAAAAAGCTGACTATTAACTGCATCTTTTCAATACCAGTATGTGAGGACATGAACATGATTCTCTTCTCTGTCCGCTGTATTCTTTATGGGTGTAAGCATTCACTGAGGGTGAAAACGCCTAACGTGGTTCCTCAAATTTGTTGCATTACCGTCTTGTCTTGTTTTGTTCGTACTTCCCAGTAAATTCATGAAATCTGAAATGTGCCCAGATTTCTGCTTTCAAAATACTGTTTTATCACTCACTGCCGCTCTCTGCCACATCTCCAACATACAAAATGTCAGACAGCCAAACATGCTCCATGCACAATTCAATCTTAGAAGTGAGACAATTCCACACTTGCACTTCACCGGCTCACTCTGTAATTCATACTGCATATGAGCATCATCTGTAATAAAAGTGTGCCTAAAATAAATAATTTCTCTCTTTCCCCTTGTCTGGACACAGAGGTCGTTCCGATCGTTTGCAAACGACGACCGCCATGTCATGGCCAAGCACGCCAGCATCTATCCAGCACCGGAGGAGCTGGAGGCCGTCCAGACACTCGTGTCCACAGTGGAGGGAGCCCTCAAGAAAGTCTCTGATTGGATGGATGGCCTCAACAAATCCTCAGGGAAGACCTCCACCAACAATGAGGCTGGGGACAAAACCGTGGAGAAAGATGCTGCTGACACAAAGTACGTCCCGCTGTGTGTTCTGCGCTGACCTAACTATTGGTCATGCTGTTCTGTCCTGAAAACACCCCTGCTTTGATCATAGTACAATATTTTCTCACAGTTCTCTGAGTTCTGTGTTGCATCCGACTGCCAAGTGGGTGTGTTTTCTGAGTGTAAGATGAAGAGAATTTATTGCTTGCTCCGGTTTATTTTTGTACCTTCAGCTGTTTCTTCAGCACAGTACCAGATCGTTTCCCTCATAAAAAATGGGTTCTGCTGTAAATCTTCATCGGGTGGATACGTGTGATGATTGGATGATTCAACAAACTCAACGGTCATAAATTCTCAACATTTGGCTTTGGACCTAAACATCCACATAGAGGTTCTGTATTAACAGAGCATCTACTGAGATGCAAGAGTGAGCCGATTACATACAAAGAAAATCCACATCCAGAACAGAAGAAGACGATATATTATTTTTGATATGTAGAAGTAGGCCAGTGTTGTTATTATAATAATATTATCATTAATAATAATAAACTGAATTCATATCCATAATGTCTTAAGAATCACTCAGTTCAGTTCACCCAGATTACAAGATTATATACATTTCCTTAAACTCTAACTATACTTAAGCATCCATTTATTTGTTAGTGTCCACATGTGACCAGGTTATGTACATTTTCTTGCAACGTTCTTGAGGCAGGACAAAATTTCTTTACTGCACACGCTGTACCCGTGGACCACATGCAATGACTGGACAACAATAGAGGTGAAAAGAATTTTGTTTGTAACACAGTGAAATAACACATATTTAGTCTCCTTGTTACTGTGGATAATCCACAGAACACGTCAGCAGACTTCATAGGGTCTACTTGTTTGGTGGAAAGTTGTGACAGTGAGGTCTGGTTTTTGTCCAGACACTGATGGAAGAACTGCTCAAATGTTTTATTTAGATAAAAATAGTAATACAGGCATTTCAAATTTTACTTAGTTCATGATGTAATAAATAATGTAAATGTACTTTACACCACTGTTACATGGATAGTATTACTTGGAGCATCACAAGGGGGATTCCATTCATCATTCCATTCATTGGAGTGGACGCAGAAATCTCAGATAGCGAGATCTGAACACCAAGTGAATGACACTGAACTGTATGGCTGAATACTAAAAAAAAATCGCTTAGCAATTTAGGTGAACTGACCCTTTATGATGGAACTATATGCTCCTACACTAACAGATGGTTGGACAACACCAGACTTTTGTTTAGTAAGATCAGTAACAAAGTGCAGTTTGTAAAGGCTGTGAAATAGACAATATCCACTCTATTCAGCTCAAGCTAAGTCTTTCTTTGTACATATGGCATGCACATCTTAGATTAAGACAGACTTGAGAAAAAACTGAATTTTTCACTAAATACTTGTAAAATAATGAGGTGGAATATTTACATTTAGAAATACGATCAGCTGTCCCCCTCTGCAGTGCGAGCTGAGGACCTGTTCTCTGGCTGTATTTCTGTTTCTGTATGGCTGTGAGAGACTCTAATGCTGGCTGTCATTCATCTGCCCTCAGGCCGGACAGCACGCCAGTGCTGTGCGGGGTGACACGTGTCGGCCTGGTGGCCAAAGGCCTGCTGATCAAAGGGGACATGGACCTGGAACTGGTGCTGATGTGCAGGGAGAAACCCACCAAACTGCTGCTGTACACCATCAGCGCCAACCTCCCCCTGCAGATCCAGGTACACTCAGCCGCACCTCCAGCACTGCAGTGTTCAGCACGGTGCATCCAAAATGAGCCATGAAAGTAAAGCTGAGGAAACAACCTTGGGGTAGGGAGGCTTTCAAAAAGTACCTTTGTGATCCAAGCTTCCGTGGAAACGCTTGTCCGCAGAGAGCAAACAGAAGTTCTTTATGTGTGATAAAAGAGTTTGTCTGTGACATTGGATAAGAGACAAGCTAAGACCCTGAGGTGAAGCACGGCATGGTAATAATAATAATAATATTACAAATGGTACAGGGATTTGCAAAGATGTGGTAGGAAGTACATTGTGAACAACATTTCATTTGAAAACATAATACATACAGTTGTGTATAACACACTCAGAGTGTAGCATTATGAATACATTTGGACTTTAAATTTGCTCATAAAAGAGTGCAAAACACATCATTTGACTTTGTTTCTGTATATTTGACATGCAGTTATAAATACCAGAGAGATACCATTTCTTGTGATTGTCCTCATGCTTTTGCATTCTCTGTAAAATGAGTCAGTAGATATCTTCTTATATCAGAGTGATATACTGTATATTCCACAGGACAATTGGGCATTGTGCAGTCACATTTTGAGTATTTGAACAAATATTTAGACAAAATTTGTAGAGTACAAATAATTAAAATACAACCTAAAATACAAAAAACTCCTAGGCCTATTTTCTAACTGAAGTCTGCCTTGCTGGATGGCTACACAGCATGGAACGCTACCAAATGTTTACTTTTTAAGACATGGAGCAGTTTCAAAAAATGTTTGTATATGGGCTTGCAGGTTTGGAAAATTATTATTATAAATATTATTATTATTAAAATAAATATTTTTTTCGTTTAAACAGATCGAAAGCTTTGAGTGGAAGAAGGGCTTTTTGACACTCAACATAGTTTTCACAATATTTAGTCTTATAGGAATATGTTAAGCTGAGCCGATGAGTCACAGAATTATCCTCTTCCACAAGTAAAGTTTAAATATTGAGCCACCTTCTTTCCCAGTTAACTTGATGTCATTAACAGCTGCCATTACTCCCGAGCACCAGCAGTTTTACAGTATGGAGCGCACTCTTGATGTGACACTCACGATTATCACAGTCAGCAGTCGGGTCTCCTGTAAGATCAGCATTAGATTAATTAGCCTTAGTAATGACACTTTAAACAATTGCAAACATACCAGTGATGCCTCCTATATTTTCCCACAAGAAAACAATCCCAAATATATTCTTTTATTAATATTTTAACCCACCAGAATTTAGAAATAACAGTTAGATAAAGATGAAACACTTCCTGACCCTTAAGCCTGATGGAGCAGAAATGTTTCTGTCCCCAGAATAATGGCATATTTATTATTATGATTATTTTTAGTCGGTAGGAAAAGTGAAGTGCACATGATATGAAAAAGAGGTGTCCTGTGCTTCTGAGGCTATACTTGATTTATCTCTCCCATTCTGTCTCTATGAGATGTTTAAAGGCAGGACTACAGTATAATCTTCACATTTCAACTATTGACCACCGAGACTATCTCCTCACAGCACTGACTTGCACCTGTTAACTAACAAAGCGGTGCCGACGTACACAGAGCCTAAATGTGCTTCCTGTGCCCCCCATCTCAGTTAATTACCTGCCATAGCTGCCATCCGTGCTTCATCAACAATGTAGGAAACCATTTGAAGCTCTCATTTCCTGGGCCAACCTGGGAGAGATTGACAGGCAGAAGGGGTGATGGATGGGGTCATTTCTCACAGAGATGCGATAGAAATAATGCACTTAAAAGCATGCCACTGAAGGTAACGCAGATCTTGAGGAAAAACAAGGTAGTTTGGTGTGCTGGGAATTGGCTGGCAATAGCAACATCCTTTTGCTGCTTTAATAAACCTCTGCCACTGACAAAAAAATGTATTTTCAAGTCAAATTATGTTTTTGTTTTTACTCCCTAGCACCTAAATATCATTATTTTGTCTTTTGGATACTGACTCTTATTTGAGAATGTACAGAGATCATTCTCTTCCTGTACTTCCTGTGTATGTTTCAAATTAAATTAACATAAAGTGATGGGTTATTCCATTTGAACCCCTAAAAGGCTTTCATCACAAATCTGTGCAGGAAGTGTTATGTTTCATTGAGTTGTTTTACAGAAAACAAAAACAGCAAAGAAGAAGCAATTGTAAGCAAAGACAAAGCAACACAATAGTGAGTGACTGAGAGAGTACTGATGGATGTAGTGCTGTGGAAAATGCACATTACCCTGAATATATCAAGACAACAAACACAGGAGTGGAGTAAATGGAGTGTTGAGTTTTAATTTATGGCAAACAACCTCAACGGGAGTAATCAAGTCAATGGGAGCACATCAGAAATCGGAGAGTTTTCTAACTAAGATATGATTAAATATACTTTTATAACAAGCAACATCAAGAATAAAGGCCCTAACCAAATGGGCTGTTCACACAGCGTGCGTTGTGGAGCGTCTGTTTTTTCCATGACCGAGTCTAATATTTTTTAAATTTACTGATAAATATTACTTACTTACTACTACTACTACTACTACTACTTATTACTACTTTGCAGGCCTGTTTTTTATTTCAGTAGTTGAGGTGAATAAAATATATTTATTTAAATATATTTTAGCATATATTTATACATATGTTTTTATAGACCAGTAATTTTGCATTTTACAAGACCTTGTTCAGAGAGCTTGTCCTAAACACATACTCCAACAAAGTAGAACAGCATCGCCTTGTACTTTACAATCAGCAGGAGTCAGTGTTGCAACTGTGATATTTGATTTTTAATTAATCGTGCAGCCCTGCCTTGCAGACAATGACGGAGGACAAATACGAGGTGCAGTCTTGCGTGCCTGAGGCAGCCATCCGGGTTTGCAGCATCAAAGACCCCCAACTCACGCTGAAGATCACTCTCTCCTCCTTAGCCATGAGGGAGGAACACAGCACCACAGAAGAAGGTATTGACCCCACTCCCCTCCCCTACCCCACCCACCCTCCTGTGCCTCCTGTTTGGAAGGATGCTTCCCCTGTTTTTGTTTGACCTTTACATGAGAACAGAGGGCTGAGAGAGAAGAGGGTTCATAATGGAATGTAAAGGTATAAAAGACACCTGAGCTTGATATGGGAGATAATGTGGGGAAAATTGGGAAGGATGATACATTGAGAGGGCTGAAAGCTGAGAGGCAAACAGGGGGAAAAGGAGAAGGGATGATATGGATCTGGGTCAAGTGTGGTGGAAATAGCAGATGGCCGATGCAGGATGATTTCCGCAGGGGATGTTGGGTTTGGATTTGTGAAAAAGGAGACGTTTGTCTCAGGTATCCTCTTGTATCCTTCAAAGGACTCAGCGATTCCAAAAATGAGAGTGGGGAGGTTGTTACTTTTGGCCAAACAGGTTTAAAAACAGGCATCATTTTAGACCAGAAATTTATAGATTCTGAGGAATTAATCGCTTAAGAAAAGGCTTGTTCAAATTTAGTAGGACGCCAAACACAGAAAATTCATCTCAGTACCTGATAAAGAATCACATTGCTGGGAAACATTAGTCTCCATTTTGTCAGGTGACAATCAGTGTTTGTTTTTTCACACAAATGGGAATGAAATTAAAAATGAATGAAAGGCAAGTCACAACTGAAGAGCTGCCATTATGAAGTGGCGAGTCTCATTGTGGTCCCGCTCCCAGTGGGAAAAATTGAGTCGAGCTATCGCGAAAGGTAGAAAAATTGATTCTGCCAAACAGGAGAGAAACAGCTCCACAGCACAGCTGTCGAGTGCAGAGTCTCAACAAGGACAAAACCATTTTCCTTCAGATTCAACATCCTGTCAGCACAAACAATGACAGTGTATTTTTTTGTATTTTGTCCAGGTTTGTTATAGTGTGAAATTCCATAAACACAGACTGTCTACTACTTCTCCTGTAGACAGACAAGCAAACACAGAACTGATTATCCTAACAGTGTAGAAGAAGTAGAAGAATTTAAATAGGTTATTGAGATTGCAGCCACAGGGGTTTCTTAGATGTTTGCTGGTGGTTCATGAACTCTCCGTTTAGGGTTGGATCCAGTTCTAGGATGTCATTCAACAGAAGTAGAAGCTGATAATGTCTTGTTGCAATGAATCCATTTCTTCTCACTGATTTTTATTGGCAGTCTAGCAGACAAATCTGTCTAACATTCAGGTACCAGGTTTCTCATTTTTTTAGTTAGTGAATGTTTCTTTGACCACCTAACATGATGAATGTCAAGTCCAAATTGTAATTGTATCGGTTACATTGTCTTTGTTAATTGCTGCTGTCCGTGCTCAGCTAAAGATCATTTGTTACAGAAACAAAGACCACTCTTTAACACCAATGTAAGACTGTGAGCAGACTCACAGTGTTTTTATGGTTTTACAACAGTCTTTTCTTGCTCATGGATCAGTTGCAGTGGTGGAAAGTAGCTAAGAACATTTACTCAAGCACTGTACTTCATGTAAATCTGGGGTGCTTTACTTGAGTATTTCTATTTTATGCAACTTTCTATTTCTACTCCACTATATCTCATAGAAAAATACTGTACTTTTTACTCAACGACTGAAAACAGATCTGTGTTTTTATTTAAGTGTTCACAGTGTGGTATACTTTTACTTCAGTAAAGGATCTGAATACTTCTTCCACTATTTTTATGTCTATAATGCACAACAGAAACTCTTATTATATTATTATACAGTTGTGCTGGAGTGCACAAGAGCAAAAAAATGATGCACATTTTAAAAATATATTCCGGTTCTTCAAGGAACCTGTTCAGGAATATTTCTGGTGAGTAACCCGTAACTGGTTCCCTTTGGCTCCTAGATGACCCCTGGTTTTTAGAGTGTACCTTCTGTAGCTGGCCTTTGCTCACTGACTGTTGGTTTTGTTGCCGTAGCTCCGCAGGTCAGCGTGCTGTGTGGATTGACACTTCTCTGCGGTCCCGCTGCTGACGAGGCACCCTACCACCCAGCAGCAGGAAACCCCGGGTACAAGGGGCTTCCCCGACAACCAAATCAAACCAACCCACTCACTCTCTGCCTCAGACATGCTCCTCTACCCCCCTCCCCCCTTCCTCTGTTGACTGGACTCTGGGTCACCATGAAATTCTGGTCCATGTCTGCCAGCGAGCACATAGACTAAAAGGACAAAATGACAATATTAACCAGCAGCCCATGTCCAGATCTTTGCTTCTTTATTTTAATTATAGGGGCTGATGAATTTTTATTGGCTCAGAATGACATCCCATAATTTCATGTTGTAAAAACGGTGTTAATTGAATGAATCTGATGTCCTGGTCACTAATCAAAATTCCCCTAAGCTGATGTCAGGGAGAATTAAGTGGGGGGGTTGTCCTTATCTTTATGTGGTCTTGACCTGTGAGTGATGGTTCCTTCATGGCCCGCCTCTGGGAAACAGCTTCCATAATTCATCTGTATACCAGGGGGAAGAATTGAGCTTATCAAGCATACATCCAATTATATAAATGCATAAACACAAATCCCAGATCTTTTACAAAAGAACTTCAATGGAGTCTTGAGCATGCCACTAGAATAATTCAGCGTGTGTCAGTGAGTCCTGTTGCTGCTGTGAATTGGATTTAATTTCATTTGTAAGCAGGCAGACATGTGAATGTCAAACTGATGAATGAATACAAACATACTGTTACATAACAGAGGACATAAAACTTTCATCACATACATCTTAATACAAATACATCCTGACAATAACAGTAATGCCAAGTGGTTACAGCATGACCACAGGATCATTCGTGTTTATTCATGAGAATAAGTATAAACCGCTGTGACCCCACTTACTTGACATTACAGTGGTATGAACCCAAAATTTCCCTGTGTTTTGATTACAGTAAATAGATCAAAAGGATCGCAAAACAACTACGTCATGACAGCAATTTGTAGTCTGAATTCATATTTTATCAAGTCTGGCCACGAGCAAACAACTTTTAAAATGCTTGTTTTCTGAAGAGAGTTTGAATGATACAAGGATATACTAACTTAGTTCAAAATAAAGTAAAGCTGGGGTCAACTAACACACATATATTTTTAACTTTGTTAAACTTTGTTGTTTGCGATCTCAGGGTTCTCACCTATTGTATCCTGGAAAAACTGGAAAAGTTGACCAATTTTCCTGTCATGGAAAACAAATTGAAAAAGAGAGAAAAAGTTAAATATCCTGGAAAATTATTTCAACATTATCCCATTTTTCTTCAGCCAAGAATAAATTACCTCTAATTACTGGATTGAGTGACAGTATGTCAGACAAGTTTAAATCAGACTTCCACAGAGAGGAGTGTATTAGTGTATGTCTGTCATACAAATGAGCTCATTACTGTACATGACCTGGAAAATGATGAAGGAATGGGAAGTTTTGTCTGTTCTCTGTATAAATATGAAGTGGTATATTAAAGAGCTCTGGGTGTCTACAGACAGTTCTAATAACAGCAGTGGATGTCTGCGCCTCCGCCTCAGCAGACAGGTTGAGAAGCTAGAGTGAAGATCAATCCACTTTTTAATCCCAAAAGTTTAAAAGATAAACTCTAAGCTCTCCTCCCGCTGGTAAACCGCTCCAGATCAGAGCAGAATCCGACATGACTCCAAGTATTCGTTGCTCAAAAAAACTCTTTTCCTACAGATCCCCCCTGTCTGTCGGCTAGCAGCAACTCTGTCCTTGTCTTTCTTCATCCTCATGTTGGACTGAGGGTAGACTGGACTGTACAGTGACTCACTAGTGCCTCTCCTGGCACAAGTGGTATTACAAGGAAGTGCAGGCAAAAGCTAATCATTTTGTGCACTACTTTCCGTAGATATCTGCAGCACGGCACATATACATGTATTTGACATAACATCACAGCTCAGAAATTTTTAGAAATGTGCCGTCAGCTTGCTGTCAGAATAATTGGGTGCCTTTCTTTGGAGGTGTTCCGGGCACGTCTAACCATTGGGAGACACCGGGGCAGACCTAGCAAATAGCCCATCTGGCCTGGGAGCACCTCAGGATCCCCAGGAGGAGCTAGAATGCGTTGCCGAGGAGAGGGACGGCTAGAACACCCTGCTAAACCTGCTGCCACTGAGACCTGACCCTGGATAAGCGGACGGAAATGGATAGATGGATAAATTAATCATTTTTTGCTTATAATTTAACTTTGAATATGTTTATATTTATATATTCCTGTGGCACACTTGAGATTCCATTGATTCCAGAACAGTGTCCTGTGTTTTAAGACAAAGTTTTAATGTCATTACTGTTGAAAAGTTGACTCCAGTCCAGTTTAAGGTATGACAGCACAAAAGAAATGCTTAACGTTACATTTTCATGACTTCATCCTTACATAGGATCAGTCCATAATGATAGCATTAGTACCACTGAAGAACATGATACTAAGTAATCCCAAGAACCACTGTCTTTAGTTTCTTGGCACAAAGTATTTATAAGAAGAGAAATAATTGAATAGACTTTTGTTGAGTTTCACTTCAGTTCCCAATTTCATTTGTTTTGAGGTCTCTAGGTGCCCTGAAAAGTGCTGTATTAAAAAAGTTTGCTCTTCCAGTATACTTTGACAAATCACGTCATTACCTGCACATTTCTTGCTAGAGTGGTACATTATATTACCCAGAAGTCCCAGTGGCAGAACATGAAGGTCCTCAGTCCTTGGTCTTGGAGGAGGAGTGACACGGGACAAACCTTGTGTCTCTCATCAGCTCCTTCATTTGTCTTCCACCTCTTCCATCCTGTTCAGCTTTCACTACGGTCTCTACAGCAACAGACTGCTAAACCACACATCGCTTCTTAGCTCACATTACTGCTGATGAATCACACGCAGACAGATAAATTGGAAATTGAATACTGCGCATATTTGGAATTAGAGACTACACTGTAACCTCCTCCCTACGAGCAGGAGCTTTTTATAATGTCCTGTGTCAGCATTACTGTCAGCTTTGTAGAAAATAGCTGTGATTTAATCTCTGCCGGCTATTGCTCATTGGAAGAGATCTTTGAACCATAATGGGACTGATTCCACTGCGATGGGACATTCATCAAGATTCAATATTTGCAACTTGGCAAGCTGAAGAATAAAGATAATGTTTCAAGTTGCAGAGAAGTCACTTTTCCACGATTACGTGGATGAGAACATTGATAACCTGTGAGCCTTCACTCCTGAGCTCTGCAGTGTGGTCTGCAGTCTGTTCCCCCTTTTGTCCGTCTGCTTGACTGTCCCACAGTGGGCACCCCTGAGCTGCTCCCGAGAACAAACAGCCTTCACTTTCTTTCCAGGGTGGCGTTCTCACTCTCAGATGTTTATGTTGTCGTTGTCATCTGCTGTCACTCTTCTTCTGCTGTCGTTCTCCCATGGCTCGGCCTCCAGTCATGGCAGGAGTGCTCCCCACAGGAACCCGGTGTGGCGAGACTGTTTCAGTCAAACATAAACATCTGACCGACCCCGCAAGATTGAAAATACTAGCATGGCGCCCCAGAAAACTGCAGAGCCAGCTGCCTTTTTATAGCAGGATTTTTATTTTTTTTTCTCTTCAAGTAGAATAGTTAATGTGTCTGCACGTTCCCTTCCCCAATCTCAGGCATTTCTGAGCCAGTATTTTGCAATCCACCAAATGACTCCTTGGTCAAAAGTGTTATTTTGATTTTAATCTGGCTTTTGGTCCTGAGTCGTTGCCATGCTCTCATTTTCGTCCTGCGCCGTAATTGATAACACACTAATCTGGCGTGTTCCATCGCCTTCAGCCACTGATCTGCATCTAGAGTGAGACTCCGGCCGGGCAGCAAGACGCATGCACTCACGTCTACTCCGGTTCCTCCTGTCAGTGTTATGAAAGATCCTGCCTTGTGCATGAGAAACCCCCCTCTCCCAGAAAATCACGGAATCTGTCAAATTTCCCCCCTCCTAGCTCATTCGGTCAGATCAGTGGGTTTGCCTAATAATTAGCTGTCCAACCCTGCTGCCTGTGTGTCTGTGTGCGAGTGTGGGAGGTCAGCGTGGTCACGCTCAGTCTGTCCTGTCTCATCCTGTCCCTCTCTCCAGAGGAGGGCGATCAGGACGACAACAAGGAGAGGCAGGAGGATGAGGAAAAGGAGGAGGCGACGGATGAGGAGGATGTCCTGGACAGGCAGAAGTGCCAGGCTGCGCTGGCTGCGCTCCGACACGCCAAATGGTTCCAGGTGAGAACAGCTGGGCTGATGACACAGTCTCTCTCAGTGTCTTTACAGTATGGCATCCAGTCTTACCCTGAATTATCAACCCTGTCTCTGGGAAGAACATTTGTTTACTTTAATGTTGCAACAGCAAGTAAAAATGCCACCTTGATTCTGTTTTTTATCACCGTAATAAAGACACAACCTGAGTACAGGTAGAACACTGAAGCTGCTTTTGTATCAGCTGATCACAAACTGTTTCATACATGTTCACAATGATCGGCTCTGCAACGATTAACATCCAATTACATTTATACAGGTGTACTGTATGCAGCACCCACACTGCTCTGCTGATACACCCATGCCAACATGGCTTGCCAGCGCTGCAAAGTCTTTAGTTCTCTTGATTTAAAGGATCGGTATGTAGGATTTAGTGACATCTGGCTCTAGAGTTGCAGATTGAGACCCCCCTCCTCTCACCCTCCGGAAGCGTGAGAGTGAAAGTGCCCTTTCCAGAGCTTTGTCCGTTCTGTTGCATCTGTACATATAAATGGCTCATTAAGGTAACAAAAACATAATGATTCTTATTTTCAGAGGATTATACAAAAATGTAAACATAATTCTGAATATTATATTGCATTTCTGCCTTATTCTGTAAATAGAAGCACCTACATCTGGCACACTGGACCTTTTTAAGTACGATTTCATTTTGACGGGTTTGAATAAAAGAGTCGAGGTTGTCTTTTCTGTCAAATCTAACAGTAAAACCATTTGGTATAAATGGTCAGTTCCTTGACATAAACATCCTCTGAAGAGATGGAAAAACTGCAGCAGATGAAAGGTGATCGATGAGGAGAGTGTAACCTTCAAATTAATACATAAAACAAAGATGTTGAAATATCACGTTTTCCACATTGTTTTTGTTTGTTCAGTTTTGCCTGGAGCTCTTCTAATTATTTCATGTTTTTGTATCATCTCTCCTGCACCTGACTGGGCCATTAATTGGCATTTTCTTTTAGTAGATTTTCTAACTAACTAACCAGTGGAGTAACTAATTTGTCAACATTACAAGAATCCGGTAATTAGATGTACAAAGAGTGTTCCTCGAGCATGAATTGCAGATAGATTTTAGGGGAAGACAACATGGGAACAGTAGAAATGTTATTTTTCAGTGCAAGTAGAGGAAGAGCATGACAGAGTGGGGTGTAACTGTGAAAGCTGTGATAGATTCTGCACTAAATCAGGGTTCAGATGAGCTGCAACGCGGCTATGCTGACTGAACTGAGAGTGCTTCCACTCCTGGAAAGGCAGCAAGGGAGGAGGGAGATGAGAGTCAAGGTCAGGTGAAGCAGCGAGCAGCTTCCCTCAGGGAAGGAGGGCTGAATGCCAAGTGATATCTGAGTGAAGGGCTGCACTGTGAACTGAAGGTGAAGCGGTTCAAGGAGGATTTTATTACATCATATTCGCACAGGACTAATATGACCCCGTGTCCTACAATGATCTGTAATAACTGCAGATACAATTAGTGAGGTTCGTCTCATTCACTGTCCACCATGTCTGGAAGGTTTAAATGAAAGCTCCTGGATAAAACTACCTACTTTATTTTTGCGAATAGTCATCCTGTGCAAATTGTGTCTATCGCCTGCATAATTTGATATTCTCCTCACATGCTTTAAGCACTTGTTTTTAGCTTCAGTAGAACCTTGAGAGGAGGTTTATAAATCATTTTGGAGCCAAAGATGGTTAATTCATTGCATCTTGTTTACCACACATTTGAACAGGTTTTATTATTCCACCTATATTCATTTCACTACATGCAGGGGTGCCCAGTGAACATTTGTCACATGAGGTTAACCATATAATACCACTGTTATGGCTTTAGAAATGATTATTTTCACTATTTTGAGACAATGTTTGGAGCAAAAATATATGTAAATACATTAAATGTCTAGGGTGCTTGAAGAAATTGGCACAGAAATCTACTTGGAGCATTTCACAGTTCAGCACAGGGGAGTGGACAAAGAGGCGAGAGGGTCATTCATATACTGTACTGTACATCACGAATTGAAATCTTATATAAAACAGCAGCATACATTAAGAAAAAAAGTTGTTAAAAGTCGTCAATCATATTTTGAAAACCACATTTCTATTACATTTGTATTAATCACAGTATTTCCCTCAAATTATTTTGTTTGTCTGTGTTCTGCAGACAGAAACTGCTCCTGAGAAACATCAGATAGTGAAGAGGGAACAGCTCAGTGCTAACTACAGAGACAGCATACATTTATTTTTAATGATCACTTCCGAGCAAACTTATCCACTGTAACATTAAACAAACATTAAGTTAAATAGAAACCCATAAAACAACATTGTCAAACTAGCTCTGCTTTTCCCAACAGTCATGTGACCCTCACCTTATAGGTTGTAGGGTTTCCTCGAGAGTCACCGGCATTTAATTCTGTCGTGAGAATGTTTAAAAATCAATACAGCAAGAACTTAAATGTAATTGATGTTGTTAATAAACGGATGGATAGATGTACTTAAATGACCCAAAATTTGGAAATCAGCAGTACTGCTGAAGTTGCTGTAACAAATTCCAAATTTCGGAGCATTTTCTGAGTCCAAGTATGAATTGACATATTGTTAAATAAACTTTCAAGTTTATTTCTAAAGTTTTCAGAGCGTCAGTACTGACGTTACAAGAAAATTAAAAACTCATCAGTGCTGCAACTTTAGTACTTGCAGGTGTGAGGGTACAGGATGTGTTTCATCTACTGTAGGTTGAGGCTCCAGACTATTACACAAATCTAAAAAGCAGAGCCCTTGGCACGGTGAAATGGCTCAGCAGCCATCATCCATCACATCTACTGGTGCTGGAACGGGGGGGACAACCAGATTTTTGTCCTCTATTTTTGTTTTAGGTGTTTTGGTAATAATGTGATCAGTGGGGAAGCTCGTAATCTTGTGTCATGATGTCATAAGTACAAAACTGGAGGGTGCAGCTGATCTTATTAAATACGTCTGTGTGATCTCTAAAACGTATTGTCTGCATAAGTACTGGATGCCCAAAGCATCCAAGAGCAACATGTAAGCCATTCAGAAGATGAATAATGTGATATATATTCTATGTTCTTTTCTTGATACTAGTATTTTATCTCCAAAGAAAGATTTTTGGTGTATCACTTTAGCTATTCCAGACTGCATGTTTATCCCCCTCAGAGGCTAAACTTAATAGAATTCCTGCCAGCGGAAACCAGCTAAATTTTTGTCACAGAATTGAACATTATTAAGTGAATATCAAATTTAATCTCTCACAATGGTATACGGTGCATATTGACATTTCAGGGGTTGTGAAAATGTCTCCTTGAGCGATCCCATATATCTTGGTGGTTCTGCTGCTGAGCCAGACTGCAGTCTTGTTGAAATGCTCCTCATGCTGTCACTAAGTTTTGTTCGTCTGTCCCCTCAGGCCAGAGTCACTGATCTCAAGTCCTGCGTTATCGTCTTGAGGATTTTCAGAGACATGTGCAACAGACTGCCAGGGTGGCAGCCTCTTAAAGGATGGGTAGGTGACGGCCACAGAATCACAATGACTTCTTGTAGATCTCAGTAGTAGACTAAAATTTTGGCCCGTGGCCCGGTGTGTTTCTGCAAGATGTGTTTTAAACTCTGTCTGAATCATGAGTGTAATTGATTAAGTGTATGCTGTGTTGAGTGTCCTCTCTCTGTCCGCCCTTTACAGCCTCTGGAGCTGATCTGTGAAAAGGCCATTGCCACCTGTAACCGGCCGCTGGGTCCAGGTGAGGCGCTGCGTCGCGTCATGGAGTGCATCGCCTCAGGGATTCTCCTGCCAGGTCAGTGATCAGACCTTCACAGCAACCTCCAAGTTTGGACTTTCTCCCTCTCCTCTAAACTCCAGGCCAGGACCAGTTTATGAACCCTGGGGGTTATTGCCAATAAAAAAATGTGGTGAATTGTCAAGTGAGATTTAGAGGCAGCACACGCGCCTGCAGAATTTATAGAATGAGGAATGAACAGAGGTGAACGTGTACAAAAGGATAAATCTCCATATCGAACTTATCTACTCAAGTTGAAATGTTTTCATGTTAACAGAAAAATTTCAGCTATACCAAGTCACAGGATCTTCTCTGTCACTGACAGGTTAAATCACTGTGATGTAGAAAACCTCTTTGCTGTCAGGTTTGGGAACACACTGTTTATGGCTAGAAGACATCACCTGGAAAAGCAGTCAGATTTGTGCAGTTGACCTCAAAGAGGTACTGGCATATTGTCAGGTGAATCATGAAGAGGAGGCAGTGCTGGGCATTTTTCACAGGAGTTGAACTTGTGATTTTTAGTGGAAATAATGTTTGGCAGTTTGAGGAGCTCCTGAGGAGCACTTGGTGGAGGGCATCCCCAACTTGAAGTCACTGAGACCATCAAAAAGGCTGGCAGACATGGGTGTCTGTTCCCATCTTTAAAAAAACGGGAGGGTGCACGTCAAGTATCAGCGTAATTTAGTGTTCAGACTCCATCTGAAAGCTTATTTTAAAGTGTCTGGCCAAATCAGTAGCTTTGCAGAGTCTGTCCTGGTTGTGAAACAGTGGGCCAGCCATTTATTCTTGGAAAAGACTTCTATCCATGATCCTCAGGGAGTCTTGTTTGAAACACTGTGGGAATGCAGGCTTTCAGGGCTGCTACCAGCCATTCAGACCAACTCTTTTTGAGATTTCCAAGGATAGAAGTTGAAAACACAGCCAAATTTGGTTTTAAATTGAATCACAAATTTTGATATGGTGCATCTAATTGGCAGTAGAAATTCTGTATTTTACAGTGTTCTCTACTAACACACACAATAAGCATTAAAAGTAAAATAAAACAATTGTTTTTATGGCAGCCGGACATTCAATTCTTTTAATATGCTATTGTGGGTTCTCATGTAGGCAGCATATGATGTGCCCTCTGTTCAGTTTTAATCTTGCAAATGATGAAATTCTTTCATTCGGAAATTAATATATGTGAGACATCAGAGGTTAAGAGTCGACCACAGTGAATGATTCCAGTAATCAGATTCTCTGTTCAGAGAGGAGCAAAATGAAATTATTGTTTGACAGTCGAATAAAAGCAGCAGACATTTGAAGAAAGGGTTAGAAAAAAATGAAAAAAAATGTTATTTGATTTGAATTAGTGGGATTTGTAGACTCTTCATTTCATTAAGTATTTAAAATCATTGTTTCAGTGTTTATGATCAGTGCATTTGTTATGAAACCTGCAACAAACCTATGTCATGAAAGATAGACCTGGAGTGGAACAGTATCACTTATCATTTACTGCTGTAGTCATACAGAAAACTGTAAGACTTTCTCTTACTCAAGGGCAAGACCGGACGACTCTGCTCCACCTTCGCTTTGCACTGCTTATATATCCTGATAACAAATTTAAAAAAACATATATGTAGTGTTTAAAAAAAGGAATCAGCCCAGGGATTGAAAACAAGATTTAAATATAAGCTAAAGAGGCAAATAAAGTAAGATACCAACATGCACAGAAGCATTTTTATTCTCCAGAGAAACATTAAGAAAAATCTTTAATGAATGTGTTTCAGGATAACCCCACTGTTTATCTGCAACCTCTTCACACATGGGGGGTCCTGAAGATTCATGGCCAGGAGTATCAACAATGATTCAGTGTAGTTTCACCTACGTTCAGCCTTATACTACTCTACAGTGCCTTAATGGTTTCCTAATTGTCATGCAGTTTCCCTTCAGGGCTCCTTAAGAGAGTCCCGGTGGATTCAAAGCGGCATGAATTATGGTTTAATTTAACATTTACTTGTATTTCGTTCTGTAAAAGTTGGTGTTGGAGTATCTCCTCTGAGATTTCCTTTTTTTCTCGAGCAGTCAGAGTGACAAATGTTTCCTATCCAGCTCTAATAAAAAGAAAGATGTTCACAGATTTATTTCTTCCTCCACTCTTCTCTCTCTTTTTCTAATCCTTTATCTGGGAAACCTTCAGGTCCCATGTTTGATCAGTGCAGCGAGCTCGCCTTTGTGATGATGTGATTGGATTTTTTAAATGTGGTTCAGGGTTTCCCTCAGCATTGAAATGGCAGGTTATTCCCAGATTGCCTCTGAATCATTGACGAGTTACTGCTGCATTCAGATTGTACACAGCAGGAGTAAGTAAATTATTTCTGTGTGTTTTCCTGTCTAGTGAAATGAAGCTGAGTTCAAAGTGTGTGTTGCTGTTTGCAGGCCTCTCCTGTCTGAGTCAGAACCCGGTTTGGAAACACTGACGTGGTTTCTCTTTACAGGAGGTCCTGGAGTACATGACCCCTGTGAGAGGGAACCAACAGACGTCCTGTCTGACCTCAGCGCACAGCAGGCTGACGCCATCACAGATAGCGCACAGGTTAGCTCGCTTTTCCCATCAGCTTCTTCTACTACTCTTCATTCCTTCTTCTTCTGCAGTGATGAAAGTAAAATATTTCCCCAGAGTTAGTATTTCAGGATGAAGTGTTTCTACATTTTCTCATGATTTCTTAAAAAACAGATTATACTTAAAGAAGAGTACAGTGTATACAAGAGTAACAATGAGGTGTGGAGATCAGCAGTGATAGCTGTGCATTGATGTGTTGCTGATTTTCTATGGCACCTATTTACATACTGAAGTCCAAGGGCCAAGGTGAGCTGACGACCCTCCACTGTTACACATAGGGTACAGTCGAATAATTAAAAAAATTACCTCCTAAGTCCTTTCCTAACCACTTCTGCTTGACCTCAATGAAACCGTCATAAGGTCGAGGAAAGATAGGAGAAGGCCCCTGCGGTGTTCAGAGAATCCGACTGCACTTAGACTAGACTACGTCATTATGTGACAGCGGGTGTTATTGATGTGATCTGTGGCAAAACTACAAAGTTCAGAAGAAGGACTGCAAAATGCAAAAAGCATCTGAGCTACTTCTCCCTGTGCGCTCTTACAGTGTTGTTTCATGCAAGATATATAAACACGAACAACCCTGTAAAAATAGCTCCTTTTCTTTCCTTAAGATTTAGAGAATTTCAACAGCACTTATCATGGCAGTTACATAAATACTTGGTCATTTCACTCAGTTAGGAACCTTCCTAACTGAAATTGACTATTCAGCCACACCCATGCTATGGCAGGACAGTGGGAGGGGTGTCAAATAAATAAAAGTGAATAAGCTTGAAAATGTCCAAAAATAAATAAATACTCGTCACAGTTCCCTAGATCCCAATGAGGCGTCTTTCAAATGTCTTATTTTGTGAAGTCCAAAATCCTGTTAACCCTGTTAATGTAGCTTCTTTCCTTGCTGATACAAAAAAAGGGGGGTTGATACCTAACTACAGGTCTGTGGGATCTCTCAGCGTAAAATATCCATCTACAATATATTCCACTGTAAGACCCAGGCATGATTTGGCAACAAGAAGTTCAAACAACCTGTGATATTTTTTGTTTTAATTATTTGCACCTGTTTCAGAAACGGAGGGCTCAAGTTTGTCTGTTCTTCATTTACTTGTCTCTCGCTGGAGCAGTTAAAGAGTTAATGCCTTGCTCAAAGGCACTTTTGACAGCTTTTAAGGAAGATTGGAGCATTTCCCATTAATATTTTCCCTTCTGCTCCAGGAGCATGAATGTTAAAAGCTTCCATTAACAGGCCGATGTCTCTTACCTCTGGGCCACAGCTACCCAGCTCTTAACTAATCCCAAAGGTGATAAAATCTTTATCAAGTCTGGGATGAAAAAACATTAAAATTGCTGCATTAAAGAAGCTGCTCCATCTTTAATAAACAACAGAGGGACTTGTGAAAATACAAATTCATTTAGAGAGTTCTTGTGTGATTTGAAATTTATCGCCAAGTTGAGAATTTTTAATTGTTTTCAAAGATCATTATAGTCCAGACTATTAAAGTGTAGTTTACAAGCAGAGCTCCTCCCTGGAGGTGAATTGATGCTTTAAAACCTCAGATGTGTTCTGATCGTAGGTGTGCTTTTAACTTAACTTACAGAATAGTAGCGCTTTCATTTGAGCTGTTGCTTTATGGATGTTGTCTCAACAGCTCCCCTGTAGAGCATTATAAAACTTCCCTTCCTGTTTTCCTGTTATAAAACCAGCTGCAGACCCTTACTTAACTGAGCAGAATCATTAGCTGCGCCGAGAAAGAAAAGCTCAGCCTCGGCCGTGCACCTCATGAGAGAGTGAAACATCCCACTGGGGTGTATTCCACGCTGCCCGCTGCACCAAAGTCAGCATTTCGTCCAAGAAACCAGACACGCAAACGTGCCGCCCACACTGATTGAAGGAGGGTTATTTAAAGTGAGTCCTCTGCCACCCCACTGAAGCCCTGAGCTCACGTCAGCGCTATTAATAGCTACGTGGCCACAGCCCGGACTCTGACCTCAGATACTGTAAGCGTCCCCTCAGTGCTGTGGACGCTTGACGAACTGGCAGCCTAATTAGCCACCTAATGAGTGTGGGAACACTCTTCCCTGTTTACGCCCACACCAACACTACTACAACCACTGCTCCTGCTAACGTCGCACAGCACACGGAACAGCAAAGTCTGGAAAATGTGGGCTCTGTGCTGAGAAATATGAAGACATCCTAAAATTCATCTTTTCCTCCCTCACTCGCTCTCTGTTTCTGCCTTCCTGCCAGTTCTTTTTCTCCTTTGTGCCTGCCCACTGAGTGTTTATTCCTCCCCTCTTTAATGCATGAAGTTTCTCCTAAAAGAATTAACTGGTTTACACAAACGTCAGACAGCTCACGCGAGTTTCTCCGATAATTAAAGCTTATTGATCGGAGAGTAAATGGTATCGTTGCTGCCTCTTCTGAGTGCAGAGTTCTGTTGCTTTACCAATACAGGGATGTGTCCTTATTCTGTCTGGTGTGTGTGTGTGTGTGTGTGTGTGTGTGTGTGTGTTTTCAGCATGCGTTACGCCTCCTTGCCTTTGGACAGCTTTACAAGGTCTTGAATATGGATCCTCTCCCCGCCAGCAAGCCCTCACCAAGGCTGTTAGAAGGTGTGTGTTCAGTTGTGTTTGTGGTTTCATATGAATCTGTTTGAGTGCAGCGGTATGTCTCCATGCTGTTTAGTCTGTGTCTGTTTATGTGCATAATTTCTGTTTTCATCTGTGTATCCATGTGTGTCTGTTTGGTTTCCTATTTTTATCTCCTCTCCATATTCTACTTTTCTTCTGTCTTTGCCGCCCTATGAAGCAGCTTGAATAACCTCTCTGTTTAGATAAATTCTGGATATGAATAATGATAAAAATTATATGTTTAGATGTCTTCTCTCTCTCTCAGTCTGTGTGATGTTTCAGGTGATCAGTCTGTTTGTTTCCGCTCTGCAGGCGGCTGTCAGAAGAGGCTTCGGGAGGACATCGGGTCAGACGACAGAGACTTCATCAAAAGGGCGAAAGGTGACTTCGACCATCGAGTCGCTTGTTTCAGAGAATCACAGTTTGCTCAGATGATCTAAATCCTCTTCCACTCACCTCTGAAACACTACAACGGACTAGTGGAGGTGTTAGAATACAAATTTCTAAAGGCAGACTGATTTATGTGGTCAATAGTGGCCTTGTATTAAGTACTGTCTTGAGGTCTGCGGGATCGAAGTGCAGACACAGCAGAATCAGCTGTAATTCATTTATGTTGGACATTGATGAAACTTGTTGAGTCTGGATTAATTCACTTCATTCAGTTCCACTCATGCTGAAGCCAGCGCAGTGCTTTTTTAAAAAAAATTGTTGTCTCTGGGGAAGTTTAATTGTTTTGTTTTGAGTTCTCTAAGCTGAGAGGGTTCAGTAACACAGTCATGGTGGCTCTCACTGTTCATTCAAAGTCACCTTTGCCACCTACACGATGTTTGAGTGTTTTTTGGATGGTGGGAAGGCGGACTCAGTCACAAATGCAACAAGACTAAATGTGCTGCAGTACAAGACACTGTATAGCTGTACAGTACAATGTAAGACACTCATTGTGTGGTCTCGGTTACCACTCGGCCTGTGAGATGAAAAAAGGAAAATCAGTTTGAGTAACATATCCATGGATGTACTATCATAAAACTATAAAATAGGTTTTGACCACTCTGGAAAGTTATTATGAGCAGCTGAATTTCCTCTTGTATTCCAAGAACACATATTTGACTTGCAAATGCAGTGTGTTGGATTGTTTTGCGGCAAATTGTTCAACGCATTGTTTTTGCTCCAACAATGCTGCATTTTACTGCCAGAGCATGCTGACAGTGTGAAATAAATGAGGGGGCTGCGTTTTTGGGCACAGTGCTAATGTCGGTCAGCAGGCCCAGGCTGGCCATCGGGAGAATCAGCCCAACAGACCAGCATTAAGAATGCTGAATACAATGTTTAAATCAATGTTAAAACCACTCAGGACAGCTACAGTCTGACATTCATGTGTTGGCCCAGCAATGGAGAGAAAATATGGACAGCACAGAAGAAAGGCAGAATGAGAGAAAGTGAAAAGGTGGAGGTGATATGGAGCACAATAAAAGGAAAAAAAAGGCCTGGAGTAGAGTGCGGCAGATATGTTCACAATCAAGAGATGACATGCGAGCAGAGCCACCCTCAGTATTCGATAATATCACAGTCACTGTTCATTGTTGTTTCGAAAATAATAATAAATGGCACAAATACTTCAGGGTTGGTAGGAAAGCAGGAAATGCGTCTTCCCCATCACTATGAAGAATAACTGATGCTCTAAATGATGCACAAAAGCATAAAACATAGTCTTTCGAGCCGATATTACAAACCTGTATTTGTCAAACCAACATCATGTGGAGAAGTGTTTGTCTCTTAACAGCAGATAAGTGGATATTGATTCAGGACTTTGTTGCTCAGTTGTAGCGAACAACGACAAAAGGCTCTGGTGTTCTTTGTGTGTGTGTGTGTGTGTGTGTGTGTGTGTGCTGGACAGCTGTAAACTACCACTGACTATAGTTGACTGCACTCTTTGTGTGAAAGGTGGAAAAGTGAGCAGTGAGACTGAGCTTTTCTTAGAAGTCAGGACACTCTGTTTGAGGGGGATCAAACCTGCCTGTCAGGGTAGAAAACGAAATCCACACGGTATTCACTTCAATCTCTGTATCAGAGGAGAGAAAGTACCCTGACCCTGTCTGAATGTGATCAGTTGTAGGCCAGTGTCTGTAATTCTGCGCTCATGTCTGATATCTTCAGAACATCATAATAGGAATCCAGTGTAGCGCATTAAATTGTCACCAGCTCATCGTGTATCGCTGTATCTCAAAGTGGTGTCATTCACCGTATCACTCAGCTGCATTAAACAGGTTAAAAAAGCAGTTAAAATTCTACAAGGAGCTGTTGTGGCTGTTTTTGAGTGTAGCATTTCCTTGAAGTAGAAGTTATCAGATTTCCAGAGAAAAGAGGAAGAGAGGAAGCTGGCAGAGCTGAAGGAAGCATTCAGTGAGGTTCAGGTTAGAAGAGGTCTTAATGTCAGTGAGATTTAAGTTCAACCAGCGTCTTTATCAGGACATTACACAGAGTCTTACGGTGTGTTGTCAAGTGAAATTGTGATTCTTGTCAGGATCAAAAGTTATGCACTCAACAAAAATGCTTTTGTTTTTGCTCCCATGTTTTATGAGTTGAAGTAAAAGATTTGAGACTACTGCTATGCAGACAAAAAGTTTATATTTCTCAGACTTGGTCCATGTTAGTGAGAATAACTTCACATCAACCTGACAAGTGTGACTTATCAAGATGCTGATTAAACAGCGTGATTATTGCACAGGTGTATACTACATACAAAAGAGACAGGTGCATGCAGGTGTTCTAAAAACAACAGAAAGTCAGTTATTATCCTTTGTTTGCTTATTATGTTTAGTTTAACAACACAGTCAGCAGCTCAGTCTAACTCAATCAAATCTGAACACTGACTTGCTGTACATATTTTTAGATTCGGTGTGACTTACACCTTTCCAGATTGTGATTATATCCAACGTCCATCAAAAAGAAACATCCATAAATCTGCTTAGAATTAGAGAAAGAAGACTGTCACACAGAACTTGCCTGAAAATCACATTTTGAGGTTTTTGTCAGTGAAAAGCGATCCAGAGATAGTTGTCTGTTCTTCCATGGGTACATAGCAAACAGAAACGACAAATAGCTAATAGTATATGTTTAGCTGTGCCAATTTCCTAAATTTGGATGATGTTAGGTTGTTGGGGCAATTTTGTCTGACGGGCCAACAGTGTCAGATATCAGAATTCAGTAGCACACTTCCAATACCAATAAAATCCATCCATCCATTCTTTATCTGTAACTGCTTATCATCCTCATCAGGGTCATGGTGGGACCTGGAGCCTATCCCAGCTGACTTTGGGTGAGAGGCGGGGTACATGCTGGACTTGTTGCCAGTTCTTCACAGAGCACATAGAGACAAACAACCATTCACACTCACATTCACAACTACAGCCAGTTTAGAGTCACCAATTAACCTATTAAGTGCATGTCTTTGGACTGTGGGAGGATGCCGTAGGAGTACCTGGAGAGAACCCACGCAGACACAGGGAGAACATGCAAACTCCACAAAGAACCACCACCGGTGTGTAGTATTTAGTGGCATCTAGTGGTGGGCTAGCAGATTGCAACCGACTGAATACCCCTCACCTCACCCCCCCATTCCAGTCATGTAGGAGAAACTACAGAACCTATGTAGAGCCATTGGTTGGTTTGTCCGTACTTGGCTACTGTAGAAAAAAGGTTCAACATGGACGAGTCCCTCTGTAGATATAGAAGACTCATTCTAAATCAACAAAAACATAATTCTTATTTTCAGGTGATGACACACTAATGAAAACATTGTTATACATTTTAGAGAAATATATATATATATATCGTTTATTGCGACATAGCCTAAAAATTATAAGCCATATTGCCCAGCCCTACTTCTTCTTATACGACTACTCCCAGAGTATTATTACCATGGGGGATATGTAAAGAAGAAAGTATTGAAGGTAACAATGGTGATGTATTTGCTCAGTGTGCTTGGTGATTTTCAGGTTAAAAGACAAGTAAAGGAGCTGCACTCTGTTGCATGAAAGGTTGCTTGAGCAGCATTATATTTTATTTGGCAGGCGCTGCTACACAATGAAGTACAATTGTTGATGTTGAAACATTGATGGTACATAACTCTGAATTTCACTTCTACCCTGGACATGTAGGTTCTTATTTTCCCCACGAATCAGCAAAGCTGCCTTCCTGAGTGCCCTGAAAGTTCAGTCAGCTGATTATGAACAGAATCATAGTGGTTGCTGCACTATGGAGATATTAAAGTGTCACTTACCAGTTGCAGCTTTCTAGTTCAGACACAATCGACCAACATCACATTAAAGTTTAATTTTTGTGTTTGTTTTTTTGCCACTTCTACAGCTCTGCATGTTGACCGGCAGTCAAACAAGAGAAAAGAGTGAAACGTTTCTAGGCAAGGTGTGGTGCTGAGCCCAGATGATATGGGGCTACGGTCATATTCTTCAGTTCTATACATTAATCATTGATCATCTTTCTGATGTTTAATTATGATGATTGAGATCTCACCGCAATAATGCTTTATGGGTACATGTGATGAATAGGTGGTACATGCGCTATAAATATCCACAGGCATGTGTCACAGTTGCAAATAATGATAGCTGTTCTGATGCTGTGGGAGAACCTCACTGATGCAACGCGGGCACAAGTACTGATATGCAAACAGATGTTTAAAAAGAATTTTGTTACGGAAATGAAACTAGTGCATGTGTGCCTGTTTCCACAATGATTGAGATTTGACAAAAATAATGCATATCCATATTTCTGTCTTTGTGCGTAAACACAGTTTGAGGACTGCAGTGGACTGACAGGACTTGTGTCAGTCTTTCTGCATCCGTACACAGGCAGCAGCAAGGTTTAGGGGTGATCAGGAATTACAATATTTCAATTTCATAATGATGCCCTTTAAAACTACTAATCAGGAATATTTGATAAAGACATGATTTCTCTTATCTGATGCCACAAATAGGCTTTGCTATCACTGCCATATTCAGAATGTTGTTAGTTTAATGCATAC
Organism: Argyrosomus regius; assembly: GCA_946959425.1. Taxonomy (NCBI): domain Eukaryota; kingdom Metazoa; phylum Chordata; class Actinopteri; family Sciaenidae; genus Argyrosomus; species Argyrosomus regius. Next base: position 20,295,965 of record OX336890.1, read on the forward strand.
TTGCAGAAAGTATGAGCGCAGCATCCTTAACCTCGGAGAGGCTGAGGTGGGCTTATGTTAATAATAGCAGTAAAGAGTAGTCACAGTGCAGCTACTGTAGCCCTATCCATAGCATCATAGATGTAACCACAAATGCAGCAGTAGCCTGGGCACTAAGCATCTCCACAGCCACGGTTTTACTCAGCGGGGCCAGGCAGCTGTGCACAGAGCTGGTGGCTGTAAAACATCTGAGCTTGGCCATATGAAAGGAGGAATGAGCACTCAAGTAAAGGGTCACATCATCTCCTTTGTAGTATCTGCAGAGTGTTTCCCTAAACTTTGTCAACAACACACTAACTGTTCTTGTGAATCAGAGCGAACTTAATGCGAGGAAACAAAGATGTAGTACAGGAAATAAATTCCCACAGTGACTGTTCAGGAGCTCCGTACGCTTCTGTTTAATAACTGTGAGCAAAGTTCAAATGTAGTTTTAAATCGAGGGCAGCTCTCTGTGTGTCGGTGTGGCATCAGCATTAGTGGTGACTCTGTGCTATGGCAGTGTGTTGATCCTGATTTCTTAACTCTGCTGTTTTCAAATGGTCATATTTCTTAGCTGACACAACGTCATGTGGTGCTGTAGAGATGTGATTTACAGCGTTGTGTTTGGACTCCCGACTGCTTTGTTCTGCTGATGTATTTTGCTTTTCTAGTGTTGTAGTGACATTTAGTCATGTAGTTTTTTGTACAGACGACAACTTCCACTTCAACAGCTTCATTTGTTCTGAACACGTTTATTTGTTAACATCTCCTCGGCAGTACAATTAAGGGCGTTTTCAGACCTATCATTGTCTTACTCTGCTCTGAATCAGTTGGTTAACTTGTTGTGACTTCTGTTAAGTTCACTTTCTTGTCACACAAAAAGTACTGAATAAATTCTGCTCATATTCTGCTTCTTTGCTAGTCCAATCAAGACCTCCTTCACTCCCTGGCCAGCTGCTAGCAATGCTGATTTCAAACACACCTGCTTGCCTCTAAGCTGTGTCAGACCGAGGTGAGCTCACGTTCCCACCACGAACGAAACGCTCCAGAATTCATTTGTGACCAGACTGATACTCTCTCTCTTTTACTCTCTTTCTCCCTGTCGGTGTCACCGTAATTAAATCGTCCCTCGGCGGGACGATCCTCCCCAGCAACTCTCATCTGCTTCCAGTTCAAAGGAGGGTGATGGGAGGCAGAGATAAAGAGGGATTAATACTGCAGGCTGCTGCTGCACAATTATCTCACTGCATCCCACTGTGCACGCACGCACACACACACACACACACACGTTGGTGTACGGAAGTACACTCACACCACGCACACAGTGCATTAACACCTCCCCCTCTCTTCCTCCCAGCACCTGTCCATCAGCACCATCACATTCATCTTCTTACACAGCGTCTCCATCCATATTCATACTGAACCACCCTTCAGTCTAAAGTGCCTGTCAGAAGCTTGCAGTCATTTCGCACAGTGACTGCAGGACAAAAGACAAGTATTTGAGAAGCTGCTTTACACTTCACCAGCATGAAGTATTCTCTCAGTGACTTCTGTTATAGAGAAGGTGACATATGTGCGTGGCCATTTGGAAAGAATTAATATTGCAATAATTATCACATCAATATGTTAAAGACTAAAGTAATCACATGTTATAAACTGGTCTATCTGTTCATGCCATGTTCTAGAGAAATATGACAATGTAAAAACATGATCACATACAGTGACAGACTTTGATAAAGACCAAAAAAAAAACTACTTGGATGTCTCAAGGTTTCTTATACAATACTAGAGCATGATGATGAATGATGATGCTAATTATCACCCAGCTCACCATCATCAAATCCATCCTTGATTAAAAGCCGTTTCGCTTTGAAATACTTTCAAATATCTCAGATGTAGATATAATATCTATTATGCCCGACACAATATCATCCTGATAATAACCCAACCTGACAGACGTAGGCACCAGCAATGAAAATGAGCATCGGGCTCAATAATTGATGGCTTTATCTAATGTAGTGTATAGTATGTAGTGGATGACAATCAGCACCTGGCAACATCTCAACAGAAATATTTTTGCCTTCCATGACATGTTGCATGTTGTTGGCCAATAGGAGCACAGAGGGAAATTGGAGGAGGAATGATAATGTTGATGCTGTGAACTGTGTAACACAAGTCAGCCAGTTCCATGCACATCCTTCGGACACCATTGTTATGTTTTTGTTTCAGGTAGACATTCCTTAGCACCTCCGTCCAGATGACATCACACACATCGCGAAAGCTGGCTAGCTGTGATTGGTCAGGGACTAACACATAGTCTGTCATGTCTCTCAGCCAAGTCATGGCAAGAATTTATGAGGCAGACAAACAGACAAAAATATTGCGTAGTCTAAACCCAGCATTATTTGGAGGCACGTTGGCCTTCATTTGGACTCCAAAAACGTTGCATGTTAATGTCAAATATCTGAGACCCCTCAAATGATCTGCTGAAAGATTATGGTGTAAAGCTTTACCAAAAGTGTCCATGATTTCAGAAGCTGCTTTGTTTTGAAGATGCAAAACGTAGGCGGCTTTTAGTTTGTGCAATATTTAATGAAAGGAGACCATTCTTCTGCCGAGTATTTAGTGATTTTCATTTGTAAAAGTCTCAGAAAAACAGCTATATTACTGTACCACTGTATTACTTACATTACATTCACAGATGCAGCTACTTGACAGTGACAATAAGTGCATTCAACGTTCACAGAAACAACAGCAGAAACTTTTTTCTGATTCCTCTAACTTGAAAGCAGAAATCACGATTATGAATTTACAGCCTGTAAGTGGTATTTTGTATAATACAGTAATATTAAAGGTCATGGTCAGGTTTCATTTTAATTCAGTCTTTCTTGTTGTTACCATCTTTTGTATCTGGAAAGCACAGTTGACAAAGTTGGACTTAAAGCAAGAACGGGAAAAAGCATTTATTATGGAGCAGTGTGCAGTTTTGTTATAATAGATGTCACCAAGTGTCACTGTTTCATTTTCAATTCATATGTGAGATATTACTGCTCAGGCGCTCTGGAGAAGCACAGAGCTCCGCTCGTCTCTTGTCAGTGTGGAGGTGTGAAGTGTCCCTGACTTTGAGTGTGTCATGAGTGTAAGACCAGGGGCAGTGTCAGTCATCTCAGTCTCATCAGTTGGTTATTAACAGTGAAGACAGCTCGGTCAATGAAATGGCTGGTTCTGTATTCATGAGGGAAGTGAGCGCTCTGTTTTAATACTTATTACTCTTATTGATGGAGACTGACCTTTGATGGAGTCCGTGCTCAAGAGCTCAGCCTGTTTCTTTAGCTTGTAAGTGTCCGAAATTAAATTTGTCAGCACGCGTTTTAATATGTCGAGATGAGTGTTTTTGCATCATCATAACAAAATTTAAAGGACCACACCATACGCCCAATGCCTTTTTATTTTGCCTAGAATCTTAAAAGAAAATGGTTTAAATCACTTTTATACTGGAATAATTTGTCAGACTTGATTATATATTCAGGACTTTTTTCCTTTTTTACCTCAAAGTTTTTGGTTTTGCTGAATGTGTTTACCTTCATGTTTAGTTAAAATGTAGACTGAGTACTGTTATATTGTTATTCTGTGTGGCAGTTCATTCATTTTATTTTTATTCCTCACTTGTAACTGAGATGAAGAGCCCTATCCTACACCCTAGTTTCCAGCCGACACAGTTGCCCAGCGCTCATGTTGTGTAAATAGCTAATGTATTTGCACACATCTGTGCGCTCGTGGGTGTGTTGGTTTTAAAATGCAGAATGCAGAAAGGGATTGCACCATTGACAAACTAAAACCTGGTCTGAAGCCAATGGCATAATATTTTCCAGCCATTTAGAGGGCCCAATAAGATGCACTTATATTGGTGGGTTCATAATACGTGCACACTCTGGCTGTTAGACAAACACAGACGCACAGCAGTTCTCATATTTATTTAAATATGGGTTAATTTGCTCATATACAGTCAAATGCAGTTGTGAATGGGATAGACATGCCAATTGGCATCTCTGTGATTTGGAACGGTGTCAGACATGGAGAGGGAGAAATATGATGCTGCACATAACAAGTTATTTTTTACAGTGAGTGGAAATGTTTCTGTAGCTGTCTCCGTTGTTTCAGGCTTTTTCAGGCTTTCAGGATAGAGATTATTGTGTGGCTTTAGTTATCAGAGCTGTGAAATGTCCATCCAAATATAGCCAAAAATGTGACTTAGGCAGGTCTGAAACATATTTAAAGCACCCAGCTAACATATCTCTCCTCCTCTAGTACTGGACTGGAGGATGACGGATCCAAACCACCCCATGAATGCTCTGATGCGTCTAAATCAGATCCACCCGGGTCTTCAGTACCGTCTACTGTCCCAGTCAGGCCCAGTGCATGCACCGGTCTTCACCATGTCTGTGGAGATCCAGGGAACCACCTATCAGGCCACCGGGAACTCTAAGAGAACCGCCAAGCTTCAAGTAGCCCTCAAGGTATTCATCAAACAATTCATCAACAACAACAAGTAGTTTATTGACCTCTGGATAGGAGCAAAAAACAAACATCATTAATAATAATATAGATATCAAAACCAGTGCAACTTACTCTTTAAAGTTATAGCAATCACAAAAATGAAAATATTTTTAAAAAGGATTCAGTGCTGGAGAAAGATGGTTGAGTTTCATTCTCAGTTTGTCAATAATAAAAGCTCCAAGACAACTTTGGAGCATGAATGCCAGCTGTTGCGAGGCTCGCTCCGAGCCACTTTGTTTCTGATTTACTAAAACTGTTCTAAATCAGTATACTACAATAAGTAAAGAGTACATGCCGTATACTGTACAGTTAGTGTGGAGCTGGGACCCAAGTAGCTACTGACTCCATGGCAACATTATACTTCCCATTTGTATTACCCAAAGCATGATGGTTAGTGCCATAACTCAGAAGATCTCAGAAGAACAAACAATAGTCACAAATTCCATGAAAGTGAGTTTATTTTTGACAGCACAAAGACACACGCTACTTTATATTCATTCATACAGTGATATGAACCAACAGACACGTAGACTGACGGAATGTGTCATTGTTTTACTAAAAAACAGGACATTATTTCTGAGTAGCTTGACCTACAGTGAATATGCAGCATATTACATGCCTGCTGAAAGCCTGAAGGGAGTAGAAACCAGCCGAGGGTCAGGAGGGTTAAAAACAGCCTTTAGCGGTCATTTCTTTCTCTGCCTATTACAGTTATATCATTATGTACTTGAAGGAGGTGTCACATGATTAAAAATGTGAACATTAGCTTAGACAAAGAAACAGTTGGACCGAAAAGAGAAAATGTTCTTTTTGTGACAAAGTTTACACTCACACTTTTTCTTTGTTACTCACATCTATTCATTGAGTTACGCATTCACACATCAGAGCTGCAGTCAGTACAGCCAGTCCTTGTGTTGTTGTTGTTGTTGTTGTTGTTGTTGTTGTTGTTGTTGTTGTTGTTGTTGTTGTTGTTGTTGTTGTTGTTATTGATGGCCACTTTGCAGCCTTACTGCAGCAGCTGCTAGGTAGTTCAGTGCCTTGCTCAAGGACAACTCAGTCACGGATGATGGAAGTGTGACTCATTTCCCAGCTGTGGTGAGTTCAGGGACTGTCAGGGCGAAAGAGAAAGTTTACCAGCTACTTTTCTAATTAGAGGATGGTGAACTTGAATGTAGTAGGAAACCAGACTGATAATATTTACTGAAATGTTATTCTGAACACTGTGTGTGTTTTTTTGTTTTTTTCCTCAGGCGCTGCAGGCTCTGGGCTTCGTGCTCTGCAGCGACGGCGACGTAGACTCCCTGAGCGCTGACGAGAAATCAGATGGCGAAGGCAAGAACGACAGGATGTCCACTAGCTCCAGCTCCACCTCCATCACCTCCTCCACAGACACACAGGAGGTGGGCAGCACACACACACACACACACACACACACCAAAACACTGGGATTATTAACACGTACACATGAGGACTAGACTGGTGCACAGACGGACAGTGGCCTTTTGTGAAATATCAGTGTCACCAACCTGTGATGTATGGGAGATTCCTCACTTATCACAAGAACACTTCAGCGAGGTTCATTAACTTAACATTATTCTACATAATTCAAAATTCTGTGTCATCTTTCCAACTATTTCATGAATGAAATATATCAATAAAAATATGATTAAATACAGGAGTAATAGGGTTAATAATAACTACGACAAAAAGGGACTACTAGTACTCAGACTATATAAATCAGACTACTGTAGTGACTGTTTCAGGGTTAATAGGGACTACATTGAAAAAGCTCTGTCCTCTTTAGATTTGAGTTAATTTGAGGAATAACAAAAAATCATTGTGCCTGTTCTCACATAGTTCAGTCAAAGGGTGATTTTCCCTTTTCAGATGATTTTGTTTGAATCCTCTATAGAGGCCTAAAGGAGGTCAAACTTTTGAGCAGTTGAAAAGAAAGAAGATTCAAAACATTAGGAACACAACTGTGAGCACCAGAAATGTGTTTTCTATTTTTGACGCCCTTTCCAGTTATGTGGGGATTCTTTAGATTCATCTCAAAACTTCAGCTCAAGTACCACTGACTTATAGGTCATGAAAATCAGTTCAAAAACAAACCAGTGTGATAAAGCTAAAACTGGAGTGATGAGAATGAGCCATTTCATATACACTGATCTTTTTAAAACATGGTTACAAAGAAAAAGATGAAATTACAGCAGGCAGAAAACATTACAGCAAAAAAGAAGTAAATAAAGCAGCTTCTGAAAAGATGAACATCTGTTTCAAAAACATCTAAAAAAAAAACCCAACACTTTATTGTTTGTCCACTGACAAGTAATAATTACTTATGATGAAATTTCAAGGATCCTTTCTCAAAAAGTTGTTTTGTTATGTTAAAACAAACAAATATTGGCTGATCAGACTTTTGTAAACTCTCAATTATATGTATCTTTCTCAAAAATGTAGCTCAAGTAGAAGATGCAGTGATGCAGCCTTGTACTTAAAAATATATTTTGGAGCATTTCTCATATATTTGTTATTGAGGTAAAATGATAAAATGATTGTGACGCAAGTATCCGTCAATGAATAAGTTAATAATCTGACTCCTTCAAGGTTATTCTTTGTGTGTTTTTCTCAACACAAATAGTCTTCCAACATGTAGGAGGGATATATGAAATGACAGGGCTGACAGGAAATATTGTCTTTCTTTGGGGAAACCTGAGCACTTTACTATATTTAGGAATATGAAAGAAATGTTAGACTTGTGTCACTCTCTCTCTCTCTCTCTCTCTCTCTCTCTCTCTCTCTCTCTCTCTCTCTCTCTCTCTCTCTCTCTCTGTAGTCCAGAGCTCCAGGTCCGATCCTGACAGCAGGAGGTAAAAATCCAGTGATGGAACTAAATGAGAAACGCCGTGGCCTCAAATACGAGCTGATATCAGAGAGCGGCAGCAGCTACGACAAACGTTTCATCATAGAGGTACGGAAACACTCTCACACACACACACACACTACTCCATTTCATAGATTTCCTGTCTTCCTTTCAGAGGGGTCTCATTAGGAATTGATGAGAGAGGGAACGTGTTTGATGTTCGGCACCTCTGTGCTTCCTGAATATCAAAACATCTTCACACATCTTAGAAATGCCAGAAAGACAGCTGAACATGAAACCAATTTTATCCTGTGAAATCAATCTTAATCACATTTTTTTTTTTTTACAAGTCGTTTGGGCTCAAATGTAATGTTTTTTGTTTCTAGTCTAAATGTCTTGACATTATTAAGCACGAGGATCTTGTTTCCTTTTGGGATTATTCCTCTTTTACATAAAGGACGATGAATGTGAACACACACACAGTTTAGAAAATATAAATGACGTGTGTCCAGTTTTTTTTAGAAGAAATAAATAAGAACTTTGAAGTGATACACACTATGATAGAACAAATAAAGAAAAAAGCAAAACTTTATCAGCAAAGAATCAAACTAACATGGCATGAACATTTTCATATTTATATAGTTTTTTTGGGTGTTTTTTGGTGGGGTTTGGGTTTTTTGTTTTTTTTTTGTAATAATATCACTAAACTCTCGTAGCTGTACAAACTAGTTGTAAATCGTTCATTTCAGCTTGTTCATGACAAGGCTGTCCGCTCTGCACTCAGATCTTCTGTCAGAAATCCGCAGACAAATTTATCAGAATCAGTAATTTTATTAGAGGACCTGCTAAAAAACAAAACAAAAAACAAAGTGGTTCATGACTAATATGAGAGGCGGTCATGTGAGGTCGCAGAGATATTAGATGAGAGAATATTATAATCTAATAATATTAATTAATATTTGAAAAACCAAAAGATACTCGATTACTATCGGATTAGATAAAGAAAAGCAGCAAATGCTCATATTCAAGAAACTGGAAACACAGAGTGAGTGTTAACAGATTATCACAATAGTTCCTTTCATTTCTTGTCAGTTAACTAATTGTAGTTTTAGTTCTCATTTTACAAACATGTTCATCTATGAATCATTTAAGCCCTTGCTACAGACTTCAAGACAAAAAAGTTTTTTATACAAGCTTTATCAAAAGACATCCTGCTCTCTGCGTGGTATGTGTTGTGACAGGTGGAGGTGGACAAGCAGGTTTTTCGGGGGACGGGTCCCAACAAGAAAGTAGCTAAAGCCAGTGCAGCGCTAGCCGCGCTGAACAGCCTGTTTTCTGGCTCCAAATCTACGGCCAACAAGAAGAAACGGCCCAACCCTCCTGTGAGTAAATGAAATACTGCTGTAGTCAACATTAAATGATACAGTATCATGTTACAGTGCTGATGTGTGCTTGGTGTGTGTGTTTGTGTAGCCAAAGCGACCCGTAGCCTCGGTGCTGACCCTCCCGGCTCTCGCTGCTAGACCTCCACGAGTTCCCGTCATCCCCAGAGCTCCATACATTAGCACCCCACCCACACATGGGTACATCCCCCCAGGTAAGTCCAGCTGCATGGCAAACTAATGCCTTTTACATGATTTATAAGAAAAAGACCTTGGAGCTCATTCCATAAAAGTTTGATTTTAGTTTTCTTTTTAAACAAATTATTAAACATATAAAAACTGAAACGACAAATGCTTGATATGCAGTACATTGGTTTTGATTTCAGGTTCATGTTTTAATTATGGTGTCAGTGATCCAAAGTGTAGTGGACGTATTGATCTGAAAATAATCAGAAGGCTCTATGTGTTCAAGCTGAAGCTTGCTCTCTAAAAAGAGGAAATATATGGTTATTAGTTAAGTTTAGGTTTGGTTACAGTTTAATGGTGAAGTTGAGGAAATGGCAAAAAATAATTTGCTGAGAGGATTGAGATGATTTTTATGTCTGTCCAGTAAATGTAAAACGGCAGCCAGCTACCTACAAAGCTTTTGTTCTTTATTGTTTTTAATATTCAAATTATATTTGAATTATAATGCTCTAATTAAGAGTAGAATTTAGCCTACCAAGACACTTATGAAGCAAAACTGTCTAATCTAATTTTAATTTTTCTTTTGGACAAAAAAATCCATTATGAATGATATCAAAAAAGCAGTTTCCCCAAGGCTGTACGATCTTCTAAATATGTTATTTTACTGCTAAAAAATATAAAAAGAAATCCTTCATTTCCATCTGGACCTGCATTAACATGCTCACAGTGATAGACAATCACAATAACACTCAGACTGAATTTCTTGGTGAGGTAATGAGGACCTCAAATTACAAAAGTTGTAGATGATGGATCATCTGATTCAGCTGGATACATTAATACAGTTTATGTGTTTTGTATAGTAATTACACTGTATTGCTTTTTCTTGTTTCCCTCAGGTTTTGGTGCTCCTTATGGTTACAGCCCTGCAGGCGCCCTCGCCCCATACGGTAAACTTACATTCTATGTGATCAATAATACATCCATTTGATTTGCTCATCACTACATCCCAACATTTGAGTTCTTTCTTTTTCTTTGCTTTTTCTCAGGTTTTCCCTCCAGAATGCCCTCAGTAGTTGTCCCAGTCATCAGAGTCCCCACAACATACCCCGTCACCCACCACTACCCTTATTAGAACCCTCACCTCACCTCACCTCACCTCACCTCACCTCACCTCACCTCACAGGAAGTCACTTGTTAAAGTTAGATTCTGACTCTTGTCTGTCAGTATCATTGTTGTACAGCATGTGCCCTCTGTGCTGCACTAGAAACTAGATTAAATAGAACTTTGTGTGTCACTTTCATTACTATATGTCTTAGATCTCGACAAATAAGCTCTTTGATCATCAAACTATTATATACTACTACTATATATAATGAAAAACTGAGTTTTGTGTGTAGCTGTGAGCTACAGCAGGGAGATAAACATTGTATGTAGGATACTAAATAAAAATCTACCAAAGGGAACAAATTAATTGCCCACCATAGGAAGCACAATCATACACCAAAGAAAGAACTAAATAAACAGTGTTTGTCATTGTTTGCACCTAAAAATAATTAAGCTCAAGGGAGCTGGAAAAAAATTAACTAGACAATAAACATAAATAAACATCCTCTGTAGGCCACTTAAGTACACCAAATGCTAAATACCCAATGTAGCAACCTAAACTAAGGACTCAAACATTGTCTGTTAGAAACTAAACATACACTTCTCATACAGTGGCTGTTTTTTAGTTCCCAAAACAATGTTAAGTTTCCCAAACTAAAGATCCACCATGATGAACTGTCACTGTAGAATTAGTCACCATGGTTTTTTTGTTGGTTTGTTTTTTTAGTTCCCTACAGTGGCCAACTAAATATTAACTATAATGAACTAAAGAAACACCAAATACAACATATCAGCAATGTAGGAAACTAAATAAATATCCACTGTAAGGAGTTAAAAATCACAAACAACAAACCAAATATCCATTATAAGGAGTGAAACTTACTTTGTTACGAATTAAAGAAACACCTATCATACACATATTACTACACTTCTAAATATACAGTGTAGTAAACTAGGGAACTAAATGTCTTCTGTAGAGGAACTAAAGAAATTACTAACCATACAAATATTGAGAGTATTGAACTAAACATACACTCCAGTAAACTAAATAAACACAGGGTTAGTAGGCACAGTAACCAACAAAAAAAAAACACCTACCATACAACAACATATACAATGTAGGGAACTAAACGTCCTCTGTATTGGAACTAACTCAACATCCACTATAGCAGACCACTGCATTAAAGATAACTTAAAATAACATGCACAGACTACTAAATATACAATGAAGGGAACTAATAAACTATAACTATTTCTAAGTAGAGAAAATGTAGACAAAATGTTATTGATCAGAGAGCTTCTTTGTCGAAAGGTTAATTATTCCTTTAAGAATCCTTCATGGATGTGAACGCTATTTGGATATTGAATGTCCAAGGTTTACAGTTGTTTACACTTGATGAGTATTTGAGCTGTTGAGCCATTTTGTGTTGAGTTAAAATACTTTCTTTTCAGAGAAAGATTTTATTTGGACCTGTTTGTAGGTTATACTCTGTTTAAATAAAGGGATATTTTTGTGAACAGCTGAGTTCTTCTTCTATTGTGTCCACTGAGAAGCTCTTAAAGGATAATTTAAATTTATCACTCCTTGATTCTAATTTTCAAAGCTTTGCCCACGTTTTCTATCAAGTAAATTATAATAATTACAGTGTACTCACCAGGTTAAAGCAACATTTTGTAGAAACTGGTATTTTTGTGATTTAGTACCCCCAGTTTCAGTGTGCAATACTACTGTCATATATATGGACAGCTGTACATGTGTATTTGTTATGATTATATAATTTGGCAACTTGACAACTGCTAACAGCCAAACATCAAGCAAGTGCAACAACACAAGACATAGCAGCCAGCTAATATTACTTACTAGTCCAACAACAAGAAGCCCAGCTCGGTGTCTGTCTGTAGACTTAAAGACAGTCCCAGATTGACTTTTTTATCCAGCAGCTTCTTGCTCAGTCACTTTCTTTCTCGCCTTAGCTTCCTCTGTCAACCTCTCACCTCTCTGGTGTCTTCACCATTAGCTATGTTCATAGAGGCTGCTGAGCCCAGTTACACTGCCCGTTTGTCCATCCTTCATTCTGGTATGACACCAACTCTACCCCCCATCTATATTCACCCACAACATGGGCCTGAACGCCTCCTCTTCCCAGTGGTCCAAAGCACCTGTGGTACAAACACGAACACTTCCCCGGTGCTCTGAAGTCACAGTCCAGGCAGCCAGGCTAACAAACTGAGCTAACATTAGCTAACAGCAGCTATAGATCGTATCCGGAGATTCTGAGATACAGTCACGTGATTTCAGTCAATGTAGCATCAACATGATTTCAAATCTGTTATATGTTAGAAAAGTTCTATAATGTTGCTTTAATTGCTGAGGTCAGGGAATGCAACAGTGTCACTAAAAAGAAACTGGAAAACAAAACCAAAAAAAAACTGATTAGAAAAATAATAATTACCCATACAGTTGTAAACATCCATTCCAGTTTGTAGGCCTCATTTTAATTTAGGTTATTACACACTGTAGTTGTGTGCACACATTTTTCTTTACATTTTTTTTCTTCCTCCTTCTCTTCCTCCTTTTCCAACAATGAAGGATTGTTACAGACATTTTAGGTGCTCTCACCTTCAGTTTGGTCTCAAAATTATTCTTCTCAAAAGTATGACTGCCTGACTTTTCAGCGATGATGTGCCCAGATCTCAGCAATTTGTACTAAACTTTGAGTACAAACTTAAAATAATATCCAAAAACTTCTCTTGCACAGCAATTGTCCAATCAGACTTTAGCAACCATAACAAGGTACAGCAGGTTTGTCAAGTGTTTTGCAACTTTACAAGATTTTACCCCATTTATAAGATTTTATTTTATTTTAAAATAGGCATTTTCAAACACATGCAGCTAATGTTAGTTAGTTAGCTAACTACAGTTAATAAAATTTGCTAGTGACAGAACTGATTTCAGCCAGCAAGATCAGTTGCAGCTAGAAAAGAGAAGTTGAAGTAAAAGACACCTTGTTTCAAAAATTACAGTGAGTTTTGATTTTCCTAAACTGCCAAATTAGCTCCTATTAGCAGTTTGTTATAACTGTTGAACACCCAGAATTCAGCTGTGCTAGAGGCTTTTGTTGAGAGAACCAACTTTGTAGTCCTTGATATAGAAGTCAATAAATGTGACAAGCTGAACTTTCATAGTTGGCGGTGCTACGAGGATTTTTAGGCCTCCTGAAAACAGTTCCAGTAACAGCTACACAAGAGTTTGTAATCTGCTTTAAATTTGCAACTTTCAAATCAGTTTTCAGTGACCATATGGTTAAAGGTTTATCACTTCTGAAGGAAACAGAGGATCTATATTATGTGATAATGACTATTTCTGTTCCTGTTAACCCCGGTTGCTCATGTCTCCTGTCTTTAGGTGGCCTGTACATCGACAGTGCCTATTACCAGCCGCAGACCATAGCCACACCTATCATCATCCACCTGGGCCCTCAGGATCTTTTCTGACCCCGCCAATGTACCGAGACCAGCCTCGGTAACAGCCTCGACCTCCTGTTTAATCCCTCACCCTTATTAAACTCTGTCAGCGCCTCTCAATTACTGCGGCGCTGCTCCCTCGGTTTGCTCCCTGCACACGAGACACAGCAGCAATATTGAAAGCAATATGGAGGAGAAAACACCTCGGGCAACACTGTCAAGTCAATGTCGGGTTTTCGTGAAGAAGAGGCTGCAGCCGAGACTTTGTTTGACCCAGCTCACTCAGAAAATGTCAATAAAACACAAAGCAATACTTCTTCTGCCTTTGGGAATCTCAACGTGTTCCAAAGCAACTTGACTGGAGTCTGAAATGGTTTTTCAGTCAAGTTGCTGAATTCAAACAGACCATCAGCACTGGCACATTCAGAATAATGTGACCTACTGTATGTAAATATGATATTTACTATCTGTATATATGGATGTATGTGAGTTTTGAATATATATTAACATGTTAATATGTTTGAATATGTAAAACCCAACAACAGGTAAAGAAACGTATTTATAATATATCTCTGAATGTAAATAGTGACTGAAGCAGCTTTGTACTTAAAGCACTCAGATATGCTATCTATAAAAAGAGTTAAATACATTTTACAAACTGTCTATTACACTGTATTGATATATGTTATATAATCCTTATTTAAACTTGACTACATATAGTAGACAAAGTAGTATTTTTCCATCTTAAAGATAAATACCACATATAATTTGACAGTACCATGTTTTAATGATTTATTGCCCAACTAATAAGCTCATAAATTGAAGTTCTAGATTGATTGTAAACACTCTGTGCCCACAAGGGATCGCAGGACAAATCTTAGGAGTCACAAGATAATAAACAGAAGAGGAAAGCAGAAAACATATTTCTATACATAATTGTGTTTATTTTTTACAGACTATTCAACTGAATGTTGAATACGTAGACTTTTCTTCCTTTCAAAGGCTCTCAAGCCAAAAGGTGGTTTAGTTGTACATGATGCTCAAAGAAAAGGTACAGGGTTTTAGAAAATCATAACCATATATGATAATTAAGAAATAGAATTACTTCTCATATTTCTAGATTGAAGCCTTCATCACGGTATATGTCAGTTTTTATCGCAATACAAGATACACAATGCACTGTAGTAAATATAGAGAATACGTTGAGAAACTGTTTATGAATGTCTGGTTTTGGCTAATCCAATGAATTACATGCCGAGTCAAGAAACTTTGTCACATGGATGCAAAACTCCCCTTTTGTCACAGAGCAGTGCTGCACTTATGTTTGCAACACTGGCCACAATAGTCTGATGCACACAGAGAGACTAAAGAGGTGGATATCTCTGTATAAACGATGGTAAACTCAGATGAAAAATGTATAGCATCCCAATCCCTGCTTTATGTGCACATCTACATTCTAGCCACGGTCAGTCTTTAATTCCCCATCAAACTTGGCCAAGACATTTCTTAGTACTGCTAATGCGGACATTAACATTTTTAGATGGACGGCATGGATGAAGAGAAAATATTTAGACAATAAGTTTTAGTTTAGCCTCTGCAAACATTTACTGTATGCTGTTAGCTTTTAATTCATTTGGTACCATTCGAGTATAACAGCTCCCATAGTGCTTTGAGAGCACACTTAATTAGAGTATGGTTATTACTAATGTGAGCTATAGTTGAATGGCAACAAAATAATAATTTTATCTTTGTTAAAATGACAAGGCTTATACTAAACTATACTGTACTTCATAGTAGTAGATACTCTTTCAACTTTTTATTAGTTTGTAGGTGTTTTTATGGTTTTCAGATTCCCCCAATTGTTGCTAAGATGCACCTGATGCTAAGAGCATTAAATAACCTAAACGTATGAATATATGAATATGAATATTTAAAAAGCCTATTTGGAAAAAATTTCAAAAGTAGTACTAGATGTTTTGGTGAATTTTTTTTCACTGCAGCTTGATTGGAAAGCACAAGCAATATTCAACTCAGGAACATTCAAACCATGAAAAAACACAGGAATACAAAATTAATCTGATTATCATAAACAAATGAAAGAAAGCTTCTGTGCTGTTCATGACTCCATGTATTAAATGAATGGACTTATGTAATGTCCTGTTCTGTTTAAGTGTTGATGAATGTCTCTAGTACAATCTAAAACCAAACTGTATTACTGCTACAGAAGATTAACAGGGCCAAAAATCACAAAGGTCAAAAGCTTCAGTGTATGTTGTATGCTACACACTGTATATTGGTCTAAACCAACATACAGTATGTTTTCATGTTTTTAATTTAATTTAGGAACTTAATTTAGGATCATTTTAAGGTTGTGTGTGAACTTCTAGATTTTACTTAAAACTTTTGAATGCAAATGATATCAGAAACATCATATATATCATTAAGTTATAAACTACAGTCCTGGCTTCTGACTATAGCTATAGAAGTTTATTATAGACAAAAGTGCATGTTCAGTTCAAATTTCTGCAGTAATGTATCTGCAAGTAGAGCACAGAAAGCAACTAGAACTAAAGATTTAAAATAAACGTAGTGGAGTAAAAAATATGTTTGCCTCAAAACATTTCGTAGAAGTATGAAGTAGCATAAAATTAAAATAGTCAAGTAAAGTACCTCGACTTTCTACTGAAGTACATTTTTTGAGTAAATGTACTGAGTTACATTCCAGCCCTGAGTATTCTTAAAGAAATCCTATACATGTCAAATTGCCTATCAAGCTGCACTGCTAATTTTGCAACGTTGCCCACTCTGGCCTAATAAAACCAGAGATGTTGAATAACCTCCTCAGAAAAATATCTATCATTATACAAATCTTTTTATTACCTCATGGTACTGTAAATATTTCCACATTAATGTCATAGGGGAGTTACCATAGTTACCTGTTAGCAGTTTTTAGTTGACACGTCACCACCCAAGTTGTAATCCCTGTTGTGTATCTTGGATTTTTCTGAAAGCTCTATCAGATCTGTCTCAGAGCTCAATAAAACAGAAATGCCTGAAAAGGCCTCACACCAGCCAAAGTCCATGTTCAGGGTATTTAAACCCAAATTTTACAGATATGGTTATTTATTTTTTTATTCTTACCAACTCTGCAATCATACTTGTTTGCCCAAAAAAGTTGAACAGTCACATGTTGTAAACATCTGTCTAATCTGTATTATCCATCCTACATGATGTGATCAATATCATATTGCCCAACCTCAACCGAGCGCTATAGGAAGTGTGTGGATTGTGAGCAAAGGAAGCTCTGCTGTTTACTTAAATCTAACTCCTCCAGCTGTTACATTCACCCTGTCTTCACTCTTTCTCAAAGCTTTGTTATGTCCTGGTCTTAAATCCTGACTTTCTGATGCCGCTCACCTTCTTTTCTCACTCAATAGTGTCGTTTCTGAACTTCCATACTATTAGTTTTGTGTTGGTTAGATCCAGAAGTTTTCTGATCTGTCTGGCTTTGAATCAATATTAAAATATTACCCACAGATCCGTAACAGGAAAAGAAGCAGCATGAAATAAGTTTGAGAACTGTGTGTGGTGTTTGTCCCTAAGCTGTTCTTCAAGAGGGCAAGCGTTGCTCGAGTCACATTCGGCAGCTGCTGAGCTAATTGAAGCTGAGTGAAGAAGCAGAAAGTGAAAGAAATGTCCAATAACGCACTGCGAGAATCAAATAACAGCCCATTTAAGCCAGCTGTTTATGTGGAAAGTTGTGGCACTTGTTGGAAAGAAAGCGTTGGAAGTCTGTAACTCTGCAGGAAGCTTATTTTGTGTTCAGTATCCCACTGATGTTCCCCAGATCTCACCTCGGTGCTACATGACACGCACAGCAGTATGAACATTACAACACAGGAGACTAAAAACACATTTTCATTTTCCACTGGATCAAAACTAGCACCACTTATTTTTCTGGTAACATCCAGTTTAATGTTTCTGCCATGGACACCACATACTTCATCAGTCAAAATGTTGACGTTGCTTTATGACTGAAATATTTATTTAAATAAACTTTAACTTCTCCTCCTACGTGACTTGTTTGACCTTTTTTTTTCTGCTTTTTTTTTTTTTTGCTTGAGTCACATGATCAATTTCATACTTTCGAAACCCCCTGAGGCCCCAGCCAGTGTGAGTCCATCCAAATGAGAACACATTGCTCAACATGCTTTGCTAACCTTTTTCTGCTATCTCTCAGCTACACTTGGTGAATAAAGCATGGCACACTGGAGAAGGCTTGGGTGACATTTTTTCATTTTGAAGCAAAAATTTAATTTGAAATTCGAATTTGAAATTAAATGAAAGGATAAAAGTTCTATCACTGGGACACACTTGGCGATATAGAGTTGGTTTAAAGGTCCAGTGTGTAGGATATAGTGCCACCTAGCAGTGAAGTTGCACATTGCAACCAAATGAATACTCTCCCACGCATCACCCACTCCTCCAAGTATGTAGGAAAAACTCAAAAGGCAAAAAGCAAAAGGCCATATCTAGATTAGAATTTTGTTTGTCTGCTCAGGGCTACTGTAGAAAAATGAAATGAAAACAGAGTTATTAAGATTATATTCAATTCCTGCCAATAGATACTCCTAAATCTTACACACTGGACCTTTAATACAGTAGGGGCAAAGCTCTTCTAAAGTTCACTAATTAACATGTTATATCTTTTTTTGTTCAAACTGTACAGAACATGGCGGATTGTTGTTTTGGTTGGATTTCTAAGTTATATTTAGTTAGTTTACAGATGAGGAACAATGTGGAGGTTAGGGCAGTCACTGTGCTCAGTTAGCCTTGAACCAGTGTAGTGTATATTAAGATGTGGAAACCTTCATTTGGTGTGATTCAGTCTAGAAATTGTTACTCATGCCGATATACAGGCGCTGTATGTTTGATGTTGTGTTACATATCTTGTAGCCAGCAGCTAAAACTAACTTAGTTTAACATAAAGACTTGAAACAGTTAGCTTTGTTGGTAACAGAAATCTACCTACCAACACCTACAACAATCGTTTTACCATTTCTATTTTTTGCCAGGACCAGTAACTTAATAGATTTTGTTTACCATTAGACAGAGCTAAGCTCGGCTAAACTAGCCTGTATTCTTTGTGCTAAGCTAAGCTTACCAGCTGCTGGTGATAGCTTCATATTTAGCTACATACGTGACGTCACCCATGGTTTGTGGGCAACCGTTTCACAAGTTTGGTATTACAAACGCTTCCATCTTTTTTCGGAGCCAGATGTGACCATATTTGGGCGAGGTGAAGTAAGATACAAACATTGCATTACAGTTAAACAGTGCACTAAAATATGTTTCGAAAAACATTTGAGTTGAGAAATAGGCAATGCAGTGACAGACTCTTGAATCATATTTGATCAGCACTGCCTAGTTTGACAGTATGATCTGAGTTTTGTGAGCCTGTTGTGTTGCTCTGGTTGGGGTCACTGAGAATGAACTCACAAGGTAGCCATGCCCTAAAGCATACCCTGCTTTATCATCTATTTTACTCTAAGTAGGACCGTAATTTACCAAATAAACATCAGACTGTACTGAGAAGACTTAAAACTAGCGATAGATAGATAAACTCATGAGGAAACAGTTTACTGAGGTTATAAATCAGTGGAGGAAGTAGGGTCATTTCTCCATAAGACTCCATACAATTAGGCATTGCTGTTGGCCCCGGTGGCTATTAGAACGAATGCAGGTTTAAGACACTACAGTTTTGGCTTCATGTCACAGCTACACAAGCTCTGTCCACTAATTATATACTGCCAGTGGTGTACAGACATAATTAAACTCATTTCCCAACACAAAAATAATAGTTAATATAACACAAAAATTTAATTACAGTACTTTAAAAAAAACAGTCCCTGCCATGTAAAGGTATTGAAATGCAGACCAACACAAATCAGTTCTTTCCCAGTTTTGTGACAGTGCTGAAAGTGGAGAGTTTTCACATTGTACACTTCTGCTGTTTACATCCAGCGTTGGCAGTCCCACTGCTGCTTCTTGAAATCCCTGTGATCAGAAAAAACTGCCCTGCTGTTGACCCACAGTGGCACCCTGCAGCAGCTTGGCGGCATCAGCCTTCACCAGGCCTGCAGAATGTGAGCCGACATGATCCGTCACAACAAACTTGGGAGGAAAGAAACCGAAAACCCTGGGAGCAGAGCAATAATTTTTTGTTCGCAGCTGTTTCCAAATCTTTTATTTCAAGCAGCATCTTCCTAGACACAACAAATGAAGTTTTCTCTTGTTTTGGAAATCACATGACATTATGGCGCCTCTGTGTTAAGGATGTTTTGTGTTTGTTTTTTATCAAACAGAAGCATGCAAGTGCCGACAGCGAGGATGATATCAGATGGAGATCCAGATCCTGCTGGTATTTTTAGCGGTGAGAGAGAAGCCAGAAGGTGTTGGATTATGCAACATGGGCACATGCCGCCCTCACTCATGGCAGTTTGTCATCTTATATCAGCACTCAGGACCATGATGCAATGTAGTGTTGATGCACTTCAGCTGCAGTTTGTTCACCTCACACTGACGCAGACACCTCTGACATCATTTATAAGTTTATATGTTTTAGCTTTAAACAAAATTTATATTATTTTTTTGTGAATCACTTTATAACATCTGTTATGATCATCTATTTCACTGTATCACTGACTTAGACCAGAAATCTTTATATTCTGCCTTTTTCATTTTATGACATCTAAATGTGTGAAGTAGTGAAACATTTTTGTGATATGAGGAAAGCCAAATTAGCCAAAGATAAGCCAAATTCTGTGCAATAAGTAAGTAAACTGTTGTGAAAGCTTGTAAAAAGTTGTATTCAATTATTTATGACAGGAAACCTGAATGTTTTCACTGAGTTCACTATTGTATCCAGCCTGGACAGCTCTGTGCTGTTGTCGTAGAGGTTCAAGTTCAGTCCAGTTCTTACTTTACCGAAGTAATCTCAGAGCGTAGGTCACAAGGCAGTGAGTCAGTTCTCTCTCATATCACCTTTCATGGCGGTGAGCATTAGTTTCAGCCGGTCCCAGTTGGGAAAGTTGGCATCTAGCTTCGGTGGGCAGACCGGTCAGTTGAGGGCAAGGCCTTAGCACGGCCTCCTCGTGATGAATCTGTCTTTGTGATGAATCTCTCTTCAAGAATGCAAAAAATGTTGTAAAGTCAAGTTAGGGGAAAAGACATAAAAAGGTACCAACAAGTATCTACAAATAAATGATGCTCATAAGTTGAATATACTCACAAACTCCAGGGGCAACAAAGAAACGTGTCTGACATGACGATGACACCCACAATTCACCCATGAACAAATAAGGAACTGTGATACATTTATATTACAGCTTTTCAGATTCAGCAGAAGACTTTTAGAAAACACTTGACATGATGTTAAGTTAAATGACAAAAAGTGGAGACTAATAAAGTGATTGGTCCAGTAACATGTTGGTTACAAATGGTTGAAAATGTATCAAATCTATTAATTATAATATAATGTAGGTTAAAACTTTGGCTTTAAGGTCCCATGGCCTAAATAGAGACTCTTTTAAGAACAGAGATTGTTTTAGAGAAGGTTTTAGAGCTTGTTGTTTTCTTGCTGCAGGTAACTGATCCTCTCATCCTTCTTTCCATTTGAGCTTAAACAAATCCACAGTCACAGGGTCTGAAAATGTACGTCAATGTGAACATTTATTGTGTGACCACAGTGTCCTCTGCTGGTGGTTCTCCAATAGCAGGGATTAAAGTAAGTGTATGTAACATTTCCTTTCCTTCCTCCTTCTCCAAGTCTTTCCTAGTATCTTATTGCATCTACATCTTTTTTGTACCCCCCCCCCCATTTTTTGTTTTGTTTTGTTTTTTACTGTACATGTAGTAAAGGCAAGAGGAAGAAATGATGAAAGGTAGTGAAGATATGGAGGAGTGAAGGAAAAGGCAGAAGGCAGAAATAAAATGAAAGAGTGCAAGGACACTGATCATAAGAAAGAGGGAATAGTGTGAAGCTTATATTTGGTTTCCGGGAAAATAAAAAACTCTCCTCATCGTTTCAACAGATGTCAAATTAAACCACTAGATGGCAGCAAACTTCTCTCATAGTCTGGCTAAACTGAGATCAGCTGCAGCAGAAACACTGGCTGCTTTATGTCTTTCAATGCTGAGATGAACAAAACACCCCATTGTCTCTGCCAAATATTTGACTTCACGCAGTCTGTTATCACACTGTGTTTTTATTTTATTTTGATCACAGCCTCGGTGAATCATTGAACTCTTCGGGCTGCTCTGCACAGATTTCCAAAAAGGTACAGAGTGTTTTAACATGAACAGAATCTCTGTCTGTTTATCACAAGGAAGCTCTGATGTTCATTAAGACAAAAAAAAAAAAAGTTTATGCAAAATCTCAGATGACACTCATTTAACATCAAGTAGACATTCAAAATGCATAATTATGCATAATTATGTAGTTGTCTCACCTGTCTGTGGACCTGTATTGATTGCTTAATCTGCACCTTTTCTCTGGAAATGTTGATTTCATAATGATCCTTACTCCCTGAAGTTGAGCAGCAGAAATTAAGAGACAATGTGCAAAATACTGCTGACCCATTTTTGTTAAACATGTATATAGTTAAATATGCAAGAGTATCTTACATGTCAGTTCGTGAAACTGTCACGAAATGTAATGTACTAATTCGTGCTCCCCGCACGATTGGCATTATATTTTTCGTGCTGCCCTTTAAACTTTAAAATTAATGTATTTCAATAGGAAGCATCTTTCGTGCTGCAAAAATACAACACAGCGGTGGATCCCTCCGCTGGGGATTTTCCTGAGGCCCGATGAATCTTCTTCGTCGTGCCCCATGTTGGGCGCCACGTGTTAGAATCCGAGTTTCCCCTGTTCAGGTGGTAGGGGAGAACAGGGACAGTTGTAACACGGGACAGTTGTAACGCCTCAAATTCCTCCAATCAGAAACATACTAGAGTCATGATACTCACTCTGCACATGCTCAGTTAGGCTGTCTTCTTGCCCTTAAAGAGAGAGCTAGAGCTAAAACTCACGGAAGAATTTATCTTCATAAGTGTGTTTTTGAGGTAAAAATTTCGATTTTCTTATGAGATGTATTTTTTGGATACTGTCAAAACATCAAATATCTAAGAATTCAAACAGTTTTTATTGAAATCTCTGATTTGTTAGCTAAAAAACAGAAATGGCTAACTTGTGTCTAGCTAACAGTCAAGCTAGACAGCAAGAGGAATAAACATGGCTGGTGCCACAGGGACAGTTGTAACGCCACTGTTACAACTGTCAAATATACAAAACAAAAACAAACAAAAAATCACTCGTAAAGAGGTAAAGAATACAGACTTAGGTTGGAGACAAGGCAAGGACTAAACGTGATCGAAGGCTGAGGTGCACGGCAAGGACGAGACACTTTGGCACAAGACAAAGGGAGACGCAGACTATAAAACACATGAGGGTAATGGGGAACAGGTGGACACAATCAGGAATCAGGGAAGACACTTGGACCAGTGACACATGAGGAAGGGCAAGTGACCTGAAACGAGAGGAGAGTTAGTTTTCAAAAATAAAACAGGAAGTAATAAAATTTCAAAATAAAAGACAAAACCCAGGACAAGACAAAACCTCACCGCGGTGTGACAATACAACACACAATACACAAATACAACCGGTGAGAAATGGACAGACAAAACCAAAACAGAATGTAAATGTTGCAAGAGACTGCTAACATATAGCGGCAACACGAGCAACATGCAGCAGCATATTAGCCGCCACCACAGTGAGAAGCAAAGTAACGTTACGCCACCTCGTGAGCGAAACCTTTCAAGCTACACAAGCCAGTCTTAGTTTATTTGAAGAGATTTTATGTTATGATGTTATTATTTTGATGTGGGATTTGTTTTTAAAAATCTAGTTATTCTTTGTTATTTAAGTGAGTAACTACTTCAGTTGCACTTTTTTTATAAGACACAAAAACAGTGTTTAACAGTGTTTCTGTAAAGAAAGGACCTCTTTTTTTGGTCAAGATTTTATATTCTTTTGTTATTTAAGATATTGAATTACACCAGTTAACACCAGTTTACTTGTGAGATTGTTTATAAAGAAAGGAGATATTTTTCATGTATTTTGCTGTTTAAGATGACCATGTAAGTTGCACTTTTTATAAGAGGACACAAACTGTTTTACAGAGTTTTTGTAAACAGTTTTTTCCTACGAATAAAAGATTTTTATTTGGTCATAATTTGTCTGTAGCTCATTTTGATTAAAAAAAAAAATCGTGAGAAAATCGTATCGTGAACAAAAAATCGTGAACCGTATCGAGTCGTGAGTTGAGTGTATCGTTACATCCCTAGTTGTATGATAACAGTGAGTGTAAAGTGTAGCCTATTAAACTACTAGGCTATTAGAACTATTAGAACTAGTTACTTAGAACTAGTTACTATTACTATTAGAACTAGTTACTTAGTTAACTAGTTCTTTTCTATTTTATACTCGACATTGGGCTGCTCCGGGACCAGGGAAACTAATTTCATTCCATCCCATGTTAACATGTGTTGAAATGACAAATAAAACTCCTTGAATCCTTGAATCCTTGAATGTTTGTTTACAGCATGCCAAATATCAGGAAGAGGAAGACAGACAGGGGAGTCCCTCCTCCTCTGCTGGAGAGGGCTTCTGATGACGTCAGGCAGGGCAAGTCTGTCAGGGCAGTGGCAAAGGAATATGGTATATGCCATGTGACCCAGTACCGTTTCCACAAGAAGCGGCAGAGGTTGGAGAGCCACGGAATGAAGTGCCTTCCCAGAGTGGGATATTGGGCCCCAAATAAGGTGTTTTCGACAGAGCAGGAAAACCTTTTTAAAAGATTACCTTATGCAGGCAGCTGATTTGTACTATGGGCTGTGCCCAAAGGAGGTAGGCTACATTAAATTAGAATCATTATAGGCTATGTTTTGAGGTTTTATGTAGGCCTATTTAACTAATTCTCAACAATATATTTTAGGTGCGGAAATTTGCTTATGATTTGGCAGTGGCATATGACTGCAAATGTCCTGCGTCCTGGGCAGAGAAAGGGATGGCAGGAGCTGATTGGTTCACAGCTTTTTTAAAGAGGCACCCAGAGCTTTCCATAAGAACCCCTCAGGCTACCAGTCTCTCACGGGCTACAAGCTTCAATAAAACAAATACCGCCCATTTTTTTTGACAACCTCTTACTGGGGATTCACACCGGGGACGTAAGCGCCGCGGAACGGCTGCGCCACGGTTTTGCTCCGTCCTCTGCCCGGCGTCAATTCACACCGGGTGTGTGTCGGCAGCGTAGCGAGCCAGCCGTATTCACGCGAGGTCGCGCGAGAATCCCGAACATATGCGAGACCCCGCGATAAACTGTGTATAAAGGAAACAACAACAACAAACAGCTTACTTTGCTTCTCTGACGTGGAGTAGATAATAAAAAGGATCTGTTGTGTCATAAATTATTGTGTGTTGTCCCACTTCAACAATTAGTCTCTCGTCGTTCATGTTGAGATCCTTTGATCGATTCACTGCTGACCTGGTGCCACCGGTCATGACGTAATGTTGATGTGAAGCTGTGATGGGCTACATGAACTGCGTATTGTGTTTTATTTTGAAAGGGGGCGGAAGTGTATTCCGCTGATTCTGTGTCGGATTTCCTGTCTGGTGCAATCTGCTCTTGTGAGATTCACGCGGTTTAGCAACGGCTCGCGTCAAAAATAGAAGTGCTACGGAATGATAACGCTGCTGGGATGCTGCTGAGACGTTCCGCGTATGCCGTTTCGGCTGTAAATGCCCTGGGGAATTCCATCCCACCCCTTCTTATATTTCCCCGCAAAAAATTTCAGCCCCACTTCATAGCCAACGGCCCTTCTGGCTGCATCGGTACAGCAAATGGCTCTGGTTGGATGCAAGAGGAAGACTTTCTGGTGTTCCTCAAGCACTTCCAGTCACACACCAAGTCCACCCCAGAGTCTAAAGTGCTTCTCACTTTGGACAATTATTCTTCCCACCTTTCTGTGAAGGGGATTGATTTTTGCCGCAGCAATGGGATCGTCATGCTCTCATTCCCTCCACACTGTTCTCCCAAACTGCAACCACTAGATCACACTGTATATGGGCCTCTAAAAAGACTGAAAGCTCATCCAGGAGAAACAATGACTATTTATGATCTCCCAGGCATTGTGAAGAGCGCCCTCCCCCGGGCTGCATCACCATCCAATATTCAAGCGGGGTTTGAGTGTACTGGAATCTGGCCTTTCAATCGGGATATATTCACTGACAGCGACTATGCACCATCCTTTGTTACTGACCGGGGTCCATGCCTATGTTCCCACAGCCCTATGTTCCCACAGCCCTATGTTCCCACAGCCTTATGTTCCCACAGCCCTATGTTCCCACAGCCTTATGTTCCCACAGTCCTAACCCTAACCCCTGTTAGAAATGTGGGAACATAGGGCTGTGGGAACATAGGGCCTAATTTTCAGTGGAAAAGAAATGTTAGAAATGTGGGAACATAGGGCTGTGTTACCTGCGTTACCGACACTTAAACTCAGATCTGACTACATATATTCCCTGTCATAGTGACTTGTCGTCTCGCGTGTCCCGTTACCGGTGTATTTTCGTCTGGATTTCGCTCAGGAAACGAGAGCAGTCTAACGTTACATTACATTCTGGCATCCAGAGAAGATGCATTTTCAGGATGTTGAGGGCAGAGCTAGCTGGCAAAGGCTGTACGTATAAGTGTTGCAGAAGGCTTTTATACCGTTGCGCGAAGAGGGGCCGGGTCACGCGGTCTCCTTTTAGGACCGCCCAAAAAATCCTGGACTGAAAACTGGTGAAAAACTGTTTGAACCTCTAACTCCACATTTTAGTAATGTATCGTTCAAAGTCTTTTCACGTGTTTTCAGCAACTATTGTCCAACATATTTATTGTGTTTTAAAAGAGAACATGGAATTGCCTTTACACGGACTTTAACATCAATGCTAAGTAATATTTACTTACTTTAGTGTTGTTGATTAATTATTTATTACTTAATTATATAGTCTTGTAGACATGTTACAACTGTCCCTGGCATGTGCAGCCACTTTATTTATTTATTTATTTTTTATTTTAGATACTTTTAATGATCACGTTGAACGTGAAATTACTTCTCCGCATTTAACCCATCCAGGCTGGCACCTGTTGGAACACACACATGCACAGGGTCACACACTCAAATCGACAGATGCCAGATTCACTGGAGCGGTGGGCATCAACTGACAGCGCCCGGGGAGCAGATGTTGGGGGGGTACGGTGCCTTGCTCAAGGGCACCTCAGCCGTGGCAATCTTTTTTTGAGCAGCTAGAGCGGGGATCGAACCGCCAACTTTGGGGTTATTGGACGACCCACGGTCGCCCCCCGTGGCTCAGATTAATTTTGCAACCTGAAAATATTACTTAAAACCACTTTCATCAAATTTCATTAAATATATTAATTTGGATATTCTAATATAAAGGTTTCTGATTTGTTGAGAAAAATGCAAAAAGTACAATACAACTGTCCCTGGTCTCCCCTGTTATGGAATTTTCTATCCTTAGGTTACACGAGGTCACGTGTGGGCCTTGAGGTCCTCGGCAGTACTAATTGTTTGGCTTTGACTGGGAGCAGTAGGTGCCAGTCTATCTCAACACTGTGGTGGCCAAGGTCAAAGAGACTCTTGCTGCCTGCTTAGACATAATAGAAAGCTTGCCGTTGACGTAAACAGACATCTGTGTCTCGAGACTAGAATATGTTGACAATAACACCGTCCTTGGTAGAAACATTCTCTTTGTCTCATTTGGGGCGTATAGTGTTGGTGTTATCTCGAGGTTTAAAGTCTATCCACCAGCACGAGTTGGTCAGAATGTGAGACCGACTCAGACACTTCTGATGTACTTTGAGAGTGTCTCTAATTCTCCTTGGCCAAGTGACAATAAATATTACAGCATAAGACATCAGAGGCTCCTGAACACTTTCTTCCCTCCTGACCTCACCATTGACCTTTGACTTCAGCAATTTCTCCACAACATCCCCTACTGGTCCAGCTCTCCATTTAAAGGGTCCAATCCTCCAGCCCATGGTATTTCCCCATCGGGTTAAGTCAGAGGACTGTTTAAGCTGGTGGCGAGGAGACATGCCTAGCTTCTAACTGCCTTCATCCAGACCCTTACCCTGCTTACTCTAATATAGCATCTGACCGGCTAGCCCTAGAGCCTAATACTATACTAGACACGCCCGTTCATGGCAGCTCTCCTCTAAGTGATCGTGGCACTTGGCATGGTTGCTAGGATATTTTTTAGTGGCTTGGACAGTAAGCCCCAAGGGTCTGTTAATTTCTTAGACTAGAGTAACCTGTTAGAACCTTCAAAGATGTTGAACACACCATACCTGATAATTACAACCTTCAGAGATGCTACAAATTCAATGTCTTCAATTTTAATCTTTAATTTCAGTTGATAGATTTATTGCAAAATTCAGCAAGGGCAAGCATACAGCTTCATTTGATTCAAAATTGATTATTTACTTCTACTAATAATACTTAATCATATATCTAATACTGAAAAATGTTAAATTTCACACCATGATGAAGAGGCTGCAGCTTGAATCATTAGATGTTCAATTTGGAGAGAGAGGGGGAAGTGGTGTACAGGCCTGTATGGTCCTTCCTTCAATGCCAAACCATTGGTTGCTGTTGAAGCCCTCGACTGCCCCAAGTCGCCCCCCCCAACTGTCAACTTTCTTGACACCCCCTCCTTGAGATCACTGTTTGCCTCCAAAGCCTTTATCCTAGTTCCATCCGAACAGGAGATCGTCCTCCTCGTAGTCTTCCTGAATGATCAACACATCTTGTTCCGCTGGTGCAGCCATCATTGGGGACTGGCAGGGTGGTTCTGGAGATCCATCCCATTCATCAAGAATCTCCATCTCATCCATACATAGAATCTCTTCTTCTGGTTGGTGTGTTAATGAGGCTGCAGCCGCAGTCTCCTCCTCATGGTCATCCAACTGAGTCTCGACGGCAACAGCCATGGCCTCGATATGATCTTCTGTTGCACTTTCGGTCGAGGCCCGGGGGTGTTTGTCCCGGACTGCTGGAGGATCATGCAGTGGCATAGCTGGGGGACTGGGCGGTCGCTGTAACTGCTTGGGTCCAGTGTCCAAGGAGTTCTTCATGGCAGCCTCTTCTAGTACTATCGATTCTATTTCAACAATCTCCCCCTATCACATCCTCCCAGCACCATACCATCCACTCAGTCTGCATCTCGGCGTCCCGGGTTGGTGGCTTTGTTGATGTCCCCGCATCCCCGGTAGCTGCTTCCAGGATAGGTAGGCGTGAGCCCATCGCCATGACCCGTCCATCCGTCAGATGTGCTGTCGATACTCGTTCCCCCTCAGGGTATTCCCACATCTTGGTGTAGACAGGCGTTGGCTTCTACCTCCAGACTCGCTTCTGTAGCCACTGTTGGCACGTAGGGCATATCTTTGTGGCATACCACCCCTCTTGCAGCTTGGATGGAAAAGTGGCTTGTATAGCACTCATTACACCATAATGCTGGTGTAATATCCCAAAGATGTCTGGCTTGTTCCAGGGTGGCTCCACAGTGGATACAACCTGCTCCATTGATTTTGGGGCTTTCTTCCTCTAGATCAGGGGTGTCCAAACTTTTTACAAAGAGGGCCAGATATGGTAAGGTGAAAATGTGTGAGGGCCGACCATTCAGTCTGACATTCTTTGAACCAATAACATTAAATACAAATGAACTATTCTATGAAATTTTTATTGCAAATGGCATACTTTTTTTCATTTTCAAGTTTTTAACCAAAATCACTCTGCCTTTCATATTTGAAGACCACATAAAATGAAGAAAAAGCCTGGAAAAAAAAAACTTTTGGGAAACTGTTGAAACTGGCGGTGGCATAGGGCTTTGGAGCGAATATAATTAATAACCTTTATCACCGGTTTCATAACATGATCATATTTCATATGTTTGGCACAGAGAACGTCTTGATGAATAATACAGTGGAGTTTGATAGCTTTGCCTTCTTCTTCGCAGACTTTGTTACAGACAAGGGTTGATAATCCACTTCGCTCACCAGCCATGGCAGGTGCGCCATCCGTAATAATCCCAGTGACTTTATTCCACTGTAGTTTCATGTCATCTACAGCGGAACAAAGAGAAACAAATAAATCTGTTCCTCTTGTTTGGTCCTTCAGGCTCTGGAGGTCGAGAAGCTCTTCACTCACGTTCATGTCATTGTCCACTCCTCTCAAAAAAATCAGTAACTGAGTGGTGTCGGATGCATCCGTGCTTTAATCGCAGGCTAACGAAAAAAAGTCAAATTCTGCTCCTTTTGCTTCTAACTGTCTCTTAATATCTGATGAAACATCTTCAGTTCTCCGTACCACAGTGTTACGAGCCAGGCAAACATTGGCAAACTCTTGCTTCTTCTCAGGACAAATTTTCTCAACCATTTTCATCACACAATCTTTAATAAATTCACCATCAGTGAAAGGTTTGCAGTGCTTGGCAATCAGCGTTGCCACCTCGTAGCTCGCCTTTGTGGCATTTTCATTTGACTCACGGGCTCTTGTGAAAAAGCGCTGCTGTGCCGTTAAAACAGCTTCCAGTTGCTTAAATTTTTCACCGCGTTCGTCCCCAGTTAGCTTGTCGTAGTTAGCATGTTTTGTCTGGTAGTGCCTCTTGATATTGAATTCCTTGAAAACAGCCACAGTCTCTTGGCAAATTAGGCAGACACAGTTGTTTCGTATTTCAGTGAAAAAATACTCCAATTTCCACTTGTCCTGGAAACGTCTGCCTTCTCTGTCAACTTTCCTTTTTTTAGCTACTGTCGCCATGTCAGAAATTAGCTAGGCTGAATTGATCACACACGGACCATGGGTCACAGCGGCCACAGGGCTACTGCCATCTTCTGGTGAAATGTAAAATAGCAATTTTTGTACACACGTATTTTATACTGTGGTCAACAGTGCTGGCGGGCCGCATATTATTGATTTTCTAACAGAGGCTGCGGGCCAGTGAAAATTTGAACACGGGCCGCAATTGGCCCCCGGGCCGGACTTTGGACATGCCTGCTCTAGGTCTTCGCTCTTCCTGGCAAGTTCCTCTGCCGGGGAGTAGTTTGGGTTGTCTGAAACATTGGGTTAACATTACTGGTCAATGTGGTGGGGAGATTCAGGTTCCCTTCTGGGGTGCGGTAGAGCCATTCGGCTTCATCCTCTTCCCCTCCTACCCCTTCCTTGGGGCCGGGTTTCCTCTGGGGCCCACCGTCAGAGTCAGAAGCTGAATTTGATTCCGAGCTTGAGTCTGAGCTTGAGTCTGTGCTGCCCGACCCTTGGGCTTTACTTTCTAATTATGTATTTATTTACTTTACTTATTATTATTTGTTATTATTTTTGTTTTATATTACTCTATTTTATTTATTTTTACCGAATTCATTTCTAACCTGCCTCCAGTGTTTCCTCACTGCTTGACGATGAGATGGCGCTTCCTCAGTTTGTGCTTTGTTCATAATGGGATGGGTAGGAGGGAGGGTCAGGGGTGGAGAATTGGGGTTGGGCTGTGGGTGTTGGGGTGGAGGGTTGGGGATGGGCAGAGGGTATTTGCTTGTTTTTTTATGTTTTATGTTTTTATGTGAAGCACTTTGTGTTACATTTTGTTGTGTATGAAAAGTGCTATACAAATAAAGTTTGATTGATTGATTGGGCGGCGTTCATGCTTAAACCTTGGCCAAGGTCATCGCCTTCCTCTAGACGGGTTGCCTTGGTGTGTGTTGGGTCCTCAAGGACATAATCCACTCCTAACACCATGGCTGTCATCTTCACTATAGGATCATATTTTGTGGATGGACTTATGAGGGCGGTGATGTGGCCTCCTCTCCACCGATTCAGCGTTTTTATCCATCATTCTAGCCAGGCCTGGACGTCCTTTTTCGTTCTGACTTTGGTGGGGTTTTGCATGACCATTATTGCCTGACCGTCCATGAGGATAGCAGCATAGTAAAACCCCTCCTTGGGCATCACTTTTTCTATTTCTTTTTCTACTAGCTCTTGTGGTTTACCATCAACTTAGTTTAATACGGTTAATATTAACACATATCACATATGATATGAATTATATGTTCCAGTATTTGGAGTGGAGTGTTGAGGTACAGAGTGCAAAAGGTGACAGGTAGATTTAGTCCAGTTCTGTAATAGTGGCTCTGACAGAGGTAGATGAGTTATAAAGTCTTATTGCAGTAGGGGGGAACGATTTCCTGTATTGTTCCTTAGGGCAGCGGGGTTGAATGAGTCTGTTGCTGAAGCTGCTCTTTAGTTTGTCCAGTGTTTTGTGGAGGGGGTGAGAGGGATTGTCCATGATTGCAAGCAGTTTTGCCAGCATCCTGTCCTCCACCACCTCCTCCAGGGTGAAGCTTAGAGCCAACAACAGACTCTGCTTTTCTGATAAGTTTGTTCAGTCTGTTGGTGTCCTTTGCCTTGATGCCCGCACCCCAGGACACCGCAGAAAAGAAGATGGTCCTCGCCACAACAGACTGATAGAACATCTGCAGCATCTTGTTGCAGAATATAATAACTACACTAAACAATGAATGATAATTTTAAAAGCATTTAGAACATCTGCAGTGAATGACTGTAAACTGCTGTAGAGAAGTCAAGTGTTTTGGGTTTCAAAGTGTCCAGGTAAAGCGGGTGTAACCTCACAGCTGGTGGAGTTCAGTGTGTCCGGCAGAGTTCTTTAACGGACGCAGTTCACGCAGGATCTGCCCTGAGGTCTTCCATGGAAGGTCAAACAGAGGGACACCCAGAGCCTCCAGCTCCGCCTTAACCATCTCCCGCGCGTAGTCATTGTTCTGCAGTGATTTCTCTCAGAACAGTTAGTTAAATTAGCAAACTGACGACTCACCTTACATTCTTGATCCAATACATTGTCTGCTGCCTTCATCTGGGCTTGTTTAGACTCCATTAGTTCCTACGAGCAGGAAAAAAATCCTTTATGTTATATATTTGTTGGAAAGTTGAGTATGGATATGACACACACCATCACATACAAATCTCCTTAAAAGTCCCAAATTAAAAGCTGAAAGACTCGTCGCATTGCAGGAATACAGCGCTTCAACATTCAGTACTTTTTCGTTCTGACTTTGGTGGGGTTTCGCATGACCATTATTGCCTGACCGTCCATGAGGATAGCAGCATAGTAAAACCCCTCCTTGGGCATCACTTCTTCACTTCTTCTATTTCTTTTTCTACTAGCTCTTGTGGTTTTCCCATCAACTTAGTTTAATACGGTTAATATTAACACATATTAAGTCTGAGGTTCTGCAGACGAACATTGTAGATGGACTGCAATTTAGACATAGAGCCAGAAGGAGGAGAGAACCATGGCCTCAGACTTGGAGGTGCTGACTCGCATCCCAGCCCCTTCACACTTGACTTGTACCTCGAGTTTGGCTGCAGCACTGCTGTCGGCTTGGGCTGCAAGCACAGTGTACTGGTCCGCCTGGGCCTTCACCAGACATACTCTCTGGAAATCTAAACGTATCTCAAGCAGCAGGTCCTTCACTCTGCTCTTCTGCTGTATTTTCAGAATGGCCTTCGTCTGCTTCTTCAACAACATCAACTTTGGTTTTGTGGTGTGGGTGTAGGATGAGTTGTGTGTTGTTGTGTGTTGGTTGAATGTAGCTGCAGAGAGAACAGAGAAAGTTAATGTAGTTACCAAATACAAAATAAATAAATAAATATCATTTAAAATAAATATATTTTTTCTATGTAAACATCTCATTTTCAATGGATATAATAAGCATTTTACATATTCTAGACCGTTCTTTTTTCTCTCACCAGGGCCACTGCTGAGTGGAGAAAACTGGAGAAAAAAGATGTTATCAAATATGTAACGCTGATTCTAGTTACTACTCTTTTGTAATCTGATTACATAATCCTGATTAGCCTACATGTAATAATTTACTACCCAGTCATGCCTATATTAATATTGAAAGGTTTGAAATGTGTATCCAAATGAAGGAATCGTAATTTTCCGTTGCGTCATCAGTAATTACGGTAAAAGACGCGGTTGTCCACTTCCTGTAACACTGTTAAAAGTAATAGCGTCTGGGGTTTCCCCACTGAGACTTAAAGGGCCTGTGCAGCAGGCTGAGTAGGCTAAATTAATATTGTCATTACAGATACATTCATGCAGGTTAGGACGGAACTTAACTTTTTCAGATGTGAACATTTACCAGCCACAGACAGATAAATGTATAATTCACCAGTCACTCAACAGTAAATACTGTTTAATGTCACTTTCATATTTGAACAGTATTTGGCATGTCCCACCCTGCTGAACCAAAATGAGAGAAAAAGACGGCCAGTCGAACTCACACAGTCACATTCTACTCTTTAAAAATGTCGATGCTTTTTCTTGATGCTTCCTTTCACCTGATGGAAATGAAGCATGCGCTAGCTTATGTTAAGCGTTAGCTAGCCAGGAGGCCTAATTTCACCGTGAAAAATAAAAAACTGTCAAATTTATGTTGCTGATAAAGTCCAAACTATTGACCAGGCTTTGAATCATTGGCCTAATGTATAAACCATGCGAGTTATGGCAAAGAACGGCATAATTAATGACATTTCAGCCACACATGCAGCAGAATATTATGAGCACACAACTTACCTGCACAGTAGTCTGACCGCAATGAGCCAATCCCCGCAGGAAGCTGCTGAAACGTGCTGTGCGTGACATATAATAATGTCCATCTTACAGTAAAATATAGTTTATCCTAGGGCTGGGCGATATGGCCTTTTATTAATACCGCGATATTTTTAGGCCATGTCACGATACACAATATATATCTCGATATTTTGCCTTAGCCTTGAATTAACACTTTGATGCATACAGTCACACCAGTATGATGATTCTATATGTCTACATTAAAACATTTTTGTTCATACTGCATTAATATATGCTAATTTTAAACTTTCATGCAAAAAAGAGGAAATCACAACTAAGTCAAAGTTAACAAAACTATATTTATTAAACAGTGAGTGGCACAAACATAAAATTGTCATTTCAAAACAGAAAGTGCACATTTTGTGCAAAATTGTCACAGAGACAACATTTCAAAACAAGAAATTAGTGCACTTTTGTGCATGCTGTAACTTGCATGGCATTTCAAAACACAAAATTAAAGTGCACTTTTTGTACATAATGCCACTACAATATTTTAAAACAAATAAAGTGCCTTTTTGTGCATGTTGTCACTAAGATGACATTTCAAAACAACACTAAATTAAAGTGCACCTGTTGTGCATAATGCCACTAGGATATTTTATAAATTTATATAGCACTTTTGTGCAGGATGTCACGCAGGTAATTTCAAAATCAGTAAAATAAAAAATAGCTGCATAATAGGAAATCAAATGGTGGAAAAAGTGTATTTATAAAGGACCCTCCTTTTAGTTTTTTAATTTTACAATCCACCACCAGACGATGGATCCTGTGCTGTTTTTAATTCATCCTCCTCCATGTGTCACCGTTAGCACCTGCTGCCGCTACCTTTCTGCTAGGTGAGGGCGTATGACGTTGCACGCACGACAGACTGACGTATGTAAACTAGGTGTGCTTGCTTTGTCTCTCGGTGAGAGGGAGAGACGAGAAAGAGTGTGAGAAGCCTGGAGTTGAATGTCCGCGGCTAAAAGCAAATGCGTGACAACCAGTGGTTAAACTGGCTTTTGTAAGGAGGGGGAGCCCTTCTTCACTCACAGTGGTCAATATCTCTCAAAACATTTGTATTTACCTCGCACCATTGGTTTAATACATATTATCAATTTATAACCTACTTATTTATACATCAATTCACATATTGGTAACTTCTTTAGCCTATACATTTCACCATCAATCTATACTGCAATTTGTAAAACTGATACTACTTGTAAAACGTAGTATTAGCGCTTCTTAACAGTTAGTTAACTGAACGATTTTATAACTGACATTTTATGTTTCTGTGACTTTGTCACAAAAACATTAAGTTGAAAAAATAGACATTTAGTTTCAGTAAGTTAACAATAACCTGAACATTTTGTTGTTGTGACAGTACTCACCTTAAGCTTCCCGCTGTCGGTGGCGCATCAGCATCACTCTGTGTGTGTGTGTGTGTGTGTGTGTGTGTGTGTGTGTGCGTGCGTGCATGTTTGTATGCGCGGTATGCAAGAAAGTGCCTGTATCAGTGAAAACATGGACTGGAGTTTCATTGATTCAGGTTTTATATTAATGATTTTAAAAAATCGTATACTGGTAGCTACGCCCATGATTATTATAAACACCGAAGCAGAGGGAGCTCAGCTCCTGCTGGCTGTACTGCCGAGGTGAGGAGGCGGAGCTGAGCTACGGAGGGCTTCGGCCCGATTTGATCTCTGGCCCCGCCCCCGTCGTGCTTTGTATTGCCCCGCCCCCCCTATCGCCCCACCCCCTTCTTGCTATGTATTGCCCCGCCCCCATCTTGCTTTGCATAGCCCCGCCCCATGCTTTGCATCGCCCCGCCCCATGCTTTGCATCGCCCCGCCCCCATTTGTATTTACCTCGCACCATTGGGATAATACATATTATCAATTTATAACCTACTTATGTATATCTCACATCAATTCACATATTGGTAACTTATTTAGCCTACATTTCACCATCAATCTATACACATATATATACACATTAAGGTGAAAAAATAGACATTTAGTTTCAGTAAGTTAACAATGACCTGAACATTTTGTTGTTGTGACAGTACTCACCTTAAGCTTCCCGCTGTCGGTGGCGCATCAGCATCACTCTGTGTGTGTGTGTGTGTGTGTGTGTGTGTGTGTGTGTGTGTGTGTGTGTGCGTGCGTGCATGTTTGTATGCGCGGTATGCAAGAAGGGGCCTGTATCAGTGAAAACATGGACTGGAGTTTCATTGATTCAGGTTTTATATTAATGATTTTAAAAAATCGTATACTGGTAGCTACGCCCATGATTATTATAAACACCGAAGCAGAGGGAGCTCAGCTCCTGCTGGCTGTACTGCCGAGGTGAGGAGGCGGAGCTGAGCTACAGAGGGCTCCGGCCCAATTTTATCTCTGGCCCCGCCCCCGTCTTGCTATGTATTGCCCCGCCCCGCCCCCTGTCTTGCTTTGCATAGCCCCGCCCAGTGGTTAAATTGGCTTTTGTAAGGAGGGGGAGCCCTTCTTCACTCACAGTGGTCAATATCTCTCAAAACATTTGTATTTACCTCGCACCATTGGTTTAATGCATATTATCAATTTATAACCTACTTATTTATACATCAATTCACATATTGGTAACTTCTTTAGCCTACATTTCACCATCAATCTACACTGCAATTTGTAAAACTGATACTACTTGTAAAACGTAGTATTAGCGCTTCTTAACAGTTAGTTAACTGAACGATTTTATAACTGACATTTTATGTTTGTGACTTTGTCACAAAAACATTAAGGTGAAAAAATAGACATTTAGTTTCAGTAAGTTAACAATGACCTGAACATTTTGTTGTTGTGACAGTACTCACCTTAAGCTTCCCGCTGTCGGTGGCGCATCAGCATCACTCTGTGTGTGTGTGTGTGTGTGTGTGTGTGTGTGTGTGTGTGTGTGTGTGTGTGTGCGTGTGTGCATGCGTGTTTGTATGCGGGGTATGCAAGAAGGGGCCTGTATCAGTGAAAACATGGACTGGAGTTTCATTGATTCAGGTTTTATATTAATGATTTTAAAAATCGTATACTGGTAGCTACGCCCATGATTATTATAAACACCGAAGCAGAGGGAGCTCAGCTCCTGCTGGCTGTACTGCCGAGGTGAGGAGGCGGAGCTGAGCTACAGAGGGTTCCGGCCCAATTTAATCTCTGGCCCCGATCCCGTCTTGCTTTTTATTGCCCCGCCCTTGTCTTGCTTTGTATCGCCCCCACCCCGAATCGCCCCACCCCTGTCTTGCTATGTATTGCCCCGCCCCCGTATCGCCCCCGCCCCCGTCTTGCTTTGTATCGCCCTGCCCCCGTCTTGCTTTGCATCGCCCCGCCCCATGCTTTGCATGG